>OX392515.1:20012657-21212657 GCA_947623375.1 Apotomis capreana
AGGACTGCCGGCTCAGTAGGGTGCTTCACTACCACCGCGTCAACCGCGTTGTCAGAAGTTGCAAGCATTTGCTTTTTAGGGTTCGGTACCCAAAGGGTAAAAACGGGACCCTATTACTAAGACTTCGCTGTCCGTCTGTCACCGGGCTGTATCTCAAGAGCGGTGATAGCTAAGCAGTTGAAATTTTCACAGATGAGGTATTTCTATTGCCGCTATAACAACAAATACTAAAAATAAAATAAAATAAATATTTAAGGGGGGCTCCCATACAACAAACTTGTTATAGATTATGGTACGGAACCCTTCATGCGCGAGTCGGACTTGCACTTGCCCAACTTTTTTAAATTTTTAAGATTTGATTTTGAGCATCACATTACAATATTTGCGTTCGATTCATTGAGGTATCAATGGTTCGATTGAATGCTCGAATTAATAAGGCGGTTATGATCGGAGTTTCTTTGGGCGATAGAATCAGAAATGGGGATAAATAACCGACATAGCTCACAGGATTGCACGGTTGAAGTGGCAATGGGCAGGCTATGTAGCCCGGAGAATGGACGGCCGTTGGGGCAGCAAAGTCCTAAAGTGGCGACTACGTGTGTAGGAAAGCGCAGCGTGGGTCGGCCCCTGACTTGATGGACGGATGCCCTCGTGAGGGTGGCAGGGAATCAATGGATGCGGTCTGCACGGGATCGCGCTTTGTGGCTAGTCATGGGGGAGGCCTATGTTCGGCAGTGGTCGTCTGGGGCTGATAGATAAATATAATGCTCGAATCTGTAACATTACTAACGTTACAGTTTGCGCACTGTTACCTTGGTTCGCCTCCCTCAGTAATATAACGCAATGTAATATAATCTGTAACGTTACATTGCAGGTAAAATGATCACGGTGAGGACGTATCTTAAGACAAAGACAAACATTAAGAAAAAAAAGAAACAGACATATTCATGTTTAAAATTCATTTATTTCTTAAAATCACAAACAGCATTTATGATATCCGATGTAAGTATATTCACTAGCAAATGTGTTCAAATTATCGAATTGCACTAATATTATTATATACGTAATCAGCGTCGCGATTATCTAAAAATAAAATGTACTAAGTTATTACGTTAACCTAGTTGTTGCGATGGGTCTGAGGCAGCCATTGTGTGTTTTACACACACACATTGACACTGACATTCGAGATTTGCGTGGGTTGGAATAACCAAAAACCTTAAATATTTTTCGTGGACTTATCTGAATAAAGTAACGAATAAATCAATTTTCATTTCATAGCGGCCAATTGATTTATTCGTGGATAAGCGGTCAAATGATTTATTCATTTGCAAATGAATCACTCGCGAATAAATCATATTCGAATAAAATAAACTTAATTATTTTTTATTCAAATAATTAAAGGTTAAAAAAATTATTCTAATAATGCCTTTAAAATTAAATTTCAATGATAATTTAAATTTCAATGTTGTCTATAAGATACCTAATAGTAGTAAATTTAAAATTTCATATCGCATGGATTGGCTCCTTATCGTTTTACTATTGATTGATCTTTATTTATTCATTTACAAACCTTGGAAATAGTTAAGTCAAAATTGCTAGATGTTTTTACTTACTCTAAAGATTAATGTTGCGTCCAATACAAAGTAGTCGTAAATTGTTGTGACCGGATCACGAAATGATACAAGACCTATAAAATGTTGCACCTGGAACAGAAATCCAGAAATTTGTGTCATTAATCCAGAGTCGTAGGTAAAAGAAGAAGCGGTCAGTAATGTAACATAAAATGGTATGAAAATTACATGAAGAATACAGTAAAGGTGAATGCTTGTGGCGAGGACGCTCCCTTCTCACTAAGGACGAGCAGTGCAACAATGTAATGGTATTTTTACAACACTAGCACGTAAATCAAGGGTTTACATGCTAGAAAACCGGGCGGTAAGTCGTAAATTACTCCCTAGGGTGGTAAGTAATTTTTATCACACTTGCTCGTAAATAAAGGGTTTACATGCTAGAAAACCGGGTGATATGTCGTATATCACGCCCTAAGGTGGTAAGTAATTGTGGTATGGACTACTATTAATTACTTTTGTTCTATTTCCTCCAAAGTGTGATGAGAAACGTCGTGCGTGACTCTGGTGGTAAAAGAATTCCAAACTCGTGTCATTCAAGCCCTCGCCCTCGGGCTTCTAATAGACACTCGTTTTTAATTCCTCGTTTACCACTCTTGTTACGTAATGTACTATTACGTCACGCCAGGCCGTAAGAGGGATTTACTGCCCACTAAGCGGTGAGGAAATCTCACTTAATGGCCTTGGCAAGATGTAAAACTTTAGACAAACCACCGGCGATAATTATGGCCCTCACTTTTGGTTCGGGCTCGCATATTTACGCTATCACCTGCGATCTGGGACAAATTCACCGCCAGGTATGTAATGTACTATTAAACTGTGTGTGTTTCCACTGATGAGAATACAAGCGAGTAATCTACAGTAGTACCACTGTGAACGGACAAATACGGTCTGCACCGTCCAGTTCCTCGTCACATTCCTCATTGGAATATGACCCCTAACTTGTGTTATAACGGGATAAAGCCGAGATAATGCTGCATTGGGGATATCTTAATCAAATATAGGAATTCAATTACGTACCTCAAGATACAATCGTTCATAGTTGTCAGTAGATATATCATGCAGTGCGTTGCAAATTGTATTAACCTGAAAATAAATATGCACTACCATATAGGTATACATAATCACAAAATGATTCCTCATTAGACATCAAAACACAAACCTCACTTTGCAGCTGGGCTCCCGTAAAAGACAAAATGTAAATTTTTGCCAGCGGATATACAATCCAAAAAGATCTTTCCACAATCATTTGATAGTTCACAGTTTTAGAAATTATCAATCCGTGGTACAGAGTATGAGTATTTCGCAATATCGTGTGGAAACATAAAATGACCACTGCCGCAAGAGGGGTCTCAAATGCCCTGCTAATCTCTCGACTCACTTCTGAGGCTTTGACGTAAGACAGCTCAAAATGACGGAGAATATTTCTAGTCTCAGAACTTTCCTCTTCTACTAGAAGTTTTGTTCGTGTGCGCGTTCGACAATGGATCCCAATACTTTTTAATAAACCTATCACCATCAACATCAGAACGCTGTAGAATGCAACCACCAAACTTGTAACGACTTCGGGTATATATTGATATATGTCTACACAAAATGTCTCTTGCACTGTGGAACATTGTATCAAACGTGCGGCTGAGAAAAGCAAAAACCATAGAGCTATCGGTAAAGTGATCCTTTTACGCAAGTATCGCAATATGGAATCCACATTAACAGATGCCAATTCAGACCAACAAATTGATACGTCTTCAAGTATCTTTACGTAAGCTTTAGCGTTCCGAATCGTACAATAATATATCGCGATGTCGCTAATAAGCCTCATGAATATACCGATGAACATATTGATATCTGTAGTGAGATTACCAGGTTTATTTGCATTTCTTAACAATTTTTTATATTTAATGAAGAAATTGAAGCAAAGGAAGGCAAACATCACCAGCCCACAAAAAAAATGCAGAAAATAAGACCTGCATATTATTCTGGAAGCAGTTCCGTCTGGAAACTGTATTGAATACGGAAACAAACCAGTCAAAGACAGTAAAAAATATAACGGCCTAAAAATCACTATTACATTTTGATCGTTTGAAAAATATTTTTTCATAAAATGGAACATTCTATTCCCAATTATTTGCACCTATTATAGCTACTATCACGTCAAGAACTTGACTGACTATGACTAACAAAGAACGATGTCAAAAGTCTACTTACGGGGGAATAAATGAATACAGCAATTTAGCGATCATTATCAGTGGAAAACGTAACACAACAAACAACGTAACATTTTCGTTTTGTATTTATTTACAAGCAGTTGGAGGACAAACAAGTACACTTTAGCGACATTTATGAATAGTTTACTAGCGCGTTCTGTTTTGTTTTGTGTATTGTACATCTCTCTCTTCAATCGTTCCCACACTGTTGATGATCCTTCTGATTCAGTCAACTAGTTGTCTCCATCGGTTACGTTCCGATGCTGGGTGATACTGTATTATCTTCAGTCCTCCAGATATGATAATCACTCATGATATACCTACTGACAATATTAATTTTGTAGTTTTCTTTTTTTGTAGCACATTCATTGTAAGAGATTCTTCTCTTTGCATTACTGAGGATACACCTATTGCTAGCACAACCTAGCGCAAATTAAGTGACAATTTCATTTAATCTACAATATTTTGTGACGTAAGATCGCGATTATAGGAATTTTTATTTTTGAATAATGATTAAATCAGTTGAATAAATTATGCCATTTTAGATATAAAAGCAACATAATTATTCACAAAATTGTTACATTTTACCTATTCAATGCCACAAAAATTGATTGTCCCAAATGATGATGATGGTAAAGTCTTGTTTATTACAACTTCTGTCATAATCATGTTTTTTATAAATGACATGATTTTATATACAAAACTATATGAGTTGTTAGATTGCTTGTTGTTAAATGTTGAGCTACCATAGTGGTAGTGGTAAGTTGTAATAGCTCCTATCGTGGCAATACGGCTATAGCCAGCTATCATCGCAGCATGAACAGCCGTGATACGGTACGGGGATGCCACGATTTAGACGACCAGCGGCGGGGCGAGCGGTTGAGCGAGAGATCCGAGCACAGCGGCCATACGAGTGAGCGAGACACGTACCTACTCTGCTGCCGCTGTCGCGCAAAGTCGTGGAATCTCTGTTACAGCACCAGCGCCTTTATAAGTGGATTTACGCTCGGACGTAAAGTTTCTTGGACAGAGATTGGTATCAGTGGTACAATATGCAAAGATAACTTTTGTTTGAGGAGCGATGTTCCGGACATTATGGAATTATATCTAAATCTCTTTTTATCCTCCTAGCTTTTTCATTTCTTACTAACAATACTAACACGATACTCTCACATCTGAAATAAATATTTTTTCTACTCCAGTTCTTTTTTCTGTCATTTATATAGTTACTAACTCTAATATAAAGACATACATTATGAAAGTCTGTAAAAGTCTATACTCTACTGCCCAAAAACACACTGCTAACCGATGTTATAATGTCGCCAAAAAAGCATCACTTAGTACCACAGATTACAAGATGAACAGCTGCATTCACACAATTTGCAAATTAAAAAAAACTTATTGTGATAAGGCGTTTAATTTTTTTTGACAGATGTTTAGTATGGTGATCGTATACCTTTATGTATAAGTTAATATTTTTTTGACAGGATGATTTCAATAAAAAAAAGTTTATCAGAGACAATTTTTCTTTTTAATTTTGTTGATTCCGAGCGGGAACATGTAATTATTTTCTTTGTTGTTTATTTGCATTTTATTTATGAAATGTCGAGTCGTAGAAAAAGTATTGTATGCAACGATGTATAAGTAGGTCAAAAAACGCTCGTGGCATCTTTCTTACGATGTTCGCTATGCTCACATCGTAACCCATGCCACTCGCGTTTTTTGGCCCCTCTTATACAACGGTTGCATAAAATACTATCCCACCAAAAACATTTCATGTAAAATTGACGGCCAAGACTCACATTCTCATAACGCTTTCGCTGTAAAAAAGTTATCAGATCCCAGAAAAAGCCAAGCCCCTAAGCCCCGACTTTACTAACCCCACCACCTTGGTTTAAAAAGTATGGCATCAACTGGCTTCAAGCCCCTAAACCCGGAGTTTACTAACCCTACACCTTTGTTTCAAAAGTATGACTTGGCCGTTTCATAGAGTACCGTAAATAAGTCCAACGGACCGTCTGGCCCATATGGTAGCAAGAAACTAAGTTTATGTCTTTGATAATATATACTTATAAACTTAATTCCTTACGATATAGGCCGGACAGTCCGCTAGACTTATTTACGGTAGTCTATGAAACGGCCAAGCCATACTTTTGAAACAAAGGTGTAGGGTTAGTAAACTCCGGGTTTAGGGGCTTGAAGCCAGTTGATGCCATACTTTTTAAACCAAGGTGGTGGGGTTAGTAAAGTCGGGGCTTAGGGGCTTGGCTTTTTCTGGGATCTGATAACTTTTTTACAGCGAAAGCGTTATGAGAATGTGAGTCTTGGCCGTCAATTTTACATGAAATGTTTTTGGTGGGATCTCATTTCTTTTTGTAAGGTGCTTTAGTTTTTTTAATTTTTTTGGGCTGTAGGGTTTCTTGAGCGTCAACTGAAGTAGACAATTGTGTATTTAAGAAATACTTAAGTTTAGCCCCATATATATATACACTTTTATCCCCTATTATGGGAAACCCATACTACAAACTTCCATCCCCTTATTTAAAGGGTGGGGGGTGATTTTTTAAAAGTCCTACAATATGTATTTGATTTATAACAATGAGTCCCTATAGGTTTCAATTTTCAGACCTCTAGTATCAAAATTTGCGGAAGTTTCATACAAACTTCCATCCCCTAGTTTAAGGGGTTGGGGGGTAAAAGTTCCAAGTTTTAGAATTATTTTGTTGTTTGTGTACTAATACTAGCTTACATACCAAATTTCAGCTTTCTAGGTCATCGGGAAGTACCCCAGAGGTTTTGATACGTCAGTGAGTGAGTGGCAAAATCGGCGTATTTTAGGTACCTATAAAACCTAAAGTATAAAAGCTAGATCAATTAAATTTTGTACATTTTATATGTTTGCTCTTAACCTGAGAATTTGGGCGCTCTAGTGTTAACTGGGACGAAACTATGAGGGTATGAATATGAGACGAAACGGTTCGAGAAAAGGTAGGTAGTGCCCCCTTCTTTTTTGTTCGTCTTGGCGGGGGCACTACCGTGCCCCCAGATTTTATTTGATTTAATTTATTTTGATTTTAAAGCCCACTGTACTTTTCTATAAACATCCATCGCTCACTGAGACGATTCTAAAGACTCCAAATCCAAACTCGGTAGGATTGGTTTATCCATTAGAGTTTCTAGGGCCACCTTCCGCTTCCATCATCAAACCAGCCCCATGGTACCATATTATTGTATTATCATCAAAATTAAATAGGTCTGCAAAATTTTAGCTAAATCGATTGAAGATGTCTGCTTCAAAATTGAGTTGCAAGATTCCACCCGAACAATCATAGCTACCTAGCTACGGCCCAATAGGTTTTTAGTGGTACTAATTTATTTTGATGGAAAATACAAATTTTTAGTAACTGACGTTGAAAGTTGGTGAATGTCACTGATGTAAACAAAGAGGAAACAGGGCTAAATATTTCGAAAATTTCAAGTAATTTTTGCATAATAAAGCCAAAACTATCCACAGTAATGAAAGTCAAGTTTTTTTCAATAGGATTTAGTATTCATTTCGCAAATAGTACGAAGAATTGAGCAGCATTCCGGCAAACAATGTTTTGAACTTGATTAATGACAAATCCTTGACAAATTCCTATTGGACATAATATTATTTATTTAAACATAATATGTAAGATGCAAATTATTGCTATATGAAAGCTGTTTGTAGCGCCGCTATCCCTGGGCCGGACCGACACTTAGGCTAGGTTAGGCTGTACATACATTGCAAGTTAAATAAAACCTTGTAAATGTACAAGTACGTCCCGGTGACCAATACCAAATTAAGTGTTAACTAGTTGTATGCATCACTGTTTCACACGGACCGACTACACGGAATTTACTAAGCGCCGCATATAACAAACAACTCGGGTAAAGTTCCGATCGAATCCCAATAAAGCTGTAAGTACGAATAATCTGTTGTTTAAACGGTGAAATACGGAGCTTGGTGTTTAGGGTTCGCTTTGAAGGTATTATTCAATTGTTGCAAACCTTTGTTGGCTTATTCTTCGATACTCTTGCATTTGGCAAGAAATAACTTCTTTAGTCTTCTTCTTTCTGTTTTCGTCTTCTTCTCGGTCTTTATTTAGTCTACGTTCAACCATTTTGAAGTTATATTTTTAGCCAACGTTACATGGTGGTGTTTCGTGGTTCTATGTTATTTTTGAATTCCGTTCCTCAGTTACACTCACACAAAATCATTTCTTTAATTCATAGATTTATCATTGCATCAAAATCCTTACCATTTATATATCATTTGTTCATTTGTACACAGAGTTTACAAAAACTAATAAACATAAATTTTGATGCCAAGCTACTTAAGTTAGACGTAATACAAAAGATAATTGAAATTCTTTCCGCCCCTTTGGTGTACCCCTTACGAAAACCCACACATTTGTATCTGTGGATATAAAAAGTAAACATACAAAAATCCAGAAAGGCGATTTAAATAACTTCACTACGTACGGGCCTTAAGCCCACACGCTTTTACGACATAGTTTCTAATGTTACCGTTCAACACATGTCAAAAACTCGGACTGTAGTACAAACTGCAAGCGGAAAGATGTTTAACCTCAACCTCGTTGGTTAAATAACAGGCAGAACAACTTTCGTCAAAATCCAATTGAAACTTCGAGGTAGAGTTGTTTGCTCTGCGGTGTTTAGTTTAAAAATAGTAAATTTTTCGAGACAGTAAAATTTCCGAAGGAAACTTTAGGTACACCAGCCTTGGTGACTGTCTGTCTGTAATCAAATTTGCAAGTTGATTGGCAGTGCGGTTATGCCACTCCTGAATCAACCTGTATATGCAAAAAAAATTTTTTTTTAAGTATTAATCAAACCAATATCAGCACTTTGTGCTGCGAGGCGCGCTAAGTACCTAATTTACGGACTAACGCACACCAGCATGTCCGGCTCCGCCTTTCACCGTTGCTCTTCCAACATGCACGTTTTCGTAGCCACACTTAAAGTTAAAGACGCTTTGATCGGTGGCGTTGCCACGTTCTATTTCTCATGGGAAGATAAGACAGGGAAGACAAAAGTTCATCATCAGTTGCTAGTTTACGTGTAGATTGTTTTTCTGGTTTACGTATGAATATAATTATGCAAAATCTCTGCACAGTCGCTCAAACTTAACTTGCAAGATTTAATTAGAGACAGATATTGAAACAAATTAAACTAAAAAAAAACCTAAAATATACAGTCTCGATGTTAGTCACGATTTATATTTCACTTACAGTTTATAAAATTTCTTCAATATTTAGATATTACCACTCCGGTTAAGAATTAACTAAACTTAGGACACGTAGCTACGTACTAAACCCACGCTTCATTCTCCATAGTTTCCAGTGTTTAACGTTCAACCCTTGTCGAAAACTTCGACTGTAGTTCAAACTGCGAGTTAAAAGATGTTGAGCTTCGACCTCATTGCTTTTGATCAATAGTTTATTTTTAAATAAACACATACAATATATTTACAATACTAAAAACTATATAACCCTAGACAGGACACTATCCTTTAAAAGCCACTGCATAAAGACACGCCAAAAGGTTAGCTCACGTAACTGCCTGCTGAGGAAACTTACGTCAACACACTGGGGCTCTTCGGCACACACCCTCCGTACAACAGGCGCTGTGCTTTTCGGCGGGAGAATATGCGTGCCCGGTGTGGCACCGTTCCTCCCACGCAGGGCAAGTTACCTCGGCGCTCAACGATACCTGCCGCATAATAACCGGTTGTCTCAAACCCACTCCACTTGACAAACTGTACCCTCTAGCGGGAATAGCACCACCGGAGACCCGCAGAGAGGTGGCATGTAGCGTCGAAAAACTTAAACAGGAAATGGACCTAAGACATCCCCTCTATAGCCACAATCTGCCACCCTCCCGTTTAAAGAGTCGACGGAGCTTTGCGAGGTGTACGACGGCTACCAGGGTTTCGCCATCCGAGCATAGACTTACGCACTGGCAGAACAATCGCGCACCACCAGACGACTATGTTCGGCCCGCCGAGACGCTCCCTGCTGGACATAAGCAGCCATGGCCGATCTGGAGAGCTTTAAACAGATTGCGTTCCCAGGTTGGCCGGTGCAAAGAGAACATGCTAAAATGGGGCGCCCTTAGCGGCTCGGACGCCAGATGTGCGTGCGGCTCAACCCCCCAAACGATGGCGCACATGTTGTCTTGCCCAGCAAGCCCTTACACGTGTTCCGAGCACGACCTACGAGACGCGACACAGAGGGCCCTGAACGTCGCCACTTTCTGGTCCCGCACTGTATGATATTATGAAACCATCGACACGAGAAGAAGAAGAAGACTAAAAACTATAGATGAATGTAAAAGAAAGTACAGTGGCTTAAAGCTCTTAAAAAATAAAAATAAAATATATACATTTTCAATAAAAAAAATACCCCGTCCAGCAGGTCTGCCTGCGGCATGGTTCCCATTACGCTGGCGGCGTTACCTCTTTGGATCGCGAGAGAAATCATCTGTGGGACGTACACTCCAGATCTGAGGTCCCCTGAGACGCAAACCAACCGAGGCGACAGGGCCCTTATAAATGCCTTCATATCGGCCGACTAGGGTTCTAAATCCTCACTGGTTAAATAATAGGCGAGCAAATTTCGTCAAATTCTGAGAGTTGTTTGCGGTTCAGTGTTCAGTTTTCAATCAGTGAGTTTCACGACAATGAAATGCCTAAAAGTGGTTGGAAATGGAGGGAAAATTGTTCACAAGCTTTTATTTACTTTTACCTATTTGGGTGCCTGTCTGTTTTTTAATTAAAAGTTGCCAGTTATCGGAATATTTTTATTTAACACATGTCGAAAACTCGGACTGCAGTTCACTGCAAGCCAAAAGATGATCAACTTCAACCTCATTGGTTAAGTCATCATATCTGCCGATAGACGTCTACTGGTAGACAAAAGCCTCCCCCGAAGTTCTCCACAACGATCGGTCTGGCGCCGCCCTCATCCAATTTCTGCCTGCGATCCTAGCCAGGTCGTCGGTCCACCTTGCTAGGGGCCTTCCTACGCTGCGTCTTCCGATCCGCGGTCGCCACACAAGCACCTTTCTGCCCCAACGGCCAGCGGTTCTACGAGCAATGTGCCCCGCCCACAATTGGTTATACTAGGCAACTTTCATCAAAATCCGACTGAAACTCCGAGGTAGAAGCTGTTTGCTTTGCGGTGTTCAGTGATTTTCAAACATCGAGTATTTCTCGACAGTGGAATGGCCAAAACTCGTTGTAAATGGAAGATCGAGAATGTAAATTGTAGGTGTTTTTGTTTAGTTTCACCAGTTTGTAATATGTCTCAAATCAAATCTTGCAAGCCCAGTGAGCAGACATTTTGCATAATATGTTGATACGTAAACTAGAAATCCATCTATATGGAAACTAGCAACTGATGAGGAAGTTTCCCCCTTTCCCTTTCACATGAAAAACTGCATAAAAGTCATCTAATTAAGAGTTAGTAGATCACTGTCAGAAATGTGTGGAACCGCTGTTTTTTTTTTGTGGCTCTCCCTATCACCTTTTTCACTCTCGATCACTAATCTTGAATCGCTTAAAAAAATACAGTTGAATTAAGACCCTACTACTACTTTGAAGTTGGTTAAATAAGACGTGGCATGAAAAATTAAAAACTCCAACAAAACCTCATAATGAATGCCAGCAGCTTATGAACAGCGAACAAAAGATTGAATCCTTATTCCAGTTCTTAGACTTGAAGGCAAGTTTATGCTAAAATATGCATTAAGTTTGTATGGAGCGGTTTCGGGCGATCTGCATTCGCGCTGCGTCGCGACTATTCTGTTTTATTGCCTAGATAACGCTGTCGCATTTGGCAGTCGCGGTAAGGACGAAGGGTTTGATACTATGTTCAGTCTGTGAGCTTTCAGATTGCTTGGAAACTGAAAGGTTCTTATCTGGGTCACAAAAAAGCGAGCGAGACACGTATAAAACTATACAGATTTTGTAAAAAGCTATGCAAATCTAGGTATCTAAGGATGTTTATTAGGCTTTCTGCCATCTGCTTCACCGTGTAGTGAAGTTTTTCGGCAACATAGCCAGGTAAGGTGGATGTATCCTCGAACAGGAGGCCGATGATGGTTGTGTTTATTACGTGATAAAGTGACAAAGCTTCTGTCACTCACACTCTCATTTTGTCAAAACGTGACGGATGCTTTGTAACTTATTCATCGCGTAATAAAAGCTACCATCATAGGCCCGCAGCTAGTGATTACTGTCAAAGTCGAGGGTAAGTAGTCCACTCAGGTGGCCGGACCAAATTCGCTCTAGGCTGAATACCAAGCTATACGATGCGCTTTACGATGCCCCAAATTATTATTATAAAAAATATATCTTACACAAATCAACCTAGTCTCAAACTAAGCAAAGCTTGTACTATAGGTACTAGGCGACGATATACATAATATATTTGGCGCAGTGGTAGTGCTGCCTACTAAGCCGGCGGTCCTGGGTTCGAATCCCGGCAAGGGCAAATATTTCTGTGACGAACTCAAATAAATATATCTATACAGGTATGTATACCGTCTAGTACCCATAACACAAGCCTTTTTAACTTAATTTGGGACTAAATCGATTTGTGTGTGGTTGTCCAATACTTAATACAAAAAAAGGACGGGTTACACTCCGGGATTGCCGGCAGAAGTGAAAACTCCGATTGAATTATATCCCACTGACACTTGATTTCTATTTTAATCTCTATTTCTTACTTCACCATCTGTCACTTACAACATTTTGTTGTTCGAAGGCCCCCTTTCTTTGAAACAGACACGGTTGCTAGGTTACCAATTGTTATCTGACGCGCGGATCTGACGCGAGTTTAACATTTTTTACCCATCTAAAAATTGCCAAGCGCCGCTAAAGAAGTTTTCACTTTAAATTTTTTTTTGGTATGGAACGAAGAGACAGTGACGAAAATATCTCTGCTCTTAGCATCTGAATGAAATCACTGCAAGTTGGCTCATTGTATCTAACAAGGACAAATGTATATAAATGTACGGCCATAGATTGTCCAATTACTATCTTTACACGCAGCCTTTGTAATACAAAAGAATATATATTTACTAGCTCGTCCGCGCGGTGTTACCCGCTCATCCCACGGGAACACTACATTTTTTCGGAATGAAAAGTAGCTTATATATTAATCCAGGGTGTCAGCTACCTTCATACTAAACTTTATCAAAATTGGTCCAGCCGTTTGAGCGTGAAGAAGTAACAAACATACACATAAACACACTCTCAAACTTTCGCCATTATAATATTCGTGTGATTCCTAACCCATTATCATTATCATAATCTCCATAATATCCAATAATCTTAAGGCCGATATTATTCTATAATACTATATATCTTTAATAAAGATATATAATTACCTACATTATGGTATTCCAGCAATGTTACTACTTAAAACAAGGCTATTAAGATTTATTGGTATATACTTGAAACCAACAGTTTGAATTTTTCATTGATAATTTTTGTTTCAAAAACTACTCGAAATTGACAAAATTCATGCAGAAAACTGTTTTTTCAACTTATTTTCGACTGTGCGTAATGAAAGCATGCAATAAATTGGACAATTACTTATTAATAATTTCCTTCAAAACTCACTTATCAAGTTAATAACTAAGTACGTAAACAAAAATGCTTAAAACAATTCCTCTCGTTTTGCGTAACTCTTCATACTTCATTAAGACCTATTCCGGGTATCAGCGTACTCGTAGTGTTATTCAAAAGTTTTGCTCCGCAAGCACTCGACGGTAATTTATCGGTTTATTTACGACAGTTTATGTTCAGTTTTTTCGCGTACACTGAGGCACCTGCTTGGTTATTTATTGTTAAATTTAAACCGTATTTATGCCTAAAAATTCCGTTCATTTATGTTTGCAAATAAAAGCTGATATTTGACATGAGGATGTATAAATGTATGAAAAAAGTAATTTCTCATTTTTTTATGTTGGTACACACCACAAGGCTAAAGCCTTTCAAATAAACAATGCAACGATCACACAAAAAGCATAAGGAAAAATTCAAAAAGGTTGCTTGGGAGTTAGGGTGGCGGAAAGGTTAACGCGCTGGACCGGCAGTCCAGAGGTACCGGGTTCGATTCGCGGTCTCTTCCACCATTCTCAATTTTTCTTTGAGCTTTGCTCTTTATATCAATGAGGATGTATTTTACGCCAATTCCGCCGACTCTTTACCTGTCTGTGTCTGAGTTTGTTTTTAGGGAGACAAAATGATGTATTCTCACTCAAGATTTTTATTTACGCACATTATGACAACATAATCTCGTGCCTCGTGAGATGTTACGCAATGTAAGGTAAATATGATATTTAAAATGCGATAAATTCTATTTTATGTGTATTTTTATTGTATTTTTTTGCGTTTGTACCGGTGGTTGGAGCTGTAAGGAGAGGAACCTCCTGACGATGCGCGCCTTGTCCAGGAGTACCGCATTTTGTATCTGACCAATGATCCAGCCATCTAGCGAGAGCATCTTGAGGTGTTTGTCCAGATTTTTCGCTATAATTATCGTCTCGTCTGTATATCAAGAGCAATAGAACCGATTGTTTACGCATTCATGTTGTTTCCCTGATGTTTATACGTTGTTCCTCTATCATCACAACTATCGCTCTTGCATCATCAATATATCACTGGTGGACAAAGGCCCTCCTTAAAGTTATCCACGACGATCGTTCGTACGCCGCCCTCATCCAATTGCTTCCCCAGGTCGTCAGTCCATCTGGTTGGGGGCCTTTCTACGCTGCGTCTTCGGGTACGCGCTCGCCACTCAAGAACCTTTCTGCCCCAATAGCCATCAGATCTACGAACAATGTCACATGTTTACTGCCAATTCAATTTGGCGGCTGTCTGAGCTATATTGAAGATCTCATAATTTCTGATTCGATCACGCAAAGAGACTCCGAGCATACCTCGCTCGATTGTCCTTTGAGTAACTTTGAGCCTGCTTTTCATGTTACGTATTCGTCCTCAAAAACTTGAATCCAACACATAACTTCTTCCCTTTTATAGCGACAAAAAACTCAATTCCAAGATTTCCGATGACAAAATTAAGAGGTCGTAAACGCACAACTATAAAAAATACGGGTATAGCCACCATCGACGTAACGGCTGCCCTTAACTCGTCATCTCGTGAATTGCCCAACCACAGATAAAATGCTACAGAAGGTTTTCTTTTTTCATCTTCGCAAAATGACGAAATATAACTATTCCGTTTTCCATAAAAATCATGGTTTAAAAAACGTAGTGAAGTTAAATAATAATTTAAAAGAAATGTTCTGTGTTGGACCGTTTCAATCTTTGCGCTTAAAATAAAATGTGTGTACTAGGCGTCTTTTCGAGGCCAATTTGATATTTGAAGTACTTCCTAGCCTATCATTTATAAAAAAAAAAACATTATTTAAAAAGTTGGGCAAGTGCGAGCCCGACTCGCGCATGAAGGTTTCCGTACCTATACATACATATAATCTATAACAAGTTTGTTGTATGGGAGCCCCCCTTAAATAGTTATTTTATTTTATTTTTAGTATTTTTTGTTATAGCGGCAATAGAAATACATCATCTGTGAAAATTTAAACTGTCTAGCTATCACCGTTGTTGAGATACAGCCTGGTGACAGACGGACGGACGGACGGACGGACGGACGGACGGACGGACGGACGGCGAAGTCTCAGTAATAGGGTCCCGTTTTTATCCTTTGGGTACGGAACCCTAAAAAGAAACAGTATGACAAAAAATTCTTCTTTAAGTAGTTAACAAAACTTCGTTACGATTAGCTAAATATTGAAGTAGAAAACAGTCAATATCGAAACCTCAATTTGTATGGAAAACTTAGCAGTTCGGAGCAATATTTCATGATGCAGTTTTGGCTCACGCGAAATTGTCAGGAGCGGTCTGACATGTTTCGAACTCGCATGTAGCTCTCCATCAGGGACTGCTACCCCTTCACCGGCGTGGAAACTTTGTCACTAATTCTTTAATAGCAGTAGTGCTCTAATAGCAGTGGTATTTTAAAGGATCTTGACTATGAAACCTCAAAAATCCCTAAAACTATGTAATGCGTAAATACGCGAACATTTCACTCGCCATTTCATTCTCAACTCCCCGAAGGCCTTATCAACATTTTCTACTTTGGTTGGCTCAAGATAATTACCTAGCTTCATGAATAATTACGACTACTGCAGTTACCCACGCAATGTCTTAACTCACCCGACCAAATTCTAAAATTGTCTTTCAGTCATCAGCTTAGGTGTCCAAATTAAGCGGAGTTTAAATCCAATACGATTATGCAAAAGACATTTCTTTAATCAAGCTACAACTTTCATAAAGACGAATCTTGGTCCAACAAATAATTTCATATGAATCTTTTCGCTTAGATATGAGAGTCGAATTTCAAATGGCAGTTGGAGAATATTAAGAAGTAATGAAGACGATGGGAACATGGATACATTGCTCTCGAGATGTCCACAGGTCCCGCAAAGGTAATCATTTTTATCTATTTAGTTCAATGGTTGAGTTTTTGACTCATTAATTTTATTTCCATTAGGAAATCAACGCTTGGAATAGACATTTTATTTAATCCTTATCTGCCAATAATAAATGGTTGGTATTTTTATTCTTATTAAGAACTAGGAGGTAACCGTAACTTCATTCGCGTATTTTTTTTTTATACCGTAGCCGGGTAAAAAGTATCCTACAACCATCTTTGGATTTCCAGTTATCCCTACACTGGTTAACATTATTCTAGCCGTTTTGGCGTGATGAGAGGACAAAGGGAATTATGAAAATAGATGGCGCCAGGCTGGCACGGCGCCGCGCGCCCATACAAAACAAATGACGATACTGCATCACGCTATTAGGTTTTTTCTGGCGCGACGACGACGGGCGCCGTAGGAACGTCAAACTTGATCGGTAATTTCTGACATTTAGAGCAGTCTAAGTGCAGTTAGTATCGTCTCATCCCATCCTAACTGGTTGGGTTAAATTAAGTTTGCACATGGTATGTCGCAAGGAGCCGGATAAAGAGGTGCAAAGTTAACACAACCGATCTCATTTGTTGTATGGGATTAATTTTAAATATTTATTTTATTATGTTTTTGGTAAAGCGGCAACACGCAACAGAAATATATCATCTGTGTAAATTTCAACTATCTAGCTATCATGGTTCATGAGATACAGCTTGGTGACAAAAAGACAGACAGACGGACAAACGGACTGACGGAAAGACGGGCAGACGGGCAGACGGGCTGATGGGCTGACGGACACACGGACAGACGGACAGACGGACAGACGGACAGACGGACAGACGGACAGACGGTTTTGATTTGTTATCTTGGACAAATATAGGACTTGTAATATACATTGATAAATAAGAATGAATTGTAATTTGTAATTAATAATAATAATAACCATTTAAATTACCCGCAATATATTTCATTGATTAAATACAATACAATACAATACAACAATACTTTATTGCACACCAAAAAAGTTTACAAAAGGAAACAAGATAAATACAATTTATAAATAACGGTAGACAACAGGCGGTCTTATCGCTAAAGAGCGATCTCTTCCAGACAACCTTTGGGCAGTGAAATTGATGAAAATTTAACTTAATACAGAGTAGGTGCAGCGAAAGGCGAAGGGAGCACATAACTAGATACTAACAGAAAACAAGTACGCATATGGGTAAATATACACATACATAAATAGATATACATAAACTTACACATACATACATATATATATACAATAATATAAATAGACACTAGACATATATTATATATCTTATAATAAGAATCTTATATAACACAACGCAATACAATCAATTTTATTGTTCGAGAGATAGGTAATGTTCTTTAATCTTATTCTTAAATATAGACAGGGAATTAGCACTTCGCAATTCAACTGGGAGCGAGTTCCATAGCAGAACGGCTTGGACAGTAAAAGAATTGGAATAAAATTTAGAATGTGCGGGGGGAACAGTTAAAAGGAAATTTTTAGCGCACCTTGCAGACGAGAAATAACTAAAACGCTCTTTAAGGTACTGTGGAGTTGCTGGGTTAAAGAGTATGCCAAATAGAAGAGTTAGAATGTGAGAGTTACGCCTATGACGAATAGGGAGCCACTTGAGTTGAGATCGGAAACTAGAGATATGATCATATTTGCGTAACCCAAATATGAATCGTATAGAGATATTTTGAATGCGCTCAAGCTTATTAAGTTGCTCTTCTGAAATATCGAAATTTGTAACATTATTGGAAAATTTTGCACACCTGCATGCAGGTCGAATATGCACGTACAAATTATACTTTGTAAGACCTTGTGTTTTTACCATATTCTAGCAAATAAAGAGATTTTGATTTTGATTTTGATTTTGACGGACAGACGGACAGACGGACAGACGGACAGACGGACAGACGGACAGACGGACAGACGGACAGACGGACAGACGAACGGACGGACAGGCGGACAGACGGACAACCGGACTGACGGTCAGTGGAGTCTTAGTAATAGGGTCCTGTTCTTTAGCCTTTGGGTACGGAACTACGGAACTCTAACAAATAGGATCAATTTACACCCTCATAAAAAACACGCCTATTGGCTGCTGCAGCTATAGTGCCTATAGTGCCTTAGATATTTTTGCGTGCCTTTACTTTACTACTCATAACTCTGTAGATATAAAGTTACAATCTAACAATTTCACAGAGCGCATCAATCCGTATATGTGAATTTTCTTTTGACAAAACTCTCGACAAAGAACGCGATAAAAGGTAATTAAAAGGGAATTAATTATGTTTAATTAGCCGGTAATTAGGCTGCGTGTCGAGCCGACTGAGGATTGATGCGATGTCTCTCTTCGAGGGCTGAGGAAGATGTTTCACTGGATTGCTAATCGAATCAAATAAAAGGAAAATTGTGACGAGGATCGTTAGTTAAATTTGTGACATAAATACACGCAATATAACACAAAAAATTACTTATTAAAAATTTCATAAGACATATTTCATTATTTAATTTAAACCATTAATACAAAGATCAAAGCTTAAAAAAAAATTGAAAAAGGAGCTACCTGGTGGAGACCGGGATTTGAACCCGGTACCTCTGGATTACAGTGGATGTCCAGTGCGTAAACCACTTCGCTCCAGCCTGGAGCTAGGGTAGCGAAGTGGTTAACGCACTGGACTAGTAATCCAGGTCTCTTCCACCAGGTAGCTCCTTTTTCAATTTTTACTTAAGCTTTGATCTTTGTACCAATGGTTTAAATAAAAATTGTGGTGTCCACATTAAAAAAAGTGAACCAAAGTTTCATAAATTTATATTTGGGCATATTTTTATTTTGTTGTAGTTTTATTTTTTTCTCAGATTTCAATAAAATTTGGTGAGTTGGTAAAGTTGCTTATTCTGAACAAGGTAAGCCTAATTTCACTATATGTCCTACAAAATTTTCCATTGAGTTACACAAAATGTATGGATTTTTCATTTTTGTAACTCAATGGAAAAATAAAAATATGCCCATTTAATTATTGTTACATAGCTATTGCATATTGCGATCGAACGAGGAGGTGCTTGATATGGTGAATGAGGAAAGGTGTATTTTGAAAACAATGGAGAACCGAAGAGGAAAAATGGTTGGACACCTGCTGCGATACGACGAATACATAAAGACTATAATAGAAGGAAAGATCGAAGGGGGGCGAACGAGAGGAAGACCAAGAAGAGCTTACTGTGGCTTACATGGAGCAAATAAAGGAGAAGGTGAACGTCGTGTCGTGCCAGGCTGTCAAGGAGAAGGCGCAAGAACGAGATGCATGGAAATAGCTCCACCGGCAAGAGCGTAGCTCTTAAATTTATGATGATGATGAACTCTATTGTTCCATGATTGGACTTTCGGCTGTTCCAGCTTACAGGCATTACTCAACTTTTAATTTTTTCAATAATTATGTTTTATTTTTCTTTGTCAGTTTTTCGTAATCCATACTAATATTATAAATGCGAAAGTGTGTCTGTCTGTCTGTCTGTCTGTCTGTCTGTCTGTTACCTCTTCACGCTTAAACCGCTGAACCGACTTAGATGAAATTTGGTATGGAGATAGTTTGAGACCCGGGATACTTTTCATCCCGAATAAATTTAGTGTTCCTTTGGGATGAGCGGGTAACACCGCGGGGCACAGCTAGTATGTACATATAGTCATATTTTACCCGTTTCAAAGTATCATTCTAATTGTTACTTGTTTTTGTGTACACTTTTAAAGTCCTTACATACATTTAGTATGTACTAATATAACGTGTTCTAGTACCGGCATATTATGGGTGCGTAACGGTCGCTATAACAACGTTTAATATATCTAAAATTATTGGTTGATAATATCAACCAATAATTTTAGATAATATTAAAAGTTGTTATAGCGACAGTTCATTATACCTGATGATAGTTAGATCACTTCAGAATATGCCAAATATTGTTATACCAAAACTACATTATATCCCTTAATCGTTATAATATAACTTGTAATATAACAACTATTAATCTAACATTAATATGGTATAACGTATATGTGATATAACTGTGTTCGGTATAACGCTCAGTGGGTATAATGTAGTACTGGTATAATCTAGAATACGTACTCCTAAATAAAATAAATAAATTAAAGTGTTCATCATTTATGCCAACAGCAGCAAAAAGAAAAAGCTGGGCAGAAAAGGGATGACGTATGAAAAAATACTTTCAGACCACCCCTAGTTTGGCCTGGTTAGGTTCGTTAGTTACCTTGCGTTCCTCAGAGCGGAAATAGAAGCCCCGCCAAGCGGGCTTCGTCGACTGGCTCACGTCCCCCCCGCATTAGAAAAAAGTAACTCATTTATTTAGGCGCTTCCACGCATGATTCCTCGCAGACGTAATATTTTTATATCTTACAAGACATTATATCACTAATACTTGTATCACACGCTCATTATATTAGGTAAACGTTATATCAAACCTCTATTATTCATTGAACAATAATCACTATGAAAATATCTACTCTGTTGTTATATCAAAAGTTTATTATGCCCCTTGAGTGATTATACTCGTATTCTATGAAATTATATGAAATGCTGTTATATCTAGTGAATGTATATCAAAAGTTGTTATATCGATCATTACACACCCCCGATATATAGTTTTGTTATGACGATAGCGTTCATATACGTACATCCAAGGGTTTGACGGAGTGACCGAGTGTATGGCTTCATATGACGTGTATGTTGTGGATGCAATGTCTTCAGAACCGTCTTTAAGAGGCCTTATTCCTTTTCTTTTTTTTTTTCATATTATGAGAAATATATGTATTGATAATTTCAACCAACTTTTTGAAGTGAATAATACTTTTCCCCGATTTCTAGGTAGTAACGTAGCTATTTCATGCTTTTATTGCGTGCAGTCGAAAATAAGTTGAAAAAACTAAATTTCCGCGTGAATTTTGTTTTTGAAACAAAAATTATCAATGAAAAATTGAAACTGTAGGCTGTAGGTTTGAAATATATACCAATAAATTCCATTAGCCCTGTTCTAGGTAGTAACATAAATAACATGTTAAATAACATGTTTGATCATAGAGAAAAATGACAAAAACAATCAGCATTTTCAAAGGAATAAGGCCTCTTAACGAACGAATTATCAAATCAATCCAGTTGACCATATTTTTAATAGATTAGAGCAAGTTCAACACAATTGTTTTCTGAAAGCTGTCTGGGAGCGCGGACACAATGGGCACAGTTTGCGTTGTTCCAAGATTGCTGGTACATAATTAAATCGGTCAGCCTATGTACAATGCTGTTGTATCAGAAGAAATACTAGCTTTTACTGATTTTTGTGACATATTTACAAAATAAATTTCATTATTATGCTATTGATACGATGCCCTTAAACAAAGCTTAAAGATTTTTTTTAAATGAGTTACCTACCTGGTGGAAGACACCGGGAATCGAACCTCTGGATTGCCGATCCAGTGCGTTAACCATTTCGCCACCCTAACTCCCCAGCAACCTATCGAAAATTTCCTTATCCTTTATGTGTTCATTATTATGTCCATCTAAACTAAATACGCCTCAACAGAAGCATTACCTAGCTGTTATTTATATCAGTACAGAATACGCTTGAAAAAAACTTAAGTTCCTTACACTACCTGCGAATACTTTTTTAAGTATATAAGCATCAACGTAATTAATTATTTCACAGCTACTTTTGCGAGAAAAATCGTTGCAAAATTATTGTCCGTAAACTGCATCTACTATAGGTTAAGATCCCATTGCAAAACATTTGCACCTACCAATTTATTTGCTCAACGAAAATATTTTATATAATAAAAAATAAACCAGGTAAAATTTGACTCGTGCTCTAAATTTTGACAAACTTCAAACTTTTAAATTTTCAATTTTTTATTTAATTTAAAAACTGCCAAATTTTGACTCAAGGATCACCTGATGGTGACTACAGGATCAGAAGTAGGATTTTTCACTTGTACCTTGAAGACACTTAATGTATTTTATTATCAGAAAACAAATGCGAGACAAGGTTAAGTAATATGACCGAGATGGCTCTTAGATATGTTTTGTGAACTTTCCGCACTTAGTCTTTATTGTCAGTTTGCTCACTAAAATTGCCAATCGAGTTAGTAAACTGACAATAAAAACCAAGTGCGGTTAGTTCGCTATACTCGCGTGACAAAACGTTGATGCCCGCTTCAGTCACTTCGAGACCAAGAACGTAACGTCACGTTCGAAACTATAAGGTAATTAAATAAACACTTTTTGAACGCGATTGCATCTCGTTTTGTTATAATAATATTACCTGGTGACCTGAGATACAGGCTCCGCCTACACCAGTCTCCACTAATTAGTCTCAAGGAATTAAACACTAACAAATGTAAACTTTGTCGTAACTAATAAATTATCAATAAAAATCGATCTAGTCCCAAATTAAGCTCAAGAAGGCTTGTTGTGAGTACTAGATGACGATATACATACTTATATAGTTATATACTTAAATACATAGAACAACCATGACACAAGCACAAATACTGGAGTTCATCACATAAATATTTGCCCTGGCCGGGATTCGAACCCAATACCGCCGGCTCAGTAGGCAGCTTTCAAACTGCGCCAACCGCGTCGTCGTGTGATGGAGTCAATAAATTATTTTTTATTTTTACTTTTTTTATATAACCAGATTATTGCAGATTGCAGTGGCATCCTAGCCTACGAGCACAAGAACTGTAAGCCTCGCTGATCTGCTCGCCGAGTTCGTGACAAGAAATTGTTTACCAGTTGAAGCGTTGTGAGGAAAAGGAATTAAATTTAAGAGGTTCATATTTTCAGCGACAGTGATAAAAATAAAAGATGCATAATAATTTTAAAAATTACCGACTATAACGAGAAGAAATTTTATTTTCAAGAAAAACTGATTGAGTTACTATAATATCCCCTAACTCCTAGCCGTTGTAGAGAGATCACCACACACACATACCTGAATAACTTACACAAACTTAAAAAAATACACGAAACTGATTATTAGTGTTTATAATATTTGAGGCTTGCCCTCGATTTTCCTGGAATCCCATCATCCGATCCCATCAAGACAACGTACGGGCCACCTCAGGAGTAGGATAGTCTTTTAAATTGTCAAAAATATACATTTGAATTGAGAACCTTCTCCTTTTTTTAAGTCAGTTGAAAATATTTAAATTGGCTGATGTGCCTATAATAACATTTGAAGAATTTCCTCTGCCTGCGGACCTGATGACAATGACAATTAGAGAGTTCTTCTTCCTCACAGCCGACCACTCTTGGTCGTGGCTATGGATTGTTAGCTCCAATTCTGATCGCTGTCTTCGGGATTTCTGGACTTGTCTCTGTTGGTGGCATTTCGGGAACATTTTGTTGTAGGACGAAATGATGAAATCATGAAATAATGAACTTTATTCTGCATGTAGGCCACAATGGCACTTTTGCATGTCTGAGTCTACCGGCATGTCACAAGAGACCACTTTTGAGAAGAAATGCCGAAATAAACTCAACAGTCAGTAATTTTTTCAGAAAAAACGGCACGATGCCTTTACTAATATTGAGTCAGCGTACTGGACTGGATAACATAACTGTGGCGATGCCAATCTGGTAATACATTATGCAATAGATAAAATGGAATATCAGATCCTGGATTACTGACAAATAAATAGGTCAATGGATGTCACGCGTCACGCGCCGTGATTGAATAGTCTCGATTACACTATAGATAGGAACATTTTCAGTGCCAAGCTACCTAGGATTTCTGTTAGCTTGTTAAAAACCAGCCAAGTGCGAGTCTGACTCGCGCACCGAGGGTTCCGTGCAGACACTTATCCCATCTTAACTGGCCGGGTTAATTTGCACCTGGTATGTATGGCACCGGATACAAATGAGGTGCATAGTTATTATTTGTTGTTTTACCGGCAACAGAAATACATCATTTGTGAAAATGTCAAATGTCTAGTCACGGTTCATGAGATAAGATCTGGTGACAGACGGAAAGACAGACGGAGAGCAGTATAGGAACATTTCAGTGTCAAGCTGCCATGCAACAGAAATGCTGAGGGGTTTGCTGTTAGTTTGTTAAAAAAACCGGCTGAATGCGAGTCGGAGTCACGCAGCGAGGGTTCCCTACAATTCCTTCCTTATATGGCGCCGGATAATAATGAGGTGCAAAGTTAACGCAACCAATCACTTATATATTTATTTTATTCTGTTTTTTAGTATTTTTTGTAATAGCGGCAACAGAAATGCATCATCTGTGAAAATTTCAACTGTCCAGCTATCACGGTTCATGAGATACAGTCTGGTGACAGACGGACAGACAGACAGACGGAGAGCGGAGTCTTAGTAATAGGATCCCGTTTTTTACCCTTTGGGTACGGAACTCTAAAAATGGAATATCAGATCCAGGATTACTGTCAAATAAATAGGTCAATGAATGTCACGCGTCACGCGCAGTCATGGAATAATCTCGAGTACTTACACTAGATAGGAACATTTTCAGTGTCAAGCTGCCATGCAAAATTAATGCGTAGAAATATTTCAGCTTGCTTGTTATAAAAAACCGGCCAAGTGCGAGTCTGACTCGCGCACCGAGGGTTCCGTACAAACACTTATCCCATCTTAACTGGCCGGGTTAAGTTTGCTCCTGGTATGCATGGCGCCAGATACAAATGAGGTGGAAAGTTCACGTTTTTTCACGTTTGTTGGATGAGGGCGGCACAAGAGCGACCAGCCGTTGTGGATTACTTTGGGGGAGGCCTTAGTCCAGCAGTGGACGTATTTTCGCTGATGATGTGTTGCTACCTTTTCCCTTTACTTATCAATGTCCCTTTAAACTCATAAACATAAATCTGAAATAGTGCCCGTTAGTCGACGGCGTTAAAGCCACTTCTCTAAATTGGAGACATCACAATGCCTCACCGAATCAGGGCCAGCGTCAGCCTCGTTGAGTTTTACGCCCCCGTAAACCTTTTACACCCTTATCAGGCCATTCTGTAATCAGTTCGTAACCGGCTCGAAACCGGGGCCTGTTAATTACCCACAAAAATTAGAGGGTTCGGGCCACGTGAACGATGAACGCCAATGACGTAACGTGGTAAACTACGTGGTGCAGCGTAGGAATTTACGATATGACAATGATAAGCTTTTGGCAAAAAAAAACCAGCAAATCAGTTAGTAGCTTCGGAATCGTGATTTATATCATGGCTCCGTAGAATACCACAAGGTATGTATACTTGTATAGGTAAGAATGTTTTTTCAAAGCTTGTTGTTCTTTTCACTGAATGAATACCTGACTACAAAAAATCATCCTATCCTCCTTATATGAGTGTGAGAGCGAAATATTCTTTATCATTTATCTGTCGTACGATAAACGTGGTCATCGTAGGCCCGACACGTATTAAAGCAAAACGTTTTAACTCTCAGAAATCAAAGCCAACGAAACAGCGGGAAAATTATCACACAAGTTCACACCACCACGGTACACAAACGGTAGGCCATAAGGGCTACCGTTTTTGTGCACACCCATTGACGCTGTCGAATAAGGTCGGTAAAACAATCGGTAAATCAAACCACATTAAAGAAACCGGCGGTCCCGGATTCGAATCCCGGCCAGGGCAAATATTTGTGTGATGAACTCGAATAAATATTTGTGCTGGGTCATGGTTGTTCTATGTATTTAAGTATATATTTATTTATATAAGTATGTATATCGTCGTCTATTAGTCATAACACAAGACTTCTTGAGCTTAATTTGGGACTAGATCGAATTGTGTGAGGTTGTCTGATATTTATTTATTTTATTCAGTTGAACTATTTTATTTACTGTATGTATATTCGACACAATATAGTTGGTTTTTAGAACATACATCTAAACGTATTAAAATATTTTTATTAAATATTGATTTTTCCTCCATTTCCTTTTTTAACCCCCGACGAAAAAAAGAGGGGTGTTACAAGTTTAACATGTGTATCTGTGTATCTGTGTATCTGTGTATCTGTGTATCTGTCTGTGGCATCGTAGCGCTCAAGCGGATGGACCAATTTAAGTGCGGTTTTTTTTTATCGACAGACTTTTCCGTCGAGATGGTTCTTAGCTATGTTTGGTGGAAGTAGGACCTGTAGTTTCCAAGATATTCAGCTTTAATTGGAACAAGTGAAAAGATCTCAGCCAATATTGAAGCCAAGGATTCCAAATTTTAGTTAAATGTTAAGTAATATTAGCATTTTCTATATCACTCACTAAATGAGGATCTCATGACGACCAGGTAGTTGTTAATGGATCTCAGCCAATATTGAAGCTAAGGATTCCAAATTTTGGTTAAATGTAAAGTATTATTAGCATTTTCTATATCACTTAATAAATGAAGGTCTCATGATGACCAGGTAGTTGTTAATGGATCTCAGCCCATATTGTAGCCAAGGATTCCAAATTTTGGTTAAATGTTAAGTATTGTTAGCATTTTCTATATCACTTACTAAATTAAGGTCTTATGATGACCAAGTAGTTGTTAATGGATTTCAGCCAATATTGAAGCCGAGGATTCCAAATTTTGGTTAAATGTAAAGTATTGTTAGCAATTTCTATATCACTTACTAAATGAAGATCTCATGATGACCAGGTAGTTGTTAATGGATCTCAGCCAAAATTGAAGCCAATAATTCCAAACGCTGGATAAATGTTAAGTTTTAGGAGCAGTTTCCTAATCACTTACTAAGTGAAGATCTCATGATAATCATCTAGCAGGGCTGGACTAAGAGCGCCAGGGCCCCTAGGCACTTGGCATTTGGGACCCCTCCCCTATAAGGAGAACATTATTATGGTACAAGTCCTGTGTCTGGGACTGGGTCCCTTGACTAGCTGGGCTCCTAGGCCCGGGCCTTGTGGGCCTAGGGGTAAATACGGCCCTGCCATCTAGTTGTGAAAGGATCTAAGCCAAGAATTTCAAAAGTTGGTTAAATGTTAAGTTTTATTAGCGTAATCAACAATTTAATAAAATTTTGACAGTACAATAATTTGGTACCATGCAGCTGAAGATGTCCGTAGGAACTCTTGGATTGTTCTTGATGAGCAATTGACGTTTGTGTAAGAAAGTACAGTCGATATTAAACCGAGTCTCAGAAAAAGTTTTTTAATTTCTGTCACAATACTGGGTCACTGTTTCTAAGTTTTGCAATTCTGCTAAAGCTGAATTGTCATTAGGACTATTGAAGAGGTTCCTTTGATTGAGGTCACAAATAGCAACACCTTGCAAGATTTTAACGCGAATAAAGGACACGTAAGCTTTAATTAGCAAAAGTACTCGCCTAAGTTATTAACAGCTTTTTAGGATTCTGTGGTCAACAAGGAACCCTTAAATAGTTTCACCATGTCCGTCCATCCGTCTGTCTACGGCTTAGCTCAGAGACATAGTGGTAGAATAAGTTTTTAATTTTTTTTTTGTGTACCTGCCCTGTCGGGTAGTCTGATATATGTGCACCTACCCTATATGTAATGAGGTCTTTAATAAACAGTCTTGAAGTGAATCTGATGTATCATTGACGTATACCCTGACATGGCGCAGCCGGTTCTTATTTAAAAAAGTAAAAGTAAAGTGATTTGGATTGTTATAGTGAGGAGCATAGCCTTCAACCTGATTTAAAATGGAAACAGTGTTATCGCCCCCGTCACCGTTTTGTTACGATCATAGTTTGATAAACATTACAAGTGGTAGCTTGAGTGACAGTTGGTCCAAGTGGAGTAAAGGCTTTAAAATATATTTCGACGCGTGTGAATTATCCAAAAAGACACCTGCCATACAAATAAATATATTGCTACATATTGTGGGTGAGCAGTGCAGAGAGTTGTACGAACAATTGGGCGTAAAATGTGCTACGGTGGATGAAGTGTTAGGACAATTTAAAAAACATTTCGAACAAAAGAAAAATTTAACGGTCGAAAGACACCGATTTTTTACAAGAAATCAGAGTGAAAGTGAAACGATACAGCAATATGTGTATGACTTAAAAAAACTGGCTAGTTCCTGTGAATTTGGAAATTTGTGCGACTCGTTAATAAAAGATCGGTTAATTTGTGGCATTATGAGCAAAGTTATCCGAGAAAGACTATTGCGTGAGGCAGATTTAACGTTAGAACAGGCTATGGAAATATGTTGTGCTGCTATTGTATCTAAGGTGTATTCGGACAAAATAGTACGAGAGTATAAAGAACAATCGATACATAAAATAACCCAAGGAGATTCGAATAACTTATTACAAGATGATGATAATAACGTCTGGCGGGTATCTGCAAGAGGTAGCTACGGGTCGGCGAGCGGCCGCGGCCGAGGAAGGTACCTTGCGGCGCGCGGCGCCCGAGGTGCCAGCCGCGGCGCTGGCGCAGCGGGCAGGCGTGCGGCGCCTGGATGGCGCGAGCGGGACCCCGCTGCGCTGGGCCGTGTGCCGGCGGGCGGCACCAGCGGCAGCGGCGATCGAGGCGCGATGGCTAATCGTGTGTGTAATAAGTGCGGAATGATACATGGGAGAAATAGTTGTCCCGCGTACGGAAAGCGATGTTTAACTTGTTCGCGCACGAATCACTTCTCTCGCATGTGCGGGGCGTACCGACTGTATCAAGTTGAAGAGTCTGATCAACAGGTAATATATAGCCTTAATACTGATATAGATGATTGGTCGATTGATTTAAATATTAATAATACAAACCTGAGATTTAAAATTGATTCGGGGGCCGATGTTAATGTTTTACCGGTGAGATATTTACGTCAAGTAGGTCTTAATAAAGACGATCTGTTAGCCACCAATGCGCGATTGCAAGGTTACTCGGGTACTAACCTAAATGTATTAGGTAAATGTTACTTGAAGGCAGTATATAAAGGTAAGGTTTATTTTTTGGAATTTAAAGTCGCTGATGTGCCGTACGCCTATTTTAGGTAGCCATGATTGTAAGCAAATGAATTTAATTCAACGGGTATTTGCGGTCACTGAATCGGATAGAACGATCTCTCCGGCATTTATTGCGGACTATCAAGACGTTTTTCAGGGTATAGGTTGTTTACCGGGGAGTTACAAGATAAGATTAAATAGTGAATATAGGCCAGTCGTACATGCACCCAGGAAAGTACCGATACCATTACGAGAAAAAGTTGAAACTAAGCTTAAGGAGATGGAGAAACAAGGAATAATAGCAAAAGTCGAGGGCCCTACGGATTGGGTCAACAGTATGACTATCGTTAAAAAGGCTAATGGCGATTTAAGGATATGTTTAGACCCCAAAGAGTTGAACCAGGCTATAAAACGTGAGCATTTCAGGTTGCCTACACTGGACGAAATTGTTTCAAATTTGTCAGGAGCCCAATATTTTAGCACATTAGATGCCACAAACGGTTTTTGGCAAGTAAAAATTGACAATAGTGACCTCTGTACTTTTAACACTCCATTCGGAAGATACAAATTCCTTCGGATGCCCTATGGGATTTCGTCTGCATGTGAGGTATTTCATAAGAAAATATATGAAAACTTTGACGATATTGAAGGTGTTTGTATGTATGTGGATGATATTTTAATTTATGCCAAAACCAAAAAAGAACATGATGATAGATTGAGACAGGTGTTGGAAAGATGTCGTAAAATTAATTTAAAATTAAATTTCAGCAAATGCAGGTTTGGTCTTGAGGAAATTAAATACTTAGGGCATAGAATAACAAGAAAAGGATTATATCCTGATGACAGTCATATTTCAGCTATTGTTAATATGCCTAGGCCAAAAAACAGCAAGGATGTAGAACGTTTACTGGGGCTAATTACTTATGTTGGTAATTTTATACCAAATTTGTCATGTAAAACAGAACCACTCAGAGAACTGCTGAGAAAAGAAATAGAATGGCATTGGACTGATATACACGAAAAAGCATGGAATTTGGTAAAAAAATGTCTGTCAGAAAAACCTGTATTACAATATTACAGCATGAGTAAGCCTATTACCCTATCTGTGGACGCCAGTAAGAGTGGGTTGGGGTCAGTTTTATTGCAGGATGGTCTGCCTGTATGTTATGCCTCAAAAGCTCTCACAAAAACCGAACAAAGATACGCTCAAATTGAGAAGGAGTTGTACGCGTGCTTATACGCGTGTGAAAAGTTTTATGGCTATATTTATGGACGCACAGATATTACCATTGAGACTGACCACAAACCCCTCATCAGCATAATAAAAAAGCCCATTGTAGAAGCCCCACCGCGGTTACAACGCATGTTGTTAAGGTTACAACCCTATACGTTCAAATTGGTGTACAAGCCGGGCAAGCAGCTGCATATCGCGGACGCGCTATCGCGCGCCTACGAGCCCGCGGCAGCGGCGCATCCAGCGGGAGATCTGCACGAGGAGATGACTGAAGCGGTGCGCAGTGTTATGTCATACAACGAGTTAACGGACACGCATTATCAGAGCTTACAAAAAGAGACTGAACGAGACAGTGAGATGCAACAATTGAGAAGGTATATCAGAAAAGGATGGCCAAGAGAAAAAAAAGAGGTAGATGATATTGTAAAACAATACTGGCAATATAGAGAAGATTTGACAGAAGGAAATGGTTTATTATGGAAGGGATGCCGAATAATAATTCCAAAGAAATTGCGTAACGAAATGCTTCATAAAATACATTATGCGCATTTAGGACTTGAAAAATGTATGTTAAGAGCGCGGGAGTTATTGTTCTGGCCGGAAATAAACAATCAGCTAAAAAACTTTATTTCTAATTGTCAAGCGTGCCTAACATTTAGAAAAAGTAATGTAAAAGAAAAGTTGATTCCGCATGAAGTACCTAAAAGACAGTGGGCAAAAGTAGGCATAGACTTATTTTACAGTCATCGAAAAAATTACTTGCTCATTGTTGATTATTATAGTAAATTCATTGAAGTACGTCAATTACACAGCACGCTGTCGCAGACGATAATAGACGAGTTAAAATGTGTATTCTGTAGTCAGGGCATTCCTGAAGTAGTTATTTCGGATGGGGGACCGCAATTCACGTCTAGAGAGTTCAGTGAATTTGCGAAAAAGTGGGGATTTAATCACGTCCGCTCATCTCCCCACTTTCCCCAATCCAACGGACAAGCCGAGCGTAGTATACAAATTATTAAAAATATACTTAAAAAATGTGCCCATTCATCGACAGATTTTCGTTTAGCAATACTCGAATACCTAAATACCCCAATTAGCGAACATTTACCTTCTCCTGCGGAATTACTCCAAAATAGAAAACTGCGCGGAATTTTACCGTTACGTGAAACAGTGCTCGATACCATAGTCAACAAAGATGTTAGACGGCAATTAGTGTTTCGGCAAAATAAGTTTAAAACGTATTATGATAAAAATGCGAAAAATTTAAAACCTTTAAAAATTGGTCAAAAAGTTAAAGTCAGACACGAAAACAAAGGTGCATGGTTAAATGGTATAATTAATAAAAGGTTGAGAGGTCGTTCGTATGAAGTACTTATGCAGAATGGCAATACAATAATTAGGAATAGACGTCACATCATAAGCGACTCGCCGCACCGAGCCGAAGGCCCCACGGAGTGCGGGTTCGAGCTCGACGACGCGCCCGCGGTGCGCCCGCACACCTCATTAACTCTGCCCCCTGATTCACTAAATTTTACCAATCAAACTGACCGTTATATAACTCGTTCCGGCAGGACAGTGATACCTCCTGATAGATGGGGCAATTGGACAGACTGAAGTTAAGATGCTGGCGGAATAAATTAACCCTGGATCCAGTACATATCTATATCAATTAAGGTTGTTTATTCCTGATGTAAAATAATGTTGAGGTATTAAAGGCTAGAAGTTATTGTCACGGTAATGATTGATTATAATTGAATTACATGAAATATTTAAAAAATAAAATAAAATTTGTACAATAGTTATTATATTATTAAAAGTATACCTTTATGCATCTAATTCTAAATGTATACCATAATATGTCGAATCTTATTCCTGTAAATGTAAATGTCACATATGTAATATCATTGAATAAGTACACCCAATCCCATAGGATTTATTACTTTGTGATAAGGTTCATAATCGTTTCAAAATGAAGAGTAGACGGTGTCTTCAATGACAAAGTTTAATTTGCCAGTTTCGTAGTTGTTATGTTATTGTTGTCATTGGCATGTATACATTGATAAAATAAAAATAGATGTAAGTATTGATTACATTTTCTTTACAATCTATGCAGTATCATAGATATGTTTAAGAGCCTATTTAAAAATGCATGTTTATAATTAATGATTTTAAGTTGTTTGTGCAAACTTGTTTATAATATATAATTGTTATCAGGTGTGTATACATGTTTAAAGCAAGTTTACTATGTAATAATTGTTTATCATGATCTAAAATTGTTTTACACCACTTAGTGGTATGTATGTTTGTAATAATGATTACTGTCGCAAGAATGTTTTATTTTTTGTTAAGAGGAGAGATGTCGGGTAGTCTGATATATGTGCACCTACCCTATATGTAATGAGGTCTTTAATAAACAGTCTTGAAGTGAATCTGATGTATCATTGACGTATACCCTGACATGCCCTACACGTAAAAAAAGTGGGCATGTAATTTTTTTTAACGGTTTATCCCATGGTGTGGGTTATCGATGATTAGGTCTTTCAAAACTAAGTCAAGTTACCTAGCATCAACTGCAATTTTTATGGAGCTAAGTAAGCCATCCGTACTATTTGGATCCTGTAGAATGGAAACCTGGTTCTGTTTTAGGCCATAAGTAGCAGGTTCTTTCAACTCATCCAGTGCATTTAAAGTATATATTTTGATTGTCTTGGCTAATAACTTAGCCATTTTGTCATTATAACCATTAACTAATTTGATTTTACGATTTTTTCCCAGAATGTTGCTTAAGGCTATTTAAATCAAACTATACCCTAATTTCAATCTTAGAGAAGACGGCTTTCGTTACCACTGGCTTGGGATCCTGTTGTCGTACACATAATCAAGGATCAAGCTCGAGGAAAGACTGGAAACTATGGACCTTAAATGGTGTAAAACCAAAAAGTGTTTAATGTAGAAAATTCCGGGAAAAACTTCTGTTTGTTTAAAAAATATGAAATAAAAATAAAATTTAAAATTTAAAAAACCCCCGACATCACAACCTGTAAAAAGAAAGAAATAAAATCTACGAAATGTGCCTTTACAATGAACAGTAGAAAAAGAATCCAAGCTTCGTTGCGTCGGGGGACCGCTACGTAAATGAAATGCAATGTACTTAAAATCGTAAAGTGGGAAGCCCCAAATAAATGCATACTTACAATTTGGCGTTGAAAAATATATTTCATTTCACTTAGGTTAGGTACTTAGCGGTCCCCCGAACGCAACGAAGCGTGGATTCTTTTTCTACTGTTCATTGTAAAGGCACATTTCGTAGATTTTATTTCTTTCTTTTTACAGGTTGTGATGTCGGGGGTTTTTTAAATTTTAAATTTTATTTTTTTCTACCTGTATTTATATTTATTGACCCAAATACCCTGTATCGTATTGTCTGCTATTAACAACACAGCACAACATTGACGACGATAACGAGTAATTTAGTGAAAATCGCGATAGAAGTCCATAAATATCAAAGTAGTTTTGCATTTGACAGCTCTGGTGACCCCTTTTGACACTAGCGCCTCTAGCGGCCAATTCATGCACCTCATTCAATCCCAGTTGCAAATCCTAATAGTGGCTACTAAACCAGATGGGCGAAAAGAGCGAAATAGTTCCTTTGACTGATTGAACCAGATTGGACCGACTGTGAAAACGGAATGTCGCATCTCTAATTGGTTTCTGTGGGCTAGTGTGTTTAACCGTACAACTGTGCGCTTGGATTACCCTTGGGAAAACCCTTATCTACATTATGTACCCACTGTGTTACAATAAGACGCTTAGAAATTACATAGAATAGAATGGAATAGCCATTTATTTATAGTTTATGCATTAAAATTAATTTTACATTCTACTTTTTATACATCACATTGTCTATTTAAATATCATTTAAACGTTTGAATTATTAAATTACGTATTCTTACTTAAACTGAATTTAGTGAAATGGCCTTCGGTGAAAAAGGTAAGACTTCATGGGTTACGTTCTGCCCATAATTATAAAATTTACTCGATTTATACCATTTTTATATAAAACATTATTATAACTGACTAGAATTCATAAAAAATATACATTAGGTATTTATGAAATCCTATAGTAGCTATGCCTGTAATTTTAATTTTTTATTCACTGTTTTATTAATAAACTAGTACTATTACTAACTCATTTAATGAAGTTCAATAATCATACGTTCTTAAAAAAATATCAATATTACACTTTCATTTCACATTTTGTATTATTTATTAGAAATTACATACGTTGACGAAATTGCCTGTTATTTGCACTTTAGACATAACACTCACCATTTTCCACCCACCTAGGGCGTTATTAAATTCGTCGGTTTTTTATGTGTCTCCCAATGTTTGTAAAAAACTGGATCAATTTGGAAAATTAGTATGCTCTTTGAAACAAAAATAAATGATTTTTCTAAAAAAGAATTCCTTATTGATATAATCCTTATTTATTATTATTCTTTATTTTTATAATGTATTGATTGGATGAATTGTAAAATGTTGATATTTTATTAATAAATGAGTATCAGTATTGCCATAAGAATAACATAACTTCGTTTCATTGACGTCGGTTATTTTTTTGTTAAAAAGTTATTATTAATATTATTACAAAAAAGCAACAAGAAAACGGAGATAAAAACAAATTGTAAACGGAAGATGAATGCAAAAGCTAATAAACATGACTAAAATACAGATTGATTTCAGAGCCTCCAATGTTTTTTAAGTTTGATAAAAACACTTCACACGGAACTTCTGTTATTCCGAACGTTCCGTAATCCATCAAAAGTCCAACAATAGAAGTTATAACGGCCATGAATTTTCCGAACAAAATCCTTCCAAGTTTCGTAAAGACAATTAAACTAGGGCGAAGTTAGAATTGGCCTTTTCAATGAATAGAGTTGAACAATAATTTTGAGGTTATAATGAAAAACGGTTTATGTCTCGACAGTTGCTATAGGACTTAGTATCTTATCCGTCGAATGATTGAAATTTGAGAAGGCGCAATTAACACAGGTTTCGAAATTTATTAAAGTTTTAAAGTAAACGACTATTTCAGTGAAAGTTACAATTTTCAATCCCAAGGAAAACAGGGTTGAAATAAATAAATCTCCCCTCTTTTACTTTTGAGCAAAACAAAATTTTTTGGCCAGTTGGTACTTATTATATAAACGACGCAGTTGGCGCAGTGGTTAAGCAACTGCCTACTGAGCCGACGGTCCCGGGTTCGAATCCCAGCAAGGGCAAATATTTGTGTGATGAACACGAATATTTGTGCCTGGGTCATGGATGTTCTATGTATTTAAGTATTTATTTATCTATATAAGTATGTATATCGTCGCCTAGTACCCATAACACTAGCCTTCTTGAGCTTAATTTGGGTCTAAGTAGGTTGATTTGTGTGAGGTTGTCTGATATTTATTTATTTATTATATCTATATTTATGTATGTGAATGAAGCGGTGGTAGCCTAGTGGTTAGGGCATGCGACTTTCAATCCGGAGGTCGCGGGTCCAAACCCAGCCCGTACCAATGAGTTTTTCGGAACTTATGTACGGAATGTCATTTGATATTTACCACTCGCTTTTCGGTGAAGGAAAACATCGTGAGGAAACCACCTAAGCCCAGTAAGGCCTAGTTTCCCCTCTGGGTTGGAAGGTCAGATGGCAGTCGCTTGCGTAAAAACTAGTGCCTACGCCACATCTTGGGATTTAGGTAGCCGACCCCGATAGAGAATTCATTCTCAAAAAATGGGACAAAGGCTAGGAGGATGATGATCTATATTTATGTATGTAAGTTTATGTATGTGTATATTTACCTTTATGCTTACATGTTTTCTGTTGGTATCTCATTATGTGTTGCCTTCGCCTTCTGTCTGCTGCACCTACTTTATATTAAGTAAAATTTTTCGTCAATCGTCTGGGGGTGATTTTAGCGATAAGATCGATTGTTGTCTACCATTAGTTTAAAATTGTATTTGTTTTGTTTCATTTTGTAAACTTTTATTGGTGTAAATTCAGTACAATAAAGTATTGTTGTATTGCATTGTATCTAGGATTTTTTTGTATACCCATAATTGAAATAAAAAACAGCATTATCCGAATAAAATGAAGATCGACTCGGTCCTCCGGTGATCGTAGGGCTGGCTCGTTCCTCGCCCAACGCATTAAGTAAAAAGTAAAAGTAAAAAAGTATTTATTTTCTCCACCACATAGTATACAGTTTATATACAGTAAGTTATGGTATTTTTCTTATGAATAGGTATACAACTAGTGCGGTGGAGACTGGTGCCCAAACTAGGGGGAACCTGTATGTCAGGTCACCAGGTCTCCATCTCTCAGGTATCTATAAGAACAGCTTTTGTTTATATTGCAGCATTGGCATTGCCATCCAGCGAGGTAGCGCGGCCAGCCTTATGGGCACCTAATGGTAGCGACATAGGGGATATATGTACATATAGTTTAGGTCCCAATAGTTTAAGTTAGGTTTAATTAGATCATAATTTAATTTTGTTAAGGTTTAGTTATAGTAAGTATTTCACATCGACTTATGTAAGAAAGTTTAAATAGCAAAAAATTAAAATATAAAATCTAATGTAAATGATAAATTAATGGATATATTTCATCCGATTATGTTTAACTCATTACGAAAAACTAATTTCCGTGGACGGTTCCTTTCAGGCCTATAATCAGGGATCCGTAATTAATTTAATAAACGTTATCTAAAGGGAATAAAGAGAAATCTGCCACAGATTATATCAGCATCTACAGAAAAATCTTACTTTACGTTATACAATTACTGGATACGTTGTTGTTTACTTTATGAATAATCTAATTCAACAGACAGAACAATCTAGTTCCGTCCGTCTGTAGATGGGAGTTAAGTGGTTAACAATAAATGTTTGTATAATATTTATTCATTAAAATATATATAAATTAACTCATTCGTAAGCACAAATTACACAAATCCAATAGATTTAGCAAAATCAGTTTCAAGTATGAGAAATCACTGTAAGAATTTAAAAAAAAGTTTGAATTATGACAATTTGGTGAAATGACAATGCATAATATATGTTTGTCTGCATATAAAAGAGGGGGATCTCATACCTAACACTAATACTTTCTCAGTTTATTCACGCCATAACAACAAAATCATAATGGGCTTATCGTGATATTATTTGCTTATTTGCTTGCTTTACCCAACGTTTTGAGTGCTATTGCAAACATCTATGTGTTTTTTTTTATAGAACAGTCTGTTCTAAGCTGCCTATTCACGGACAGGTTTTAGAGGTTCTGGTAATTAGTCAAACCGTGAATAAGATGCCAGTGAAAGGCGCCAGATAGTGCCGGCACTGAGTAGTCGCAGTGAATAAGTAAGGTTCTGCCCAGTTGATTTATTAACTAAGCATTATATCGCGAATGGGAAAACAAATTTATTTTAAATTTTTTGGGCGCTGGGAATGAGCAGACTAAGTCAAAGATAAACTGCCGTATATTGTTATGAAAAGATTGAATGTTATTGAATTATTGACCGAACGAGCGAAGCGTTTTCGTTTCAGCTTGGCCTAAAATTCCGGGTGATTATGAGTGTTTTTTTTTTTTTGTGTTTCATCAATTGTATAGTTTTTTTTTATGGCGAATCATTTTTTCGAAAATATTAAAGATGGCGGATGAAAACCTAATAAAATGGGCAAGTGCGAGTCCGACCCGCGCATGAAGGGTTCCGTACCATAATCTATAACAAGTTTATTGTATGGGAGCCGCCCTTAAATATTTATTTTATTTTATTTTTGGTATTTGTTGTTATAGCGACAATAGAAATACATCATCTGTGAAAATTTCAACTGTCTAGCTATCACCGTTCTTGGGATACAGCCTGGTGACAGACGGCCGGACGGACGGACGGACAGCAAAGTCTCAGTAATAGGGTCCCGTTTTTACTCTTTGGGTACGGAACTCTAAAAAGTGGTATTTCAGACATTTCGAAAAGCGATCGCGAGGTCGACGACAGCTCACAGGGCGAGTTTTTCTGCCAACGGCAGATACTCAGAAAGTATATTGAGCAAATTATATTACATAAAAAAAAATGTAAGGTTTTTATACCTACTGAGATAATAATGGAGTCCACTGGCTGCGCACAAAGTGGTGGCGTTCTTTGGAGAAGGCCTATGTCTGATGATGATGAAGTAATATATATATTTTTCATCTCTCCTGTTCGGAAAGTGTCATTTTCATGAGTAGATAGCCGGGTGGAAAATAGCTTTTCCATCCCTAGGGTGGAAAGTAATTTTTTTTTAATTGCCACGGAGTCAAAGACTATTGCCATCTAGATGCACGTCGTGACCAACTCAATTAGGTACAATCTAGTCGGCCGTGGTAAGTGGCCATTAAAAAAAATCTCCAAAGGTTAGATATACTTATTTATATCCAATTATTATTAAAAATAAATATGTATGTATTATTATATTTATAATACGTACATATAATTCTGTCCCTCATTTTATTGATAGAATCATACATTTATATAAAAAACAAAATTGAAACCATTGGATTTGTTTTTTTTTTTTAATATTGGCGGTACGTATATTTTAACTTTTTTTTCTATTAAGAATAATTATAAGTAATGAAAGTTTGCAATAGAAAAAGCGGGAACACGAGATTAAATATAAATACCATGTATTTTATTGATTATTGGTTAAAAATAACATGGACATTAATTTAACTCACTCATGACATGTGAGTGTAGTATTTTATTTTCCTCGCAGTCGAAATGAAAAGTAGAGTGTTTAACTCGGGTGAAATTACCCAGTTTACCCTCGAACTATTGGCGCTCTCACTTCGTTCGAGCGCCAGAAATATCTCGGCTGCAATGGGTAACTTTCTACCCTTGGTTAACAATCTACTAATTATCATCTCATTTATGAGTCTTTGATTAGGGATAGCTTAACTAGTCGCTATTTGGCTCTGAGAAAGTTCATTCGACCACAATAACGGACTTACTTGAAAAATTAAATAAAGTCGAAATATTATGTTAAGGAATGCGATAAATGCAGCATACGACTAATAGAAATGACTGAAACTGCAAAATCCGAATAAAATTTAAGTCGCCTTTTTGCTGTCTGGTTGTAAATGTTTTTAAAAAGGTATATTATTTTCATATTTATTGTACTGCACATAATGCCGAGACTCGTTAATTCCAGCTTACACTCGCGGTGAGAAAACTTTTGCACACGATCTCTGCTCGACACCAAAACGACTTAAACGACACAGTTTTCCAAACGTGACATTCTGTTTCGTAACCAAGAACCAGTGGGTACTAATTAACCTGAAAGTTAATATTCCGAACTGGTACTAGTTATTAGCATTTTTATGAGTTTCGCTATTTAAGGGTCTGCATCAGGTCGCGACGGAACTTATATGGTGTTTTTTTTTTAATGTTGGTAAATAGTTATTTTCAACCGAATTAGAAAAGGAGCGGGTTCTCAATTCGGTTGTGTTTTTTAATGTTTATTACCTCAGACTCCGTCTTATGTGACGTTTTACTTTTTCGGACAATATCGGCGCGCCCTCGCAGTTAATTATTTATTGAAGATAGAGTACGCGTGAGCCGCTCACGTCTTATGGCCTTATATTGCATCCCATTTTACACACACAACCATCATCATCCTCCTAGCCTTTTTCCCATTTTTTTGTTTTGAGAATGAATTCTCAATCGGGGTTGGCTACCTAAATCCCAAGATGTGGCGTAGGCACTAGTTTTTACGCAAGCGACTGCCATCTGACCTTCCAACCCAGAGGGGAAACTAGGCCTTATTGGGCTTAGGTGGTTTCCTCACGATGTTTTCCTTCACCGAAAAGCGAGTGGTAAATATCAAATGACATTCCGTACATAAGTTCCGAAAAACTCATTGGTACGGGCCGGGTTCGAACCCGCGACCTCCGGATTGAAAGTCGCATGCCCTAACCACTAGGCTACCACCGCTTCCTAACCACCACCGCTTTTACACAAACAACCACTAAATACAATTTCGGAAATTAAAAATTCAGTGCCTGTAATATATTAAACAATAAATTAATAAATTAGTGTCGCAGATATGGGTGTCAAGGCCGCCAAGCACAAGTGGGAGTTGGGAGGACACGTCTGCCGAATGCATCCCGAACGTTGGGCCACACTATCCACTGAGTGGATACTATCTACAGAGGCAGACCGAAAAGGAGATGGCGCGATGACCGGTACGCATTCGAGAACGTTTGGAAAGAACTTGCTCTTCAGCGAGACGACTGGCGAGAAAGATAGGAGGCCTTTGCCCAGCAAGGGGACACATATACAGGCTAAATAAAATAAAAATAAATGAAAAAATTTAATAAGGGCTACGCAACTCAAAACCGAGCATGATTCGACATAAAGTAATTCTTCAAATTTGGGTCTTAATAGAATATTTATCAAAAGGTTCACCTTTTTTAACACGGTTCTGTAAATGTGATTAGCGATGTAAATATGCGTGAAAACCATTACCCTGCTTCAAAGTCGGTTATTAAATCACGGTAGGACACAATGAGAAGGGCTTAACCCTTAAGTGGCACGGGGCGGTTAGGGTTACCCAATTATCAGTAAATTTCTTAGATTTCGTTAGATTTGGGTCAGGATTTACGAAAGTATAGGTATTTTATAAATTTTACGTTCGTTGCTGGAAATTCTTTGTAAGTTACGTTTTTTGATTAGCCAAATTATAGCATGACGATAATAAATATTATTCGGTGTAAACTCTACATCCGACGAAGTGCTATCCCTCTCAATCTAATGTCAAACAATATTTGAATGAACAGGACTGCAAGATTCGGCGTCAAAAATTCGAACATCACATCAGAGTAATGGTGATATAATATGAATGGCAAACGTGACGGATGCCTTGTCACTTATTTATCACCCGATATACGAAATTACCCTAGACCCGCTGGCCGCTTCATAATAAAATTGTGCCCCCAACGTCACGGTCGCGTCGCCTTATATAAGAACCTACTCTTAATTTCTCAACTACACCGCTACCTAAAGGTTGTCTGGAAGAGATCGCTATTTAGCCATAAGACCGCCTGTTGTTTACCTCTGACTGTTATTTTAATGTGTCTCATGTTGTGTTGTATATTCCTTGATGTTTTGGAGGTGTGCAATAAAGAGTATTTGTATTGTATTGTATTGTATTGTATTGAACCTCTCAGTTTTCACCCAAACCCGAAATATGTGGGCTCACGGACTGTACAGCATCGCTCTAAACTAGAGATAATGCAATTACTCGCTAACGTATTACTTCAAATTGAATTTAGAGCAACTGTGTTGTTTATGGCCTCGTTTGTTCTTCATTTGGTTTAGCTGTGCTATGGTTTAATAATGTTTCTTGTCGTCGCAATTGTCTGCTGGTTTATTTATGCAGTGCAAGTTCGTCTTTAAGACGGCTGTTAAATGTAATGAGTGTGTGTCAGAGAGTGTTCAAAAGTAACTTTGGCTAGCGATATTCGAGCCATAAATGATTCTATAGTTTTAGTTTGTTTTAGGAACTAAGCAAATAAATGCTATAAGCCCGATAGTTTTTACAATAAGCATACTATTATAATTGGAAACATTATATTTTTTCAGTTATAGCACATTTGACCCAAATATATTATTGTATTAAATAATAGAAATTAAAGTACTAATACTCATTAAAGTATTAATACCAAATAGAATTTAAAGTCGTTAAAAGTTACACACAATTACCATATTATACCCTCTTTCGTCTCAAATAGCCTCGTGTTGCGGCTACTCCTGTGGTGCGGAGACATTCACGTTAGTGGGTTTGTACTCTTACTCAAAGTCCAACTCTATGGTAGCGAGGGCAAAACTGCCCTGATGTAGATCAAGTCATGCTTAAAAAAACGGCCAAGAGCATGTCGGGCCACGCTCAGTGTAGGATTCCGTAGTTGCCTATCCTTCACAATAGACGGGCTTAAAACAGCGGTTTTTTAGCCCGAGGTTTAAATTACGAGAAAGATTTCAAGCTCTATAAAAGGTCGTAAACGCCAATGTAACTGTGATTACTTATTACCTTCTGGAAGTTTTTGATTGAGCGGAATGTTTTAATGCAGTATGGCACTTAACTAATATGTGTGACGTTCGATGTATAAGGACACCCGCGCGGCACGTACTTACGTTATTTTAAAGAAAATTATGAAATTTCGCGATAACTCAAAAACTAATGACTTTATCAACAAATAATGTTACGAGACCCCTATTATTTTTGAAAGACATATTTAACGACACCCCACAGGCCATACACTAGTGTTGGACAAATGCACACACACGGACAGATGGTGTAACTATAAGGGTTCCTAGTTAACTAGGGAACCCTAAAAATCAGTTTACGGTACCAAGTATTACCTTGTGAAAGTACAAAGAAGAAAGACACAACAATAATCAAGAACGTCGATTCCAAAACATTACAAACACGCTCAACATTTCCATCGCCTGACCATGCGACTATAATTATTGTCCAGCCTAATTTGATGCGAAAACCCAATTTAATTCACTGTAGTTTCCACTGGCGAGCCGCGCTCAACCCGCAAAGTCCGTATTACGTGGCATTACCATAATTCATGGGACCATAGATCAGACAAAAATCCCTCTTAACAAGTGCTCCGAGTAACGAACTGCTCTCGGGAGGCGCTCTGAACCACGGAGGAGCGAATGTAGTAAAGTAGATTTAAATTAGTTATTTAACCATTGATACAAAGATCAAAGCTCAAAGTAAAATTGAAATGCGTAACCTGGTGGAAGACACCGGGTATCGAATCCGGCCCTTCTGGATTACTGGCGCAGTGGGTTAACCTTTCCGTCGATAACAGCTATTAGATAACAGTAATTATATCGCCAATGAACTGTCATTTAAATGCGATGAGCTTAAAAGTGACATATCTCATCTCAATTTTGGAAATACGAAGGCGATAATTATTGTCTAAAATGTTATTCATGTATTTAATTTCTGTTTTGAACGAAACGTAACGGACTAATTTCACGTACTACGCGGTCAATTTAAAGTATGCGCCTGTTATTTATGCCGTCTCATACAAAGGAAGCGAAAATTTTGCGCGTCCGAATTGACGAAGTTGCGAACTACCGAACTTTAATGTAAGATAAACATTTTTATTGCTACCCTCATCCTGCTGTATAATTTTAACAAAAATGTATGCTCTGACATATTTGTCGCAATTTACGACAATTATGTCGATCACCATGACAAAAAAGTCTTGACAATTTTCTTAAATACTGACATTTTAAAACTGACAATTGTAGACCTTTATGAAACACGATTGACACTGACAATTTTGTTAACTATTTACCTGTCGCAATCGGACATATTTGTCACGTTTATGAAACAGAATTTGTAGCTACAATTCGTCAATTTTGTAAAAATCAGACAAATTGTCAACTTGTCACGTATATGAAACAGGGCCCAGGTAACCGATAATCCAGAGGGGATCGATTCCCGGTCTTTTTCACCAGGTTAAGCAATTAGTTTTATGTTTGAGTTTTGATCTTTATATCAATGGTTTAATATAAAATTGTAGTGTTCTTTCTTTAGCTTTAGCCTTAACTCACACATTGGAATTAAAGTCGTTCAAAGTAACATTTGACTTGCAAACAAATTATGATAAGACAATGAAATGACGAAGCAAATATCAATTTATACTTAAATTGTGCAAAAATGTCTCCACTTTTACGGTCACAAATTCGAGTTTATGTTTCTGGACATACTTATACAATTATCAGTGTATGTGTGACTCAATTATTTCAATTCAGTACTTGTGAGTTTCTTTTCCTAAAAAATTACTTGGAACTTCACTTTATACCAGATGTTTTACTATCAATGATATTATTATCCATACTAATATTATAAATGCGAAAGTGTGTCTGTCTGTCTGTCTGTCTGTCTGTTACCTCTTCACGCTTAAACCGCTGAACCGATTTAGATGAAATTTGGTATATAGATAGTTTCAGTCCCGGGGAAGGACATAGGATACTTTTTCATCCCGAACAAATTTAGTGTTCCCGTGGGATGAGCGGGTAACACCGTGGGGCACAGCTAGTATATTATATAGTCTCAAAAGAGCAACTTGAAAATGTTGTCATGTTTGTTAGTTTCCAGCTTTTCCTACAATGATAAAAAAAGACCATTGAAATGTAGAAAGAAGTTTGCTATAACCTTCGGTATATCGACGTTGTCTTCTCCGCTCGAATATCCATGGTCAAAACGGACGGAAATCGAAAAAGTCCGGAGCGGACATTACCAAACGGTCCACATGTAAATCGCTGTTGTTTAAAGCACATTCAAATTCATAATACTATTTTTAGACAGTCCCACATTGTTTCCTCGTAAAAAGCAACTTACACAGCATAGAATGAAATGTTCACAGAAAATTACCATATAGGTCAGCTCAGTGGTTTTTTTATGATGTGTCGAAACGTGCACCGAGGTAGTAAAGCGCTTTTTAATTATTAAATTATTCATTTCAACTTTGTGAAAATTATGATGTTGTTATATGCCATGTTTAAAATTGTCATGTTTGATATATACAACAAATTGTCATAGAATTATTTAATGTGTAACGTTTCGTTTAATAGGCATTACTCTAATTGTTAATTGATATAATAACGTTATAATCTTTTGACGACGCGGCTGGCGCGGTGGTAAAGCTGCGTTCTACCGAGCTGGCGGTCTTGGGTTCGAATCCCGGCAAGGACAAATAATTGTGCCTGGGTCATGGATGTTATTTTGTATATACGTATGTAGTTATCTATATAAGTATGGTTATCCTCGTTTAGTGACCTTAACACAAGCCTACTAGAGCTTAATACTGTGGGTAAGGAGGATTCACTCCGCGCTGCGTGTCACGTAAAATACCTACAAATTTTGAGTCATAATTGTGACTTTATTTGGCTAGGTTCGGCACGTATTTTGTACGTATATTCACCGAATTTCTCAGTATGATGTAAACGGACTTTTTATTTATTCAAAAGAGTAAAGAGCAACCATGGTTATCCCATTGTCATTAAGTCAGGGGCTGATGATGGGACACTTACCTACTAGATCTCAGGATTGGGTCAACGCTTACATGTGTGGCTTTCGTTTTTCCACTCACCGAATTGAACATCTAGAACCAGCGTCATAATGAAAGCTGGGCTGTGGCTAGGCGTTAAAAAAAACATGTACCCAATGTCCCCCCCGCCCGAACAAAATGTAGTATAAAATAGTTCATTCCACTCTTTCTGCTGCCTAAAAATGGCAAAGCGAATTCTGCTATCCAAGTGAAAAACGGTTCAAGAGTCTTAAACCCCGAAGAAACTTAATCCCTTTTCCAATTAATTTTCTCTATACCTTCAAAGGGTATTAAAAGTTTAATACCCATAAAGTCCGATGCATAATCCTTAATGATCTTTAAAATTAAGCGATCTGCATCAGGTTTTATGGCTTGTGAAGGTCCTTATTTACGGAAAGGGTGTAAATATCTTAATGCGCTCGTAAACTTCACTAGATTATGGTGTACAAGTTGATAAATAGATGAAAGGGTGATGATGTTTTAGAATTTTAAAGCGACCACTTAGGAATAACGTCGGAATGTGATGGAATATTATTATGAGATCTAGAACTAACGCGCAAGTCTAGCGGCCTGCTAAAATCTCGTGCACTATATACATAGACGTAAAAGTATGTACCTACTTGCATATTTAATAGTACATTACAGCAGACGCATGTAAAGAAGGACTTGCCGGTTGAGTAGGTATAGACGGATAGTGATACGAAGCAGGCAAGCCCTAGAAAATACACCACCCAAAAAAAAAAACTGCTGTTTAGACTGTTCATGAACATCGACGCCATGTTTAAAAATAAATTACTTCGTGGCTTAGGGCTTCAATTTTGTATGAAATTCCTTTACAGTTCTCTTGAGTTGTTCCGCCCGAAACGTGATACTTCGAAGCCTGTTATAACACAAGCTATGACGACATTTCATTGCATGTTTGTCAAAAATATTTTTTCCAAGTAGGGGTGGCCAGCTCTTCATCCACCATCTGGATAACGACTAATCTCGATAGCGCCGCGTTTTATTCGTAGAATATACACCTTGTAGGGGTGTATATTATTATATGCACAGCCACTTTATCAAAACAGACGTAATTGTATTTGAGTAATCTTTTCATGGAACGACTAAATCATATCGGCCACAAACTGCCCTCTGCACGAGAGCACCAGACGCGCGGCTGTGAGAGAAGAATGGCGCGTGTTAGGCTTGCCACACAATGAATGAAAGCCACGACCACTCTGCCAAGAGTGTAACGACAAAGAAGAAGAATAATTTCATACTCTTTTATGGTTCCGTACCTCAATCGGCAAAAAACAGAACCCCTTTATTAGTTTGTTGTCCCTTCATCCCTCAGTCAAGAACTTAATACCCTTTTCTCTTTATCTCTAGCACAACTGTGACACGTGACTCTTTCTCGCGCGAGATAATTACCCGTCTCTTTTTGTGCTATAATGTGAGAGAGTGATAGGTAGTGCTATGTCGTGCGAGAAGAGTCATAGCTGTGCTAGACGGCCGAATTTGCGTCGCTAGCATCCAACGAACTCCCACAAATTAGAAAGAAGTCACAGTCACTTAGTCACCTGAACGCAGACGTCCAAAATACCGCAAGAAAACCTGAAAACGTCTTTATCCGCCAAGCACATTGCTTCCCATGAATAATGTACGACCGCCGGCTAATCTTCGGATCGGAGCGGTTTTTAATACCCGTGCTGTCTAAAAATACCTAATCGCTGCTTTTGCGAAAACAAATTTTATTTTAAGCGAATGTTTTTGAGGTATAAAATGTGTCATTGTTTAAATCACTTGAGCATTTTGTTCAGGTTTAATAAATAAATAAAACGTACCTACCTCTGTGAAACCCGATTGTCATTGTAAGTAAGTTTGATAAATAATCAACGTAGTGCATTTTAAGATCCTGTACAATCAACTATGTATGTATTGTCTATGTACGCATGTATTAAGAAAAATAAATCTTACGTCAACCAACGTAGTTATTTCAAAATGGCGGGTATAATTATGGGGGTTGAAAGGTAAAAAAAAACATTATATATTATTTATTATTTTTGTGATGACAAACTTATTTGCAGTAAGCTAACTCCGATGTACTATGCCAAATGTATGGGGACAACCAGTTTCCAACAGCAAAGTTAAGTTTATCGCCCAGTACATTAGAGTAATAATATGCAGTGCTTTGATAGTCTGTACTGAACCCTCAGTCCGACTCGCACTTAACTGCCTTTTTTTTGGTACAGTGTCTGACTCGCTTTTTCCAATTATGTTCATAATTATTACTAGAATACTCTCTCCCCAATATTTCGACACCAAACGAAATTAATTGCAGCCTCGGGAACCCTTTCGCTCATTGATTCGTTCATAACTGGAGATGAAGGGTAAGGCCGATTCATATTTCTTTACTGGATTGGATCTCATTTGTGATTGACCATTCACGTGTGGGTACGAATCTTCTTTTATTCTGGTTTATTATGTCTGAGGGGAACGCACGGTCAAAAGGTCGATCGCCTACACTTTCAACAGTTTCAACTAGTGTTGCCTTGGAGCTCATATTAACATTAAAATTAAATTCATACTCTTACAAAATCTTAGTCTGAAATTTAATTCATAATTTTTTTTTCTAAGAAATACCTACCCTGAACAGATTTTTTTTTAATTTTGGAGCTCGCTGTTGAACTGGCTATCGGTACGGAAAAAGCACAGTAATTTCAAAATCACGCTGTTGTTACATGACCATGTTGTGGTCTGCGTTACCCCAACTCTCGTGCATGCCCAGACTGCGTTGCCAGAGCTACGGAAAAATCCGTAGATCTACGGATTTTAGGCCTTGTGCGCAGACCTACGGAAATTATTGGGGAACCTACGGATTTTCAGATTGCTTTTATTTACCACCAGAACTAGTCCTTTTTCTGCGAATAACGAATTTTAATCCTGGCTGAAACATTTCGTTTTCTTACTAGCTCAAAACGATGAATAGACAACGGACAAGGTGGGCAAAAATATTAGATTTTTATTGCTTTTCCACCTACGTTTTTGCAGAAGTTGCTAACTTTCAATAAGATTTTTAAGCTTCAGTATAATCAAACGAAGCATTGGAAGGAAGTCTGTAGAATCTACAGATTTTTTCGTCTCACCCTACAGATTTTCATAAACTGTTGACTTCTGGCAACACTGGGCCCAGACCTGTTTCTGGGACTAGGCCCCTAGACTGGCTGGGCCCCTAAGCCCGGGCCTTGTGGACCTAGGGGTGAAACGGTACTGATCTCGTGGCTATACCTATCTAACCGGCGATCCAGTGGGATTCAGTAACCTTACCATGAGTTAACGTGACCGTACTCGCCAGCGACTGCTTAAAAGATTTGTATGGAGAATAGTACAGCGCCGCTAGTGATTACTTTGACTACAATTCTCCATACAAATTGTTTACGCAGTCGCTAGTGTCATTGTAAACTCATGGTAAGTGGTAGTAAGGGTACAGACCTCGCAATCTTTAAGCAAGATTTAGATAAACAAAGCAAATCTAGACACTTAAATGAATACAATTCAAATCCAATTCTTTAGCTTGATATCGTAAAAGTAAGTCGTAATTTGTGATCCTGCTGACAAATGTGATGGCCATATTCAGTTTATTTGAAACAGCTTCAATTTACTTAAAACAGTGACTTTTAAGTAATCTTCATACGAATACAGAGTGTAATAGGGGATGTGATCAGAAATCATCATTTCAAAATGTTTACGTGAGGTTTGATACCGACTTCATGTAATTATGTACATGAGCGGGCTATTTTTGGCTTTTTAGTCCGTCTTCTTCTTTCGTGTCAAGGTTCCTCAAATGCTTGATGCCCAGTTTATTGTTCATTTTGAAGTAGGTTGTTTTTTGTTTAAACATTTTTTCGTGGACTATATAAATATTTAAGACTAGTTTCTTTTTCTTTACTTCCAACAGATTTTTTACATCCACTCATCCCTAAAATCAAGTCAAAGAAAAACAAACATTTACCAACATATTGGACGAAAATGTTGGAAAACACTTAATTAATACGTCAATTCGCGAAGACAGGTAAATAAATCTATCTTTTATAACGTAAATTAAATTCCCCTTTAAAATCAAACTTTAAAAGGTATATAGGTAATCTTTTTTTTTACCACAATCAGTCACGCGTTTTACATAACGCGGAATAGGTACAGAAACGTGACTGTAACTTTTAAAAAAAACCGTCAATTGTTATAGGAATAAAATAGGTGAAATCGAATCGTTAGTAATTTTTATTCAATTCCGTAAAAATGCTGATCTATTTCGCCGTAGATAGATTTTTCAGGCAAAGAATTGAATCTCATTTTAACTTCAATTTAAACTTGTTTTCGTAGTGTTCCATTATTTTATTCTAACAGTCGAAGCCTCGTCGGTTTTAGATGTTTTATAAAATTACTAAACGTAATTACTTCAATATTTAAGGGAGTTTCGTCACTTATACAAATATTATTAAAAATATTTTCATTTGTCTCACCCGCTCACGGGACAATAGAGTCCCGGACCAGCTTTGGGAGGCGTGCTCGGAGCCGAAGCCAACGCGTAGAGACCCTTTCGACAGTTTAATGGAATATAAGGTGTAGATCGAACGGATGCTGTCCATATCCGTGTCATGGGACGCCCGCTATGTTCAAGAATTAATGGATCTATGGAATCTAAATAGAAATAGGGCTATGGGGATGAAATGGAGGACTGGCTAATTGCGCTATGGATTACGGCAATCGAGGGTCTAAGGAAAAAAGTCTCCTATGCAATGGCACTGGAAGACGATGACGCACCTTCCGCTAGATGGGCCATAAATAGCGACACAAAGTGACCTGAGGGCATTTTTCTTATTGATACATTACAAGCGAATGTCAAGCTATGGCTAAAGGACGTTTCTGATGGAATATTTCGCGTTACTTATTTATTTTAAAAAAGTATTATTTACGCGACATAACGACATGGCCCTGTTGCGTCGTTTGATTTGGTGTAAGATTCGGCAGCTTACCCCAGAAAAAGAAAAAAATAAAGTATGAAATGTGTTAGAGGACAAATGATTTCAAGAAATCAAGACAACCTCAGCAATGGGCCTCATAAGAAGGCTTAAAGTTACTCAAAGGGCAACAGAGCGAGCTATGCTTGAAGTTTCCTGGCGGGATCCGAAATGATGAAATACGCAAGAGATCCAAGGTCGTAGATATATAGTTCAGACAGTCGCCAAACTTAAGTGGGAGTAGGCACATTGCTCGTAGGACCGATGGCCGTTGGGGCAGAAAAGTTCTTGAGTGGTGACCGCGGACCGTAAGACGCAGCGTGGGAAGGCACCAACAAGGTGGACCGACTACCTGGTTCGCGGACAGAAATTGGATTAGGGCGGCGCAAGACTGATCGTTGTGGAGAACTTTGGGGCATACCTTTGTCCAGCAGTGGACGTCTACCAGCTGATATGATGATGATGATGTTGATGAAGAAGCTGCAGCAATGTGCTGGGGGCCAAGTCGCTGTGATGAGACGCGGCGTTCCAGTGCTGATTTTCTGCTTAAACCAAAAATACATTTTAAAAGCCCTGTTTTTTCCGACCCATTCTTTACGTTTTATCAATTATTATTGTCAACGAAACATCTGTCAACATACTCAATCTGTCAACAATTACAAGTAGAATGTTTGATTTGCGGAGAGCGTGAAAATCGCTCGTCCGCGACTGTCCTGTGTTGCAGTACGTCCTGGCGCAGGGATAGCAGAAGGTTATCTTCTATGTACTAGGTTTTGAATAGGGGATGCGACTGACGTTGAATTATACAACATAGTGTAGTTATACGAATAAAATTAGCTCAATATGTCATTCATGATACAAAGAAAAAAAATAAAAACATAAAATATTTTTTGAAATATGTGACTAAAAGTTACGATAATTTTATGATTAATTTTTTTAACCCATAATAAATTTTGAAATTGTTTTTAGAATCCTCATAATTTAACAAAACAATAATTGTATAACAACTTAAACCAAGGACGAAACATATGGACCACCAATGTCATACAAAAAAACGTACTCCGGAAGAAAGCTCAAATACCGTCTTATTTCTAGATGGCGCTGATTATTAGACGTAGATACGCAATGTTTTATTAAAACACATAATAGATTTCATTTTCGCTGAGCGTTATACCAAAAAGAGAAAGCGTGGTATCTGTATAGTTCTTAACTAGATGGCGCTGAGACTACGCGTGTTGAAGTCTTAATTACGAATAATCAAGGAGATTAGGTACAGCCAACGTCATAAGTCATAAACGTACGTCCGTACTTTCCTAGCGCTCCAATGATATTATATCTATAATCATGGGTTACCCTCATCTGGCAGAATAATATTGGTCAGAAATACACTTCGCATAACACGTTTCGCAGAAACACTTTCGGTCGAATGGTGAGATGGCATAAAGGTATAGTTGGCATTACTACTACCTCGCATACGACACATTTTGCAGCACATTGTTTTGTAGAATATCTCTTTGGCCGACTTTGGTTTAGCATAATTTTATGTACCATAATAATCCTATAGCATACGATTACAATAGCATAATTATTTTCTACTAGCAGAAAAGTGCGTTAGTAAACTTTACGTAGTAGAATGTAAGTACCGTTAGGTACGACGACGAGCGGTTCGAGGAGCAGTGTTAGGTATCTTGCCGCCGCGGAGCAACTGCCACTAAATTTTTAATCACAACAATTGTAATGCATAAATTAGGTCCTGATTCCACCTTAGGGCAGGTCCGACTTGGATTAGGTTAGGTACGACGACGAGCGAAGCGAGGAGGACTGTTAGGTTGAACTGAGACCCTAACGAGCGAGCGAGCCGCGCGGCATCGGCCGGCTACCATATAATTATACCACTCCATGGACAAAATATGTAATCACAACAATTTTTAATGCATAAATTAGGTACTGAATGCACCTTAGGGCAGGTCTGACTTGGATTAGGTTAGGTATTCCGCATATGTCCTGTCAACAAGATAAGACAATGAAGTCTATCTTGGAATCAAATGATATTCGGCTTGACAACTTTATGCCGCCTAAAATATTATGCAAAAAAAATATCTGCGAAAGTACTACTCGTTTAGAAGACTGTTATGCTCATCAACATTATGCCAATATAAGATTCGGTATTATAAAAATCTGCGAAATGATTTATGCCAAAGCATACTCTGCGTAAGATGTTTCTGCCAAATGTTACTTCTGCCAAATATCGTTATGTAAAACAAATATATGTCTAAAAAGTTTCTACAAGATAATAGTGAACCCTATAATCATACATTAGCCAGAACTACCTATACGACAACCCGACAACCCAGAAATACGTGACCATTTATTATAGTTCGTATTATTATCTCACGGAAAAAGAGAGATGGCAAACTCATTGCGCAGTATAAATGACTACTATGCCATGAGTTTGACACCACTAATTTTTACGAGAGATTAGGTATACCTATATTTATAATTATTATCCTTTGCATTCAACTATTTTAAGTAGGTATTACATAAGTACCCGTGAATATTAATACTACGAGTGTTAATACTGGCTTAAATAGTAAATAATACATTGTGCTAGTTATTTTTATTGTATTTCGTTATTATGAACAATGATTAACGAAAATACACTAACACATACAACATTTTAACACACTTTAACAACATAAGGCACACTATAAAGTTCAATATGAAGAAGTAATTGCAAATACTAGTTAAGCCTATTTTATTCCAATTGGTCTTTGGTCACAAAATATCTAGCTCCCTTCATCATATACAAAACTCGCTGAATCGCGATTATTTCTGCTTTAATTTGACGTAAGCCACATATAGCCATAATAAGATTTGGCAATTTCAATATTCTGTACCGTAAAATTATGCCCCTCATGTGTTCCGTACTGAAAGAAACTTTACGAATCTTTAATCAACACTTTAAGCACGCCAAGAATAGAGTTTTCTCTAGGAATAGAGTCTTCTTTGAACCTATTTTTTCTTCAGCATATATTTGTAAAGTTTTCACTTCCGTCTTTCTTTTGGCGTTACGCCTCTATCTACCATACCAGTGAGATTTTAATTCTGGTTCATTTGATTACAGATGATTTCAACTGAAAATTCAAATTCGCATTACACCCATAATTTAATCATAAAATTCAGCGCTTTAAATGCATAACTTCAATACTTTTTAAAATTATTATTTGCTTTGGCATAACATGTCATTACCTAAAAATATAGAACCTGTATGAATTTAATATAGTAGCATTGCAGCATGCTATATAAGCCTTTTCTTAAACTGTTTAAACTAAGCAATCTTGTGATGCTAACCTTATTGTCAGAATAAAATAATGTTCTTACAATGAAGGTTTAAGATTGTCATTTGAAAACGATTTATTGACCAGTCATAAATTTTGATAATAATCCTCCCTTCAGTGGAATGTAAATGGTAAATCGAAAATAGCAAAACTATATTACAATAAGCATCAATCAAAAACTAATGACATTTTCATGACGTTACATTCAAACTGAAAGAGACAAAACATCATTTGACAGTATTTTTTTTTTTTTTTTTTTGTTGTTGTTTATTAATTAAAGTATACAACTTAAATATATACAGTTCCCTGCAAAACTGTTTGTACAGTTTGACTGCAGGTGTGAGTCTCTATAATAATTTCAACAAATTTTATTTATTGCTAAACACTTGAGTGATACTTTGAATACACAACTTTATCACTCAAGTGTCTGTAACAGATGCATTTTTAAGCATTTTTTAAATTTTGACTTATTCGGCTCATGTCGGATATTTTCGGGCAAACTATTGAGTATGTAGGGAATTCTTTTGCTCAATGTTCTATCTCCATAATAGTTCCTGACCCTTGGCACCTCAAATTTGCCCGCTGATACCGACCTTGTTCCATGCTTATGTTCTATTTGTATTGGGTTATGCTCTCGATTGCCATGGTTGTTTACTGCTAAAAGATATTTATGTTTTAAACTAACGGGGAGTATATTACAAATTTTAAATAGCTTGAAATAATTACCATTACATTTATTTTTAGTTTTTTTGTCCACTATTAATTTTAGAAATCTTATTTGTAGTGCTTCTAATTTGTCTATTAAGGATTTAAATGTGAGTCCGTAGCAATCCAGAGCATATCCCAATATAGAATCTAGCACACTTACCTAATAGCACTATGGCCAGTACATGGCCAGGCCTACTTCAAAGGCTTGACTGGAAATATTTCATCCTAAATAAATCATAAATACCTAATCAACCATAGAGATTGCTTAAAAGTGAAAAATTACCCTCAGTAAACAAGGCGTCCCTTTGCGGCAAAAGTTTGGCCAAAAACAGACGCTAATTACATAAATTCTATAATAATTTTCGCAATAATCGAAAAGGTTCGATACAAAGTAGGTACTTCCTTCTCATTTATTTCCTAAAATGTTGTAAAGATTGTTTAAGTTTTGGAAGAGGAAACAGACGGGAACGAAACCTCGGGTTAAGTTAAGTTTGGACCTCATTTGTATCCGACGCCACCATAGTTATCAGGTGAAAACTTAACGTGAACCGATAGTATGGGAAATGGAGCAGTGATATATTATATCCTCTGAAGGTGTTTGTCGACATTATTAACAGTAGGACCGTTCACCGAAATGAATAGGTGCCGACGCGACGTGACGACTGAGCCAGCGGTCCCGGGTTCGAATCCCGGCCAGGGCAAATATTTGTGTGATGAACTCGAATAATTGTGCTTGGGTCATGGTTGTTCTATGTATTTAAGTATATATTTATCTATATAAGTACGTATATCGTCGTCTAGTACCCATAACAGAAGCCTTCTTAAGCTTAATTTGGGACTAGATCGATTTGTGTGAGGTTGTCCGATATTTTTTTTTTTTAATTTTATATTTATACCCATTGCGACAATGATCGTCTAATAAACATACAACATGGCGGTCACCTCATGAGCCAAGTCTAGGTACTTGCTGTGTTTGTCCTTTTCGGCTTTAATTAACTGTACTATTTTTAAACTGACTATCCTATACGACCCAGTATTTATATTCAGAATCAGATAGCAGAAGGTAAGATATATTATTAATAACAGTCTGGTTCTGTATTCTATTATAAAATTATAACAAGGTTTCAAATATATACCTAAATAACATCAATTAATAATTTGTTAAGAAACATGTTTGATCATAGAGAAAAACAATCAGCATTTTAAATGGAATAAGGCCTCTCAATGAATGTATGTTTATCGCTTCATAACGACTTTCAACGGCCACGATACTTTTTACGTGTGTTGATATTGTTCGTAATCTTCAACTTCTGTTTATTTATTTACACTACAACACTGTGGACTCAAATAAATTGTCATGACGTCACATAAAACATTAACGCTTGACACGCGCCGATCCCGTCTCTATTACAATCGGCAAAAGCCATAAATTACCGTGCACTGCATCGCTGCCGGATATAAAAGATAGATCCATCGCTCAGCTTATGTGCAATTTAATTATTTCACTGACAATTTGACACAAACTGATAAAAGACATCGGATTTAGTTGGATACTTTTATTTAAATTTTTGCCTTTCGCAAGATTTTGAGAAACAAAGCTTCCTAATACCAGAATGTATAGATTTGGGTTCTAAATGCGGCTTTACCCTTTCGCTACTACAGCATGATCGTAATTTGTAGCGAAATCCGATAAGTGAACTCGCTTACTGCAGAGTACCGGATTATTAAAGCGAAATCAATCAATGTATACTCGTATGAAATTTGTTTTAATCCAAATGTATTTTTATATAATCTTTTTCGCACAAAAACAAATCGGATAAGGTGAACTTCTAACTATAAGGTATTCTCTTCCTGTCAGACTTATGGAAAAGCCAAATACCGGCCAAGTGGGAGTCTAACTCGCGCACCGAGGGTTCCGTAAAATACTTATTCCATCTTAACTGGCCGGGTTAAGCTAGGTTTGCACCTGGTATGGCGCCGGATACAAATGAGGTGTAAAGTTAACGCAATCGATCACGTTTGTTGTATGAGAGCACCGTTAAATGTGCATTATATTCTGTCTTTGTATTTGTTGTTAAAGCGGCAACAGAAATACATCATCAGCTGTGGAAATACATCAACTGTCTAACTATCGCGGTTCTGAGATACACACAGACAGACAGACGGACAGACGGACAGAAGGACAGAAGGACAGACGGACAGACGGACAGACTCTTAAGTCTTAGTAATAGCGTTTTGTACCCATTGGCTACGGAACCCCAAATAAAAGAAAACATTTGGTGTGATATTTAGTTTCCTAGAATTTTCATTTTGTCCGTTACTCGTGTCTTTGAAACCTCATAGATGATTATTGAAAATGTAATGATATAGAAGCCATTACGAGCTTTTGATTTCCTTAATTGTACAACTGTCCCAAAAAAATTATATAATAATTGATGAATACCTTTCAATGAAATGATATCGATAAGATTTCTAGAAACAAGGGCATAAATGTATCTGTTAGTAGACGAGTAGCTATATACATATATATATTAGATTTCTAGTAAAGATAACGGAAAAGTTGGTATTATGTACTTATTCTTTGTACAAGTTGAATATCGAGAAAGAAAATACAGTAAAACACACAAGCTTAACAGCTGGTCCGAATTTCATGCAAACGACTAAAATCACGCGACAACACTAAATCAGCAGAGTGCTGACATGTTGATTATTTGATTATTCTGCGTTAAAAAAGGCACGAGTGGCCCCACCCTGTATACCCATGCATGTAATCGTTGTAACCTCCTTCCCTCTCATCACACACGGGAAAAACCAACGATAACAGAAAAAAACGAATCTTTTATTTATCTCAGCACCTCCACCTTTTTATTTCAATGTTGATTTTACCGGTATTGCCTAAGGTTGATTTGGGTATGTGGTATTTATTGAGTTAGGAGTTTCGGAAGGTTAGAAGTTGATCCAACCCTCGTCATGCTGTCACAACCCATCTGCCTCACGTGGAATTAAGTTGATTATTCGCTGTGATCGGGGAACCGATGATTTGGGATCATGAAGTGATTTTCCTCCATTATTTTCGGTTATATTAATATTGGAGTATTTCTTTGGTGATTTGTTGAGTCTCGGATAATCTCAGGCCCTGTTAGTTGCTAACGTAAAAAAATATCATGTTCAACTTTACATTTCCGTGTTTGAATAAGTATCATAAATTTAGAAACATTTGCGCGCGGATGGAAAAAAGGCAAGACATATCGTATTAAAATATTTTTCTTCAAAATATTAAGGAAAAATATACTAAAAATACCTTTTTATGTATCCCTCTGTCAACTTTGTATCAAAATTTGTCTAGATCTACACAGCGAAATGATTTTCCGATCGACAGATGGCGTTATAGTAATAACCGTTTTCAGAGTAACCATATTTGCTTACAATTAATCTTGTTATGTTTTTCTTGGAATTATGCATGAGCCTGGAAAAACAAATGGATTGTATAATAATTGTAAAATCATAATCATACCAAACCATTAGACGCAGAAAAAAAAAGTTTAAGAATATGAAAAAAAAGTTTTTTTTTGTCCATTAATGGTGGTTACTGCGTTTTCATTTTTTGCCATCAATTTATCAGCGGAAATACGTCTACTGCTCGACAGCAACTACGGCGAAGCAAAGAGGTACAAATACAAATACAAATATTGAAAAAACATAATGTGCAGAGAGGTAACGGTTAAATTCTATGCTTAAAAAACAATTTAATTCACAATTTGCATAATCTGAACTAGGGATAATCTTACTCGTATTGTAGCTTAAAAACTAAAATTAACACTAAAGTACTAAATTAAACAAACATTTATTTAACGACAGCCAGTAAGTTCTCTGTATCTTCGTACCGTACGTCATAGTTTGTAGTGACTCACGAAGCGTTTTCTTACATTGAGCGTAGCTCACCTTAGCTACGCTCAATGTTTTGATTTGCTGTTATGAAAACATAAAACGTACTTATTTATGAATTATTCTTTTCTTCTTCCTCGCTTCCTCATGACTGAGGGTCGTGACCATTTGAAGCCGTTATCTGTTGCACCAAAGCTCTTCACTCCACACGGTTTTCCGCCTTCCGGATTGACGCATATAGAGTTTCCTGATAGACTTATGAATTATGCTGTCTTGCAAAATTGCCGTTATCCCTTGCATCAAAGCTCTTCACTCCACTCAGTTCTCCGCCTTCCGGATTGACGCCTGTAGTTTTCTGACAGACTTATGAATTATGCTGTCTTGCAAAATTGCCAGTTTAAAATTTATAATTAAACAATCAAGTAGACAAATTGCTCTTCAATCATTCAGCATCATAATTATAATCTGATGACACATTATCATTATTTTCAAATGGTTGCCCACTAACACCATGTATATTCATAAAACCTCAGAGCACTAAATTTAATTATACAGCGGTTACCATTTCGATGCATTTAATTTCGTAACCACATATCCAATTTCGGACTCGCGGTACAAAAGGACATACAGTTATGAAAATATCGTATGGAATGACGCCATTTTGATTTGTGATGAGTTTCGAGCGAAGTTTCGTCATTAGCAGTTTCAGTTCAATTACGTAATTAATTTTAAATGTTCCCGTTTAAAAATGGTTTGGGAGCCTGTGAGGTTTGGGAATTAAATTGGATTGAACTTAAAATATGAACAACAGTTTTATTCAATAAGTATATTAAAAGCAATTTCATTCATTTTCCTTCAAAAAAGAAAACGTTCTCAATGCTTTAATGACTTACAATCATAATAATATTTTACCTTATAAGATCCAACGTAGTACAAGGCACTTATTGATATTTTTATGTTTATACTTAAAGGAACTATGTAGGAATTAGGTACTCTGTTTAACTAAAATATTAATGCATAATATTGACAAGTAATAAAGTTTAATTAGGAGTTTAAAGTATTGTAAAAAATATATTTTATTTAAAATGTTAGTCATTTAATGCTTGGGAATATTGACCACAATAACCATGAAGGCAGTTTGGAATGAAATAGATTAATGAATAATGAGTATGAGTATGAATTGTATTTTAATGTTAATATACTTTAGAGAGCAATGGAGCCACATTGCTCTCTAAAGTCCTACCATGCTAACGAAAGTCCAATGCCTACTAATTATGTACCTACATGCAGTGACATAAAGCAAGTAAGCCAAATTATTAATTAGTAGGGATCGGAAATTCAGGTGGATATTTACCTAAACTTGACAAAATCCTAATTGCTATCTCACTCATACCTCAAACACAGCTGCCTATACCTACAACTGAACAACAAAGCCGCCGCCAAAGTTTAGGTATAAAAGCATCCGAATATCCGATGCCTATTAATTACATATTTTTCGTCGAACTGATCTTTTTTATCCTCCTCCAACACCGCGTTTCAAATGCTGCCAATCTCTGTCTCTTTGGGTCATAAATTTCATTAATACAATAAAAATAAATGGGTAAATAAGTTAGGTAGTTTCGTGTGCATAATGTGTCAAAACATAGTATCGGAAGGGCAATTCCGTACGGTATAACGGACGCCCCGAAATGTAAATATAATCGACGAACTGCTCGCGACTCGGCTCAGGGAAATTGACTCGCGAATCGGGGTTTAGGACGGCCGCCTTCTACACCGAAGCGTAATGGTTACTAGTGCCTCTGGCACAACTACGATGGGTAGTGACCAAAAAGTTGGACGTAATTAAGGCGTAGTTAACCATACAAAAAAGTGATCGGAAAAAGTTCCGTTGTGCGTCAAAAATTAACGACACAATAATGAAAATTTGTGGAATGGCAATAGAAAAATTGATACAAATTTTAAGTAAAAGTTAAGGTAGTAAACTTTTTGGTATGGGAATCTTCGTTGATTTAAGACGACGCGTACCTACTGTGGTTGGTTGCTACGCACCGGCGGCGCACACTAGGGTGATCGGCTCCGCTTGCCTTTGTTCGTGAAAAGTCGGCACGCGTTCGTTCTCAGTCGTAGTGGTACACTCGTATCAGTCAATGGTGTCGTCTCACCCATTGCGTCGGATTTACCATTAAATAATCCGAGAAATACATTTCCAATGATTGAATATCTAAAGATAGTATTTTATTCCGTAGTCGAGCGACAAAAATTGTCTGTTTCTTTCCTTTCACTGCCGTGCGAGCAAGACGGTTAATACTGAGTCGTGGGTAACCTAGCGGCAAGTCACACCAGTTTGGTCAAAATTTGATAAGTTGCGAGAAACGCAAACCGACGCATAGGAATTTCATTCTCGGTCATTTAGAAAGAACTGCTGCGGAGGTAAACAATGCTTCTTTGCGGGGAGCATTAACGTCTAATGTAACAGTAGAAACCAATAATAGTTACCTATAATTTTCTTACCACTACGGTGCGATTGAGAGAAACAATTCCGTGTTAAACGTTTGACAAACGGTGTATGCAAGTCCGACACTACATTGTCTTACGAAAAACTTTTCATATCATCACTTTGACACACAGCGTATAGCGCACAGTTCGGGAGAGACTGGCAATTACGTGTTGCGTGACAGACGATGTATGCTAGTGCTAGATAATGGTCGTCATTCGGCACGGTGTGACAACCTCCCGGAATAAAGCGAAAAGTTTGCTATTCACGTAGTTTTGAACGACTGAATTGCTGACTCCGAAAAGTATTCCAAAATTGCTTCGTCCATATCCCCCGGTGGTTTGCAACTTTATAACATCGCTTTATAAAAACAAATTCACGTTGTTTCTTCACATTATTACTGAGATGGCTTTTCTTTCAGTTTTATTTAATGACAGAATTTGAACAGCATTGGAGTTTGCTTTGCTTGCGAATTGCAACACCATGCTGAGTCTAGGAGAGCCTTTTCTTTAACACATACTTAATGCACCTATAGCACAACTTTACTGCGGAACGCGACTCTTTTTTGCGCGAAAAATATTACCTGTCTCTTTCTCTGCTGTACTGTGAGAGAGTGACGGTCGATACTATGTCGCGCGACAAGTCGCGAACCTTAGTTCTGCGAACGAGCTGGACTCATTGGAGATAACTTTACTCCACATACGATAATAATAAATAAATAATAAATATTGGACATCCTCACACAAATCAATCTAGTCCCACAGTAAGCTCTAGTAGGCTTGTTTTATGGACACTAGACGACGATAAACATACTCATATAAATAAATACATACAAATAACATCCATGACCCAGGCACAAACATTCGAGTTCATCACACAAATATTTGCCCTTGCCGGGATTCGACTCCAGGACCGTCGGCTCAGTAGGCAGTTGCTTAACCACTGCGCCAACCGCATCATCAGAAGAACACTGTTATGACAGTATGTGTGCGTGCCTTTATGGAATAAACATTTTTATTTCAGTTTTTCCTTCTTTCTTTAATGTTCGTCCAATATTCCTAACTTTTCGTTACTTTTCGTTAGTCTATGTATATTGAAAATCGTTATCTATTCAGTGTTAATAGATTAGCTCAAATTGGTTTTTAAAAAACTTTATCTGACGTATTATAATTGAATTTTAAAAAAGAAACTACGTAATAATATTTTGCTATTATCTATAAATGATGATAATGATGATGATGATGACGATGATAGTGATGATGATGATGATGACGATGATGTCGATGATGATGATAATGATGATGATGATGATGAGGATGATGATGATGATGATGATGACGATGATGATGATGATGATGATGATGATGATGATGATGATGATGATGATGACGATGATGATGATGATGACATTAGAAGAAAAATGTTTATTCCATAAAATCACACGCACATACAGGACATTACTGTCATAACAGTGTTCTTTTAAGTATCGTATGTGGAGTAAAGTTATCTAAAAATAACACAATTATATCGCTACTCTCTCAAAAAGAACCGACTTCAACGAGATAAAATGAAATCGAATCGAAATAAAAACACTAAAATTAGCATAGGTTCGTAATGTTTGAGGAGTTCCTTCAATTCCTCATGAATTTCATCATCAGGTTTTCGCCAAAATTTTGTGTGGTCAATTTGGAGCTGCTTACTCTCGAAAAACATATTTTTTAAATGAGTTCTGAGGTACCAAACGTAAAATAATATTATCTGATTGAGAAACTTCCCTTTTTTGAAGTTGGTATAAAATATTCAAAGTTCAATATTATTCCTACTAAAAGTTGATTAAAAATGCCCTGTTCTTTAATTACTACAAAATTACGCGTGTTTTTGAGTATTTGTACGTTACAGATTTCCAAGGCAAGTTGTCGCCACGTTTCATATCACGAAGTTACGGAAAATTGTGTTTTGGGTCTTAGAAGCTGTCATAAAAAATGGGTAATATGCGTGTGCATCGATGCAAAACTTTTTGCTCCATATGTCCATGGCCACAGATCTTTAATTCCAGCTAGTTCACCTCAACAAATTAACAGCTTTAGGAAAAATATATTATTATTAGTTATAATTTTTTGTGTAAAATTAGATGCGGGGATTAATGAGCCAGTTTATATTTATTTATCAAAAAATATATTATATGTTTATTTAACTCAATACCGTATACAAATCAAATTTAGTTTAAACCATTTGACATCCACAACACTGGTTTTTATTTATTTTGACCAAGTAATTGGCGTTAGTATTCCAAAGTCGCTAGTCTGAGTTCCCCTGCGTCCTTTGGAGAATAAAAACAGTTTAGGAACATACTCCATCCGTTGCAGCCACGCACCGACAGTGACGTATTAATAATCATTCAAGCATATTTCGATTATAAAATAAAGGTATTTCTTCCCCCTCCTGTTCTCTCCTCCAAACTCCTCCTTCCTCCTAATATCTTCTAATTTCCCCCTCTATTCCGACCAAGTAATAGGCGTTAGTATTTCAAAGTGGCCGCTCTGCTTTCCCCTGTGGCCATACTTTGGGGAATAAAAACAGTTTGGGAACATAATCCATCAGTTGCAGCCACGCACCGACAGTGAAGTATTAATAATCATTGAAGCATATTTAGATTATAAAATAAAGGTATTTCTTCTCCCTCCTGTTCTCTCCTCCAACCTCCTCCTTCCTAACCTCTTCTATTTTCCTCCTCTATTTCGACCAAGTAATAGGCGTTAGTATTTCAAAGTGGCCGCTCCAGGGATCGATACCGGTATTCATGAAAACGCTCTAATTTCGCGTTTTTTTTCGAATGTTATCATATAGAATTTCGTTATAGATATAGGTCCTTGAAATTAGCCCACTATAATAATATAAACATGTGTGATAATGAGCGAAAAACCGGAATATAATAACGTTATTTTGTGTTATTTTGTATGGAGCAAAATAACGGTATCGATCCCTGGGCCACTCTGCTTTCCCTTGCGCCCATACTTTGGGGAATAAAAACAGTTTGGGAACATAATCCATCAGTTGCAGCCAGGCACCGACAGTGACGTATTAATAATCATTCAAGCATATTTAAATTATAAAATAAATGCATTTTTTCCCCCTCCTGTTCTCTTCTCCGAACTCCTCCTTCCTCCTAACCTCTTCTATTTTCCCCCTCTATTTCGACCTAGTAATAGGCTTTAGTATTTCAAAGTGGCCGCTCTGCTTTCCCCTGCGCCCATACTTTGGGGAATAAAAACAGTTTGGGAACATAATCCATCAGTCGCAGCCACGCACCGACAGTGACGTATTAATAATCATTCAAGCCTATTTAGATTACACAAAAGGTATTTTTTCCCCTCCTCCTCTCTCCTCCTTCCTCCCAACCCCTTCTCTATTTCCTCACCTTGTCATCCACTATTTTGATCTATTGGCGTTAGTATTTCAAAGTCGCCGGGCTGTTTCCCTGCGCCCATACTTTGGGGAATAAAAACAGTTTGGGAACATAATCCATCAGTCGCAGCCACGCACCGAAAGTGACGTATTAATAATCATTCAAGCATATTTAAATTATAAAATGAAGGTATTTCTTCCCCCTCCTGTTCTCTCCTTCGACCTCCTCCTTCCTCCTAACCTATTCTATTTTCCCCCTCTATTTCGACCAAGTAATAGGCGTTAGTATTTCAAAGTGGCCGCTCTGCTTACCCCTGCGCCCATACTTTGGGGAATAAAAACAGTTTGGGAACATAATCCATCAGTCGCAGCCACGCACCGACAGTGATGTATTAATAATCATTCAAGCATATATTTAAATTATAAAACAAAAGGTATTTCTTCCCCCTCCTGTTCTCTCCTCCGACCTCCTCCTTCCTAACCTCTTCTATTTTCCCCCTCTATTTTGACCAAGTAATAGGCGTGAGTATTTCAAAGTGGCCGCTCTGCTTTCCCCTGTGGCCATACTTGTTTTTTGGAGTAGTAGGGCCTCGTGCAGGGTCCGTCCGGATTGTTACTACCATCTTGCCTACTAACCCACCGCCAAACAGCAATGTTCGCATTGTTGTGTTCCGGTGTGGGGGTAAGATGGCCGGTGAAATTACTAGCATAGAGGCATTCTATCTTCGTCCTCCGGGTAGGCAAGCACTTGTGACTCCTCTGGTGTTGCAGGTGTTTATGGGCGACGGTAATCGCTTTCCATCAGGCGATAAGTTTGCTCGTTTGCCCCCTATGACATAAAAAAAAAAAACAGTTTGGGAACATAATCCATCAGTCGCAGCCACGCACCGAAAGTGACGTATTAATAATCATTCAAGCATATTTAAATTATAAAATGAAGGTATTTCTTCCCCCTCCTGTTCTCTCCTTCGACCTCCTCCTTCCTCCTAACCTCTTCTATTTCCCCCCTCTATTTCGACCAAGTAACAGGCGTGAGTATTTCAAAGTGGCCGCTCTGCTTTCCCCTGTGGCCATACTTTGGGGAATAAAAACAGTTTGAGAACATAATCCATCAGTCGCAGCCACGCACCGACAGTGATGTATTAACTTTAATCATTCAAACCTATTTTGTTTGCCGCGAAACCAAACGTTACTTCGGCCTACTCCTTATTAGGCAACGAAAAGTGAGTTCTGAATGTCGTAATAGGTTTTTACTTAAAGAATTGTTCACTGAATTTATTTAAGAGGCCTTGTTTCTTTTCAAATAATTTTTTTTCATATTATGACAAATATATTGATAATTTCAACCAACTTTTTGATTACTTCTCCGTGAGTTCTAGAAAGTAACATAGCTAGTTCATGCTGTTGCGTGTAGTCGAATATAAGTTAAAAAAAAACTGTTTTCTGCGTGAATTTTGTCAAATTCGATTAGTTTTTGAAACAAAAGTTGTCCATAAAAAATTCAAACTGTACGTTTCAAATATATACCAATAAATCGCTAGGGTCCTGTTCTAGGTAGTGACATTGATGATATGTTAAGATACATTTTTAATCATAGAGAAAATGTCTAAAACAGCATTATTGAACGGATAAGGAACCTTAAAACCAGAATTCGTAGGTTGCTAGTTTAATAATGTAAATTTTATTCAGGTAGGGAATTCTTGGAGGGCAAAGTTATTTTGTAATTGTTCATGATATTTTTTGTTAATGTCATTGGTGTCTTTAAGTATTATCATAAATTGTATTTGTTTCTTGGTGTTTTCAATTTTATTGGTGTATTCACAGGATCAATCATATCACGGGAACACTAAATTTTTTCGGGATAAAAAATAGCCTATATAATAATCCAGGGTATCAGCTACCTTCATACCAAAATTGATCAATATTGGTCCAGCTGTTTGAGCGTGAAGAAGTAACAAACATACACATAAACACACCAACACACTTACAAACTTTCGCCTTTATAAAATATTACTGTGTTATTGGTTTGATGCATTCAAGCGGAAGACCCTTTGGTAAACTGACTAACAACATTTAGATTTCCTCGTGGCCGCCTGTTTACCATAATCATATTAAGCCTAACTACCCGTCTGACCCTAACATTTTGGAGGTTTATCCTAAAATAATACATCCAGAATTCCAGTACAAAAATATTTTAGTATGTGCGAACAACCGATTATGAACTTACAATAAAATTATTACAGTCTGTACTTAAATCGTCGAATCACGCTCGTGTGAAGGTTTACAGACACAGAACACAAAAAAACTGTTTTTTTTTCTATGTCGGGAGCACAAACGAAAAGGATAGAGTGTATTGTTATTTACTAACCAAAATTTGCTACCTAATTGCTACCTACACTTAGCTTAAAATCAACTCTGCAGCGTTACAGATCAAAAAGTTTCGCGTATAATTATTTTTTGGACTCTAGATTCTTGAAATCTAAATTTTGGTTCGTAAATAACATGAAAATTGTGCGTCCTTCGCAAAATATGAACTTTGTCCAAACATCCTGATGTCAGAATGACTGGTCAAAAAAAAAGTGATATCTTTTATTATACTGAGGTAGCAATTGTTTGGTAAATGCTAGCAAATACTAGCAAATAGGTAGCAGTTTTTACGTAAGCAATCAATGCTGAATTCAACAGTCAACCAATCATTCTGATGCACACAATGAGACGGACATATTAAGGAGGCTCAATCCCCTAAACGGGAATGAGACAGGACTAAGATTATCTTTAGGTCGCGTCAATTTAATATTATGCTTAGCAATTAAATATGCTGTTACTCAGAACAAAATTTCATGATTTTACTGATGAAAATTAGCACTTATAATTTGTTTTATCAATTAATTGAAGTAATACAAGTTTTTTTTTTATATTTCATCTGAAACATTCATTCGTTCACGAAGTTATACCCAATGAAAAACTGTGGACTCTTTTTATATTGGCACAATATAGTGGCTCCATTTCGCCTGATAGTAAGCAAAAAGGGGAGCCCAAGTCGCAATGGCAACTGACAAGAAACCAACGGTGCCATTTCAGTTGACACTACCATGCTGGCCCGAAAGACGCTTCTTCGCGCTTTTTGTTATTAATGAATTACTATTTTGATGGTAATTAATAGCAAAATCCTTTATAAAGTCAATATTAGAGATGCACCAGATATTATTCGGCCTATTTGGCCCTTATTTTAATAGCCGGCTGGATACCGGATAGTTGCTTGATTTTGGGGTAAAATGGAATCTACTGCACTACTACTACATCTGCACGTGTACTTTTGAACGAAGTTACTCCGCAATGACTGAATAGAAATGTGTCCGCGCGAAAGTTCATTACGAAACAGGTCAAAACGCGCACCTGCAAAACTCAAAATGTAGGTAAGTACCTATAATACATATACGTTATCCGGCCCGACAAATATCGTTGCATCCCTAGTCAATATACTGTTGTTTAATTTAAAATTTGGTTGTATTGAATGATTATTACAAGACATACCGCCACAATATCGTATCAAAGCAAAATCACCTCCATGTTAATTGTTTTAGGTTCAAATTCGACTGGCAAGCCTTAAAGACATTAGTTGTTTGTCAGGGAGACGAATACTGCTCATATATCTTGAACATGTTGCGGTTTCGGTGAATAATTTGGTTAGGTGTAAACGTGACATTTCATATCCAATATTGTATATATCTCTATTAAGGTGCGGCCACACCGCTTCTCAAATCGGTGACTGCCAAGTAATGCAGCTCTTCCTTTAGTATCTTATCTGAACTTGTTATAGTATTTTTTTAGGCCAACGTATTTTTTTTTATATCAAGTTACCCGATAAATTTTAAAATTAGCCATCTCTGAAATAATATTTAAAAAAATATTTCTAATTTCAAAGGCATACAGTAGTGGACTACCTGACAGACAAAAATGCATGGAACCAAAAACTAAGTAACTTAATAAGGTATTAGGTATTCCTTTTAAATTTATTTTTTTATATTATGACAAATATTGATACTTAATAATTTAATCTGAGTTCTAAAAAGTAACATAGCGAATATTTCATGCTTTCATTGCATATAGCCGAAAATAAGTTGAAAAAAACCAGTCAACTGCGTGAATTTTGTCAATTTCGAGTAGTTTTTGAAATGAAACTTATCAATGAAAAATTCAAACTGTTGGTTTCAAATACATACCAATAAATCGAAATACCCCTGTTCTAAGTATTAATATTGATAATATGTTAAGAGACATGTTTGATCATAGAGAAAAATGTCTAGAAAAATCACAATTTTTGAACGGATAAGGAATCTTAAGGTGAGACCACACCGCTCCTCAAAATCGATGACGGTGCGTTTACGCAGTGACGTGTCGTATCCGTACCGTCTTTACTGCAAGCCGTTCAAAAAACGGCGACATTCTGTTAACGCAATCAATTAATGTATTCAAGTAAAATATAGTCATTTTCATAAATCATATTTGGAGAACCCACTTTCGATAACTTTGCACCTCATTTGTATCCGGCGCCATACATACCAGGCGCAAATCTTAACTCAACCCGGCTTTAAGATGGGATTTAAGTATCTGTACGGAACCCACGGTGCGCAAGTCAGACTCACACAAATTACTAGCATTAGAGGCATTCTATCTTCGTCCTCCGGGTAGGCAAGCACTTGTGACCCCTCTGGTGTTGCAGGTGTTTATGGGCGACGGTTATCGCTTTCCATCAGGCGATACGTTTGCTCGTTTGCCCCCTATGACATAAAAAAAAAAAAAAAAAACCCGTTTTGAAAAATTATGTCTGTTCGTGGACTTCTTCGGCGTATATTAACAGATAACGAGGATTCTTGTCACGACTACTAGCTTTGCATATAGCAAATTCTAAACTGCATAATTTAGCGCACGTTATTTACCTGAATGTTAACACTACGCAAAATTGCATCATTACGCTGTATTTCGCACCATGCTTCACATGATTATTTTGCGTCTATGGAATTATTCATAACGCCAAGCTTGAAAATTCGCGAACTCGATTATACTATATTGTCATATAATTGCCAAAGCCAAAGAATAGAATAGAATAGAATGATAATTTATTCGTTAACATACACAAAGTGGACAACAAATATCACTACATAGTATAAAACAAAGTCGCTTTCTCTGTCCCTATTTCCCTTTGTATGCTTAAATATTTAAAACTACGCAACGGATTTTGATGCGGTGTTTTTTAATAGATAGAGTGATTCAAGAGGAAGGTTTATAGGTATAATACATGCATAATTTATCAGCATTGCACCCGTGCGGAACCGGGGCGGGTCGCTAGTAAGAAATAAAATAAAATAAAATCGTTGTTGCGTATGCCACGAAAAGGTCACACCTCAGCATAAATGCTGGCCCGGGAACCAGCGCTGGTCTTCCGGTGAAACCTATAGGTGACGCCACGGTGAACCGCACTGCACTTTTAGTCTGAACGCAGCGTAAGCGCTTTCAACGCCAAGACAATGACATTGACAAGCGACAGAGCTGTCAATGTCACTGCAGACCGTAAGCGGATAAAAGAAGAGAAAAGAATCTATGAATGCAATGCCGAAATGTGTACAGCTCATTATCAAAGGGTTGGGGTTTGTGACGAGACATAATGTGGACTGGCCTTCCTGGATATTCGGTGATAGAATGCGTTCAATTGAGCTTTGATAAGGAAAAAATTATGCGAATGCGTCTAATTTTTCCTTTATTTTGGTCTTATTTAAATTGGGAGCATATCACTCCCCCGAATTTAATTTGTCATAAATGTATCACTTGCCATAATTTTCATTTGCCATAAACCTATTATTTCATAAATCATAAACTCTTCGGGATTTCTTTAATACTATTCATGGAGAAATCAATGGGTTAGGTTGGGTTTGTTTTATGAAAATCTCGAAAAGATTCAGCTTACGGAGTAAAATAGATTTATGGCAAATTAATATTATGGCAAGTGATAGATTATGGCATAAGAAATTCAGGCAAACGATCGAAAAAGATAGAGACCCATTTAAATAAACCGTATAACTGTAGCACTGCATCCGAATATTATGTAACCTATTCCTAGCCCAAGGAAAGACAGACTCGCTACGCGCTACGCCCATCCACTGAAGCTGAGCGGTGTAAAATAGACCAATCACATTCCTCAGATTTAAATGCAACCCTTTTGGGCTTCACAAGGATCCAGTCTGATTGGTTCATTTCCAGCGCTGCGCTTTAGTGGACAGGCAGCCTAAATTGCCTACATACTAGTGTACACCAACTATGCGACAATTTTTTCATCCTCACCACTTTAGTTGGCAGTCCACAACTGTGCATTTTTTTACAAATTACCTGCTTCGCACGATTACATTGTCCAAAGTCTTTTGAGCAGCGGTGTAGGAGGTTAGAAGCGTGTTAAACAAGTATACTGACTGCGTTTACAATGAAGCGGGAAATTGAAAATTATACTGTTTTAATAAAAAAAGTATACTGTGCTTTATTCAGTGCCAAAGGGAAGAAATCAACGGACAAGGCAGAAATTCGTAATTTACAATCTTGACATGATTCTTGGGCATCATATTGAATACGTTGCGTGAGTCTACATAGAAATGAAGATGCCGAGAAGAAAGAAAAGTCATTGTTCTCGGTTTTCCGTGTCTAGTCTGCCTAAGTCCTAGACCAATCTAATTACGTAGACTTTATTTATCACCCACAAGTTTTCGTCATGTTCACCTACTTCTAGTTTATGTTTCTTATCATAGGGGACCATTATTTTTTATTGAGGATTTATTATTTTCTCTCTTCCAAACGCACTATTCCAGCATTTTGTCATTTTATTGAATGCGTAAGCGTTACTTTCACAAGCAATGTATTTTAAATTCGTCTTCTTGTTGTAGATCGAAGCTGTCAGCAGCTGTATAAATAAAGTCGGTTCGACGCATGCGCGGAATGCGCGCGCGCCCAACTGGAACTGCGAGGCGGGGACTAATCGATATTGGAATTAGGGTTCCTTGATCTTTAAATAAGGCATTTGTATCTTGGCGAATGGCTACGAGCGACCGCAGCTGGCAACCGCGACCAGCGAATACGACCCACTGTTTGCTTCGATGTGTGTGTTTACCATATTTTTGTTCGTTTGTGCGTAGGATTTCGTGTTCGATGTTCGTGTTCACCATGTTTTTATACGTTCGTGCGAACACTGCTTGAACCGTCTTGCTATGTTTGATGTTCGTTAGTGGTATGCACGTGCGAGCAAAGTGTCGACACAATGCGTTTCCCCGTTTGTCCGTACACACGTGTATGAACTGTCCTATTACGTTTGGTGTTCGTTAGTGGTGCGCAGATGCGTACAAAGTATTCGATGCATGTTTTGTTAGTTCATTCGTGCATACCTGTATGAACCGTGCTGCTGGTTTTTGATATTCGATGCATGATTTGTTCGTCCCTCCGAACACGGCTGATGATTTTTGTAACCCAGAGGTCTTTGAAAACTGTGTTAGCGCTGGAACCCCACAGATTAAAGCATTAAAATTGCACCCGACATAAACAAACAAGTATAGCTATTTTAAATTCAGGATTGTCTTCTTAAATTAACGACATAATTATACCGAACCCAACGTTAACTTAACCGCATTCTTCCTTCAACCCCGTGTTTGTTGTATCCCTAATTGGAGATGTACTTTGTCTGTCTGTCTGTCTCACTTAGACAGTGAATAATGCGATCTATTATTGGACGGGAGTGCAGTTGGCTATATAACTTCAAAGTGGCGTTTTGTGGGTATTCTCTATGGGTTTGAGTATCGTAAACTTTAATAACATTCTTGGTAGATAAATTAATTACAGCATAAGCATGAAAGCAGTATATTGACTTGCTTTTGATATTGCTTTGGTTTTCTGTAATTTATTTGTTTACATTTTAATTAAATACATTTTGAATTTTTAACGCTCTACAAAGAAATCAAATAATCTTATTAAAACTTTTGTGTGACATATTTAATTAAATCTATTAAGCGGTTTACGCTGACGTGAAATTGTCAGGAACGGTCTGAGGTGCTTCGACATGTTTTCGTGTAGCAGTCCCTAATGAAGAGCTCCATACGAGTTCGAAACATGTAAGGCCGTTCTTGAAAATATAGAGAATGTTAACAAAAAAATATTCATGTGATAAATTATTCTTCTTCAATAACAACTTATTTTATAAGTACACCAAAAAAACTTTATTTCCATTATCCGATTTTTTGTTAGATGGATGAGGACATAATTCTATAATGCAATAAGCATTACATGTACCTACTAAGTTTTGATTTCAAGCGTATGACGTTTCTGAAATTCGGACGCCATTCCGAGGCCGTATGCGTCGCCATATTGCCCTGTTATCGACGATTATTATCTTTTACGACTATTGGTGGCTCACCGTTCGATATTCAAATTAATTTTAATATTCCACTGTCCAGGCTGAGGCTAAATTCGACGTGTCTAATGGCATATGTCCGAGTACTCGCCATTTTGAAGCCGGTGCTTCAAACTTTAAACATGCATCGAACGAGTTTCTTTCAGCAGTCTTCTCTTGTGACATGCCGGTAGATTCAGTTTCCGACATGTGATAGTGCCCTTGTGGCCCACTTACATAATGAACGTAAACTTTGATTTTGATTGAAAGACCATAATTCTGGTGATACAATACAACAATACTTTATTGCACACCAATAAAAGTTTACAAAAGGAAACAAGATGCATTTATAAATAACGGTAGACAACATGCGGTCTTATCGCTAAAGAGCGATCTCTTCCAGACAACCTTTGGTGATGTTGATGTCTGTCATAGCGATTAGCTCTTTTCTATGCAACTGAAATGTTTTTATTTTCTCACAGAGACACATATATTATATGCGTAACATTGGAAATTACTACTTTCACTAAAGTGTTTCATGGATGATATTCACATTCACCGCGAAGATCAGCTACATGCCTACGGCTACACGTGTCTCGCTCACTCGTACGGTCGCCGCGCTCGCATCTCTCGCTCAACCGCTCGCCACGAAGATTAGTGGCAACTCCGTAACACATCTTTGGGCGCATGAGCGTCAAGCACATTAAGGGGTAGAAGTGGTCGCCATGGCCGAAGTCGGTCGGAGAAAGAGATATAGATAGTAATATACTTTAAAATTTCAATTGTCACATACATACATAAAATCACGCGTTTTTCCCATCGGGGTAGGCAGAGACCACATCTTTCCACCTGCTACGGTCCTGACATACATCTTTCGCTTCATCAACATTAATTAATCTCCTCATGCATGCTCGTCTGTTTAAAGTACTCTTGACTTGCCCTTTTTCAGAACGTCTCCAATCTGATCAAGAAACTATCGTCTAGGTCGTAGTTCAATTTGTCCATGTTGTTTATTGCAGCTCGATTTATAAACATCGATATATTTAGTATTGTGTTTGTCAATTATAGCCATAATAAAGCCGAGATATTGCCAAAATGGGAATATCGCCAAGCCTCGTTGAATCAGGGCCCTGGTCGAGCGAGTTTAAACGCGGCCGATAAAAATGGCGGCCAGTCTGGGTGTTGGTTTAATTGTGCTGTTTCCGCAGTTGTCCACGATGGATATATCCGTTTGGGCGCATTGATTGAATTTAGATTTTTTCAATGGCTTGCTGGTACAATGTACCCGGTCAAGTGAAGAGCGCCTGATATCTAAGGCATCGCATATACAAACGAAGCAAACTTTACTTGAGCGGGTTCTCATAGCAAAGAGCCTCGACAAACACCAAGAGACTCTCACTAGATGGCTGGATCAAGCGTCAGATTCGGATCGGATAACACCCCTTTATTAAAAGGGCGCCAACGCGTTGGCTAGCTCTCTCTCTCACTGAGCGTAAGCGTGAGGGAGATGGAAGTGCGTGCTTGGAAGCGCGAAAATCATGTTTTTTGAGTTGTGTCATAAACGTGTGCATATTAAAAATAGTTTTACAGTTTTTGAGAACTTATAATTGTGCATATAGGTATTAAGCTAAAAAACATTGTTAAAAACGGAAGGGTTTTGAACATCCAACCGAAAATATCTAAAAAAGGTTTACGTTTGAGAGATTAAAGTATTGAGAAAATGATTACCAATCTGTTTTCACGTTGACAAGATTAAAGAAAAACTGTTTAAGTTTCTTATTTCCAAGGGACAGATTTTTAATCATTATGGATGTTGAGATCTAGGATCATTCACCTGACGAGTTTTGCATGGGTGGGCTCTTAAATAAAACACTCACACCAGACAATCTATGTAAAAACAATCCACGGAAGACCAGCGCTGCGACATTTCCCTAATGTAGCAGCATTATGCTGAGTGGTGTCCTTTTGCGGTGGACATGGCAGCACCATCATATACCCTCTACCTATATTTATATAATTTTCTTTTTATTGCTAAGTTATAAATTTAGTTTTTAAGTCCTTTGTAATGGTGGTGCGTCTTCTTCGCTGCAATAAATGTGTTTTCTTTCTTTCTTTCTAATTTAACAAACTGACCCGCATTAAGGTGAGTGTGGACGCAGTCCGCTCTGGCAGGGTGTGCCTTGCGCCTTGAGCAGATTCCATAGGATTACCCTTGCCCCTATCCCATTTATTTGGGGTCGGAGAAATATGTGTTTTTCCTTCATTCTTCCACAATACTTTGTCATCTCGTCGTTTACTTCCTTCTTATTCATATCGTCAACACAATCCATCCATCTTTTTTTAGTCTTCCTCTTCTTCTATAGTCGTCTACATTCATGCTTAACGCTTTTCTGGTGACTATAATAGCAAAACAAATAAACAAGTTATTAAAACGCAGGGAAAAGTATAATTCACTTTTAAAAAATAGATTGAAATTATTTATATATTTGTCATAATATGAAAATAAAATATAAGGAACAAGGCCTCTTAAGAAGTCCGGGGGCGCGGAGGGAGGGCAGCCCCCGCCTGCTGTAAGAAAGTGCGGGCACCAAAAGTGACGCAGCGGCTGACGAACGGTACTTAAAAATACAGATAGCTTATTTATTTATAGGTATTATGATTTTAATTGAAATTGCCAGTATTGGTGAGGAGCGAATACCTGTCAACAATTTAGTATGACTTATTTTTTATTAAAGCAGTAACGTCTGCTAACGTTTTCGCTTCATTTGTAAACATTTAGTTTACGTTAGCAGACGTTACTGCTTTAATAAAAAATAAGTAATTTGGGTGTAGCACATCGTTACTATCGATTCTCAACAAATTTGAGACGATGGTGCCGACGATAAAGTCTAAATCTTTACGGTAGATGGCGCTACGATGCCACCCTAAGGCATGTCGAAGCAACTGGTTGAAAAATTCAATGACTCTGACATCTGATTCGGTGGTCCAATTGGGAGGACGCCAGTGTTGGCCCGGAAAGCCGTTGGAAACGCAGGTTCGAATCCTGTCCAAATCATTAAATTTTTCAATTTTCGCTTCATTTGTAAACATTTAATTTAGTATGATTTTTTGTTCTTCTTTGTCTTTTCAGAAGTGTCAGCATAAATTGTTCAACGGTTGATAAATCAACGGAAACTAAAAACCTAAAACCATGGGTCGAAATACCTGTGGGCCACCGAGTCTTCCTTTTCTAGGAGTTATCCATATTTTTTTCCCTGCAGGTAATTTTTCCGTTAAGTAACACTTATTTTTTTAAGTCTACTGTTTAAGGGACTACCAGGCAAATTTCACCATTTTCAAAGGGTTTTCAAGTGGTTCTTCTTCGTGCAATCCCCTTGAAAATTAAACGCAATGTAGCTTGGTATTTGGTCTTTATTTCAGTGTAATATAATTTCTAAATACCTCATATAAAAGGAGATCTGAAGTCCTGTAAAGTCCCTTTTCTAGGTTTTATGTTAATAATGTCTCCCTTTACGCAACGGTAATAAGTGAGTAATGATGTTTAATTTAATCATGTCTGCTGGATTTCAATAGGTTCTATACTTTTTGAGCAAAAGATGTTACTCGAATTAGAGCATATTTTTAGAGCCGGGATCTCGTCCTCTAGAATAGCGATAGTACGGCAAAGATGCGAAAGATGATACAGTTCAAGGTAATGTCTTTAAAAAAATTGTTTAGGTCCCAATAGCTTAAGTTAGGTTATAATCAGATCATAAGTTTCTTTTTCTCTCATATATCATACGAGTAAAACGAAAGCTACAATTTAATCAGATGACAACGCGTATATTCATTATTTGAGCCTGCCGGACGTCACGGCATCTTTTGTTGATAAAGGTTGACTGAGAAAAATACAATTATCTAAGTATAGAATACTCGCGATATTCCGTTTAAATCATTTTACTTAAATGTGTCAAATTCGCAGAAACCGAAGCAAATAATTGAGAAGTTTATTGTTAAGCAAAATAAAAGGTAAACATTATGGTTCTCATCGTGTTTACTCAATTGGAATCAGGCCTTGGAATATGGAATGAACTACACTATTTACGTATATCGTTGGCGAGAAATAACGTTCTAGAATTTTATTTTTAGCATTCACAGACTGACTTTAATGCTGACATAGATATCAATAAAAATTACCTAACTTTTATTGAAAAATATCGTGTTGCCATCATAATGTACAATAGATTTAGGAATATTATGTCCGTATAAATACCTATTGTAAATAATGAACAAGAAATATATCAATCTGCTGAAAATTCAATAGAAATAGAATTTACCTTAAAAAATAACAACATCTGTTATCAGTGGCAGTGCCGAAGATTTACAAACCAATCTTACCTATCTATATCTAATATATATAAAATAAATGCAAGTGTCCTGACTGACTGACTGACTGACTCATCAACGCAGAGCTGAAACTACAAATGCTAGAGAGTTGAAATTTGCACAGTAGGTTGCATTTATAAAGTGTACAAGAGATAAAAAGGGGATGAAAGGTTGTATGGGGTATAAGTTATTTTTTATGTTAGGAACTTGAAACTTCGTAAAAAGGTATTTAATTAAAAGATAAGAAAACTCATTTCAGCGTTTTTGAAAATTCAGCCCTGAAGGTGGTGAGAAAGGGGTTGAAAATTTGTATGTAGATCAAACATTTTTTTGAGTGCGGTACTTGAAACTTTGTGTAAAGGCATTATTATTCAAATCAAAGAATTTATAAACGTCGTTCTTAACTCATCGAATTTAGTAAAGCTATTCGTTCGTAGATGTACCTGATTTTATAATGATACCGCGTAATTAGAGCAAATTAGCCGAAAAAAAAGTAAAAAGAGGGCCAAGAGGGAGTCGGACTCGCGTAAGAATGGTTTGTTACTATTTCGTAAACAATTGAAAAAAAGCACATATACATAAAAATTCATTACACGTCATTAATTTTACACACATTCATAATATTATAATAAACAATTTTAAACTTGTTATCAATACTACCTAAGTAGTATTGATAACAAGTTTAAACATTATTGCTACAACAATAAGGTAATTGGGTCATCGATTTCTTTCAAGAAACTCGTTGATATTATAGCAAGCTAATTTAATGAGCACGTCCTTTAGTTTTCCCGCAAATACAGCATCGCTAGGAGCGTTTTTTATGTCATCAGGCACACAGTTGTAAAGGTTGGGACCTATGACGCTGAGCGTCCCGCGCGCTTTCGCCGGTCGTCGGCGCGGAGCCACCAGGAGATGCCGCCTGCGTGAACTCTGTCTGTTTTCATCATAGGTTTTATAATCTGTCAAGTTAGCTCGGACATGTTTACACGCGGACAGTATGAAGACGCATGGCAAAGTCAAAATACGGTGTCTTATAAATATATCTCAAGTTGGGTGATCGATTTGTTTTCCGTCAATTATCGGTACCGCTCGCTTCTGCATTTTAAACAAATTGTCTCGGCCCGCGGCTGTGGCCCACAGATCAACACCCTGAATTAAAATTGAGTGGATTTAGCCAAACTAGGCTTTTCTTAGGTTTTCAGGTGTTAGCGTCGGTGCTAATCTGGATAGCGCATAGCAGGCCGAGGACAGCTTGTCACATACGAGGTCTATCTATATGTGGAGCCCACGTCAACCCAGAGTCAATCACGAAGCCCAGATATCTAGTACTATCTACTTGTGGAACATCAATGTTGTTTACTACTATATTTAGTGGCAATGGTTGTTTTCTTAATTTAAAATGAATAATATTTGTTTTGTCCACATTTAGTATCATACCATTCGCTGTGAACCATTTTGTTATTTGATGCATTACTAACTGCAATTTTATTATTAAGTTTGCAATGTTATCGGCGTTAACCATAATGCAAGTGTCGTCGGCGAACATAACATACTCGGCATCACCACAAGCGACTATGATGTCATTAACCATTATCAAAAATAGGTTATTTCCCATCACAGACCCTTGAGGGACAGCATAGTTGCCAATTGGCTCGAGGTCAGATTTAGCGTCGCGGACGTAGGTAGGTGCGCTGTATGCGATTATTTCAACATTATTTAGATCTGAAAATAATAAAGATGTAAAATTTTCAAGGTAAAGGTTCCACGCGGACGTAGTCGCGAGCAACAGCTGCCATGGCACCATATACCATTTTCTGTACGACTCTACACCTTAGTGTAATAAAGAAAGGGAGTAAATTTATTATGGACGCTCACATTTTGGAAGTAATTAATTATTAATTATTTGGTACTAATTAAATATAGGGCAAATATTTGTGTGATGAACTCGAATATTTGTGCTTGGGTCATGTTTGTTCTATGTATGTATTTAAGTATAAATATTTATCTATATAGGTATGTATATCGTCGTCTAGTACCCATAACACAAGCCGTCTTGGGCTTAATTTGGGACTTGATCGATTTGTGTGAGGTTGTCTGATATTTATTATTTATTTTTATTTATTATTCAAAAGTGAATAATAAATCGGGTGACTCGTTTCCAATTAGGACTATTTTGTCGTTGCTTTCACGCGAAAACATAAGTTTTATTAAACAGGACAAACAGGAAAGCAAAACAAACAACTTCTGTGGAATTGTAATTGCTTATCGTTTAAATAAATATATTTTCATTTTTTTTCATTTTCAATAAAAGAAAGTAAACACGATATTTTCAAACATTTCATATGTATGTGTAAATTAAATTTCTTTATCAGTTTCTTGCACTACCTTTTTCAAATGTATCCTCCGACTTTTTTTGCTACCCAAAGGTTGTCTGGAAGAGATCGCTCTTTAGCGATAAGACCGCCTGTTGTTACCCTATTTAACGTTGCTTTATTTCTTTGTTATTAATCTTTTTCATGTGGTGCACAATAAAGAATATTATTATTATTATGTTCTTTTTAAAGAACATCACCGGATCTATTTTTATTGCGATCAAATGTCTGTACCGGAACTTACTACACTGTAGACTAGCGTTAAAGTTTGACATTCATACGGACCGCTGAAATCGTTCTATACAAATTGCCACGAACTCATGACGTAACTAACCGACCTTGAAACAAAATTTGACATATAAATTACAGTAAATTTAATTCTCTACAACACTGCTCAAGCTCTTTTATAGCTAAAATGCTCCTAAACAAAGATATACTTAAGCCAGAAGTTTGAAACATTACTGTAAATTGTGTTTTTTTTTTTAAATGTGCATATCTCCGTAACTATCTGTCCTTGAAACAAAATTTTAAATGTAAGTTATAGTAAATTTAATCTATAACATTGTCATAGGCCTTTTCTAGCTAAAATGCTCCTAAACGAAGGTATAAGCAAAAATCTGATAAAAGTTCCGGTTTTTTCAATATGGCGGCGGGTGCGGAGGGAGGGGAATTAATTGTGCATTTTCCGTTTTAAACATCCACTAACCATCTTTGACATTATATCAAAAATTCAAAACTACCGGACCGTTTGTAAGGTCACCCCTAGTACTTAGTCTTATTCACCGAACTAAAATAAAATATTTCGGAGAAATGTGTGAGTTAGGAAAAAAATTGTTCTTATTATCAAAAATTACCCTTGCCTTAAAAAAAATGCTCTGCTTTAGGATTTATACAATCACTTGTCTTTAAGAACTATAAAGTACTCAGGTTTGTTTATATCTCCGGTAGAAGATGAGCCGAAGTCATGACTCCACTCTGTTTGCACTCGCCGGACGGACAAACCGCCGGCCAGCACGCAACGAGAGTGACCAACATGCTACATCTTGCTGAGACATGTCTTTATATAGAAAATGAGCAGAAAGCTTGACTCCACTCTGCTTGCACTCGCCGTGCGGCCGGTCGGCCAGCACGCGAGCGATGATGACCAACATGCTGGATCTTGCTGAGACATGTATTTAGGTAGAAAATGAGCAAAAAGCTTGACTCCACTCTGCTTGCACTCGCCGATCGGATTTCAGCGACCGAATAAACGGCCCGCTGGCACGCGAGTGAATGTGGCCAAGATGCAGAATCTACTCCTTTACTCGTAATGTACTAACCCACACGTGGTTTCAATGAAAACTGAATGTATATTTGAGTCGACTGTTTTGAACAAACGTACTTCTAAAGAATCGCCGGTTTATCCGTTTGAGAGCTAAGACGCCGCAGATAGACACACATGTTAGTTTAAAGTAACTTTATTCTCAGTAAGACAATTCTAACTTACAGACTAGTGATGTTAATAATAATATACAAGAGTATCGTTTTAGATTTAGCATTTACTTTATTAACCAAAACCCAAAACTATTATTTTTGTTTGGTTATACAGACACAGAATAGCTTAGAAAATATTAAAAAAAAGGTGGAAGCAACGTCTGATAATCAGCACAGCACTCAAATGACGTCACCTACAAACTGGCACATAGTAAAGAGCCCTTCCCTTCTACCTGCGTGGACGCTGAGGGCGGCGATGAGAACGAAAACCAGTGCCGTAAGTCACGTAGCAGCACGAATAGTTGTCCCTGATGAGTTCGAAACATTTGGGACGTTCCTGACAATTTTTACTTGAGTTTAAATAGTTTTTATAATTATTAAAGACGTCTCACGGTAGATTTAATAATATTATTGTCTATGACACGATTTGATGATTTTTCGTCCTATTTTTAGGACGTTCCCCGTAACCTTATCAACTTGGTCACCCTACCCATGCACTGCAAAACGCAATAAGGGCGGACTACACGTGCGATAGCGTCGAATCGCAGCACGTGGCAGCGCCCTTATCATCTTGATTAACTGCTCTTTTCAATATAACCACAGCTTTTGCTATATACTTATTTGTCTAAAGTGCAAATAGTATAAACTAATGTGCTTCATAATTATTTTATTTGGAAACACAATTATGATTTTCGAAATGCTTTTTAATGTGGATAAAATAATTAATACCACATTTTTTTTAAATTGCTATACTCAGATCAACACACAAAGAAAAAATAAATTGCACTCATTATGAACATGTGTAATGCATGTTTTTATAGATGGTGCTAAGGTTAAATACCTTTCAAAAAATAAAGTAGGTACAGATATTAAAATGGATGGAGAAATTGAAAGCGTAACTGTAGTGCGTCTCTCTCTGGTCGAAACGTTAAGACGTTGGACCGGTAATCCAAAGATACAGGGTTCGAGTCCTGGTATGGACCACGTATTCATGAGCGCAATTTAATTTTTCTTTCCGTGTTGATCGGTGTATCTTTTGTTTTCTTTTCATTTATTATAAGATTATTCGAAAACCACAAGCACAGACTCAAAAGTCTACAGATAGTTTTTATCTTAAAAATAAACTTCGTCTGGAAATATGTGAAAAATGCAGTTTAATAAACAGTTTTCAATAGAAAATTTAGAAAACCACATCTCTATCAAAATTCAACTGTTAATAGGAGTAAAGGAAACAGGTTAATATTTTCTTAACCATTAATACAAAGATCAAAGCACAAAGTAAATGTAATAGTATATACTTAACCATTCATATAAAGATAAAACCGGTTTACTAATGTTGTTTTTCCGAACGCAATGTTTCGCATAATGCTCATTTCGCATAATTGTTATTCTACTGATACCATAGATTTTTTTGAAAACCTATAAAATAAACCTAACCTAACCTATCCTAATCTACCAGGAGACACACAAACATTTCAAAATATATTTTCCGTTTCAGCGGTAGAAAATTTCTGCGAAACAGGTTACGTGACAGGTTACGCATTCAAAGAAAAGTTTGAATGCGTAACCTGTCATAAACTCATAAGATACACGTACCTGTTGGTGAGAAATGAAACATTTACAGCATTTAAAAAAATACATGAATATTGTTGTGAAGAAAAAATGAAGATCGTTCGTTCTTCTTCTTCTTTCGTGTCGAGGTTCCTCAAATATGTGATGCCCAAAAGGCAGCGGCGTCGTTCGTTTAACAAGTTTGATAAAATCGCCTAAAACGTTCATATAATCCCCCATCGCTTGAAGTCGTCGAATAGGTCTCGGAACCGCTCAGCGAACAGTTCGCTCGTGGGCGGCACGAACCATTCGGTCCCAAGGCCCCGCGCCTGCGCAGCCGGCAGCAGCGCGAACGGCAGGCACGTAGCCGCAACGCAAAGGCCCAAAGGAAGTTTCTAGAAAAAAAAAATGTCTATATCTGTTTGTACGACAAGAGAAAAAGTACTTTGATCGGAACGAAGGAAAATTTACGTATACTTTTATAGTCTGTCTCGTAGCGTAAGAGTAAAAAGCAATAAAACTTGATTTTTATTTAATAAGGAGGGAAATTCGACCTAAACATAGTTCCATTAAGAGGCCTTATTCCTTTTAAAATTTAGCTTTTTCATATTGTGACAAATATATTGATAATTTCAACCAACTTTCTGAAGTAAATAATACTTTTCCCCGAGTTCTAACTAGAAAGTAATATAGCTATTTCATGTTTTCATTGCGTGCAGTCGAAGAGAAGTTGAAAAAACCAGTTTTAAACGTGAGTGTTTTCAAAATGAAGTAGTTTTTGAAACATAAATTATCAATGAAAAATTCAAAGGTTTCAAATATAATAGGTACCAATAAATCGCATTGGCTCTGTTTTCAGTACAAACATTGATAATAATTATGTAAATAACCATGTTTAATCAAAGAGAAAAATGTCTAAAACAATCAGCATTTTTGAAGTTTTTAATCCACCGTATGTTAATCGAACAGTAGATATCTTCATACCTGCAAAGGGTTGTTAAAACTGTAATAAGTGAGTAAAATAATGCAACATAAATATATTATATTATTTTCATTAAATTAATAATAGTACATGCAAATATTCACTGTCAACGCCTTCTATCACATTAATTATGATGCGAAAAGTGCTGTCGAAAGTAATAACGCAGAAATAATACGTTTTCAATAAATAAATCAATATTTTCAGGCAACTGTGGCCCATAGATAAATACCTTAAAACGAATATACCAAATAAAATAAAATAAAAATCTATATAATAAAATTGAAAATGCCAGAACGGGATAACGCACTAGGGAGGAAGCGAGATGGCACCTTACAAAACTCGACGTCCTTTTAGATCACGTTTCTCCAATACGATGCACGTTACCGCAGAAACAACGATTCAAATCTATTGTCTAAATATGAGAATAGAATAAGAGCGTAAAAAATACCGTTTTCGCTACGTATTTCCTTTACAATCGGCTAAAGAAATGTCCATAAAATTCTTCATTTCGCGACCGTCGGCCATTTCCGGCAATACTCGGTTTCTTTTCGCTATGACTTAAGTTTAAGTAGCCAAAAATTTTTGGCGTCATGTTGGTACGCCGTTATGTCCAAGTTTTTTACTCGAAATGTAATGACTACGCACTTTGCTTATACGATAGAGTGAGGCGACATGTACGTCGAGTTCAATTGAAATGTCAAACGCAGTTGACATAACCTCAACTCTGTGATTTTTATTAATGTTTTTGAATCATTGAGGTATTATTTATAATAGAGCCACAGACCCGAACAAAACTGTCGAAAAAAGTGGCACTGCTGTCATGTTCAAGTAGATGCCAATAACGCTTATTTGTAATTTAAAACAACATAATTACTTCGTACAAAATAACTCTTTACTCAAACGTTTAAGTGTCAAATTGGCTTACGTACTTATTACCACAAATATGTTTCGTGTAAATTAACTTTTTTAGCGTACCCTGACTCATGTCTCTTGTCAAACTTGGAACATGGCACGAATGGAGCAGATTTTAATAGTTTTACATACTAAAAATATTTTCATTATTATTTTATTTAGGTATTAAAATATATTTCTTGTTTGAACTAAATAAACTCGTAAATTGTTAATAACAAATTAAGTTACGTTTTTATTTAACAACTGCATAAAAGGGTCCCGACAATGCATAGAAGGGATCAGTAATAATGACATTATGATTTCTCAACTCATCTTGTTCTAGTATGTGAAATAAGAGTAAGGCAAGTGCAAAATATTAACATTTTTAACCCTTTAAAGTTTGATGGCGTGGCGTGAAAGTCGGTGGCGTAGTATGCACAGCAGCACATATTGTCTTTAGGTGTCCTTGGCGTTCGTGGCGTGACTCTGAGACACAATAAAACAAGTATACGTGACTCTGAGACAAAATAAAACAAATAAAGCAATTTTTTTTATTAATGTAACCTGTAGGATCTGCCTGTAAAAGGCATATGTTCATACATCAATGGCTCACTCGCCGCCGCACATATAGCAATATCATATATGCGTCCACTCTCGCCCTCGGCTCGCGTGTAACTAAACGCAGCATCCTATGTGATGTGCGCCTGAGACAGTGTATATCTATGTGTGTATAGATACCTACTACCACAAACACTAAATAACCATTTTACGCTTCTTTTGTATACATTGTCATTTTTTACGTTTTTATTGAGATATTAAAGCTGTGTTGAGTGAAAGACTTTTACGCTTCTTTTGATTAAACATAACAAAAAAACATATACCTATGATTATGCCGAACGAACACACGAGAGACGAATTATTTGGCTGAAATTATTCTTGACGTCTGTCTCTTCCTAAACGTGACCTCAATTTTTCAAGATCGCGTGGGAATATTTAATAAAAAAATAGGATAATTATTTATTGCACTTCTTTATTAATTAATAAAAACTATAGCGACTCCTTAGATTTTTGTTCTGTGATGAGGTGCATTTTGTAGGGACAAAATAAATAATTATAATCTAAAATATGCTATGATTTTACATAGGATTCGTTAATTAATCAATAGAATCTGCGTAAAGAAGAATTCCGACCTTTTTTTTTATTTTATAGCTGTTATTTCTGCAATTTTTCACTGAAAATTAAGTCATTTTGAGACCCGTCACGTGTCATGGTCTAAACGACACTGATCGCCCAACTAATGCGATTTGTGATTTTGCATTAGTTGGGAGGGTGCCATTTTTTCCGTCGGATTGTGTGTCCATGTAATTAATACGTCAATGTTTTGAATGGAATTAGTGAAAAACGATCAACTATATTGTTGCCAAAACGTTATACTCCGTAAACGCCTAGCCTAGCATATATTGTATTTACCTATAACGGGTAGGAACGGGTTTGTGAGAGAAAACAAGCGTAAAATAAACACAGAAACTATGTTAGATAAATGGGTATGTCTTTTAACATATTACTTTCTATTGAAAGATTAAGAGGCCCTTTTACCGATAAAGGCTAACGTCCACCACTATTTTCCTAGACAGACACAACGTAGGACTAAATATATATAATAGGACTAAATGAACGACTACCGTAAAAGACAAAAGTAATAAACATACATAAATAAAAATATACAGATATACTTACATAAATACTTAGACATAATAAATAAATATATGGTAAAGTAATAAATAAAACAAAAACAGTATGAGCCACAAAGTTAAAGGAGCGCTTATTATTGCAGTGTTACTAAGGGAGACACAAATAGTGTTTTTTGACGAGGGTTTTAAATGTTGCAAGAGATTGGGCACGCCTTATATCCAGAGTAAGCGAATTCCACAGTAAAGTAGCCCGGAATGTGAAAGAACCATTATAAAATTTAGAAGATGAAGGGGGAACAGTAAGAACCAAGTTTTGTGCAGAGCGAACAGAACGCAAATAACTGAAGCGCTCCTTGAGGTAGCGGGGAGTTGTGGGGTTAAATAGTACATTATAAAGAAGAGACAGAATATGGGAGTGACGACGAGAACGGATTGAGTTGAGAGCTACTTGAGCTGAGACCGGAAGTCGGATACATGGTCATACTTGCGTAACCCAAATATGAACCGAATGTAGATGTTTTGGATACGCTCAAGCTTATTAAGCTGCTCCTCCGTGAGGTCAAGGTAAGCTATGTCAGCATAGTCCAATATAAGAAGAAGTAGAGTTTGAGAGAGTGCAATTTTGGTGGCAATAGGCAGAAAATTACTGAGCCTAAAGACATAATAGAGACATAATATTGATAATTACAATTTTTTAAGACCCGAAACCCGACTTGGTTGGGTTAAGTTTAGGTTATTTTTTTTTTATAACCTGAAACTTGACTTGGCTAGATCCGACTTGGTTGGGTTAGGTTAAGGTTATTTTTTTTATGACCTGAATCCCGACTTGGCTAGATCCGACTTCGTTGGGTTAGGTTTTTTTTATGACCTGAAACCCGACTTGGCTAGATCTGACTTGGTTGGGTTAGGTTTAGGTTATTTTTTTTATGACCTGAAACCCGAGTTGGCCAGAACCGACTTGCAATGATGAACCGACTTGACTATGCGTTTTGCAATGTATGCGTTTATAAAGTATAGTTACATTGTTTTATGAGTAATCAATGTATGACCATGACAAAGTATGCTTAAATCATTTTATGCGCATCAACTGTATGCCCATTACACAGTATGTTCTTAAACATTATGATTAAAAACGTTATGCGCATAAATATATGACTTTTTACAGTTATGCGTAATGATGAGTATGACGAATACACGTATGCGTATCAAAAGTACGCCTTTCAATTTTATGCAACCCGACCCCTACCCCAAAATTACATATTCAAGTGTTTCAAATAGGAAGTAAATTTGATTTACGCGAGCGAAGCCGCGGGCACGTCTAGTATAAAATAAACATAAACACGTTAGTCCGCGAAATCGCCGGAACACGAAACCTTTCGGCCAGAATTCGACAGCTTAATAGTAAGCGCCCTCACCACACATGAAGCGAAGTTCACACTGTGAGTAGACTCCAACAGAACTGTTCAACCCTCAGGGTGAAGTTGGTCTTTACTCGCAAATACTCAACAATGTTATGTGCTTTCGTCGTGTAGTGCACTCTGGACACATACAACAGTGTCGTCGGGGCCGCAGACTGAAGTAGATGTTGCGATCCAGTCACTGCAGTTCCACACTGGTTGCGACAAGCCGGTTTCTTCTTTTTCTCGACGAAGGTAAAGCCATCACTATCTCTCTCTTTGCTTCTCAGAAGCAACTTCGGTTTGGACGATTGCTGCGGTAGCCGAGGAGCGATCGGTGGTCTTGCAGCAGCAGCAGCAGCGTAGGCACGTAGGCGCGTAGACGGGTAGTCGGCACCTTAGCGTATGACGTCACGCCTGCCCGGCAGGTGGCCGGTGTAGGTGCCTGCCGTGCGGCAGCGGACGCAGCGTCAGCACTTTGTGACGAATCGCGGTTCACTGACCCAAAACTGCACACCGATGCACCATGCGCTTCGCGTTGACAACTCGGCGTCACGTTAGAGGCCACAGGTGACCTACTCACGTAGACGGTATCACGCAGCGACACCATCTCAGCACGTAGCTTACGGTGTTATTCGAGGCCTCCAACTTCGCTTGCATTTTTGTCAGACTCGCCTTCAGGAAAGTAATGTCCTTGAGCAGTCTAGTTACGTCAACGTGATCAAAAGTTATGGGTGGCAGCTGGTCCAGTCACTCCGCAACAACAGCAGGCACGTCGTCCGGATCGGTCTCCCCAAAGAGTTTGATGATATCCTGGAGACTCTTGATACCTCCCATCCCTCCGTCGAGATGGCATCTGGTCGGCTTTTCCAAGCTTCGCGAAAAGTAGCGCCTTAAACACTGCAAATGTTGTCGTGCTTGATGCTGGCTTCTTTCATGACATTTATGGCATACTGAACGAATGCCAGTAACTCATTCGCAATTAATTGAGCCATTGCGACAACACAAGGCAGTGACTCCGTCAAGCCAATCGCGAATAAATGTTGTTCGATACTATGCAGAGCTAAGCACGTCCGCTCCCTCGCACATATTGCGCTGCACTCAAATCAATAAAGCTGAACGTTTCATACGTCATAGTTACTTCACAAGAAATTCTTTATAATAATTGTATTCTGTACTCTCTTACACACGTAACTCAATCTGTTCCGACGAAATACTACTTAGTTGGCAATTCACAATTGTGTTTTTTACATTCCATTTTCAATTTTAGTGATGTGATTTGACACTTAACAAGTACTATCGGCTGCAGAAATGCATGAATGAATTCATTCATAAAAGGGCCATGCAATTCTGCAGCTCATTGTACATACCTAGCATTACGTTAGCTTTTTGTGTATGTACGAAATCACTTACGCTTGGTTTTACTGTATAATATATTACTCTCATGGCTTTTTACTCTAAAGCCGCTGGGCAAACTATACTTGTAGGAACACTAATTGATATTGGTATCGGTAATAATGGCATTGGAAGTAATGGACAATACTTTTTATCGTCACTTTCAGATAAATGAGTAAGAGATAAAGGATTAGTATTATAATCTGAAATTGAGACTAATAAAAAAAACCGGCCAAGTGCGAGTCGGACTCGCGCACCGAGGGTTCCGTACAAACACTTTCCATCCCTAAGTGGTTAAGTTAAGTTTGCACCTGGTATGTATAGCGCCCCATATAAATTAGGTGCAAAGTTAGGTATTAATAGGTATTAAAAAAAACTACTTACTAGATCTCGTTCAAAACAATTTTCGTTGGTAGTTTTTATAGTAATGTACATCATATGTTTTTTTTAGATTTTTCATTTTCTTATTTTAGAAGTTAGAGGGGGGGGGAGACCAACTTTTTTCCACTTGGGAAGCGTCTGTCACGCAAACTATTCGGATTAGAAAAAAAATATTTTAAAAACCTCGATATCATTTTTGAAGACCTATCCATAGATATCCCACACGTATGTACTTGATGAAAAAAAAAAATTGAGTTTCAGTTCTAAGTATGGGGAGCCCCCAATATCTATTATTATTTTTTTATTTTTGCATCAAAATCTTAATTCGGTTCACAGAATACATCTACCTACAAAGTTTCAACAGTATAGCTTTTATAGTTTCGGAAAAAAATGGCTGTGACATACGGACGGACAGACGGACAGACAGACGGACAGACGGACAGACAGACATGACGAATCTATAAGGGTTCCGTTTTTTGCCATTTGGCTACGGAACCCTAAAAACCATCCTGGTTTTAGCTGGAGAAATGTAAATTCAACTGATCAAGATCCACATTAGGAACATGATTTCCTTGGTTATGCTTAATTTTAGATAAAGGATTAGATTAGATTATTTATTTTACAGATATATAAATTACACACAGTCAATTTACACGAATCTATACGGTGATCGTCAACATAATAGTAGGAGAGCCAAAGAGGGGATTTCGGGAGTACCTAAAGCGCGGCAGATTAATATATAGGGGGATACCTTATACCCAGTTAAGTACTTCAACCAAATATGAGCCTCATATACAGGGTGGAACGAAACGACGTTATTTCCTTTAACTGTGGCATTATACAGGCTTAGAATATTATTTTCTCCAAATAAACTTTATTAATATCCCTCACCGTTTTCCAGTTATAGCATGTTAAACTTTCATACGAAAAAGTGTGTGTGTACAACCCTATTTTAGAGTGCAATGACCTCTTCATAACACAGTTAACTTTTGTAAACAAACTTTTTACAAATTGCCTAGCCATTTCTTATCGGTTTAAAAACCTTTGAAAATACCCTTAAGATTGTTTTTAGACTTTTTAGTTGACATGATTGATAGACGTTACATTGACTTTTTGTATCGTATGCTGTGTGCAAAAATGCCGGAATTAAACGCTAGAGGCTATTTGAATTTGCTTCTTTTGTACGCGGAGTGCGATTACAATACTGGAGAGACTTTGCGCCAATACCGGAACAGGTATCCTCCTCCTCACCCAACACACTCTAGTACGATATTACGCGCTCTTGACTGTGTTGGTAACAATCGTCCTATTGTGCCACGAACGGGTCAGGATGACCAGCGCGGAGGACGCGTTATTCAACATGATGTCAGATTGGAAGAGAGAGTGCTGCAGTACTTCGAAGATTATCCGAGGTCAAGTTCAAGACAAGCGGGCCGACATTTTCGTATGACTCATACGAAAATACTCAGAATACTAAAACGTGAGGGCCGTCACCCTTACAAAATACAAAGAGTCCAGGCATTACTACCAAGAGATTGCCCCGTTCGCGAAGCCTATTGCCGGTGGCTACTGCAAAAGGTGTTAGAAGACCGAGACTTCATCAAACACGTAATATGGAGTGATGAAAGCTTGTTCACACGGAACGGTATGTGGAACAGGCATAACGAACACGTGTATGCCGAAGAAAATCCGTTTGCCTACCGTTATACGGGACACCAGTATCGTTGGTCTGTTAATGTTTGGGCGGCGATACACGGGGATACAATAATAGGCCCTGTATTTCTGCCTCAGACTTTAAACAGACACGGATACATGGCTCTGTTGAGGATAGAGCTCGACGACTATCTGGATGAGTTGACGCTGGCAGAAAGAAGACGCACTTGGTTCCAACAAGATGGAGCACCAGCTCATTCAGTAGTCGAAGTACGTGAAACACTGAATAATGTGTTTGAGGATCGCTGGATCGGCCGATATGGGCCGCACCGTTGGCCTCCTAGGTCTCCAGATCTCACACCCTTGGATTTTTTTCTGTAGGGCACCGTAAAGGACATCGTTTACAAGACTGAGTGTGAGACGGCTGAAGAGATGAGGGAAAGGCTAAGGGTGGCCTTTAAAAGTCTTCGCAGAAGAAATAACCGACACAACATCTTGTCGAGGGTGCATCGCCACACGCGGGCACGAGCAGCGGCGTGTATCGTACGCCACGGCGGTACTTTCGAACACCGGATGTAAATGTAGGTAATTGTAAATACTCCCAAACGTCAAATAATAGTTTAAAAAAACTAGGGTTGTACATACATTAAAAAATACAATTTTAATCGATTTTCGTTTTTTTATTATTAAAAGAATTTAACTATTGCAGGTCGATTCTACATGAAATACATAGCATTATAGTTTCAGGAATGAACATCGCTTCGTTCCACCCGGTATATGGCCGCCCGTCAAGGATAATAGATCAGATTAGTAAAAAAAAATTGATCATCTGAAATTGTCGAGCGCGTCAGATTAAGGTAGGGTGAGTTAGTTACATGCTAAAACGTGTATATTCCTCTAATCTGACAATTTAAAGGTGACGTAAGGAAGGCGGAGGGCTACAAAGTTGTAAAAAAAAAATCATCTCGACATTCTCGAGCGTGGCTAATTTTTTTTTTTATTAAAAGGGAATGAATCAATGATAACGGAAAATATATAATCTGACGATTTCCACTAGCCGAAGTAACATAAAATCATCGATAAAGTATAATGCGTGCACTTACGTGATGCCTGTATTCCACTCTGGTTTCTGTTGCCATGACGCCATGACAGCTGATCATGTTGTTTACAACACCAAAGTACTAGCACTATTAAATATTTATAGTTGCCGGCAACTTTTAGAACAAAAATGGCAGATTTGCGCATGTACATTTGTACGTAAATGGGCTACTGCGCAGTCAATATTATGCTCTAAAAGTTTGCCGTACTATGAGTGATATTAATATAAAGTGTGTATTTTGTGGTAAAACTACATTTATTGCTATAATTTATTTATAGCAATAAAAATACCGCGAGTCTTTCAGTATTTACAACAGCGGCAAAGTATAATGGAATATGACAGTGCATCGTAAGTTTCTGATAATAGCTCCGAGTCACATTTTCCTGTTTCTGGAGAGTGCTCCGAGTCACAAGTTCCTGTTAATTTTTTTAATTGTCAGATTAGGCGAATCCCGCCAGATAATCGTCAGATTATGAGACAGCACGTCTAGGGCATAAAGATGAACCATATATATATCTTAATCTGACGCGCTTGAGTATTTCAAAATGGCGAATTTTTTTTGCACATTCTAATAATAACTGCGAGTTTGCGTCACATCCAAATCGTCAGATTATTATATAAGAGCTTTTTTTTAGGTTCACTTAACATCCCCTTAGAAAATCTGACGCGCCCGATGAAAAAAAATTTTTTTTCACTTTCAACCCTCAAGTACGACCACCCCCATCATGGAAACAATCAGTTTAACATAAGTACATCTTTAAAAATGTGTAGGACATGGATGCTATCAATATCTGACGCGCTCGAGTATGTCCATGCAACAGTTTTTTTTACATTTTTGAAAATCTGTATTCGCTCCCCCCACCGATGAAAAGGTATATCTTATATGACATTTTTTTCTTTTTATCATCTAAGCTGCGCAACCCAATAGGTCTCTATGACGCTCGAGTGAATCCCGATTTAGCATCGTGGCGTACCCTACTATAATAGACAAAATAAACAAATTCAGCAAGTCATAATTCAGCAGATAATACTACTATAAGATATGGAAAACTACTTTACCACTTTCAAGTCACTCTTAAACTCTTCTCGTCCATAAGTCTCCTCAGGCACAAGACCGAGCCTCCTCATCGCTTGCGCGAGCTGCTTATAGTAGTGCTCCAACAGCTGGTGGAAATACTGCTGACGGAACTGCTGGTCTGTGCTTAATACTATAAAGAAGATGAGGTCAGCCACTGGGCAGCCTAGTCGGGCCAATTCATAGTCTACAAGGATTACGTGGAGTTCATCTTTCTGAAAACAATTTTTAATTTTTTTGTTTGTTTTTCTGTTGCGAGTAATGGATCTCGCCATTTTTAGTTATTAATACACTTAACAAGACGTCGACGATTTCCTATAACACAAATGTTATTCATATGATGAATGATATGATAAATATAATAAATAAGTAATCAATCTTGGGCGTAACTTTAGACTGTAACCTAAATTGGAAGCTACATGTTGAGAAAACGAATAAGAAAATCACGAAATGTTGTTACGCAATATCAATACTCACCAATATAACATCTAAAACGGTAGCTATCCAGGCATATTATGGAAATGTTTACCCTCTACTCACTTATGGCATAATATTCTGGGGAAACTCAGTAAATGTTCAATCCACCTTCGTACTCCAAAAAAAATGTTTACGAAATATATTTAATATTAAGAATAGAGAAAGCCTACGGCCTGTGTTTAAAACCCATAAAATATTAACCCTGACGTGTATATATCTTTTAGAAATATGTTTATTTGTCAGGGACAGAAAAGATATTTTTATAAAAAAATGTAACTCTAAGACAAATTTGCGAGGTCAATATAGGTATGACTTATGTATAGCCCGCCCTTCTAGCTCTATAATTAATAAGAGCACGTATGTGACAGGGATAAAGATTTATAATCATTTGCCCGAAAATCTTAAGTCCATAGAAGGCACACAATTTAAAAGGAAACTCAAGGCCTGGCTGCTAGAAAAATGTTTCTATAATTTAAATGAATATTTTCAGTAATTTATGTCTATTATTATTAAATTTTATATAATTATTTTGAATCAATGTAAAATATTATGTGAATATTGTACGTCCGAAACGGGCAAACTGTTGATACTAATAGATTTATGACATGTTAACTATTTACACAGTTTTGACAATAAATGATTATCTTATCTTATCTTATCTTATCTCAACATTTTAATTTTCTTACCACTTTCTTATGCATCAAGTTGGCTGCTGTGAAGTCTCCATGTACAATCACTGCGGTTTTAACAGGATTATATAGGTCGTCTAGTTTGCTCAAACCTGTAGCTCCTTCGAAGAGTTGCAAAAGTTTCCTTCGGGCTACTTCATCAACTACAGCCAACGCTGCATCAGCAGCGCCATTCCACTCAGGTCCTGTGAATGACGGCACTTTCATCGCCTCTCCGGCCTTTTTAAACTCTTGAGGATTTTCTTTGTTTAAAGCCAACGATAGCGCATGATAGGTAGCAAGTTTTTCTACACAATTAGATGCATATTTCCAGTCAATGCCCTCAAACTCAAACCTGTTATAAGAATCGTATCCCTTGATTTGTAAATTCTCCAAGATAATAATGTAAACTCCGTCAATTGCGCTACTTCTGTAATACTTTGGAAAAAGAAATCTTTGGTCAGAGATTCCGTGTCGATTTTGCAATTTTTCGAAAGCTCTTGAAAATGACGAGCAGAACTTGCTTTCTGTATCGAAGCATGTTCTATTGTAGGAGACTTTAACAAATAATTCGATGTTTTCCTCAGCAGTGATAACCGTGGCTTCAAGTACGTGTGAACCGTAGTTTGCATTCATTGGTTTCATTGGTTTGAACTTCATGGCATTAGCGTGAGGATATTTCTCTTCAACTAAGGATTTAAGTACTTTACGTACCTTTTCCTCGATTTGTGACATAGTTGGCGAGTAGATTCGGACTGTTTTTAATTTGATTCCATTAATAAACTGGTGGGTGCCGGATGAGGGGCGGTGACGACGTGGCAGGTCGAGACGGAGAAGGCCGGACGACCTAGACACGTTCCTTATAAATTGGACCTAAATAGCACCGAACAGGGAGTTGTGAAAGTCTAGGGGAAAGGCCTTTGCCCAGCAGTGGGACGCAAATACAGGGAAATATAAAACTAGAAGGCCCTTGGTTACTCGTGAAAAGAAAAAGTAATAACTTTATCTTTTAGTACAGGCGAAGAAAAGTGTTCTTCAATTACTTGTTAAAGCACAGTTATGCGTGCACTAACATCTTTCAAACTCCATGCAGGCGCTTCGGTAAGAAGTGGTCGCAAAAATACATTCACGGGTTAATTAAATTAAACTAATACAAAGCCCCTCACTCACAATAAGTAATAAGTCTGATTATGGTATCCATCGTCGACGTCTACTTATATATATATTATTTGGGTTCCTTGCCTTGGCGATTAAAACGAAAACTTTCATAGGAACAGGCTGAGTTATGATATGAACTCGAAATTTGTACTGAATCTTCAACTGTATTTCAGCTTCAATAATTTCCTTGTGCAATATTTGTGCTTAGGTCATGGCTGTTCTATGTATTTAAGTATATATTTATTTATATAACTATGTATATCGTCATCTAGTACCCATAACAAGCCTTCTTGAGCTTAATTTGGGACTAGATCGATTTGTGTGAGGTTATCTGATATTTATTTATTTATTATTCGTTTTATACTACACACATCGGGTCTAAAGTGTTACACTCTGTACATATTCTATTCATAAAAAAGGTTCAAACTGCCAAATTGATAATATTATCATGTTTTGCGACTTAAAAACCATCATCACTGAGGCAAGGTGTTGCAGTTGTACAAATAAGGGAAACAGTCAGTAAAGGTACGGAACCAACGGTCCACGATTTTGATTCAAATTTGACGAGTTAATTGATTCAGTTGTTTCTTTTGTATCACATTATTAGGCCGTTGTTTACACAGCATTTGCGTATTACTTTTAAAAAATAACCTTTTTCATATGATTTACGCAGCTAAATAATTCAAGACAATCATACAAAAATCAACCTTGTCCCAAACTAAGCAAAGCTTGTACTATGAGTACTACGTTGCCATGATATGCTGTGATAGCTGCGTCTTTTGAGGCGATTTCCCTTAAGTGTCTGAGTGCAAAGACAAACCTATCCTATGAACAACTTACTCCACGTGTTCCTTGCAGTACAGTAGGTAAATGTCCATAATTACCCCAAAGAAATTTAATACTACATACTTCTTCAACGGAATGCCTTGATATGTTATATCAGTTTTAGCTGGAATAACATTATAGCTACGAAATCGGACCAATTTGGTTTTAGAGACGTTAATATTTAAGTCATTAGCATTCAAACAGCTACCCAAATTACAAGCGTAGTATTAATCTGATTTTCAAATGTCAAATTATCCTGAAATGTAATTAGAATTAAGTGGCAGTGGACGGGACACATTGCTCGTAGACCAGATGGCGGTTGGGGCAGAAATGTTCTTGAGTGGCGACCGTGGACCGGAAGGCGCAGCGTGGGAGGCCCCCAACAAGGTGGACCGACGACCTGGATAGGATCGCGGACAGAAATTGGATGAAGACGGCGCAAGACCGATCGTTGTCTCAGAGCCTCTGAGAGACATAAATACCTAAATTAACGTTGACATTAAGTTTAACAACGTGATTCAGCCGTTTGAAAGTCCTCAACCGATGCATTAAACTGTTTCACACTGAAACAACAATCCAAAATAGCCGAGTACGGGCAGTAAATCTCACTGGCACTAATAAAGTGGACGGACAGACAAATGCTCCGTATATATAAACCGGCAATTTACATTCTTCGAGTTTACTCGTGGGATGGTTATTTTTACGGGATTTATTCGGGACTATTCGTCATTCTGGCTGTGACTTTTGTCAGAGGAAGAACTTTATTTTGTGCAATTGGAGCTACTATCGACAGTGGATATTCAAGTTAATGCCAAATCAGAGAAGAAAATGTTACAGAAGGAATTAATAACCACAGAAAAATAATTCATTTTAGGAATGACGACGGTTCTTCCTGAACAATGAAAATAAATTCAAGCGTTAATTTTTTTTATTATATAGGAATATTATTTTAATTATTATCTCACCACCTTTTCTGGTTAATGTTGTTTTCTCCGCTACCCAAAGGTTATCTGGAAGACATCGCTATTTAGCATAAGACCGCTTATTGTCTACCAATATTTAATTTAAGATTTCTCGTGTAATATTTAATAAGTATGTTACCAAATTTTAACCTAATTGGTCCGATATATTCAAAGCAATACTATGGTTGTGTCTTACGGAAAGACAGATTGACACTCAAGTCCAGTAAGGGGTTTTGTTTATCCTATTCTGAGGTAGGTACCTTAAAGACCTTCTTATATGATCTCCTTATAACCTCAAAAATCTCAAATACCAGGATCTCGGCTCTCAATACCACTTCACCGCATTTGGTGTCGAGATCCTTGGCCCGTGTGGTCCAAGCGCTAAATTTATTTTTAAGGAGCTTTCTAAACGGCTCGTCGACCACTGGAGTGACCAAAGGGCTGGCAGTTTCCTCGCATTAGTATAGTGACACAGCGAGGTAATGCTGCCAGCGTCTTTGGTACAATGCCACGATGGCCATTTTTAGATATAGTTTAGTTTTAGATTTAGTGTTTAAGAGGCAATTATTCCTTTTAAAATGCTGATTGTTTTAGACATTTTTCTCTATGATCGAACCTATTTCTTAACATATTATTGTTACATTATAGTACTACCTAAAACAGAGCTATTGGGATTTATTGGTAAGTATATATTTGAAACCTACAGTTTGAATTTTTCATTGATAACTTTTGTTTCAAAAACGACTCGAAATTGACAAAATTCACGTGGAAAATTAGTTTTTTCTATTTATTTTCGACTGCACGCAATAAAAGCATGAAATTGCTATTTCCTTCTAGAAGTCGGGAAAAAATATTATTCACTTCAAAAAGTTGGTTGAAATTATCAATATATTTGTCATAATAAGAATAAAAAAAAATTTTCGGGCTTGAAAACAATTTAAACGGTTTATATCGCAGTCCACCTTGTTTTTCTCAGTCAACCTTTGACCACGGTATCTGTAAAGGTACTGAAACGTCAGGGAGGCTCAAATAATTAATATAAGCGATATAACCGTTAAAATTGTTTTATTTAAACAATATATTTATGTTTCGATATATTTATTTTTAATGAGTAATTGATAATCTATTGTGTTGTGATGTATTATAAATAAATCTCCTTATTATTTGTAAAATGTAATATTATTCTTACTTCTTTTTCAAGTCGGCTCGCTCGCCGCTATTAAAGTTCCGGTCTGGACCGAGGGCATCGTAACCTAGTTTGGGATCACCCGCTCCGCTATAATATACTTTTGTAAACGAGTCCCCTCTTAACTCTATCTATATAGTATTATTCTACAGACTTACAAAATGCTTAAGGCAGATGCAAGCATAAAATGTTTACTACAGGGTGGATTATGTTAAGTGTCAGTAAGGTAAATACTAGGTTAGCAGCCGCCACCCCAAAAAAACTTTGCAGTATCGATCTTAGTAAAAACAGTTTGTACCGGTTTCTTAAATTCCATTGCTATCAAGGATAATATGTCTCTTTCAGACCAACCTGAGTCAGGGTTTATCACTATCGTCATCATCATCGTCATAGTTATTATCAGCCAATAAACGTCCACTACTAGACAAAGGCTTTCCCCAAAGTTCTGTACAATGATAGGTCGTGCGCCGCCCACATCCAATCGCTTCCGCAATCCTAACCGTCGGTCTACGTTGTTATGGGGGTCTTCCTACGCTGTATTATCCTGTACACGATCGCCACTCAAGAACCTTTTTGCTCCAACGGCCATCGGTTCTACGAGCGCTGTGCAGTGCCCACTGCCACACAAGTTTGACGACTTCTCCTCATTTTTGATTCCTTCTCGCAAGGAGACTCCGAGCATAGCTCGATTCATTGCTATTTGATTTGAGTAACTTTGAGCTTTATTATTAGGCCCCTTGTGAGGGACGTCTCAGTCCGGTATGTCCTCACTGGTAACTGGCAACACACATTGAAAACCTTCGTTTTAAGACACTGTGTTATTTGGGTTGACAAGATATTACGCTGCCCGAATGCTTTCCATCCGAGTTGTGCTCGATTTAGGGTTAGGCTAATTTTAAGTATCAAAAAGTGGAAGAAAATACATTTTCATTTGTACATAATAAATAAAGTTTTGTAAACGTCGGTCAGAACAAATATTTAACTAGGTATGTCAAGGTGTCCTAATATCATCTGATAGCAAGTACTGCAGTATCTTTGATTTTTACAGATCTTTTTAAATTCTTATTCATACACCTGTTTCGCTACTTACCTTTGAACAACAAAAAAAAAATGCAATCAAAAAGAAACAAGGCCAAGTCGGTAGCCACTTACTTCGTTTGCCAAACTCGGTGAATTTAATAAGAACGGAGTTAAGTTCCGAGAAACATAATAAATCTCTTAAAAACCGCGTTATTAGAGGTTTTTCGTGTTGAAAACTTGTTACACGAAACCAATTTTACTTCGGTGTTTGTTATGGAAAAAAATACTTTTTGCTCTTTTTGGGTGTAAAAAAATACATATTTATTACGTAACTGTTGCTAGTCAAAGTCAAATTAAAAGCAAGAGGTTGATCTACGTTTGAAGTTTGTTTGCGCAATCGAATGAGAAATGAGGAGATCCGCAGAAGAACCACGGTCAACAACATTAATTGAGAGTTGCTAGAGTTTATTGGTGAGTCATTATACACCATATTGCAATGTCCGTAAAACCAGTCACCGTTGGGGTAGAACGGCTCTTTAGTGCTTAGTGTATGATATTCAGAGACTTTATACATCTCTGAGGAAATTAAATAATTTTAAAATATTTTGTTACATGTTGTGACGCCTAGAGACGACATTTCTAAGAAATTTAGGTTCATAACCTTTTTCTATTGTAAATTATTCACGTTGACTTTATACATCTCTGGGTATATTTAATATTTTCAATTGATCATTAAAATTTGATTTTAATGTCCCTACCTTAAGTCGTCTGTGTTCCTACCTAACATTGATTTGGAGTATCTATACATCTCCTTACGTGTACCCATGTAATTAGTTCTAACACAAATGTAATGTAATTGTTTTAAGTATTATTTACGAAAAATACTTACTGTTGAGTTTCTTTCGGCTTTCCTCTCTACAGCGGTCTCCTCTTGCGAAATACCGGTAGATTCACAATCTGACTCGTTAAGTGCCCTTGTGGCCTATTTACTGAATTTTCACATTATTTCATTTTATAGTTGTGACCGCGTAGCGAAGTACGTACGGTAACAAAGGTGGAACGACCCTTCGGGTTTGGTATGGAGAATGCTACAGTAACCTTAGCGGTTACTTAGAACTACAATTCTCCATACAAATCGTTTACTATCTGTCGCTAGCCAGTACGGTCACTGTAAACTCATAGTAAGGGTATGTGCTCCAGATCACGGAAAACCGTCGGATGCGGCCGGCCATTGTGAAGACCACTAGGAACGCATTTATCTAGTAGTGGATGTCTTTCGAAATTTCGACGCTAATAATTGAGGGTAAAATAGAAGGGAAACGAGGCTGAGGCCGAAGAAGAACATCATGGACGAAGAATGTTAAGGAATGATTGGGGGCCACAGACCACCCCCACTAGACAGAGCATGTAAGGCGACCCGCGCGCACCAACGATATGGTACGGCAGAACATTAAAGTACCAACACGGCGGCCACCGCTTAGTTGCGTCCATGTTTATGAGGTCTCTCTACACCACTTAACACTACAATTTACCATGTTATTTATTCAATTTCTTTTTTGGTTGACGTACGCATGGATCATAAACATGGACGCAACTAAACGGTGGCCGCCGTGTTGGTACTTTAATGTTCTGCCGTACCATATCGTCGGTGCGCGCGGGTCGCCTTACATGCTCCGTCTAGTGGGGGTGGTCTGTGTTGGGGGCGGAGAGAATGGAAGAACTAATTCGCATGACTAAAGATAGATCGACATATTGACAAATGGTCGCCGACCTCCGGGATGGAGATGGCACGTGAAGAAAAAGGGATGTCTTTTAGCTGATATACTTAATGAGGGTGAACTTAGCACATACGTCAACTCATAAAGAATAATCATTTTTTCACAAAAAATAACCGACTCCAAATGGGAGATGTTGTATTTTAAGAAGGACTGTACGAGTCACTATAAACGAAATCGCTATAGATGTGCCTATAATATTCGAGAATTTGCTTCGATTCCTCATTGACCTCGTTCTCAAATCTTCACCAAAATTTTATTAGGCCAATCTGGAGACGCTTTTTAAAATAAAATATCCAAATCGTTTTATAATTACTAGTTCTAAGGCAAAAAACTTAAAAAAATAATAATGGATAGCCCTCTTTGTTGAAATCGTTTGAGAACCAAATTGCATAAAAATGTCACGATCCATAGTCCACACAAGGATTTGTAGCTTTAGGTCAACCGATCTAACGGCTCAAGTCCATCAGCAGATTACTATCATACTGGCCAATCTAATTTTCCATTCGCTTTAATCTCTGTACTTATTTTAATTCTTATATTTCCACCGACATAAAGTCGCTAATTATTAAAATTGTTAATCCTGAACACTTAAATGCTGCATTGAGCAAGTCTGTAACAAAATACCGCAGTAAACCTTTTATCTCCCTTTAACTGCATTCGAATCTCTTTTAACGTTGATCCCTCTTTATTTTCAATCTTTACGATTCTTCGGAGCATTTCTTAATTAGTGGTAATCTATCGAGACGGGATATTTGAGATGGAAATGGCCAAGCCGGCGCCACGAAATCCTATTTATATTTATGACACACGGACACCGACATTGGCAAACTTCCGTCGAATTCGGTCGTAAAAATTCATAAGGGTGTAAATCTAGTATGCGATTGTTCGATCGTCATTACGATGTCGTAAAATAGATATGAATAAAATGATTTGACGGTTTTCATTTTGAAATGGCATTATTTCAAATATTTATAGCGTGCCAAAATTTTACGTACTTCTTTTTAACTCTAATTTGAGGTGTTGCCTATATTTTATTTTTCTTAAAATTATGCAATTTATTAATACGTTTCTTTCTAATGAAACTTATTATTTTATTTGTCATAATTTTACTAAAAATAAATATCTAAAGGAAGCTATAAAGGTAAGTATGTATGTAAACAAACCAAACCTACATTTATTTTGAAACACCGTCTAAAAAACATATTTTGATTATTTTTATAAGTAACGATATTTTTCTGACTAATGTATTTATTGTCTTGAAATATAATTATAATGTATTGTAATGTATTACCTATTGTATCTTTACAAATTGATACGTAAATGTATAATAGGTACAATACAAGAATGCTTGATTACTTTCGTATCATTTTGGTAATAAACGACTTATAACTGTGATGTAAAAGCCGTAGCGTTAGACTTTCCTGTTACTGTTTTTTTTGTTCTAAAACAAATAATTATAATTAGAAGTTATGATAATACTTTCAGCTAAAATATCAAGCTTCGTCAGGAAGAAACTGGTGAAGGTCTACACCTGGAGTATAGCCCTCTACGGCTGCAAAACATGGACCATGACCCAAAGAGACAGAGAGAGATTGGAAGCGTGGAAGATGTGGTGTTGGAGGAGGATGGAAAAGATCAGTTGGACAAAAAAGAAAAGTAATGTGGAAGATTTCGATTATAGTTAACGAAAAATTTGAGAACAGGAGAGGAAAAATGTTAGGTCATCTCTTGCGTCACGATAATTGCAGGAAGAAAAAATAGAAGGGAAAAGGAAAAGGGGAAGTCCCAGAAGGACATACATGGAGCAAATAAAAGAAAAAAATAATGTTTCATTATATAAAGAAGTAAAAGGAAAGGCGGAATGTAGAAGAAGCTGGAAATCACTCCACCGACAAGGCCTAGCTCTTAAATATAATGATGATGAGAAGTTATGATGGAACCGATGAACACACACAACATAACCCTCCTTTTCGCTTCGCCGCAGTCGGGTAAAAACAGGGACTAAATTAACTCTTCGCCCCACCGTGCAGTGTGTATTAATAGTAATGTATTCTTAGCATGCAGACAGATTGTCTATTGTTACGCGCGCGTAGTACATTCCTGATACACTTGAGGTGACTTGAGTTAATTATAAAATACAATAAAGTGCTTTATGAGACTGTACGAAGTTTTGTTAGAGTGGTCTATTTTGAACTAAATTCGTGTTACGAAGACATCTTGTTTCACATGTGTCCTATTCTGCCGTGCTAAGGTAAAAGGCGACCTTTTGCTATGGAGCTCCACAGAAAAAGGTCGTGTTTCAGCTTAGCATGGCAGAATTGTTCAGTAACGGTCCCAAACCAAGCATTCTCTTCCTATTCAGTTTCTAAAACTTGGTAAATTGGTTTTGTTTTAGAGGAGGAAATAGACGAGAATGAAACTTCGATTTGTATAACCCGGCTACGTTAAGTTTGCACCACAATTGTGCCGACATATCCGCCGCCATAGTTACCAAACTGAATGTAAACTGATAGTATTAGAAAAGGAGCAGTGATATTCACTTGATGCATTTTTTGGCCGATGTAAACGTGAACTAATCGGATGACATAGTGTCCCAGGTAGCAAACAGGCTATATAAGAGGTTATACAGCCATTATAACTCTAATTAAGACTGTATAAAGGCTATTGATACAAAGATCAAAGCTCAAAGAAAATTTGAAATGCGTAACCTGGTGGAAGAGACCAGGACTCGAACCCGGCTGTTCTGGATTACTGGTCCAGCGCGTTAACCTTTCTGCTATCCTAGCGCCCAGATAACCTTTCTAATTTTTCATTATGCTTTGTGTGTCGATCTTTGCATTGTTTATTTGAAAGGCTTTTCTCCTTAGCGACCGCTATGTGAATACGTTAATATTCACATCTTGCCGCACTACTTTACAACAGTAAACGAGCAAGCGAGACGGGACCCTGTTATTTATAAATTTATGACACATGTAATGTCAATTTTTTTTGTTAAGGTGGCACAAATTTTATATAAATTTATATGAACCAACAACCAAAACAGGTAGGTTGGTCCTGTTACTATGGCATAATAATTCATCGGAATACCTATTTATAAATGTTATTTGCCAGAATATTGCTCTTTCGTTACTGCGGCAATTGCAAATGCAGTCACACGGAAGGCTTAATTTCATTGGGTATTTAATGCGCTCTGACACTCATTGGAAAATTGGCACCTCTAATATTTGTGCCATTATCTCTGTATAGATATATGTCTGAAAAGGTTATCTCACATATTTCATACAGTATTAATAATTTACAATGTGAATGATGCCGGTAAATCACCTTAAGGGCCAAAACATATTTAATGTCACACACAGTCCGTGACTCTTAGTTGGGGATACAGGTGTGGGGGTGGTCTGAAGGAGAGGCAGACCGAAAAGGAGATGGCGGGATGACCTAGATACGTTCGAGGACACATGGCAGGAGTATTCACTTTACCGAAACGACTGTAACGTTTCGCCGAATTTGCATTCGTCTGAAAGTATTTTTTTTTTCTCAAACCCGTAATATCTTCAGGATTTTATAAACATCGTTTTAAAGAAAGATTAACACTATTGGAAAAAATGGCTTTCGGACAAATGAAAATTTGGCGAAACGTTGCAGACGGGAAACAAAAGTTTGTGTTTCAGATAGGTAACCTTTTTACAGTCCGACCAAAAAGAGTGGAAATTAAAGTATATAAGTATAACTTCTTTATTTCGGAATACTAGACTTCATAGTTTGGTTAGTTACATTCTTACTCATCATCATCATCATCATCTCAGCCATAGGACGTCCACTGCTGAACATAGGCCTCCCCTTTGGACTGCCATATATACCGGTTGGAAGCGACCTGCATCCAGCGCCTTCCGGCGACCTTTATAAGGTCATCTGTCCATCTTGTAGGTGGACGTCCTACGCTGCGCTTGCTGGTCCGAGGTCTCCACTCGAGCACTTTTCGGCCCCATCGGCCATCTGCTCTGCGTGCTATGTGGCCTGCCCATTGCCACTTCAACTTGCTAATCCGGTGAGCAATACTACGTAAGTATTTCACAACTTAAATTAATTTAAAAAAAGGAAATACTGTAGTGTCCTCCCTTTTTAATCAATATAAGAAAACGGGAACAACACTACTACAGTATTGCCACTTTTTAATTTCTACTCTTTTTGGTCGGACTGTAACCTCATATTGGCTGTAATGATGACTCATGATGGTGCAACGGGTCATGGCACGTTATCGTGCCGTTAATCTTTACGATAGTGACATTGAAGTTGCACGACATAAATTTTCCCCATCACGACAAATTTTGTTTTGGTCCTTTTCGACGAATTCCGGAGCTGAGGCAGACTGTACTGAAAATAATTAATTTAAAGCAGGGATTTCTTTCAGTCTCTTCGTAAGCGAGTTGGTTTTAAAGGATTACGTGCCATTTCATTCTTTCTATTCCAGACCAAACTAGCTTCAAGCTGTGCCACTTCTGATAATTCCATTAGCATTTGGTATTAATCGTGCTAGATTAACGCAATTAATTAACTGCAATAATCTATTAATTAAACTAGTGGCGCTGGCTGCAGACCTTGCAAATCTATTTGAAAATGGGTGAATTGTGTTTTTTTTAATCTGCTGAGATTATGAATAATTTTGAAACTTATAATAGACAAAAAATCTAGACTCAAAAAACACAATTTTGTGAGGATCGGTAGATCAACAGCCTGAAATCTGGACAACTGGACATCTAAACATCCAAAAATCCGGATATACGAAATATTTTTTGTCCGAGCTGAAACGGTGACGCTTCGCTTGACGCGCGGGTGCAAAATTTACGTTATTTCTACCCATTTCTGTTTGAAAACACCTCGATCTCCCCTCCTCCTCCTCTTTTTCGCCAGTCGTCTCGATAAAGTGCATGCTTCTGCCGTGTGTCCTGGAACCATTTTTTCCAATACTGTTAATCTTTCAGAATTCTTTCTTTAAAACGACGCTTATAAAATCCTGAAGATATTACGAGTTTCAGAAAAAAATACTTTCTGACAAATGCAAATATGGCGAAACGTTACAGTCCTGCCATGTGTCCTCGAACGTATCTGGTCATCCCGTCATTTCCTTCTCGGTCTGCCTCTCCTTCGGTGGCCAACTTGCGGTATTCACCCACACCTGAATCCCAAACTAAGAGTCACGGACTGTATGCGACATTAAATATGTTTGAAAACCCCTCGGTCTCCCCTAGTAATCACAGATAATTTCACACTAAGCGAACTTGAAAAAGTATGTCACCAATACAGACACGAACGTCCTACTTTTCCAAAAATATAATGAATTTACCGCTGTTTTGATTAATGCGAGCGTCTTTAAGAAAACAAAAGGAGGGAAGCAATCAACAATGAAGAATTGTTTTGAGCCCAAGAACTCAAAGGGGATTAACCGGCCGGTTTGAGACGAACAAAAAAGGGGTATTTTATAGGGAAGTGAATTCAAAAGATCCCCTGAGTTTTTATTCGGAGACAGAGAGAGCGGAAACGACGAATTTTCAACTCTCGAACAGTAAATAAGGATGTTTTTGTTTGGGGCTATTGTTTGAAAGTTGTGCAAAAAGTAGCTGGAATTTTTGTTTTGTCGTTGGAATTACTGATTACAGGACCCGTGTAATTAGTCAGTAAAGCCATGACATAAATAAAAGTAAATACAATGGAATTTCTGAACTGTATCGCCGCTTTGCTGTACGACATCAAAATACATTGTCGATATATCGAAAGATACGTAGATACTTAGCATGACTGTCAAATTGGTCTAACTGCTCCGGCTGACCATCGCTGGGCACTTCAATTATACCGTGGGATATTGATTAATTACCGTTTGCGGTGAGCCTGCTTCATAGAATTGGTAGCTGCAGACGCGACAATAGAACCTGCATTTAAAGCCTTATACTCCCGCGACTGGTGCACATTACCATCATCATAATTATTATAAAAATATATTTGGATATACGAGTATTTCGTCATGGGCTTCTGTCCATGTTACTACACGACTCGCGGCCAACGAGTTCGAAACATATCGGGCCGTTCCTGATAATTTTACGTGACTACCTACTAAACCTTTTTTTATAATTAGACGCATAAAAATAGAGGTTCTCAGTTTTAATAATAACACCATCATCATAATCGTCGTGGTCGCAATGGGCCACATAAGAAGACTCAAAGTTACTGAAAGGGCAATGGAGCGAGCTATGCTCGGAGTTTCCTTACGGGATCGAATTCGAAAATGATGAGATACGCAAGAGAACCAAGATTGTAGATTATAATCGTAGCTCAGACAGTCACCAAACTCAAGTCCCTGTTTCACTCTCACCTGACGTCCGAGAGTGAAACAGGGTCGACAGAGATTCACTGAAAGACTCGATACTCGCTAGGATTGAATTATTAGTACATTACTGCAGACGCTGGGAAATGGGCTTGCTGGGTGAGTAGGTATAGACGTATCACGGATTGTGATACGAAACCGGCATCGGCAAGCCCTTTTCACGGCTTAGTGACTTGCTCAAACATATGCAATGAAATAAAAAAATACACCACTCAAAAAAACGCTGCTAGCCTGTTCATGCACACAGACGCCATATTTAAAATTCCTTTACAGTTCTCTCGAGTTGTTCCGTTCGATCGTGATACTTCGAAGCCTGTTATAACGTACGTTATGACAAATTTTTATTGCATTATTTCTATTAAAGCCATCTGCTAACGTAAACCAAATGTTTACAATGGTTCTCCCTGTTTTGGCATAATATTTTTAGTCATAATTTTGCATGGCATAATCTATGTAGGCATTATTGATTTCCGCATAAACTGTTTTGGCATAATCAAGGTTCGCATAGTTTGATAACGCAGATATTCCACATAAAATAAATAGGCATATTTTCATCACTCCGAAAATTTTATTCACTAACGTTCCGAGAACCAGTAGACGAAGCCCCGCTTCACGGGGCTTCTATTTCTGCTCTAAGGGACAAAAGGTAACGAACGAACCTACCTAAGTATTTGTAGGGATGAGTGTGGGTGTGCTCGCAGTTCGTTTTTTCGAGGGACGCAGTTCTAACCTAACGTAACCTACTTTTCTGCTAGCAGTTCGTTTTTTTAAGGGACGCAGTTCTAACGTAACCTAACCTACTTTTCTGCTAGAATTTAGTTTTTGCGAGGGACGCAGTTCTAACCTAACATAACCTACTTTTCTGCTAGCAGTTAGTTTTTGCGAGGGACGCAGTCTAACCTAACCTAACCTACTATTCTGATAGCAGTTCGTATTTTTAAGGGACGCATTTCTCACCTAACCGAACCTACTTTTCTGCTAGCAGTTCGTTTTTTGAGGGACACAGTTCTAACCTAACCTACTTTTCTGCCAGCAGTTCCTCTTTGTGAGGGATGCAGTTCTAACCTAACCTAACCCGCTTTCCTTGTAGCAATTTAAGTATGCCAAGATAGATTCGGACAATAGATAATATGCCAAATACCATTATGCTAAACCAAATTATTCGTAAATATAATCGGCCTAAACAATAGTATGCGAATACAATTTCGGACAAACACATTTTCGGTAAGTTAGAACTTATGCCAAATAAGGTTTCTGCCACATTACCATTCGTCGAAAACTTAATATGCCAAGTCTGTTATGCTAAAACAGTTTCGGACAAACAAAAGTATGCGACATAGAGGGAACCCGTTTACAATGAAGCGAAAATTTTAAAAATTTAACGGATCAGGCAGGGTTCGAACCTGTGTCTTCAATGGCTTTCCGGGCCAAAACGGGCGTTCTACCTATTGGACCACCCATCGGCGTATAAATAGGTGGCCAGTATGGTCTAGTGCCCACCCCAGGATTTTGGGTTACCGATAGAAATTCATTGTTTCATCTCATAGGCCATGGCCAGGCCCCCCCTGAAAAATAATGTTAGATACGCCAATGGGACCACTGAACCTAATGCGAGAGCCATTGAATTTTTCAACCAGTTGCTTCTATTGCCTTAGGGTGACATCGTAGCGTTTTCAATTTTTCGCTTCATTGTAAACATTTATTGCATGTTTGAGAAAATTATATTTGACGCTTGCATTCTGAAGTATTTCCTCTATGCCCACAAATAACGGACAATAGCCGCCACGTTTAATTGTTCGGAATGTTCATCGAATTGATGTATTGCCTTTAATGAGAAGCCTACACTTTGTTTTGAATTTGTTTCTCTAATAAGGGTAAAGGGTTTTAAGACATAGCTTCACCTAACAGAAGAATATTAAAAATAAGAAGATGTTGACTAGTTTTCTCTTCTTTTTTGAGAGTTTTAACCACGAGTATGCCTCCGAACGTATTTTTGATTTACGTTTCTTGTTTGCGAACAGTTTGGATCTAATTCAATTAATAAATTATTGCAGTTAATTAATTGCATTAGTCTAACATGATTAACATCAAATGCTAATGGAATTATCAGTAGAGGGTCGGAATAGATGCTTTGATGGAAAAAAGTCTGTATAATAAACATAATAGTTTTGGGTTCTGGGATAATACAATAAATTAATGAAATTAGTAATGAAACTTTTTGAAAATTTAAAATGTTGTCAATTAGGTAGGTATATAACATTCTGAAATTTTGTGTCTCAATCATCATACGCCGACCATAGTACGGTTAAAAGTTAAGCTACTAAAAGCATGTTAAAAAAGATGAAACTGTTCAGTACACCTGATAGGTACGAAAACGTAGCTATACACCAGTATCTAGGTTAAGCCTCTGTAATGGACGTCGAACAGATACCGCACCATTGTGTGTAGATGTGGATCTACGCGATACTTCCGGCCCCGTAGCTCCATTGCAGTGAAACCCATAAACTAGGTGTATGGTGTTTAAAGGGAAGCTAGACAGTTTCATCGATTTTTATAGGGGAATAAAAAGGCCTGGGCCTTTAATATTTTCTTGTTTTCGCGACTGTCACACGTTTAAATAAAATAATTTAATCGGATTACATAGCGTTTATTATTTGATCGCAGTTGGTAGAGCACCTCGCGCGGTCGTGGGTTCGAATCCCGGCAAGGGCACATATTTGTGTGATGAACTCGAATGTTAGGAAAAGTCGGTGTTAAGTTAGTACCATATTATAGTGTCTATAGTTAAGTATTTGATGTAAAATTTACCTTGAAATTATTCGCTTGGAATTTAATTTGATTTAAATATTTTTGACTTTTAGACTTTGCTTTTTAATATTTGTTCCTGGATGTTATCTATGTATATTTTAATATGTACAAGATTTGCTTAGGTTGGGGCTAGGTCGATGAAAATTGTGTAAGATTGTCCCTTAATATTAATTACTTATTTATTTTACTTACCTATACTAACACTTATCATAAAAAGCGTACTTATTTTTATGTTTTTCACTAGACAGCGCCGCGTCCTATTTAAATTAAAACACGGACATTATACATATACTCCGCAAACATCAAAGACTTAGTCATCAAAACTTCTTTCATCATATTTGATAAATAAATACGAAATGTCCACTTTGTAAACCCAGTCCAAGTCCGAGTGCTGCCAGTCGAAAAAGTTGCCATTTAATACTTCAAGCGTCGGTTAGCGAAACTCTTCTTAATTATTTTGTGCGGGTTTCAGCTTAACCCGCGGTTTCTGAGCACGCTGACGGATTTATGTTTTAATTTGGTGAGATTCTTGGGTACCGTAAGAAGTTTGTTATCAAATTTAAAATTAGTATCGGAATTACTGTCTAATTTATAAAAAAGAAATAAGCTGTTTATTTCAGGAATGCGATATTGTGACATAGATCCAGTAAGTATAACATTTTCGCTTAGATAAATTAAATAAGGAAATTAAATTATTAACAATATAAGTGCACATATTAAGTCACTTTACTTATCATAATTATATCTATGTTACATATATTGGTTTTCTTAATAATTACAAAATTGAATTTTTTACATTCGAATTAAGTGGTAAAACTATTTAAAAACCTAAAACCTACACTAACCTAACTCTAGCCAAGGTCGGTCATTGGCGGAAATGATCCCAAGATGCTGGCGGCGTTTCCCCGCTGCACAGCAATACTGAGCCTTTGTCCGAGAAACGCGCCAGCTCTGGGATCACAGGTAGTTCGTATTAGTTTTTTTTGTAAGGGAATCAAACAAATTATGAGCGGCTGGGCCCCATGGGCCTAGAGTCTCTACCGCAAACGGCACGAAAATATAGTTGTCACCCAAACACATATCGTCACTTGTAATATGAATTAAGGTAACCGCCAAATGACGATTTTTCAGGAGAAGCCAAAAACGAAATTGCAAATTAAAAAAGTGCAGTAACATTTTATTTCCTAATCCAATTAAAATGATGTTATAGTAGTTATAGCTTAATTTTGTAAGATCTTTCAGTTGATAATGGTCTCAAAAAGGCTGCTATTATAGTTTAGAAAATAGCGTGGCTCTTACGTTAATTTTTTTCCAAAAATGTGGAGTTACGTTAACATTGATTTCAAAAAATGAAGAACTATTTAAAGTAAGTCACAAAAAGGTAAAAAAATATAACGTAAGGGACACACATTTTCAAAACGTGGACTTACATTAGCGGAATTCAGCTATGGAATTTTTAAACTTATCCAATTGTAATAAGGTTTAACATAGCGTTATTTATTGTTTTTCAGTTAATTAGTGGCAGGATAGTAAGTCGTGATAAAAACTGGTTTATAAGCGGGAAACAGTTTATTTTTTGTTTATAAAAACCAAAATTGGTAAAAGCACATTTAGATTTTAAAAAGTATTAAAAAACACTTAATTTTCTTTCCAATCTGATACTTTTCCTTACCGTTCTTCTTCACTTTGCTTTTCTTTCTCCCTTTCCTACAATATGTATGTATACCTTTTTTATCTACGACTTTTACTGTACATTCTGCTTTCCCTTTTTCCTTTCTTTTTTATCTCTTTCTATAGTTTTCTGCGTATTTATTACCTTCTTTCGGTTCCATTCATCAACTCCCTCCTTTTGATTTTAGTGACTTAAGTTTAAACTTCAGCTTTACGTTGTATAATTTCGTTTAAATAATCAATTTTGTCTTTAGTCCTACTTTCAGTGTAAGGCTTGTCCCTGTCTGAAACCAGCCGAATGATCTTTATTTGATTTTATTAGTAATTTGACCATTTCCTAGCAAACCGGTGACTAAATGTTTCGTCACATAATTAGTAACTCACTCTCACATCACTTTTATGAACTTGAACCTCAAAGGGTAAATTTACGACTGAAATGCTTCAAATACCTTCACTATATTGGGCTATTTTTGGAGCTCATCAGCTAAAGGACATCTTTCTTATAGAGCTGAAACGGATTTAGAGATTTTCTTATATCTTGTAAGCTGCTGTTTTCTCGCGAACTACCTACTTATTTGAAGTATCATTGGTGTCCCGTTATCAGTAGAAAGTATGGCCCAGCTCAACGCCTTTCTCTGGCTGAAAAAAATAATGGTCAAGGGGCAAGCAAATGGTTAACGTACTTTATTGAATCATCGCATCAATACAATGACATTACGTTGGATACATAAGCTAGTGGAAAAAATGATTGGGAGTATCTCAATGTCACTAACCTCGACCATATTACTATTACTACCATCATTAATTCCTGTCTCTTGTTTTCTAAAAAGTATATACATTTTATTATGCCTACATGTTGCTACATGGTAGTAGCAGTGACTGATTTTCAGAAAAAGTTTTTACAGTCCGTTTAACCAGACATTTAAGAGATTCCCTAAAACGAAATGCATTAAGCCAGATTGTTTCAATTAAAAGTACCTAATTCGAGAATTAGATATGATATAAATAGGCATAAAAGCTAATTAATAAATAACTTAAAAAGTTTGAAACATCAATTTCTATTTGATACTGGTAATCCCGATGACCTTCATTCCGCCTCAGAAATACGACTCCCTTTTGAGGTGATAACAATTTCTATAGTACTTACTTAGTACTTATCTTTTTAAAATTTCCCTTTATTTTTAAAAGTTTTTTTTTGTGTAATGTTATTATTTATTTCTTTTTTATGTCGTAGAGGGCAAACGAGCAAACAGATCGCCTGATGTAAAGCGATTAATGTACTTAACTCGTAATTTTTAAATTAGTTTTTGATGTATAACAACGCAATGGTACAATACTGTCCTTATCACAAATTGTTGGAACTAGGGATCGTTACCGGTATTCATAAAAATTACAAAAAACTATTACAGATGTTATTTCAAATGCCATTAAAGTACTTATTGGTACAGAAGTTTGAAATTAGCTCAGTAAAATAAAGAAATGTGTAATAATAAGCGAAAACCGAAATTGAATACCGGTATTTGTATGGAGTCGCATACCGGCATCCGATCGCTGGTTGGTACAAACTAAAGTAGCTATCATATCCATTACAACACCAAATCGTAAACAGACACACGCGGTAGTGTTTGTAATTGCTTCCTACAGGCAAATGTATGGTCGTCTTACCGATATTTACTCATTAATACTGCAAAGGAAAGAGATGGTAGCATAGTTCCTGGTAACCAAAATAACGTAAGCACCAGGCTCGTCTAAATTAAGTACATAATTTTAATGTAACCGTCATCACTCGAGGCTTGGGGCGACAAATAATAATGTAAGAGGCATTAATTGCTTTAAAAACTACGAAAACTTTAATGTTACGGACTAAATTATATATTCAGCCAGCTTGCAGTAAGAACAATTTGTGACAAGATAAGACTATAGTTGACTTTAAATGGTTGCTTTCTTAAAATCTCGTTTAATTTTTTTTTTACCTATCTAATCTGAGCATGTAAATCATTTATGTACCCTATTATTTACATAATTTGATTCAAAAACTAAAAGTTTAACCCATTTAATGTAAGGACCATTTTATAATTTTTATCTAGCTTTGAAGCTAACGTAACAGTCAATTGGTAATAAAGTGCTATAAATTGAGTAATGTAAGAGTCATTTATTTACCAATGAGTCTTACATTAATGACTTTTGTTCGTCTTTGGCCAATACTTGTGGTTACGTTAATGTGATATTAAGTATTTTACAAACAATGTGCCATACACCAAAATAAATACAGAAAACTAAAAATAATGGTCAATTTTTGTTTAATGTAACCAACATTTTTTTCAAGATATCGTAATTTTAATAACAGCAATGGATAGATCGTCAAATTTACAGACGAACTGTATACTTAACTCAATTTCGTCATTTTGGCGGTTACGTTAATTCATATTACAGGTGACGATATATTTTCGGCGTTTAGCCGCCTCCGCGTTTGTGGCCGCCCCACCTGGATTTTGGCACGTTGTTGCAATGTGTGACGGTGCCAAAGTGTCCACACAGGTGGAGTCCCACACTAAGGGCCGCCCCAACCGCCACGGTACTAACGTCATGCCGTCGGGTCTCTTGCCATCATCTCGTGCGAGGCCATTTGGTTCGAGTACCGCAGGCACGTTGACGCTGACAAGAGCCCGACGTATGATATCGTTTAGACAAGCGTGGCGGGAGAGTCTGCCGGCGCTTTTGGGGCAGCTAAGGCCGTGGTGACCTAAACGATCTACCTGGTATCCGCAACGACATTGGTGTGGAACGACGATGTCTAGGCCTAGACGAAGGCCAACAGCCACCCTGAAAGAATTGTCATCTAATAAAGTACCGAAATTAACTGAGGGAAGTGCGTGAAGCCAGTATCCGGACTCGCGAGCAGAAACTGCAAGGAGCCTGGCCTTGTCTCTCGGGGTGGGACTTGTGTCAGTAAGGTGGTTGTGTACTCTTAGATTTATCGGCATGTCCCACAATTTCTGGATCTCTGTACTCGTCGGAAAGTCTGTACCAGGGCAGGCCTCTTTCCAAGCGTCCTTGGCCTCTGACAAACAGGCCACCTCAGAATCGGAAAGTAAAGGGTATAATATTTTACCGATAAGAGGTAGCGAGCTATGTGTCGAGGACAAGAACGCTGGAAGGGCGACACCTGAGATTTGCCTTACGCCGAGGCCACCGAACCGTACAGGTAGCGTAGCCTGTAAAAATTGACGAGCGTCAAATTTCGCATTAATGATTTTTTCTAAGTGAGCGTGAATAATGTTGTCAATGTTTTCACACAGTAATTTAAATTTCCAAAAGAGGCAGCATCGCAGGGCATACGTGAACTTAGGCACAAAAAGGCATGAACGTAGTATAAAAACGGCCATGTGGGCATGAATTTCTAATAGACGATCTGCGGATACTTCAAACTTGCTTATCTTATTCTCTACAAAACTAGGAATCCCTTCGTCAAAGATGGGAACACCAAGAAGGTGAAGCGTTTCTTTGGATAAAATCTTGATTCCTGGACTAGCGGACTCAAAAGCTTGTTTGACCGATAAAGTGTCGAAGTTGCCATCTAAAAATACTTCGCATTTGTCAAAATTCAACTGTAGACCGATCGAATCGAATTTCTTTTTGATTAAGCTAAGGTCGTTTAGGACAGAATCCGCATCTCCTCCGAGAGTACCATCATCGAGATACCAAACATTAAATTTAGAGGTTAAATCTGAAATGATTGGATGTATTGCCAGGCTAAAATGGCCGGACCGAGAGGGTCACCTTGCTGACATCCGACAGATGAGAGCAAAGTGTTATTATCAAAAACAAGATTGGATGCAGTACCATAACATTGCCAAAGATAGTGATAAATATCAGGGACTACTTTTTGAATTTCAGATAACATAGTGTATCGATTGATGGAATTAAATGCGTTCTTAACGTCGAGTTTCAGGAGGGCTTTTGATGAGGAAGTATTAAGAAAAGTGCGACAGGCATGTACTGCTGCTTCACAGCCGCCTTTACAACCGAAACCCAGCTGAACTGGTTGAAACTTTGGCTGCAGCAGCGGGAGAATATGCCTGCAACAGATCTTGGAAGCAATTCTCCTAAAAGTAGACCCAACCGCAATGGGGCGAATCCCACCATCTTTTTTTAAAAGAGCGCAGAGGTTGGCACCATATAGAGTATCAGTGACAAGTGGGTTCACCTTTCCGGCTAGCATGAGGTTTATGAGATTGGTTAGGGCTGTGAGAAGTGCATTATTACGTCCACCAGGGACTGTTAGGAGATCCTTCAGATGTTGCGGTGAAATCCCATCGAGACCACCGGCTGAGCCGTTCTTGAACGACATGACTGCAGCAAAAACTCTATCTTCTGATGCAAGAAGGCAAGGTAACGTTGGATCAGGAGGGGTGGGTAGCTGTGAAGATGGAGGAGCTGGAGGATGTTTGCTAGAGAGTGCAGCTAGGGTCGTGGCTGAATTTGGGGCACACGAGTCATTTGAAAATAGTAAACGGGCTGCTCCTCTCAGATCTCCGTCATTAAATTTAGTTTCTACCTTTTTAAAGATTGGCTGAGATGGTCTTTGATGGGATGTTACTGATGAAAATTGCTGAAAAGAAACGGCTCGAGAGCAATTATCTTTTAGTTTCTGAGTTAGAGAAACCTCGGGGTGTCCTTTGCTCACATGTAAAGTGTTATAAGAGAATGACAATAATCGTAGCCAGCTTCTTTCCGAATTTTCAGCAGTGCAGTCGTCAATGGTTTTAATCAAGCTATTAGCAACGGTGTGCCGCGCCCCACGAGGTATTCTTTTCAGAATAGGCGTTGATCTTTTCAAGGAGCTTAATAGGGTTGATAAGGAGCAGTGTTGGGGAGGTGAAGAAAGTTAAGCGGATGACTGTTGTGGAATGGATACATTCAAATGTGCTTTGTGTGTTTTACTGATATGGATATTAAGACCTCGCTGACCTCGGAAAACTTTAGTTGTTGAGCAATGTGGGCACTCGACAAAACCTTCTGCAGGTTGACTGTTGGCAGGCATGACGTTTTACCAACAAAATAAACATATAAAACTACGTTGATTACGGAAACTTAAAAAATCACTATTTACACAAAATATTCAAGATTTTTTTACATTGAATAATTTTTCAACATTGAAATATATCGATCGAATCGAATGAAAAATATGTACTTTAGTATTTTTAAAAGATTAGTAGTAAATTGATTTTTTATTTAGTTAATTTGTACAGTGTCCAAGGTCCACAGAGTTGTAATATCAAAAGATTATAGTCAGACCACGTTAACTCTTCCAAGCAAATGAACTGTCAATTCATACAAAGTGAGTCAATTTATGTGGTTTGACAGTTCATTTGCTTGGGAGAGTTAGAGTGATCTGACTACACATAAATGTTGATTTGTTTCAGGACTTCCGTTACATGCTATAGTAAAATTTTACCGATGTTACATCCATATAAATACTACTAAAATGAAATTTTACTAGAAACGATAATCTTTTACACCGGATGACAAGAATTTAGTTCCAATTATAAATTGTATGTAGACAAATAAAATAAAATTAAACGGAATAAAAAAAATATATAAAAAAATACGCAGAACCCCGTATTTTAGTTCTATCTTGGCCTGTTTTTTGGCAATCCCCGGGTAATCTGAGGTCGCCGCGAACTAAACTCAATGTCTATGGAAACTTTCAGTGATTATTTTAATGGATTTCGTCATTAGTAACCGTTGGATATCATTTTAGTTCATTCTCTAACAAAAGCCGAGTCGAGTTAAGGTTGCCTTTTGTGTAATAAGCGTTGCAATTTGTAATGTATGTGTCTCACTTCTAGACTATAGTTGTCTCATTTTCATTTTGGCACTTTCAAATAATTATAATATGTTCATCACAAAGGTCGGTGGCGTGCGATAGAATAGCGCGTAGTATTAAAATGAGCATTATACGAAGAAGTAACAAACATACACACAAATTTCGAATTTAGTGGGATAGATATTGATAAAATATTCACTTGGCTACACTTCTTATCTTATCTTATCTAATTATCATAGTTATCACGTGTAGCCAAATTAATGAGGAAGATTTCAGGGGTTTTATGCATAATATTCTATGTTTATGTTAGGGTAGTATTCCGAGGTGAGGCCGGGCGTATTATGAGAAACAACATTACGGTACATAAACACTGCGGAAGATGGGCTAGTGGACTCCAAATATTATTATAATATTGTAGAAATCATCCTTGGGTGCAAAGCACCTCCTTTACTTCCTGTATTCACAACAGTGCCCTATCAAACATAGTTTTTGCAGTTTGTGAAACCTGCCTACTGAGCCGGCGGTCCCGGTTTCGAATCCCGGCCGGGGCAAATATTTGTGTGATGAACTCGAATATTTGTGCTTGGGTCATGGTTGTTCTATGTATTTAAATATATTTATCTATATAAGTACGTATATCGTCGTCTAGTACCCATAATACAAGCCTTCTTGAGCTTAATTTGGGACTAGATCGATTTGTGTGAGGTTGTCCGGTATTTATTGTATTTATTTATTTGATTTTTTGTCTAAAAATTGCTAATAGGTAAACCCGTTTAAGTATTTTAGTAATAGGCCATAAATGTTTATGTATTTAAGTATATTATAGATGATAAATTGCAGCCGCGACCATACTACATGTTTCACCTCAAATCAAGCACCAAACTATGTCACTCGCCAGAATATAAACGCAAAAAAAAAAATCAGTACCTTGTTACAATAACCAACCATTCGCTTCGAAAGTCGGTTAAAAGCCACATAAATCAAACTTGTCCTCAAGTTTATCACAGCAGCTTTAACGGGCTTTAAAAATAATTTAGCGTTTAAAAAACGCATTACCAGCGAACTGGGTTGCGGCGGGACGTTTGCCAGTGCATGTAAATTGTTGGAGATAAAAATCACGCTTACCATGCATAGGGTCTGGGCCAAGAAACCGGAGTGAGGGCACAAGTGGGTAGCACACAGGCTGTGTAAGCGCTTAATATACAGTCCTTACACAGCTGTAATAAGTTCAATACTCAATACTTTACATAGAAATCTACCGTGATCAATTAGTAATATTTATGTCTGAGAAGACATATTAAAAATATTAAACGGGTTTACTCACGTCGTAGAAGTAGTTAATAATAGTAAATATCAGAAAACCTCACACAAATCGATCTAGTCCCAAATTAAGCTCAAGAAGGCTTGTGTTATGGGTACTAGACGACGATATACATACTTATATATATAAATATATACTTAAATACATAGAACAACCATGACCCAAGCACAAAGATTCGAGTTCATCACACAAATATTTTCCCTGGCCGGAATTCGAACCCGAGACCGCCGACTCAGTAGGCAGGTCTCTACAAACCGAGCCAACCACGTCGCAAAAACAATTATTAACTTTACATAGAAAACTACCGTGAGTCACAGACATAATTATAAAAATACTTAAACGGGTTTATTCACGTCGTAGAAGTCGAATAACGCTCGACATGTTTCGAATCGGTACGCGATTCATCGGAGCGTTATTCGACTTCTACGACGTGAGTAAACCCGTTTAAGTATTTTAATACTCAATACTTTATTGCACATAATGGTTTTACAGGTGGTAATGTTACAAATTTGAGATCACATCACCCTGTAAGTAGGGCGCAGCATTTTGTGAGATACTATTTAGAGGTAGGTATACAATTTAACATAAAAATATAATCTAGGGACATGGTATAAAAATTAAGTAAATGCAATCTGATATTTACAAAAAATGATTACTTTGAAATTTTAAATATTATTTTGATTTCCTTTAAGCTGAATAAGACTTCTTTATGACTAGGGTTAGGACATTTAATTGGTCGAATTACCCCCCTGATTAGATCATCTACGCTTTTCTAATCACATAGGTCTCCACACATTTCCCGCTATCACCTGAATCCCAGTGTATCACTATAAATTTGTGTACTTTAGCGATATGCTTTATTATTCTTGTGGTCGTTAAAGTTGCTGATTTTTTTTAGCCCCTGGTTTTTCTTCAGAAAATGGGAAAATTAGAGAAAAAAAAAACAAGGTAAGGGTCAAAATTACCTACAACGGTCTACGCTTTTCTAATCTCAGCGAATCATCGCCTGTTTCCTAGCCACACCCGACATGCAACTTGCACGATAATCTGTGCCCCGGTGTTGTGCGACATTAAGCCGACCCACCACACAATACAGCCCAAATTGCCGTGCGCTTAGGCCGGAATACGCTTAGTTTCCGTGAGTTAGATTTAACACCAAGTCGACGGGAAACTTCTTAGTTCAAGTACTATTCAATTTTGTATTTAGGAGCTGGGAATTTGCGGCTATTTGTGTTGCAACTTAGGTAGGCAGGAGTTGTATTTTATTTATTTTTACAATTCTATCATGGGACCAACTTTTTCTTAATCTTTGAAATCTATGTCGAAAAGAAGCTTTCTAGTTATAGCAATAACAGTTAAAGACAATTGCTTAAATGAAGAATATCACCAAATAATATATAATTAAAGAGGCCTTTTTCCTACTATAAAAAGTAATCGCATTATGACAAATATATTGACAATTTCAACCAAATTTTTCAAGTGAATAATACTTTTCCTTGGGTTTTAGATAGTCACATAGCTATTTCACGCTTTCATTGCGTTCAGTCGAAAATACGAGTAAGTTGATAAAAAACAGTTTTCTGAGTGAATTTTGGCAATTTCGAGTTTCTAAAACAAAAATTATTAATGAAAATTTCAAACTGTACGTTTCAAATACAATGGTCCTGTTCTAAGTTACATTGATATTAAGAAACTACTGGCCCTATTTCCACCCAAGACAGACAGACAAGTCTTTTGATTAAACGATTTTGATTGACGACGCGGTTGGCTCAGTTTGCAAGCACCTGCCTACTGAGCGGCGGTCCGAATCCCGGCCAGGGCAAATATTTGTGTGATGAACTTGAATATTTGTGCTTGGGTCATGGTTGTTCCTATGTATTTAAGTATATATTTATCTATATAAGTATGTATTATCGTCGTCTGGTACCCATAACACAAGCCTTCTTGTGCTTAATTTGGGACTAGATCGATTTGTGTAAGGTTGTCTGATATTTATATATATTTTTTCATATTTATATTAAAAAAACACCACATCCAAATTGCTCCATTGGGGAGCAACGATGCCACAGACACAGATACACAAATACACAGATACACATATTATACACATGTTAAACTATTTTCTTTTTTTGTACTAAACACCCTTTTTTCGTCGGAGTCGTTGTTGAGTTTCTTTCGACGTTTCTTCACAACAGTGGTATCCTCTTGTGAAATGCCGACTAACACATAAAAGTGCCCTTATGACCTACTGTTAGAATAAAGTTCATTATTTCATTAATGATTTATTTAATTTTTTAATTTATTACGTACTCTTTCATAAACCTTAATTATAATCATTGCACGTATCATAAAATCCTAGTATTCCAGCGTAATGCTAGAATTAGTCGCCAGACAGCGCAGCGCTATCACTCAGACAGATCAAAATAGTTTCTCAGACGGGCTATTGTTCTAGACGGTCGGATCTTCAGAGTTACTTCGTGTTTTTCTTAAGAGTAAAAAGTCGACTAAGAGTGTAGTATGTAGTGTGTATTTTCACTATATTTTTGCTTTGTCTAGAGTTCTCTATGACAATTTGTAATAATGTCAAGGCACGAGTTCTAATCGCATTTAGGATGCTTTAACCTGAACGTACAGAGATACATATGTATTTTTGCCCTGACAACAGCCTCGGGACTCCATCATATATTATTATATTTCTCTAAAATATGCAATGAAATATCGTTATAACAGGCCTCGAAATATCACATTTCGGCCGGAACAACTCGAGAGAACGGTAAAGAAATTTCAAACAAAATTGAAGGTCAAAGCCGGCAATTAATATTATTTAAACATGGCGTCTGTGTTCATGAACAGGTTAAACAACTCAATTATATATATTTTTTGAGTGGTGTATTCTATAATTGCATTGCATATTGGGAAAAGGGTTGGCCGGCTTCGTATCACTATCGTTCATAAAATACTGTTTCTAGTGGTTTTTGCAAAGGGAGAGAAAGAGAACTTTCTGTTAAGATTTGATTTTGAAATGATGTTAAATAAATACTGCAATTATTTTCTTGCTATCTAATCAAAGTATACCAGTATCGCTGGTCATTGTGTAATGTATGAACTGACTGCTACTAAGGATCTACACGATATGGAGGAGATTATCAATGAGACACATGTTTACCGTCCAATGTACGAATCAAAAATGATCATACTAAAGCAAGTTACATAAGGTTTTTTTTGCCAGTGAAATTTAAACCACATGAAGTTGTGCACTAACGTCCTAATTGAAAAAACTTTTTCCGAAAAGTTAGTAGGTACCAGTGCGTGTGAACTAAGGTACCTATCGACATATTGATGATTAATTACGATTACCATATAATAGAACAGCTAGCCTAAATGGGTGAGACTCCACCACCCTTAATTTTTTTTTTATAGCAGAACCTAATGTTGTCAACACATTTACCTCCCGGGCCTCATTGCTTGTGCCACGGAGTGTCGTGTCATTTTTACACTGCCACGGGAATTTCCCGCGAGACACGTCGTAATGAGCACGTTAGGAGCCACTCGCTTGATGGCCGCGGGGTTTTGGAAATTTTGATTTATACTTTGATTGGTGTGATCAACTTTTCTTGCGATACTTTATACGGTATTTTTTCGTCTTTCTCATCCTAGCAATTACATTACTGCAGACGCCGGGAGAGAAGGGCTTGCCGGGTGAGTAGGTATAGACGGATAGTGATGCGAAGCCGGTAAGCCCTTTTCACGGCTAGGCACGTATAGTTAGTGCTTTTCTCAAACATATGCAATGAAATAAAAAAAATACACCACTCAAAAAAATATAATTCAGCTGTTTACCTAAATAGAGATTCCCTACCAACGATCCTACAGTCAAACCAGCCACTGGTTTTGTGAGACAATGTATTTAGATTTAAGAAGATTGTAGTTCCTAATAAATAAATAAATAATAATAATAATAAGCCTGATATCGTGTTGGTAGATCGATCCAAGCGCCAGGCAGTGCTCGTCGACATCACCATCCCCCATGACGAGAACCTTGTGAAGGCCGAGAAGGACAAACTCAGCAAGTACCTTGACTTGGTTCACGAGGTGACCGCTATGTGGGATGTTGATTCGACGATCATTGTCCCGATAGTCGTTTCGGCAAACGGTCTTATAGCGAAGAGTCTCGACCAACACCTTAAGAGACTCTCGCTAGATGGCTGGATCAAGGGTCAGATTCAGAAGGCGGTACTCCTGGACTCGGCGCGCATTGTCAGGAGGTCCCTCTCTCTGCAGCCCTAACCACCGGGTAGCCTGGGCCCTGCCCCGTTGCCGGCGGCACCCTAAGGTTAGGTTTTTTTATAATGTATTTATCTTTTGTAATTTACTTTATTGTATTTTACTTTTTATATAAATTTATTGTTAAAAACCTAGCCTAAGACGTAAGATAAATAAAGGAGATAATAATGAACACAGGTGCCATGTTTAAAACAAAATACTTCCCGGCTTAGGCCTTCAATTTTCTATGAAATTCCTTTACAGTTCTCTCGAGTTGTTCCGCCCGAAACGTGATACTTCGAAGCCTGTTATAACGCACGTTATGACGACATTACATTGCATGTATGAGAAACATATTTTCCGGGAATCCTGATGACGTCACGGCCCGATCGCCATTTGTACCTATGGAGCGTTTTCAAAATTAAAAAATATGTTGATTGTTTTTTTTTACAAGTTACAACAACATAAAAAGTGGGGACATTACACAAAGAATAGTATGCTTATTATCGGTATGACCCACTCTTGCGTCACTCAGAGATATAGGTACATTAAAAAAACGTTTTCAGCAAATTAGGAGTGCCGAACATTAACAGCACCTTAACATACGAAACAATTTTTTTGCTCAGCTGAAACAGAAACGTTTCGCTCACTTCGCTCGTTCAGTCAACGAAAACTATTAAAACTATCCGGATCGAATTATCAAAACTGAATGTGATAAATGAAAATCACTGTTAGGACGCAATTTTTATTCTATTTCATTATTTCACAAGAATATTATAAAAATCTATATACTTCACCTGTTGCTGATCTAACATGACAATGTTTGACAAAAGTAAAATAAATTAACAGTATGAAAGCTCATCAAAGAGTTTCAATACTGAACAATTGATGAAATGCATTCTAGTTTTCCGTACATGGAATAACCTTCCTAGCTTTCATTCTCTTTTTAATCTGCCATTTGAACAAGACAGAACCACAAAACAGATGGGTACAGAAATCAATCTACATAAAAGCGCGTTCAAGCAAACGCACACATAGACATTGGTCTCGGACACGTCAAGCGGATGGCACTCGCACTCGCACTGGTCTGAGCTGGTCCGAGATATCGTGTCCGCGAGCAATGTCTATGTGTGCGTTTGCTCGAGCGCACTTGTATGTAGATTGATTTCTGTACCTATCCTGTTTTGTGACAGAACGTTTTTCTAGAAACTTTCACCAATAACGAAACCGCATGCGCATGAACTTTATTAAAAGTATAAATATAACATCCAATGAACCTGAGAAATTATTCCGGCTCGGCGCCATATTTCTCGAGCCCGCGGCCATACACGCCATAAACAAAAAGTTTGCTCCAACTTAAGATGAAAGCAAAAGACAGATGCGAAATTGCTTCGAATTTTCACTAATTTCACCGTGGAATAATGAACAAATGATGTTAGTCCTAAGTTTCTCTGCGGATTTGATTCAGAAATTATGAAATCCGAAATAAAACCAATAAATAACATAGCCCAAATAATCGTAAAACAAAAATGACAGTGGGCGAGGCACATCATTCATAGAACCGACATCCGTAGAAAGGTTTTCAAATTGTGACTTCGTACTGGAATTCCATGCGTGGAGCCTCCTTCAAAGTAGACTAACCATAATTAACACAAACTATAACGGGTCTATCGCGATATTCCTTATTTACCTTCATAATCTAACGTTTCAGCGAGGTTGCACACGCCATGGTCTCAGATGTACTACAAATGCATAAGGAATATCGCGATAGATTTGTGTTAATTATGTGTACAAACCGCGAGAGTATAAAGTATCATATAGACCAACCATGCCGCGGGAAGCTTTTGAATGTGGATATTGCAGGGCTGTACAAGGCCAAGGGAGAGGCCTTTGACCAGCAGATGATGATGATCAGCTGACGTAACAAAGATGATCTCACAGCTAAGAAAAAAGGAAACACGGATCATTGCAAACAATAGCAAGTACGCTGCGCACTTTGCCCCAACTGACCTTACTTTAAAGCAATGTAATTAAAGGAGTAACTTACGCATCTATCCCTCACTTTAATCTAAAGCCCTAACTTAGCACCGTCGTGCATGAAGTAATAATTTAATGCTCTGCTGAATTGTTTTGTTTGTCTGCCGGTTTTTGTTTGTGTTTGGATACTCGGTAATTGAGTTAGAATTTACATCTTGCGCTTAGGTACAGGAGTAATGTGGTCTTAAATTACATAGTAGCGTAACTCGTGTCTCTGAATTAGAGAACGTTTCACATTTCTAATACTTAAGTGTATGTGGGTCAAACACAGATTTAGGTTAGCGTTTTTCCTGTGGATATTCGAGGCAAAAGTTTGTGAGTGTGTTTCTGTGTTTGTTGCTTCTTCACGCTCACACGGCTGGACCAATTTTGATAGATATTGGTATGAAGGTAGCTGACACCTTGGATTCACACATAGACTCCTTTTTATCCCAAAAAATGTGCTGTTCCATGTAGATGAGCGGACAACACCACGCGGTGCACCTAGTATACCTAGAGGCATTCCATCATCTTCTTTGAACCTATGTAATAAAAAAGTAAGTTACATATAAGGTAACAGGACCATAGCAGAGAGGATTTTTGTTTTTTCGGCTGTTTATAACCCATTTGATAGATATACTATCCAAATGGAAGAAACGGTTAAAATTAGCTCCTTAGTTTCTCTTTTTGATATTTTCCAAAAACCACAGAACAGTATTTTATTGATCGTTTCTACAGTTAAGGTACACCAGTTACACCACCTTTAAGTAGGGTGAAGACAAAAAGTGAAAGAGATACTTATTTTTTATTAAAGCAGTAACGTCTGCTAACGTAAACAAAATGTTTACAAATGAAGCTAAAATTGAAAAATTTAATGATTCGGACAGGGTTCGAACCTGCGTTTCCAACGGCTTTCCGGGCCAACACGGGCGTCCTCCCAATTGGACCACCGAATCAGATGTCAGAGCCATTGAATTTCTCAACCAGTCGCTTCGACATGCCTTAGGGTGGCATCGTAGCGCCATCTACCGAAAAGATTTAGACTTTATCGTCGGCACCATCGTCTCAAATTTGTTGAGAATCGATAGTAACGATGTGGTACACCCGAATTACTTATTTTTTATTAAAGCAGTAACGTCTGCTAACGTAAACTAAATGTTTACAAATGAAGCGAAAATTTAAAAATTTAATGATTCGGACAGGATTCGAACCTGCGTTTCCAACGGCTTTCCGGGCCAACACGGGCGTCCTCCCAATTAGACCACCGAATCGCAGGTTCGAATCCTGTCCGAATCATTAAATTTTTCAATTTTAGCTTCATTTTTAAACATTTAGTGAAAGAGATGTTCTATACTAGGTACCCATTGGGTCCATATAAAATGGCTAAATATTTTTTTTTAAATAAACAACGACTCACATTTTGAAATGATTAGTAAAATTTCTTAATCATATGTTATTATTTGAATGTTTGGGATAGTAAAATTTTGCAAACCAAACTTAAGATCTGATTCAGAGAACAAAGTAAGAGCATGTCATTGTTAAATTTTTTTTTTTTTACTAGCCTATAATTGTGTCCCACTGCTGGGCAAAGGCCTCCCCTCTCTTGCGCCACTCATCTCTATTGGCTGCATGCTCCCTCCGCTTGTAACTAAATGCATCCAGGTCATCCCGCCATGTTCTTTCGGCACATAACTGCAATAAAAAACAAAATATTAAAAACTTGCGACCCGCCCCGGCTTCGCACGGGTGCAATGCTATAATTATGCATGTATTATACTTATAAACCTTCCTCTTTAATCACACTATCTATTAAAAAAAAACCCGCATCGAAATCCTTCGCGTAGTTTTAAAGATCTAAACATACATAGGGACAGACAGACAGACAGCAGGAGACTTCGTTTTATACTATGTAGTGATGTGGCATTATCGCAAATCCTCGTTGATTTAGGCTCAGTGCAATATAACAAAATAGCAAATCATTTCCCGACATAACTCCCGCCCTGTGAATCACTGTCACCGTCTAATGTACATTTAAGAGGCCTTACTCCTTTTAAAATGCTGATTGTTTTAGACACATTTCTCTGTGATGAAACATGTTTATTAACATATAATTGATGTTACTACCTAGAACAGGATGAATGGGATTTATTAGTATATATTTGAAACCTACAGTGTGAATTTTTCATTGATAATTTTTGTTTCAAAATCTACTCGAAATTGACAATTCACACGGAAAATTAGTTTATTCAACTTATTTTCGACTACACGCAATGAAAGCATGAAATAGCTATGTTACTACCGGAACTCGGAGAAAAGTATTATTCACTTTAAAAAGTTGGTTAAAATTATCAATATATTTGACATAATATAATTTTTTTTTTTAAAGGAATAAGGCCTGTTGAGAACCGATAGTTTTTATCCACTGGCCACACAACCAGTTAGTTCACTTTTATTCCGTGGCGCTTCGAGCGCGCGCGCTGTCGCCGGCGGACGCTGCCGGCGCCATTGCTATTAACGTAACGGGTCTTGAACATTATAACCTCCGTGGTTTCGGGCGATTTTTTGGAAGGTTTACGCTTTAACGGAAAGTGTTGAGATACGGTGCAATTCCTTGTACGGTGGGCTGCTTCGGGCGCCCCAAGGATTGTTATTTAGAGTGATATAAGGACTACTACAGTGTGAACTGTGTTTGGTGTTTTGCTGACGAGATCGGAGCGGCGGCGGCGCAGACCGGGACGTCGTTTATGGTTGCAAGTAAAACATACATACACTTTACACAAAGCAGAAACACATACTTGCGGCCGGGAAGAGATTCGGCTGACATCCAGGTTAGCAACGTAGATCAAGTTAGGTTAAGTACATAGGGCGCGTATCGCGTTCCATTGTTTCGCGCTAGGCAAGATTGCTTTGATAATTTTCCATCACATGGGCCCGTGGGAAATTCAATTTGTGTCTGGCGGAATCAAATTTTGGTAGCAAAAGCGTGGTTCATATCCACAGAAAAGATATTTGATTCATTTACGTTCGAATAAGTAATTTAGTTAGCATCAAAATCATAATTGAAATTTGAGGGTGGATTGCGCTTGGTTCGCATTCCAATCTATTAACGTTAAGTTGCATTTGCGTAATTAAGAGTAACTAAATTATAAGAATATTAGTTATTACTTTCAATTAAATGTTAGTTGAGTGAATAAAGTAAATATAGTTGCGTTTCGATACGGAGAAACGTATTAATAAGTAATTAATAATTGGGGTTCCGCTGAACTATTATTCACTCAAAATACATTTAATTTAAATACATTTAGTGTTATTTTCCTTTGCGTAATATATTGGTGTTGGGTGAATAACTTTGAAGTTGTCGCGTTTGGTACGAAAACGGATTGTTATTGTCGAAAATCGTGGTTCCACGGACAAAATTATTCACCCAAATTAATTAATTAATTAATTTGTTTTCGGGTTATATTATTTTATTGATCCGCGTTATCGAGGTTGGTACCATGGCTCCCTCAGTAGTTAAAACGGTCGCGTCAAGGGTCGAATCGGAATTAAGATGGTTTTCATTAGTCGTTACGTTAATTGGTCGTACGGATCGCGAGGACGCATTGTTGTCGCGCGCGCGACAGGTAGATGAAAGGTATGACGCGGTATTGAAATTGCATGCCGAATATTTGGCCCGTATTGACGAAGAGGAGACTGGGGAAAGTCGGACCCAGGCTGTTGAAGTGGTGCAACGCAATGTAGACCAGTGCGGTGATATGGTGATGAGTATCATCCAAGCGGCAGCGGATATCGAGCGCGCCCGAAAAGGGGATGTTGGGGTAAGGCGTGCACCCAGTGGTGTGGCACTAATGGCGCCGTTGCCACCGGTGAATGTCCCGGAATTTTGTGGTGAATATGCCGACTGGCCGAGGTTTCGCGACATCTTTAACAGCGTGGTGCACTCGCGCACGGATTTGACCCCCGCGTATAAAATGGCGCAGTTGATGGGGAGATTACGCGGTGAGCCTCATGATATTTTGACTCATTTGGAGATTACGGATTCCAGTTACGAGACGGCATGGGGCCTATTAATTGACCGATATGATAATCGGCGATTAATTATTGATGGGCTCATCGAAAAAATATTTAGTATATCGAAGGTCACTAATGTACACGAAATAAGGTCGAAAATCCTTAATCCCGTCACGGTGGCGGTGAATACGCTGGAGCGACTCAAGTTGTCACTAGGGGACAACAAGTACATTGTTGTGAACCGGGTTTTGCGCAAGTTACCTAGCGAGGTGGTGGCGCGGTTTGAGCAGTCACATGGGGGTGATTCATCGAATCACCTCCCAACATTTGATGAATTGAGGGCGTTCCTGGAGGGTGAGTGCAGGCGGGCGGATTGCCAAGGGGCAACCACGCCGCAACCCCCCACGTCACCCCGGCGTACGGTCGGGCCCAAACCGGTGGAGCCCCGTCGGGGAGGACAGCGGTACAACGCCCTCCAATCGGAGGTGTGCCCCTTCTGCCGGAAGGGGGGACACGCGATCACCGCGTGCGCGGATTTTGGAGCACAGCGTGTGCAGAGGCGCAGGGGGGTGGTCAAGCAGCGAAACTTGTGCTTCCGCTGCCTAGGCGCACACTATGTGCGTGAATGCAGTAAGACCACCAACTGCCGAGTATGCGGAGGAGCCCATCATGAACTTCTCTGCCTGGCTGTGAGTGGGGAGCGGTACGGGGCCTCATCGGGAGGCCATCCCCCCTCTCCTAAGCCAGCCTTGGGTGGACGGTCGCCCCGCGCCAGGCAGATTTATGACACGGCTACCGTTTCTATCGACGCGACCTCCGCTGGGGAGCTCCAGGGGCCTGGCTGAGAAACGGATGATGGCCATGGAAAGGCGCATGAAACGGGACTCCAACTTTCGGCGAAAGTATGTTGAGTTCATGCGTGAATATTTGGCTTTGGGTCACATGTCAGTATCCAGGGTAGACTGGCGTTGTGAGGAGCACTACGTATTGCCTCATCATGCAGTCCTGAAGACACCTGACTCCAAGATCAGGGTCGTGTTTGACGGGAGCGCGGCGACATCTAACGGGTTGTCTCCGAATCAATGCCTGCACGCTGGTCCTAAGTTGACCAGAGACATTGCAGACATTCTAACGGACTTCAGGAGACACCAAGTTGTCTTCGTTACGGATGTGAGGATGATGTTTCGCCAAACGGAGATCCATGCGGATGACCGTCGGTTCCAGCTGATATTGTGGCGAGAGAGCCCAGAAGAACCGATGATCACGTATGAGCTGAACACGAACACGTACGGATTAAAGCCCAGCCCGTATGTAGCGATGCGGACGCTACGAGAGCTGGCTGACCAGGAACGGCTGCGCTTCCCTCGCGAAGCTGCAGTCATCGACTGGGATGTCTACGTGGATGACATTTGTACGGGCACGGACAGCATTGAGCAGGCGCTCATCCTAAGGGATGAATTGGTGGCGCTCATGGCCTCCGGTGGCTATGAACTCAGGAAGTGGCTGTCAAACTGCCCAGAGGTGCTGGCAGGACTACCAGTTGAGCACCAACAAGACCCGCATTTGTTTGAGGACTCGGATAATCCTCATGCGTTGGCAATTTTGGGGGTCCAGTACCGACCGACTCAGGATGTCTTCACATACAATTGTGAGGCCGAATTGCTGTCGAAGACCTGGACCAAGCAATCAGTCCTTTCGACTATCGCACGAACGTTCGACCCAAATGGTTGGATCTCTCCGGTCACGTTCATGGCAAAGTTCTTCATGCAGAAGCTTTGGTTGGCCCAACTAGGCTGGGATGAGCAGCTCACGGACGAGCTGCTGCACGAGTGGACGGCATTCGTGACCACATTGCCGCATATTAAAGAAATTGAGATCCCGCGCAAACTGCTCCCTCAGGCGGGAGCCAGGGTGACCCTGCATGGGTTCTGCGATGCTTCTGAGAAAGGGTACGCGGCCGCGGTCTACCTGAGAACAGGTGAGACTTCTGGCGAGGGCGTTGTACGCTTGGTCATGGCCAAGAGCAAGGTTGCGCCTGTTCGGACCCGGTGGACGATTCCGAAGATGGAATTGGCGGGTGCCGCGCTCCTGACCCGTCTCCTAAACCATGTGGCGCAGAACCTGCGTGGCACGATGGATCTGAATGACACGGTTTACGCATGGACGGACAGCCAGATCGTGTTGTGCTGGCTGCAGACTTCGGTCCATACGCTTGAGGTATTTGTGGCCAACCGAGTGTCACAGATAAATAACTGGGAGACTCCTCTGGTCTGGAGACATGTTCCAGGTGAAGTTAACCCGGCAGACTGCTCGAGTCGCGGCTGCCCGGCGCCTGCTCTGGTTGAGCATTCTCTCTGGTGGGGGCCTCAATGGCTGGAGCGGCCACATACGGAGTGGCCTTTCAATGACTGCGGACGCCAGCCACTACCCCCTGACCAGGGTCTGAGAGTCAATGTGACTACAGTGGAGTCTGTGGCAGTGGACCACACTCTTTTGGAACGGTATAGCTCACTAGGGAAGCTACTTCGAGTCACGGGATGGATAATGCGGTTTTTCCATAATTGTCGAAGCCCTGCTGCACAGCGCAACCTGTCACCTGTAATGGGACCTGAGGAGCAGCAAAGGGCTCTCTCACGTTGGGTGGGGGTCATTCAGGGGAATGAGTTCCAGGATGAACTTAGGATTTTGCGGACTGGTGTGGGCAGAATGAAGAAGAGCCTTGTCCGCCTCAACCCGTTTATTGATGAGCACGGAATGCTCCGGGTGGGAGGCCGACTACGGAATGCCGAATTGCCCTATTCAGCGCGGCATCCTTTAATTCTTCCCAAGAAGGGAGCTCTGGTGGAGCTGTTGGTTTGGGACCGTCACATCAGGAATTCACATGCAGGCTGCAACACTCTGCTGGGCATTTTGCAGCGGGAGTTCTGGATTTTGTCGGCACGGAGAGTGATACGGAGCGTTGTGTTTCGTTGCTTGCCTTGTTACCGGCTCAAGGCAGCCACAATGCAGCCACAAATGGGAGATCTCCCGCCCGACCGAGTTACGGAAGCTCGGCCGTTTGCTGGTGTGGGGACAGACTTCGCGGGGCCTTTCATGATCAAGACATCACGCCTTCGCAATGCGAAGTCGGTTAAGGCATATTTGTGCGTCTTCGTGTGTCTGGCGACCAAGGCCGTTCATTTGGAAATGGTAGCTGATCTCTCTACGGAGGCCTTCTTGGCAGCGCTGGACCGATTCGTTTCTCGACGGGGGATACCGGCCTTGATACGATCGGATTGTGGTACCAACTTCAAGGGCGCCGATCGTTGTCTAAAGGAAATTGTATTATTTTTAAGTCAAAATGAGCGAGAGATCGGCACGGCCATCGCCAGTCGGGGCATTTCGTGGTATTTCAGTCCACCTGGATGCCCCCACTGGGGTGGAATATTTGAGGCAGTGGTTAAGTCTGCCAAGACTCATTTGTATCGGGTCATCGGCTCAACGATCCTCTCTTTCGAGGAGTTGTCAACGGTGTTTTGCAAAATTGAGGCAGTTTTAAATTCGCGCCCCTTGTGTCCGTTGAGCGCTGACCCGAATGACCTGGAGGCCATTACCCCAGGTCATTTTTTGATTGGCCAACCACTCAACGCCTTGCCGGAGTATCCGTATACGGATGTTAAGTTGTATAGGTTGTCACGGTATCAGATGCTGCAGCAAATGACTCAACATTTTTGGAAGCGATGGTCGCTTGAGTATTTGCACATTCTTCAGCAACGCGTTAAGTGGACGGACAGGACGACCCCACCGTGCGTTGGAGACCTCGTACTGGTTAAGGATGCTAACCTATCACCGTTGTGCTGGCGACGGGGGCGCATCGTTAACTTGATAGCGGGCAAGGATGGGTCTCCACGGATCGCAGATGTACAAGTGAGGGACTCGATCCTTAGACGGGCGGTTTCAACGTTATCCCGACTACCGGGAGTTTGAGCGGACCGACTACGGGTCGGTCCGGGGCGGGTGATTTTTGAGAACCGATAGTTTTTATCCACTGGCCACACAACCAGTTAGTTCACTTTTATTCCGTGGCGCTTCGAGCGCGCGCGCTGTCGCCGGCGGACGCTGCCGGCGCCATTGCTATTAACGTAACGGGTCTTGAACATTATAACCTCCGTGGTTTCGGGCGATTTTTTGGAAGGTTTATGCTTTAACGGAAAGTGTTGAGATACGGTGCAATTCCTTGTACGGTGGGCTGCTTCGGGCGCCCCAAGGATTGTTATTTAGAGTGATATAAGGACTACTACAGTGTGAACTGTGTTTGGTGTTTTGCTGACGAGATCGGAGCGGCGGCGGCGCAGACCGGGACGTCGTTTATGGTTGCAAGTAAAACATACATACACTTTACACAAAGCAGAAACACATACTTGCGGCCGGGAAGAGATTCGGCTGACATCCAGGTTAGCAACGTAGATCAAGTTAGGTTAAGTACATAGGGCGTGTATCGCGTTCCATTGTTTCGCGCTAGGCAAGATTGCTTTGATAATTTTCCATCACATGGGCCCGTGGGAAATTCAATTTGTGTCTGGCGGAATCAAGGCCTCTTAAGGTCCGGTGAGTGCCTCTAAGTGGGTAAGACACGAGTTGACAGCTAGGGCCATCTACAATCTCTCAAATTGGTCTCCGCCAATTTAATTGACGTTTAAATTGATATCGGAGGTAAGAAAATGTTAACAGTGAAATGGTGGAAATAGATCGGAAGGTCACTTTGTTTGTTAAACTTAAATTATAAATTTAAGTCACCCCCGACTCAAGAGCTGGTCATCATGAGATCCTCAATTGATGAATGAGTTGATTGTTTCAGTAGGTTAATTTTAGTATTTAAGTGTCAATAAGTTGTACTATAATAAATACGAATATTTAATGTAATAATAGGCTTTCGTTTTTCCTGAAACGCAGGGGGAACACAATTTATCTGCTTAGCCCAAATGGTTGACTGGTAGAGAATGCCCTACGGCATTAAGTCCGCCTTTTGTACGATAACTTCTTTCTTTTGTGCAATAAAGATTAAATAAATAAATAAACTCTAGGTCAGGTTACATAAAATTTGAATTTAATTGTCTATTATAGGATGTAACCCTCTTTCTCGCAACGTTAAGTATACTCAACGCCCAAAACAAAAAAATCCTGCCAAGTTGTTTTCGATTATATTCACAACTTATAGTTATAAAATAATTCCTTATCTCAAAACGAATCTTTACCGACTATATTTATTGCCCAGATGCACATATTTTGTCAATTCGCGGCAAAATGGTGCCGAAAGAACCAATGACTGTGGGAAGTAAGGTAAATAATAATTCATAATAAATATTTATCACCATAATATCGATTGAATTACGCTTGCAATTGATTTTTAAGGGTATGAAGTTTGTGTTCTGGTATATTTCAAACAAATTGGGTGTAAGACTTGAACGTTATTTGGTTCCCAATATGCGCGTTGAGTATTCTCAACATTGCGAAATTTTGAGAGACACACCTACTTCACTGCATGTTGAGTATTCTCAACATTGTCCATCTATGCACAATATACACTCTGCTTAAATTGTTGAGTATTTTTAACATTGCGAAGTTAAGGTTATATAAATGATAAAGGGTACATAATATTTTTTCTGTATGTATATGCCAAAAGCTGTTTTTGTGCCTAATATTGCATGTTTATTTATTGACATGTTGCCTGGATTTGGTGCGTGCTCCATGGTTAAATAAAATGAGCCATGAATTGCAAAATATTCAGACAGCAGCAATCATTCTGAAGAAAAATTAAAGCTAACCAAAATATTAACACTTAGAACCTGTCTGATGCTGATGCAAACTTTGAACCGCGATCCATACCACCTTCTCTAGAAATACTAAATTTGTTAGAGAGCACAGATGAAGAACCTAGACATATCTTCGTGAGACATGCAACGTACCGCTCGCAGATATTTGCCCTTAAAACACCTAAAAACGTGACGAGGCATCTACATTTCGCGGATAATTGCAATCTCGATAATAATCTCTACTTCAAGATACATCCATTCATGAAAAACTTAGACAACATTGTTTGAAACTTGAAGAAGAAAGACGGTTTAGCATAGATGAATTGATGGTGCCATATAAAGGAGCGAGAGCGGGTTCCAGACGCCAATATCTGCCAAAAAAGCCGAAGAAATGGGGATTCAAATTATTTGTACGTGCTGGAATATTTGGACTCGGTTATGACTTCCTTCCATACGCTGGAGAAGACACGTTTCAATTCTGTTCATTAACAGGCTAACCAGCCAGCTAGCTATCGTATATTTTGATATTTTATTCACGTTCCTGGAGCTGATACGTGTACTCCGCAATAAATATGGAATCTTTAGTCTTGGGAGAGTAAAAAACAACCGCCTTAGGGGTCGTCAGGATAAATGTTCCTCGGAAAAACTACTGTCAAAGAAGGCTAGAGCGAACGAACCGTATAACGGAGAACAAAAGAAAATGACATTGAAGAAGTATCGGATTCAAATAGCAATGGAGCTGCTGAAGAAAAATAGAATTGGACTTTTGGACGTGGACAAGGCAATGCGTGCCAAAAAACAGCTGCAGTCCCGAGACCTCCTACTGCAGTCCAATATGATAATACGGGACACTTATACCAGGGTTCATGATCTACGGACGATACGATTATTGCAATAATGGCTTCACAAACTTGCAATGTTCAAAATATAAAATAAGACGTGTCTTGTTTCGAAGAAATAGTGTTTTTACTCGTTTCATGTAGCTAAAATTATGTTTTTCTCACAGAAAACATAAATAAGTCATCTATTGCAACTTCCACATAATGCGCAATGTTAAGAATGCTCAACATGGGTGGTATGTTCAATGTTGGACAATGTTAAGTATACTTAACATACATTTTCTAAAAAAGTTTACATGCAACATTTTTAGGGTTCCGTACCCAAAGGGTAAAAACGGGACCCTATTACTGAGACTTCGCTGTCCGTCCGTCCGTCCGTCCGTCCGTCTGTCACCAGGCTGTATCTCAAGAACGGTGATAGCTAGACAGTTGAAATTTTCACAGATGATGTATTTCTATTGCCGCTATAACAACAAATACTAAAAATAAAATAAAATAAATATTTAAGGGGGGCTCCCATATAACAAACTTGTTAAAGATTATATATATGTATAGGTACGGAACCCTTCATGCGCGAGTCGGACTCGTACTTGCCCAATTTTTTATTTTATTTTTCCTAGGCTTACAATTACCCTATTAACTTATTTTCATGCCCAAAACAAAAAAAAAATTAAAAAAATATCTTGCGCGTTAAAGGGCTGTACCTCTCTGTAATTTGTATTATTTTACAAAATGTAATTTCATACAAGTTATTTTCAAAAATTGCTTAACAAAGGTTATTCAGTTTGAAGGGTAGACCCTATGTTTTATTCATTGTTCGTATTACAAAGAACACCCGGTATATCGGCTCGTTTCATCCTGAGTTATAGTTACAACTACACCGTGTACCATGCAATTATTTAGTCGGCGCGGCGTTCGGATACTAATGGACAGTGTTCCCGGTTTTAGAGTGTTGTCACGGACACTAAACTCTTCGAATACGTTTAGTATGCAATTTATTACTATTTTAATGAAATAATGAACTTTATTCTGTGACTAGGCCAAAAGGGCAGTTTTACACGTCTGAGTCTACCGGCATTTTCCAAGAGGAGACATCTGTTGATTGAACCATTTTTTCGTAAATTATACTTGTGTTAAAACTATTACAATTGTATCATAAGCATGTCGGCGACGCCTATTGTCAGCCTAGTGACACTTCATTCGTGCATCGAAAACCCCGAGCAATGATTATAACTAGGTAACTGGTACTCATAAATAAATAAAAAATAAATAAATATTAAGGGACAATCATACACAAATCGACCTAGTCCCAAACTAAGCAAAGCTTGTACTATGGGTACTAGACGACGATATACATAATATATAAATACATATATAGATAACATCCATGACCCAAGAACAAATATTTGCACAAATATTTGCCCCGGCCGGGATTCGAACCCGGAACCGCCGACTCAGTAGGCAGGTGTCTATACGTACAAACCGAGCCAAACGCGTCGTCAACATAGAGGAGATGTACAAGATTTAAATTTAAGTCTAATATGTACCTGACCAGAAATTGAAGCAAATTAGCAAACCAAATTAAAACTAACCTTAACAACGCAACTTACGTATTATTTGTGTATACGTGGCTTTTCACATGAATACGTTGTAATTAAAACACTATTCCAATTATATTTTAATTAAGAAGTCAAGTGCAATTACAACGGGACATGAGCAAAAATACGAGCTTTAAAAGGATGTAACGAAAATTAATTAAACAATGAAAGGATGGTGGGTAAATTTATATAAATAAATAAATACGAGTACGTACTTGTGTAAGGTGAAGTATTTATAATATATTTTACTTAAATTTGTTTTTTAAAATTGTCTCCGAACGTTATACTCGAAGACCCTGCACCAACTCAATGTTTCTGTTTAGCCCTATGGTTGACTGGAAGAGAATGTCTTGTGGCATTAAGTCTGCCATTTGTACAAGTTTGATCTGTGCAATAAAGTTTAAATAAATAAATAAATATTCAGGGACAATCTTACACAAATCGACCTAGTCGTAAACTAAGCTTGTACTATGGGTACTAGACGACGATATACATAATATACGAGTATATATATACATATATAGATAACATCCATGACCAAAGAACATTATATTTGAGTTCATCACACAAATATTTGTCCTGCTCAGTAGGCTGCTGCATTACAAACCGAGCCAACCGCGTCGTCATTTGTATGGGGAGTGTCCTCACCCCAACAGGTTTGCAACTGGTGACGATATTTTTAGGGTTCCGTGCCCAAAGGGTAAAAACGGGACCCTATTACTGAGACTTTGCTGTCCGTCCGTCCGTCCGTCCGTCCGTCCGTCTGTCACCAGGCTTTATCTCAAGAACGGCGATAGCTAGACAGTTGAAATTTTCACAGATGATGTATTTCTATTGCCGCTATAACAACAAATACAAAAAAAAATATTTAAGGGGGGCTCCCAACAAACTTGTTTTATGGTACGGAACCCTTCATGCGCGAGTCGGACTCGCACTTGCCCAATTTTTTGAAATAATAATAACTCATAGGAAGGCCGAGAACTCAGCAAGTACCTGGACTTGGCTCACGAGGTGACCGCCATGTGGGATGTTGACTCGACGATCATTGTCCCGATAGTCGTTTCGGCGAACGGTCTTATAGCGATGAGTCTCGACAAACACCTTAAGAGACTCTCGCTAGATAGCTGGAGTCAGATTCATAAGGTGGTACTCCTGGACACGGCACGCCTCTTCGGGAGGTTCCTCTCTCTGCAGCCCTAACCACCGGTAGCCTGGGCCCTGCCCCGCTGTCTGTGGCACCCTAGGTTTATTTGATTTATTTAAACTTTAGTACACAAAACAAAAGTAAGAGCAAATTGCGGAGTTAATGCCAAATGGCATTCTCTATCAGTCAGGCATAGGGCCGAACAGAGATACTAGAAGTTGGTGCAAATCAAAAATCTGATTGTACCTACAGAGAGGTTAGAGACATTAGGTTTTTAGGGTTCCGTACCCAAAGGGTAAAAACGGGACCCTATTACTGAGACTTCGCCGTCCGTCCGTCCGTCCGTCCGTCTGTCACCAGGCTGTATCTCAACAACGGTGATAGCTAGACAGTTGAAATTTTCACAGATGATGTATTTCTATTGCCGCTATAACAACAAATACTAAAAATAAAATAAAATAAATATTTAAGGGGGCTCCCATACAACAAACTTGTTATAGATTATATATATATATGTATAGGTACGGAACCCTTCATGCGCGAGTCGGGCTAGCACTTGCCCAATTTTTTTATAATGTGTTTATTTTATTGTAAAACCCTAGCCTAAACTTAAAGATAAATAAAGGGAATAACTCATAGAACATGATACGTACAATCATTATTTAACTCAAGAATAATGTATGTAAATCTGTAATGTACGAGTATAAATATAATATAATTACAAATTCCATTGCAAATTAATAATCGTTGTCGTTAATGAAAATCTCCTCAACACCGGGTCCCGGAAATATAGTATATTAATGCTATTAGTGTATATTATTCATACAAAGCTGAGTAAGCGGTAATGGAGGCCCAACCAACGACTTCAAATCTATGAACGTGAAATTGTAAGGGTTTCGAAAAATTAAAATGGAGCGATTGTTTAAAAAACATAATGGTTGGAGTATGGATTTGTCACTAGAAAATGAGGCATTAAAAATACGCAAACTGAGTACAGTACAATACAAAAACTCTAATACACAGAGATACAAAAACATGAGAGATATACAATAAAATAATAATCAAGTAAACAACAGCAGGCGGTCTTATCGCTGAATAGCGATATCTTCCAGACAAACTTTAGGGAGCTATGCTACTATATCAACAAACGTTAGAAATAACGATACTTAATTAGAGGTAGGTTACAGTCGTCCTCCTAGACTTATTTAACACGGTTAGTTAATTGTATAGGTGAACCTATTACTAGTGGCTCTGAGTCTGACTAGCGTCACTGCAGACCACGCGAAACTATTTTAAAATTGCTGAACAATCTGAACATATTATTTTTTTACTTTAACAGCCCCTATATCTCCGTTATTTAGAAATTTTCGAAAAACTGAATCGCCAATGTAATCGTTGAATCTACCCACAAACTTTCGACAATCGGTTGAGAAATGCGACATCAAATCAAAATGTTTATTCTGCAAGGTATGTTATATTAAGGGCACTTTAAATCTGAATCTACCGGCATTTCACAAGAGGAGACCGTTGTTGAGAAGAAAGCCGAAAGAAACTCCTCTAAGTAAGTAAGGAGAAAACCTCTAAGCGAGAACACCCATAACGCAGCTATCTCTAAAACATCCAGACACACAAAATAATTTTGGTTCAAGCTGAAACGGTGACGGTTCGCTCGCTCGGTCAAAACGATTAAGTTTCAATCAAAAACATTTTTGACATACTTTTATTGCCTTCCTGACCATATTTTTTGACGGGTTCACATTACGAAACGATTCGAAACGTCGAGGTACTTAAATAAAGACTTTTTAACGCGATTAACTCCCGTTTTGTTATAATGATATGTGAAAGTCGTATCAGTTTAAATGAAATAAAATCAGTTATTAAAAAAAAAATGTGTGTACATTGTCACTAACTGTCGTAATTGGATGTTCATAATGATATATGTCTATGGGACAGGGGCATGTCGGCATATATAACCGCATTTGTCTGTTGGATGGAGATAGTAAAATCCTAAATAATGTAATAGGCGAAATAATTATGATAATGGGTGAGCTCTTAGTTCTAAATTAGAGTAGGAATTCAGACTAAGTGTTAATTTGGCGTACAAGCATATATTATGTTTAAGGAATTTATTTCTCATAAAAAATTACAGAAATTCACTTACATGAGGAAGGTTACAAGTTAAAACTAAAACTAAGCATACAGTGTACAAAATGTAGAAAAATCATAGCGGGTAGAAATTAATTACTATTTACAACGCCATAACAACGTATCTGTGTTACTTTTCCCAAATCTATATTATTTTCAAATTAATTTAAAAATCTGTTTTCTCGAGTAGCAAAAATGGTTGTTCTGTGGATCGAACCTAGCATCGGTAGGTACCTTATCTTATTATGAGAAACTATGTATTCATAATCATCATCATTATCATCAGCCCGTATCTATCCACTGCTGGATCAGGGCCTCTCCACGCATTTTACGTTCGCTGCGACTGAGCCGTGAGCATCCACTTCCTTCCAGCGACCTTGACTATGTCTTCTCTCCATCTAGAGTCTGCCAACGCTTATTTTTCTCTTTCGCAGTTGCCACTCCAATAGCTTTGGAGATCAGCGTCGATCTTTTCGCCTACATACATACACAGGAAACTATTATATATATTAGGAGGGTGTCCGTCGTCCGCGTATTTTTTTTCTTTACCGTAGATGGATAAAAGGTATCGTATAACCATCTTTGGGTGTCCAGCTATCTCTGTACTAAAATTGGTTATGTCCAGCCGTTTTGACAAAGGAAATTATGAAAATAGAGATAGCGCCATGTTGGCACGGCGCCGCGCGCCCATTCAAAACCTAGACAAAATCTAGAATTTTGTAATAGTATATAGACGACACCTTGACAATATAGTATTATAAAGGTGAATGTTTGTGAGTGTGTTAGTGTGTTTGTATGTTTGTTACTTCTTTACGCTCAAACGGCTGGACCAATTTTGATAAATTTTGGTATAAAGGTAGATGACAACCTGAATTAACACATAGGCTAATACTTTTCATCCCGATAAATGTAGTGTTCCCGTGGGATGAGCAGGTAACACCGCGCAACTAGTTATAAATATGCGTAGGTAGCTACTCTCATAAACTCTAAAGCTCTTGTTTGTCTACGAAGGCTCGATAAACCGATTTAACATTCAATAGACAGGACGCAGTTCAAACTAGCCGACATGACGGGTCAAGCGAGGTAGGTTGAAATCGATACAGTACTGAAATAAAACCAGTATTTTGCCTTCTTCGTATTATCAATTACATATTATGACATTCAATAATGATGACTTTAAATTTTGTGTCATACGAAGTATTAACATACAACGTGTTATGCGAAGAATCATTAATGACAAATAACTTGTATGAGGAAAACCATTATGCGATGACTCATTCATGACAGGCAAAATTATGACAAGGTTTTTTGTTCCATTAGAGTTCATCCCTGCAGTTTCATTATTAACGTAAAGTTCTTAATAGTGTTCTGATTAGCCTCTGGTTTAAAATTTAATATAGCTGCTTATTTTTAGGGTTCCGTACCTCAAAAGGAAAAAACGGAACCCTTATAGGATCACTTTGTTGTCCGTCTGTCCGTCTGTCATGACCCTTTTTCTCAGGAACGCGTGGACGTATGAAGCTGAAATTTATATCAATTACTCAGGTCTACTGTCCCTTGAAGCTGTGAAAAAATCAAACTTCTAAGCCAACGCAATCAAAAGATACAGCCGTTTATGCCGCAAATTTTCGACACTTGCAAGGGAATCAAAACCTACAGGGTGCTTCCCGTGAACTCAGAATCTTGAAATTTGGTACGAAGCAACGTCTTATAGCATAGATAAAGGAATAATTACGAAAACCATAAATTTTTTTTTTTAATACCTAACTTTGCACCTAATTTGCAAATTTTCGACACTTGCAAGGGAATCAAAACCTACAGGGTGCTTCCCGTGAACTCAGAATCTTGAAATTTGGTACGAAGCAACGTCTTATAGCATAGATAAAGGAATAATTACGAAAACCATAAAAAAATTTTTTAATACCTAACTTTGCACCTAATTTATATGGGGCGCTATACATACCAGGTGCAAACTTAACTTAACCACTTAGGGATGGAAAGTGTTTGTACGGAACCCTCGGTGCGCGAGTCCGACTCGCACTTGGCCGGTTTTTTGTATTAGTACATTTGTTTCTGACACTAAGGTTCAGTTTCTTACAACATAGATATTTTATAAAATACTAAATTTAGAAACGTAGTCATAAGTTACAGAGCCAATATCGATAGGTAGGCCACAGAAGACCATCATGTTCAGAATTTATATTTTTCATTCCTAAATTAGTCATCGTACAAAATATTTATGTTTTAACTAACACATGAATGTATGCTGTGATTGGTTAAAGTTAAAGAAACATATTAATAATAATAATAAATATCGGACAACCTCACACAAATCGATCTAGTCCCAAACTAAGCTCAAGAAGGCTTGCGTTATGGGTACTAGACGACAATATACATACTTATATAGATAAATATATACTTATATACATAGGAACAACCATGACCCAAGCACAAATATTCGAGTTCATCGCACAAATATTTGCCCTGACCGGGATTCGAACCCGGGACCGCCGCTCAGTAGGCAGGTGCTTACAAACTGAGCCAACCGCGTCGTCGTTAACTGAATAAGGGCTGTATAAGCTCTTATACAGCTTACCTATTTGCTACATGGGAACTCTGTGTATTTTTATATCCAAACATTATCTTCGTGAAATAAAAAAAAAACTAAAATTACCAATTTTCAATCAATTTTGTAATCCCTATTTCATTTTCAAATTATCTGATCCGCACTACTTGTGTAAATGAGGACTTCATAAAGTCACCTGGCTGTTTTTATACTTAAACTGTGTTGTTTCTCGGCTCGGATCGCTTCAGGTAAACAAATATTGACTCACGCTGAAAACACGTGGTGAAACTCAGGAGTAGGGCCTCCGTTATGTTTATATTGTGTTTAATAGATACTCAGATTTCCCAGAAAACCTCAAATGACCATTCAATAAAATATATAGTCTATCCTGAATTCTAAGATCAAATTATGACAAATGTAAATTTGAGGTCGTTTTTCATTTGTGTGAAACAAATTAAAAACGGCCTCAAATTTACATGTGCCAAAGTGACTTCTTTTGTTCTTAGAGATCGGACAGACTATACTTACATTACATACCTATAGGCGGGGAATTAGTGAATATCCCAGATTTCAGGTGTTTGTTAATATGCCTGGTGTGGCTTTACTGATTACCGCCCGTGGTTTGTCCTAAAGCTTTTCGGGCCTTGGCCAGGAAGTGAGATTTTCTCCCCGCTTAGCAAGCAGTAAATCCCACTTACGGCCTGGTGACGTAAAATTTAAAAGTAATTGAAAATACAAAGTAAGGTCCAGTGGATCACATTAGTTTGCCTGGATTCCCTTAAGTTTTTGACCTTTCTTAATAATCAATTAGAAAATCCTCATAATAGCCTTACGGCAAAACAACTAACGCGCGGAAGGTGAAAAAAATGCAAAAGAAGAAAAAGGTTTGCTCCCTTTAGTACCGATTGTAATAAATGATAATAATAAATAAATATAAATAAATATCGGACTACCTCACACAAATCGATCTAGTCCCAAATTAAGCTCAAGAAGGCTTGTGTTATGGGCACTAGACGACGATATACATACTTTTATAGATAAATATATACTTAAATACATAGAACAACCATGACCCAAGTACAAATATTCGAGTTCATCACACAAATATTTGCCCTGGCCGGGATTCGAACCCGGGACCGCCGCTCAGTAGGCAGGTGTCTACAAACCGAGCCAAACGCGTCGTCGAAATATAGTAATCATGTTTACAATCGGTCAGATAAGATGGGCGCTCATGGGTAAATACCCAATAAATACCGGGTAAATACCCAATCTACCGGGCAGCAGTAGTAGTAATTTGGGTACATGAGCGCCCATCTCTACTGCGCCTTTACGACCACAACATTTGACATCTGCCAGATGTCAAATGTTGTGGTCGTAAAGGCGCAGTTAAATGACAATAATTACTTATTGACGTTAAGTATTTATACGGCATTATTTTATTAATTTCAATTTATTGTAAACTGTGGTACGGGTGGGAATATTCACCGTGGAGAATATTCCCACCCGTACCAAGAAGTTTGGCAATTCCTTCATCTGCCGAACTATTAAAGTATGGAACTCCTTGCCGGCTCATGTGTTTCCTCCTTCTTATAACTTGGGACCCTTCAAACGAAGCGTGAAGAAGCATCTCTCGGGCCAGCATGGCAGTGTCAACTGACTTGGCACCGTTGGTTTCTCGTCAGTTGCCATTGCGACTTGGGCTCCCCTTTTTGCTTACCATCAGGCGAAGTGGAGCCACTATGTTGTGCCGTTATAAAAAAAAAAAAATAAAAAAAACTAAGTCTCACGCAAACGCTGATAACCAAAATAAAAATTCAAAACTATATTTTTCAACAGAATCGTAATATTAGGTATATATGGACATTTCACCATAAAATTCAAAGCAATCTAAGAAACCATAACTCACAAAATGCACATAACGCAATTTTTGTATGCATTCTTATAACAACACATCTCATGATAGTTTCGTTTTGAATGTGATTCATATGTTGAATAAGATAAGGTTGCTTAAACAGCATGGTAAAGTAAGATGCAATGCGATGCTAGATGGAAGCCGATATTTTTAGAATCAATTTATATTCGCGTAGGTTGTATACAGAGGAGCGCTGTGGAACAAGCCATTTAGACGATAAACAAGCATTGCGTGCCTAAAATACAGTCGGAGCCAAAAATCTCTTCTTTCTTTTTGCAAATGGCTGCAGCACATCAGCTCAATGTACAGTTTAATACATTTATACATATATATATGGGCGGGGCAAATTGCTATTTAAATGAAATCTGTTGGTACATGAACGGGTTATTTTTGGCTTTTCAGTATTTTTTTGAAGTCGGTTCTTTTTTGTTATTCTGAAATCATGACTCCTATTAATTTTAAAACTGATTTTCAATGCAAATCTAGTATTTTGTAGTAGTATTGAAGGAAAAAGAATGAAATATCTTTTTATTGAACATTATTTCACTCCAAAATGGCTAATAATTCAAATTTATGTATAATCCGATCTATATTGTGCGCCCTACGTAATAGGATAATCATGTACTTCTATGTCTGTAAATGATATAATAATAATCATTTATTGCAATCATGTTGATTATGATTGTATGTGAAGACTCCAGAGAAGGATATTATAGCAGACCAGTGCGGAACAAGTATTCTAGACGATAAACAAAGCGGTATCGCGTGCCGCCAACTATATCTGGACTGTGTTAACCGCCACAGCAGGAATAATGATGATACCAACATACAGTAAGTGCGAAATAGAAGGGCAGGCCAACTTTTTCTTGTTTTCTGTCCTGTTCAGGGAAGGGGGCAAAAGTGATTAAATTATAGTAGTTTATGCAACTATTACATAGAAAGAAAACTTAAAACACGAGTGTGGTTTTATAAAACGAGCCGAAGGCGAGTTTTATAATAGAATACCAATAGTACAGTTGCATACACTACTTTATCTACACCCATATTCATAAATTTTCTTTAATGTAGATATGAAGTATTCGGTAATATTATATTGTAATACTGTTATGGTGAGGACGTTGGGATATGGTACTGTTATGAAAGCACATCTCTGATTTTGTTCGCTGCCAAGTAAGGTAATAAAAAATGATTGTAATAAAAAAATTACAATCTGGGTGTGTAGGCCATCTATGACCACATTTTTGGGAAGTAATGTGAAAAATATATTTTGTCCTACTGTATGCATTGTGTTTACTATTACTTTAGTACGCGAGTGAAAAAAGTAGCCTGCCTTTTCGAGGGCCTGGATTTATGTTGTACCTTTTGAAAATGAACCCGCATTCATAGGATTAGCTGGGGGCCGCTTTAAATCGGCGGTTAGTGCAGTCTAGCTTTGGGAATGACATTTCATTTGCCGGTTTACATCGTAGACTGGGTTAAATGAATTTTGAAAGCGATGTGATTTGTGAAACGGGGTTTATATAGTTTGCATTTTGCTGAGATAATTTGTGGGCTTTGTACCCAAAGGGTAAAAAATGGGACCCTATTACTAAGACCCCGCTGTCTGTCCGTCTGTCCATCTGTCCGTCTGTCCGTCTGTGCGTCTGTCTGTCTGTCTATCTGTCTATCTGTATGTCTGTCACCAGGCTGTATCTCATGAACCTTGATAGATAGTTGAATTTTTGATGATGTATTTTATTTGCGCTATTTTAACGCTTCGATATAGACATTTGATCCAAATGAAAAAAAGAACTAATTGAAATCCTCAAAAAATTTCGTCATTTCGTCAAATATTAAACCTTTACCGCATACGAAGCCATATATGGCAGATATGAACTTGGACCTTATTGGCATAGGTCAAGGTTCAAATTCAAACAACTATTTTTTTTCTATATGCGGTAAAGGGTTAAGAGAAAATCTTACACAGATCGACCTAGCCCCCAACTAAGCAAATCTTGTACCTACTATTGGTACTAAACAACGATATTGTTATACAATATTCATAATACGTTAATACAGATATAAATAACATCCATGACACAGGAGCAAATATTCGAGTTCATCACACATATATTTACCCTGGCCGGGATTCGAACCCAGGGCCGCCGGCTCAGTAGGCAGGTGCACTAAAAATTGCGCCAACCGTATATGAGAGCCCTATTCCCAGGAATGGCTTCTAAATAAACATACGTGAATTACGCAGTGATCGTACATTTTTTAGCATTTTTGGTGAAGTGCTACTAGGGTTGTCATTAGTGCCCAACATTACATTGTTTGAACCAAGAATCAAATAAAATCAAAAACAAAATAGCGTAATAATCAAATCGGAAATACAGATAATATTCTCAGAGCCTGTAAAGCCCAACCGAATATGTATAATGAAATGGAGGGTTATTTTCTACATGAGATAATGTCAAACACAGTTGTAAAAAAAAAAAACTAAAATGAATCGGCAGCATACCCTCCTAAAAAATTGAGTAATTTTGGGTAACAGTACCTAATGAAATAAATTGAAATGAAATGCCACAGGGACACTTTTACAAGTCAGATTATGAATCTACTGGAATTTCGCAAGAGACCGCTGTTGAGAAGAAAGCCGAAAGAAACTCAACAGTAAGTCATTTTTTCGTAAATAATACTTAAAACCATTACATTACATTTGTGTTATAATCACATGGGTACACGTAAAGGAGATGTTTCGATACTCCAAATAGGAACATCAAAATAAAATTTTAACTTTAATATTTAAAAAGTGTTTAATTTTCAACGACAACATCATTTTAAACATCAATCATATTATACACGTCGTCAATCCTAGGTCGCTGTCGTTTGTCATTTGACGTCATCGCACCAAAAATGCTAGAAAAAGTACGATCACTGGTCATCAGAAATGAATATAATATCCCAATTTGTGTTAGTTGCCGCACAGCCGAGCGGTTGGATGCACAAATGAAAATGTCTCTGCAGAAAAATAAAAGCACCCTTAAATAGGCATCTCGTAACACTGCCGCTACCATAGAATAAAGACGCTACCGCTACCCGAAAACTGAAATAAACGTGAGAATAGTTTCAAAATTTAAAGGAAAATGGTTTTAACGAGTGCAGAAAGGGTTTATCAGTGCGAGGCAAATTTTCGTGGGTCGCCACTAGCGTGGGAGCATAGCATGTAGCGTACAGATACTTCAGTACTGACTATCTTTCTTCTACTTGGACAAAACCAAGGTTATGTTCAATGAACATGTTAGTCCGGAACCAATTGCGGTACAGGGCAGCTTTCTCGAGGTTGTTCAAGAGTACGTCTACCTTGGGCAAATATTGCAGTTGGGTAAAAACAACTTCGAGAGAGAGGCTAATAGAAGAATACAGCTAGGCTGGGCAGCATATGGCAAACTTCGTCGGGTCGTGACATCGCCAATTCCACAATGTCTGAAGACGAAAGTTTTCAACCAGTGCGTCCTACCCGTAATGACATACGGTGCCGAGACGTGGACACTCACGGTTGGGCTGGTTCACAAATTTAAAGTCGCTCAGAAAGCTATGGAAAGGGCAATGCTCGCAGTTTCTTTGAAGGATTTGAATTCGGAACGAAGTGATCCGTCAGAGAACCAAAGTTACTAACATAGCTCACCGTATTAGCAATTTGAAGTGGCGGTGAGCTGACCAAATTAGTCGAAGAACCGATAACCGGTAGGGTAAACTGGTGTTCTTGAATGGAGACCGCGGATCGACAAGCGTAGTGTGGGTCGCCCTCAGACTAGGTGGAGCGATGATCTATGCAGGGTGGCTGGCAAAAGCTTGATGAGAGTAGCCGAGGATAGCTTACAATGGCGTGCAGTTGGAGAGGCCTATGTCCAGCAGTGGACAAGAATAGGCTGATGATGATGATGATCTATCTTCATAGAGAAATTGTCAGTACTGAAGTGTCTGTACGCTACATAACGCCAAAGACGTCCACTGCTGAATAGGCCTCCCCGTAGCTCGCCACAAAGTACGATCCCATGCAGATCGCATCCATTGACTCCACGCTACCCTCATGAGGTCATCCGTCTATCTCGGGAGCCGTCCCACGGTACATTTTCCTAGTAATATGTATGTTGTCTCACTTTGCTGCCCCAACGGCCGTCCATTCTCCGGGCTACATGGCCTGCCCATTGCCACTTCAACCGCGCAATCCTGTGAACTATGTCGTTTACCTTGATTCTTTTTTTTTCTGATTTCTCATTCCTGATTCTATCACGCAAAGAAACTCCGAACATAGCCCTTTCCATTGCACGTTCCGTGACTCTTAGCCGCCTTATGAGTCACATTGGTATTTGACAAACATAATTCAACGTTTCTAAGTAAAAGTCATTAGTCTTACTAATGACTTTTAGCTCAGGCGTAGACCACGCGAGTTTCTTTCGGACTTGCTGGTTAAGTACTTTGAATCGAAAAAAATGAAAATTGTTTTTGTAGTTTCAGTGACGAAATGCTAAAACTTCCTAAGACTAGTGGCAGTGAGCTGCCATAATTTATTTATTTATTTAATTTTATTGCACAAAATACAAAAGTAAAAGTACAAATGACGGGCTTAATGCCATAAGGCATTCTCTACCAGTCAACCATAGGGCCAAACAGAAACTAGCAGTAATTGGTTAGCTGTAATTGGTTAGTATTGATGGCAATATTAGAAATTTCGGACCTTTTGATATCAGTCAATTTCTTTAATTGCAAACCCTTGTCGCGTGTTTGTTACAAATTGTTGAAACTTAAAATTTTTACATCCCAAGAACATCTAAATATTTGACAAAAGAATCTAAATATTTACCCAAAATTTCAAGAAAATCTGTCGAGAAATGCGACTTCTATGTGAAAGCAGCCGGAAAACTGCACTGTATCCAAACTCGCTTGATCATTAACCTGAGTCACTCATGATCCAACCTGCGTCTTCTTGGTTTAATACCTTTAAGATCTTCCTCTCTCCTCTCCTCCTCTTTTAATCATAATGAAATAATCTAGACTGATGTATCTGCTACTATCCTCTGTGCGTCCTCCCAAAAGTGCACTATTTTATCCCAACGAACGCAGCCTTTTGTTCCAAAATTGGACTGTTTAAGAAATAGTGTAGCACTGGGAGCAATGCTGCAATTCCTGCTTTAATATCGTTGAAAGCAGTTAATGGAGCGAGTCAAACATCTAATTGTGTTAGTTAGGCTATTTTGTGAAGTAAACATCAAGTGTTTCTCTAATAGACGCAAATACAGTAGGAGTGAAATTAACATCAAATAGAAAGGGTGATTAATCATAGTGATTTAGTTTAAGTTTATCTGCAACACCTGTTGTATTTTAATTAGTTTTAATGCGAAAGTCTAAGGGTGACATCGTCTACATTCCTCACTTTCGTAACTTGTTTGCTATACTCGTATAGTCTACCAAAGTTTAGTATGCCGTTAAGCCTAAGAAGTCAATCCTGACACATTTCGTCTCAATTAACTTTTAAGCGACTTCAGAAAATCAGGAGGATAAGAGAAGGCATTATATGAAAGCTTAAATAAAACCTTTAATTAAAAATTAAAAAGTAGTACTATATATGTTTAAGTTTATTGTGTTCTAGTTTAGTTTTATTGTAAGTATTGTAAGAATTTTTCACTTTCATTGTTGTTAAATTTTAATAAAATACATACTTATTATTCAGGGTGAAAACTAAGTCGTAACAGATTTTTTGTTTCTATCGCAGTATTTTAAGGCAAATTCATTGCATTAACTCTAAAAGCAAACAATGAAACTTAATTGTTAATAATTTTAAATAGCAAAAACACCAACCTTATGGTCACCATATTCGATATGACTTGGCCTGTACGTTTTATGACAGTTTAACGCACCAAATTAGGCTGACCATAGGACTCAGTCAATTTAAAACATTTTCTTTAATTAACGGACTAACAAGCAACGTTTACATATTATTGCTTGTTGTCACGTCCACATAATGATTTAAACTAAAGTTAAATACTGAAACAAATATTTCTGTTTATGACATAGGATTCACCCTTCATATAATATAATTGGGGCAGTAAGGTTCTGGAATGGAGGCCACGTACCGGCAAGCGCAGCGTAGGGCGTCCACCCACAAGGTGGACAGACGACCTGGTAAAGGTTGCAGGAAGCCGCTGGATGCAGGTCGCTTCCAACCGGCCGATCTGGAAGTCACTGGTAGAGGCCTATGTTCAGCAGTGGACGTCCTGTGGCTGAAATGATGATGATGATAATATAAATAAAATAATTATATATATAAATGGACCTATTAAAGTCACATGAGAAGAATCATGTTTGTGTAGTTGCACGCAAGCTCTGCGCCTATTTTCGCTTCCAACAACAATCTTTTTTCACACTCTTATTTACCAACATACAAAATTGGCTCCGCACAATTAAGACAGTTCCTTGCCGACCATTTGCACCCGAGTGGAAAATAAACTGCTCCCGACTTCGTCTGAATCCTTAATACAATTCAGAAGGGAGCATATGCCCGGAAAAGCCCATGGCTCAAACATAAAGGCGTCAGTTTGTACGGATGTTCAATGCACTTAAGACCTTTTTCGTTTGATACAAGAGTGAATGACTGAGAGAGTGAATGAGTCGAATTCTCGAGATGCTGCGTAGGCGGTTTAATCAAGCCGTCTCTTGTGGGTCGATTTTTAAGAAGATTAGTTAGTGTTTCACGTGTTTTTGTTATCATTTATGTTAGTATATCTCTAAATCACATGGCATTTGTATATTATGTATGTATGTATGTCGTTGTTATAGCGGCAACAGAAACACATTATCTGTGAAAATTTCACCTGTCTAACTGTCACGGTTCATGAGATACAGCCTGGTGACCGACGGCAATCGGAGGCTTAGTAACAGGGTCCCGTTTTTACCCTTTGGGTACGGAACCCTAAAAAATGACAAATTTCAGCCATTTTGAAGCAAATTCGCGATACCGTTAAATACTTCAACCCGTCTAGCACACTAGGCTTCGCGTCTCTTGTCGCGCGATATAGCATCGCCCGTCACTCTCTCACAGTACAGTGAAGAAAGGGATAGGTAATATTTCTCGAGCGAGAAAGTCTTAAGATAAGATAAGATCAGAATTGTTTAATCAATTGGAATTCACTGGAACTACTTTTGCATCGTCATTGAATACATAGCTATTACATTATTTGATACAATAGTAATAACATTAACACAAAATTAGGTACACAAGTCACAAGATTTCCAAAGTCACAGTTTTGCTAGAGGTGCATATATCGACAAGAAACTTCACAAGATGAATACATACCGACCGCCTGTTCTTTAACTTTCACAAGCAAATGAAGTGAGACTTTAGTTCCCAACTATTGCACCAACATATTTTTACGGGGAATTCACTTGAAATAAGCCGGCTAAAACATAATTACTACATTGATATAAATTAATACATAAACATTAGGGGTGCCGGATGTTTGATATAACGTTTTTTTGCTAGTATTAACGTTTCGCGTAATGTACGAGTAACAGTTTGATATAAGTATCACTTTATTTTTCTTTTTTTATTTACAAACTGGGGACCTATGATGGTTGCGTTTATCACGCGATAAATAAGTGACGAAGCATCTGTCACTTACACTCGAATTTTAACGAAACGTGACGGATGCTTTGTCACATATTTATCGCGTGATAAACGCAATCATCATACTATAGGCCCCCTGACCGGTGATTGACCTGAGTATCACCTGATAGTAAGTGACTACGGGGTCGAGGATGTACCTCGATGGTTCAGCTAAAGCTACTTTTTGCTTTGAAGAGACCTAAATTGTAATTTTCTGGGAATACACGGGATGGGAGCGAGTTTCTTTCCTTACCGGTTATTTCTTATGAAACAAAAAAAATCAGATGAGTTAATATTTAGTTTCGGAAAACATTGAAACCCCGTCAAGGCAACTGGATTGAACAATTTTATAGTACTAGGTATAGATATAGTATTCATGTTTAAATAAATAAAAACTTGAAAATATTAAAAGCGTCAGAAATTTCAATCATTTCGGCATGGCTAGAGTTGTGCGTACCAGTTTTTCACGTTGGCAAATTTAAGAGATTTTTATAATTTATTTACAGAAAAAAATAAAAACCATATTAACTACATTGCAATGGGGATGGAACCCACGACCTCTACTTATCCAGAGTTGTATTCTGACCCCTACACGACGAAATAAAATCGAACCAAATTAAAATTTAACAGCGTTTTAATTTTCGGCGTTTCAGCTGTCGCAGTGGTAAAGCAGCAACTGAGCCGACGGTCCTGGGTTCGAATCCCGGCAAAGGCAAATATTTGTGTGATGAACTCGAAAATTTGTGCCTGGGTCATAGATTTTATTTGTATTTAAGTATGTATTTATCTATATAAGTATGTTTATCGTCGTCTAGGACTCATAACACAAGCCTACTAAAGCTTACTGTGGAACTAGATGGATTTGTGAGGTTGTCCGCTTTTTTTTATACAGTGCACTTTCTTCTCCCTTTTTTTTCTAGTTCGTCACTGAGAAATATCTACCGTTATCGTCAAAGTGGTTGCTCTCATTGAATCCGAGCATATCAAAGCAAGTTCACTGCTACTTAGTTAGGGGACTTTCAATGCAGGAACTTATGATAATATCTTTGGAACTAATTTGTGGTTCATCGAATTTGACCAATAAGCAATATCATTCATAGTTTAATAATCTAAATAAATTAGCTGATGACAAAATACAAATATGCTTTATTTTAATTTCACACCAAAATACTACACGACTACGAGTAGTTAACATAAATAAACAACATTTGAAAAAAACGGTAGACAACAGGTACTCTTATCGCTAAAAAGCAATATCTTTTAGACAACCTCTATGTAGATGAGTTTTTATCACATAGATAGAAAGGAGAATTGAAACACATCGTAACCTGTACGAACAGAAAAACAGCAAACATACACATATAAAAATCGATAGGTATATAAAGCCATCGACCATTTTCACCGTGAAAAAGTGCGTTTAAGTTCATGGTTGTCATACAATTATTGTTTTGTTATATTATGAGGATTCTGAAAACTATTTCAAAATTTCTTTTGGATTAAAAAAATACATAAAAATTGCGTATTTGAAGTTATATTATTGGTTTTGTTTCATGACATGACATATTGAGCTAACTATTTCATATAATTACAGTATGTTGTATTAAATATTCAACATCAGTCTACACCTCTATGTTTACTCTACGCTCACAAGACTCTAAAACAGACTTCATCTTTTACCTAAGCCAAAAATTTCTCGCGTTATTCGGTTTAAAATGACAAACATCTTGGAGCTTTTAAAGCACATTTGGAAGCTTCAGAATATCGTATTTCCAACGGAAGCGATGACAAAGCCCTGAGTTTACTAAAACACGTGTACGGAACGTAGACCGTGTAAAGCGCTCGAAAATCTGATTTGTAATCACTGCCTGGGAAAGCGGGAATTCCGTACATTCATAGATATTTTTATACACTTCAGGCCAAAAGGGTGGAAATAAAGTTTTTCTCTTAATATTTAACTAGTGACCCGTCCGGATTCGCACGGGTGAAATGCTGATAATAAAAAAACCGCATCAAAATACGTTGCGTAGTTTTAAAGATCTAAGCATACATATTGATTGATTGATTGATTGATTGATTGATTGATTGATTGATATATTTATTTCTTATTGAAAATTACATCACATTTCACATCCATACTTAATATTATAAATGCAAAAGTGTGTCTGTCTGTCTGTCTGTTACCTCTTCACGCTAAAACCGCTGAATTGATTTTGATGAAATTTGGCATGGAGATAGTTTAAGATCCGAGGAAGGACATAGGATAGTTTTCATCCCGGAAATTATCCCTAATAAGATTGAAAAGTAAGTAAGTAGTTCATGATGACATTGATGACCCTGTCGGAAATGTAATGGTTAGACCAAAAGCACAATTGCTCTGACATTTGCTTAGGCGCTTTTAATAATCCCTTTTATTAATTACGGTCATTAGGTGGATATGGATATCTATCGTGTTGTACGAGGTTGCTTCCATACTTCCAAGTTCCACGCGGACACAGTCGCGGGCAAAAGATAGTATTAAATAAAATAGAACGATTTCACAATAAGATCGTCAGTGTAGTTATATAAAATTAGAAAGTAATATATACATACTAATATTATAAATGCGAAAGTGTGTCTGTCTGTCTGTCTCTCTGTTACCTCTTCACGCTTAAACCGCTGAATTGATTTTGATGAAATTTGGCATGGAGATACTTTAAGATCCGAGGAAGGACATAGGATAGATTTCATCCTCGAAATTATCCCTAAAAAGATTGAAAAGTGAGTAAGTAATTCATGATGACATTGATGACCCTGTATAAAATGTAACGATTAGACCAAAAGGACAATTGCTCTTACATTTGCTTAGGCGCTTTTAATAATCTCTTTTATTAATTAAGGTGATTAGGTGGATATCTATCGTGTTGTACGAGGTTGCTTCCATACTTCCAAATTCCACGCGGACGTAGTCGCGGGAAAAAGCTAGTATGAAATAATAAACAAAAAAATGAGAGAAAATTTTCACAATTTAAGAATATACCTTACAATAATATTATGATCTAGGATATCCTAGGCAATATAATGTCAAAAATTATAATTACAAAATAATAATCTAGGTACCTGCGCAAAGCAGGTACAGTTAGAAAACAATAATAAAAAAAATGGGTGCGCCAAAGTTCACATAATTTTTCAATCCCGATTATTGGACCTCCGAAAATGTTTCTCATAAAAATTTTCATCATAATAGTCACTACTCATACTTAGTCACTCTTACTACCGATCATAACTCCGAACCATTTATAATCATAATGTAATTTATCATAAATATCTCTAATACTACTTTTTGTTTTCATACATTTATTCATCATAACTGTTTTTGATCCTATTTTTCACTGTCATAATTTTTTTAAGCAGACTGGTTTCTACTCATAAACTTTACTATCATATATTTTATAAGTAGATTTATTTGTACTCATAAACTTCACTATCATATAGTTTTTACACTGACTTGTGTTGACTTATAAACTCCGACATCATTATTTTTTTTTATAAATAATGTGACTTACATTTACATTTAATTTCAAACCCCCACGTCTTGTTTTAAAAGTATTAACATATTTTTCCTCCAAACTGATAAGATAACGTATTAACACTCAGTTCAATTCTAACATCTCACTAACTAACGTTATTGCAACCTGGAACCCGTTTTGCCCAGCCACGTTTTGTTCAACCACGTTTTCCGAGTCCGTGTGTACTATAGAAAATTATGCAATGGTGTAAATTTTGCCAAGAGTCCGTTAGGAAGAACTGCGCCAAAATGGAACATGTGTCCGAAACCGAAAACTGTAGGTTAGGTTAGGTTTGTATTGTGACCACGTATAGCGGAGCGTCAAAATGTTTGCATGCTTGTTTGTATGTATACTCGTAAATAATCTACTATTACATCAAAATTCAATAAGCGAATGCATAGCCAGGATGGAATAAAAAAGAAACAGTATTTAGTAAGTAAGAGTATGCTAATGCCGTTAGGAAGAACTGCGCCAAAATGGAACATGTGTCCGAAACCGAAAACTGTAGGTTAGGTTAGGTTTGTATTGTGACCACGTATAGCGGAGCGAGCGAAGCGAGCGGAGCGTCAAAATGTTTACATGCTTGCTTGTATGTATACTCGTAAATAATCTACTATTACATCAAAATTCAATAAGCAAATGCATATCCAGGATGGATTAAAAAAGAAACAGTATTTAGTAAGTAACAGTATGCTAATGCCGTTAGGAAGAACTGTGCCAAAATAGAACATGTGAAACCGAAAACTGTAGGTTAGGTTAGGTTTGTATTGTAACCACGTATAGCGGAGCGAGCGAAGCGAGCGGAGCGTCAAAATGCTTGCATGCTTTTTGAGTCATAATGGACTCGGAAAATATGGCTGTACAAAACGTGGCTTTACGAAACCCCTACTCTAGACACCCTCACCTTATAGATACCCTCAATGATAAATTATAGCAACAATACAAATGTAATCAAAATGTTTCGACATCAACAATTTTAATATGAGTAGACTCCAGAGTTCTGTTTAATGTTATGATTTACAATGTTTATGAATTTTTATGGTTATTATTGAAAGAAATATGAAAACAAGCATTATGAATAAAAACGTTATGAAGAAAAACTGTATCGATGTTTAAATGTTATGATTGACAAGTTTATTGTAATTTATAGTTCTGAATAAAATGAATATGAAAATCAGAATTATGACTACACACATAATCTTAGTGACGATATTTTGAATCACAATGTTCTGAAAACTGTATGTTATGAACTCGGTTAGTAGTAGTACAAATTTATGACGGACAAAAGTATGAAGTAAAAAATTCGGAAGAGTGATGATTCTGACTACAAATCGGTAGTAGAAGAAAAATTCGGAGGATCGATTTTATGTGAGCCAATATGGACCCAAAAAAAATACCAGTACAATGTCAAATTAAGAAAATTATTTAATATACACATTAATTATTTATTGTCCATATATTCTGAAACAGAATAAAGGCTTTTCGATAGCAAAAGGTTTTTTAATTGGCGCTCAAATATTTGATCTGACGGCTCGTTTCTGTGCCTGGTGGGTAGACGTTTATAGAAAGAGGGGCCTACTACGCGCGGGTTCTTGTCGAGCAGCGCCAGCCGCCGCGGCACTTCTATTCGCGGTTATTCTATTCGGAATATTGGCGCGCTTAAACATATGTAGGTATATTCCGGCGCGTGTACAGTATGATTTCGTAAACGTACAGAGAGTAATGCGTCATCAATTGATATTGTTTAAAGAGCTTTCTGCACGAGTGCCTCGGATTCACGTTTGTTATCACGCGTAGTGTTTTTTTTTGCAAGATAAACACTCGGTCGGAATCTGTTGAGTTACCCCATAAAATGATACCGTATGCCATCAGTGAATAAAAATAGGCGTAGTAAATTTGAAGTAGTGCTTCACTGGACACAACCAGCTTCAATTTACGCAATGCAAATATTGCACTGCCAAGCCTTTCCAACAAACCTTATCCAATGCATCAACATCCTGTAGCTTATAATTACTTGTAACTGCAAATAAACGATTTTGATTTTGATTTTTTGATTTTTTTCACACAATTTGTCTACATGTGATTTCCTACTGTCAATAGTAAACCTACTGTCAATAGTAAACCCGAGGAACTTGCACGAATCACAACACGGTATCAGACTGTACCAGTGGAATGTGTATATGTCTTGCTGTGAAAACCATCTCATTTGATTTACTGACATTATGGGGACAGGCAGGCAGGAAGTGACTTTCTTTTATACTATGTAGTGATATCGTCGTGTATTACCCGTAACAAGCAAGCAAAACGTGTACTATGGGTACTAGACGACGATATATACATACTTGATACATAGATATTTAAATTATAATAATAATAGTAAATATCGGACAACCCCAAACAAATCAATCTAGTCCCACAGTAAGCTCTAGTAGGCTTGTGTTATGGACACTAGACAACGATAATCATACTTATATAGATAAATACATACTTAAATACAAATAACATCCATGACCCAGGAACAAATATTCGAGTTCACACAAATATTTGCCCTGGCCGGGATTGGAACCCAAGACCACCTCAGGTGCACTACAAACTGCACCAACCGCGTCAAAGTCAAAATGTACATAATACGCGACCCACTCGCTCAGTCAGCAACTCGTGAGGCCTCCCAAGCTGCGGGCAGCTCTTTGTCCGTCCACTTTTGTAGATTTCATGCGGGGATTCTTTCTAGACAACATTTTGTTTGCACAGGTTTTCGACGACGCGGTTGGCTCAGTTTGTAAGCACTTGCCTACTGAGCCGGCGGTTCTGGGTTCGAATCCCGGCCAGGGCAAATATGTGTGTGATGAACTCGGATATAAGTATGTATATCGTCGTCTAGTACCCATAACACAAACCTTCTGAGCTTAATTTGGGACTAGATCGATTTGTGTGTGGTTGTCTGATATTTATATTTATTTTAATGGGAATACACATTTCCGTATCCATCCTAGCTTTGCGGGACAGCGGCAGTGGTGCGCGGTACGCTTATCGCTCACTCTTATGGCCGCCATGCTCGGTTTCACTCAACCAAATTGATGAAAACCAAATTGTTTATTCTGTAAATAAGCCGCAAGGGCACTTTTACAAGTCTAAACTGAATCTACCGGCATTTCAAGAGAAAATGCTGTTGAGTAGAAAGCCGAAAGAAACTCAACAGTAGACGTTCAGTGATTTTTTCGTAATTATTTCATTTCATATTTCATTTCATTTCATTTCATTTGCAAATTCTTCAAATCTCTGTTTGGTATAATAACATTTCATCTATATATATAAAAGAAGAAGTCCTTAATGACTCATCAACGCACAGCCAAAACTACTAATGTAAGAGAGTTGATTTTTGCACAGTAGGTTACTTTTATAACGTGGGCTAGAGATAAGAAGCGATTTTGAAAAATTCAATCCCTAAGGGTGTTAAAAAGGGGTGCAAAGTTTGTATGGGGGAAACTTTTTTTTTTTGAGCTAGAGTCTTGAAACTTTGTAAAAAGGTATTAAAATAAAATAAAAGAAAACTGATTTCAGCGTTTTTGAAAATTCACCCCCTAAGGTGGTAAAAAATGGGTTAAAAGTTTGTATGGAGATTAAGTATTATGTTGAGCGCGGGACTTGAATTTTTGTTTAAAGGTACACTATTTGAATACAAGAAAAGTGATTTTAGCGTTTTCAAAAATTCGTCCTTTAAAAGGGTTAAAAAGGGGTTAAAAGTTTGTATGGGGGGAACTTTTTTTTTCAGCTAAAGACTTGAAACTTTGTAGATTGATTACTTATTAAAAAACACAAAAAGAACTTTCAGCGTTTTAGAAAATTCCACCCCTTAAGGGGTTAATCTATCTATATATATAAAAGAAGAAGTCCTTAATGACTCATCCACGCACAGCCGAAACTACTAATGTTAGAGAGTTGATTTTTACACAGTAGGTTACTTTTATAACGTGAGCTAGAGATAAGAAGCGATTTTGAAAAATTCAATCCCTAAGGGTGTTAAAAAGGGGTGCAAAGTTTGTATGGCATACAAGTTTTTTTTAAAGCTAGGAACTTGAAACTTTGTTAGAAAATATTAAAATAAAATAAAAGAAAACTAATTTCAGCGTTTTTGAAAATTCATCCCCTAAGGTGGTAAAAAAGGGGTTGAAAGTTTGTATGGAGATCAAACCTTTTCTTGAGCGTGGGACTTTAAACTTTGTATAAAGGCATATAATTAAAATACAAGGAAAGTAATTTCAGAGTTTTCAATAATTCGTCCCCTAAAATGGTTAAAAAGGGTTGAAAGTTTGATTCCATTACAAATTCTTTGACTAAGGCATATATAATAATAAAAAATAACATTAATTTAACGTCATTATAAATTCAACCTCTAAGAAGGTTAAAAGGGGGATGAAAGTTTGTCGCGGGGTTCAATTTTAATTTTAAGCTAGGAACCTGAAACTTTGTAACTAGGTATTAAAATAAAATAAAAGAAAACTGATTTAAGTGTTTTTGAAAACTCATCCCTGAAACTGGTAAATAAGGGGTTGAAACTTTGAATGGAGATCAAACCTTTTTCTGAGCGCGGGACTTTAAACTTTGTATTAGTGCATATAATTAGAATACAAGAAAAGAAATTTCAGCGTTTTTGAAAATTCAGCCCTGAAGGTGGTGAAAAGGGGTTGAAAGTTTGTATGAAGATTAAAAATTTTTTGAGTGTGGGACTTGAAACTTTAAATAGAGGCGTCTTATTAGAACACAAAAAAAGTGATTCAGCGTTTTTGAAAATATATGTAGCCCTGAAGATGGTGAAAAATTGGGCAAGTGCGAGTCCGACTCGCGCATGAATGGTTCCGTACCTATATATATATATCTATAACAAGTTTGTTGTATGGGAGCCCCCCTTAAATATTTATTTTATTTTATTTTTAGTATTTGGTGATAGCTAGACAGTTGAAATTTTCACAGATGATGTATTTCTATTGCCGCTATAACAACAAAATTTGTTGTTATAGCGTTCACCGTTCTAGAGATACAGCCTGGTGACAGACGGACGGACGGACGGACGGACGGACGGACAGCGAAGTCTCAGTAATAGGGTCCCGTTTTTACCCTTTGGGTACGGAACCCTAAAAAGGGGTTGAATGTTTGGAATGGAATGGAGATCAACCCTTTTTTTGAGCGCCGGACTTGAAACTTTGTATAAAGGCATATAATTAGAAATCAAAAAAGTAATTTCAGCGTTTTTGAAAATTCAACCCCTGAGGTTGTAAAAAGGAGGTTGATAGTTTGTATTGAGATCAAACATTTTTTTGAGCGCAGGACTTGAAACTTTGTATAAGGGCATATTATCAGAATACAAGAAAAGTGAATTCGTTTTTGAAAATTCAGCTCAGAAGGTGGTGAAAAAGGGGTTGAAAATTAGTTTGAAGATCAAATATTTATTTTGAGTGCGGGACTTGAAACCTGAGTTCATAATGATTTCGCGCAATTAGAGCAATTAAGCCGAAAAAAATAAATAAAAAGAGGCCAAGAGCGAGTCGAACTCGCGTACGAAGTTCGGTACCATTACGTATAAAATGGCAAAAAAAAACACGTTTATTGTATGGGAGCAGCACTTCAATATTTATTATTATTTCTTTTTTGTTGAATTACAGTAACCAACATCAAAATCATCAACTTCCAAAAAAAGAAAAGTAATTTCAACATTGCTTAGATCTGAAAATAATATAATAAAGATGTAAACTGTTCAAGATAAGATTCCACGCGGACGAAGTCGCGGGCAACAGCTAGTTATCCAATAAATATTTTGATGTAGGTACGTACTCGTAGCATAACATAGAATATAATTGTTAAATAGATTGATAAAATAATGATGTCAATAGATTTGCCTGACTTACTTATGTCTATGTTATATGATACGAAATTTCGAAAGACCAATATGTAAACTATAATACGTTCTTGTACATAAATAAATTAAGTTAAGTTTCATTTCATTTTGTTCAATTTCGTCTCATTTAATTATTTTTATTCAAGCAGTAACGTCTGCTAACGTAAACCAATTTTTCGCTTCATTGTAAACATTTCGTTAAATGTCTCGCTGTATAACATTTAGTTTTATTTCATTTCGTCTCATTTCCTTAAATTTTTCGATGTACAAGGTCTCTAGAATGCTAAAATATGATTCACTTCCCCACTGTCGGATACTTGATCCTTTTAATTCCATGTATTTACGACTAAGTGATTGAAAACGAAACTAATCCACATGGCAGGTATTGCAGGAGCAGGAAGCAAATTTGGATATCAAAACTTTTTTTAAATTCTGAAGGTTGAAAAAACATTTTTAATCGAGTATAATATTTTTTAAGGAAAAATCTTAACAGCGGGTTGCAAGTTTTGTGTGGACAACCGGTGCTAGCCGTACATCGACATCCGAAAGTTAAATTTGTTTATCCACTCATCATGCGAAAACGGCCGAACTGATTTTCAGGTAATAGGTAACATCTTAATATCTTATTTAAAGATAGTTATAGGATAGGTACTTGTTACCCGAATAAGGTATTACGGTAAAAAAAAACGCGGACGAAGTTGAAAGAACCTTCTAGGATGTTACGCCAATCGTAGTCAAAAGAAAATTTCGGTAGTATTGATAATACTTACTTGTATCCTTCATTTTAATATTTTGGGGAGAATTATCAAAAATATTGAATTTGACCCAAACTATTCAATATCACAAGGATATACCACTTTATACTCTCGCGGTTTTTTACACGTGGTCTCAGAGGTATTTGAGTACGTCTGAGACCAAAGCACGTGAAACCGTGTCGAAACGTCAGGCAATGAAGGTAAATCAATAATATCACGATAGATCCGGTTCAATAAGTTTCAATTATAACAAGGAAACTCAATTTTACTTTAAAATAAAAAAGTATAAAATTTATATAGATGGATATGATGTCAAATGTAGCATACGCTTCTACAAATAAATCCATCGAAGCCAATTTTACAGTTCTTTATAATATTTTAACCGCTGGATGAATGCGTAATAGCGGTTACAGGGTAGTTCCTATGTTCAAATATTTCCTTCGACTGATAAAAACATACAGATTCAGCAAGGCATTTTCACACCAAGTGCTATTAGACAATAAGCAGATATATACACTGGATATAGTCAGATTTTAATGATATTTTTTTTTTAATAAAATTTATTCAATTTATCGGACAGCACATTTATACGACTGAGTCCACCGGTATTTCCCAACAAAATACTTTAACATAGTCTACTTACAACTTAATTAACCACCAAACTTATTGGCAAAAAACGTGTAAGTACGACCTGAAAAAATATTATTTAAGTGCCGACGGTGATGTGTGATTGCTGGCGTAGGTCTAATTAGCATGTCATAAATACCTATCTATGCAATGTTGTGATTGGTGCGAAAGATTCGATCCTCAAACTGGTTTCTGTAACGTGTCTTATTTGTTTTATTATTTGTATTAGTGTTAGCAATATAATTATTTGTCTATCTAGGTAGATAGACAAATAATTATAAGCGCGGTATAGGTATATAGGTGTGGCGGTATAGGTATACCGCTACATCCATTATGTAGTCCATCTAAGCCAACTTCACAGTTCATGATAATATTTCACCCGCTGGATGCGCGGGCGATAGCAGCTTACGGGGTAGTTCCTAAGTCCAAACAATTTCCTTCTACTGATAACAACGCTTAAATACGCTCAGTAGAAGCAGCTACGTGTTCCCAATCATCTATAAGTGGCAATACTGGAGTCAAAGAATATATATACTAACGTAAAAAGAAACGACAGGGACACTTGTGTGCAGTAACAGAACTCGCGGCTATGTGTGCGTGTCGAGGGGCGAGCGGTGGCGAGCGCGGGACGCGCGAGGTGGGGAAAGTCAAGCCGCGGCTCGACTACCTCAAAGGGTCACACAGCCGCCGCGCGTCGCCGTCTCTGCTCGAATCAATTCACATTGTTCGCTCGCGCCGCGTCGTATGCGCTTTCATATTTTTCGATGTACCTTTACCTTTTGATATGCCTTGTGAATGCTTCCCATTAGATTTTTTGAAAAAACTGTTCGTACGATTTCAAATCTTCGCCGTAATTAAAGAGAATAATAAAATGTTTAAAGTAAGTCGCAAAAACAGAAAATATATAAAAGTAAGCAATTTATAACATATGTCAAGACTATTATACTAAATAAATAAATATCAGACAACCTCCCACAAATCAACCTAGTCCCAAATTAAGCTCAAGAAGGCTTGTGTTATGGTTACTATGCGACGATATACATACTTATACACGATGATTTTTAATCGGTGATCAGGAGTTGAAAAATATTGATAAACAGCTAAAATCTAATTTATTAGACGATGTCTCACGCAATTACCTTGCTGTTTAAGTATTTTAATTAATGGTTTTATTGAAATCAGTTACCACTGGATACTTGGTCATCCTACATTCTTATTGAAGTAAAGTAGATATTTGGAGTGACCCCCCGCGCGCGCGAAGCAACATAAGCTAGAATCAGCTCTGTGTTAAATATTCTTAAAAATTGTTAACAACTCAAGTTTACGTTAAATATGGTTACCAGGACTAAGCTATGAAACAGTGCTTTATAAAAGTGAAAAAATATAAAAAAAACACCTTGGACTAACAAAGTTATCACAGTGCAAAGTTAAATTAAAAATACAGTGATCTTATGCGCTATGACTCATCGTTAAACCGGCCGCCGATGCATTCAAATCAGCTGTTATCGGACGCGCTAATTTGCCGTGAAAATACTTTAGATTGTTTAATTATTTTACCTACCTTAATTACATCTATTCGGCTACTTTTTGCATTTAACGGTATCTAAATAAGGTATAGAATATTAAAAAATGCCTCCGAAACCATTGTGCGCTAAATGTAATAAGAAAATACTGCAAAAACATTATCTGGTATGCTCAGGTTGTAAGCAATCATACGATCTTGCCTGCTGTAATGCTGAAAAACGCTATAATCTTATGGATAAGGAGCGCAGGGACTCTTGGATATGTATGGCCTGCAATAGGAATAAACAATATCGTGAAATAATTGCACCTAATAGTCGACAATCAAAGGTTCAAACGGTGCCTACGTCTTCAACGCCAAAATGTGAAAAGGTAAATTGTCATCCCTTAAATACGACTGCTACAACAGCATCGCCTGGAAACGAGGAACAGTCATCCTTAAAAGATCGTTCAGACTCCCCCGATAGGATTACTAGAAGGATGTATAACCTACCTGTGCACAATTCCTTTCACTCACTATCTAATGATGATTCTCTTGGAAGCATACCAACACACAACAGCACTAAATTAAATAGGAGTTATCCTGATATTACTAAGACTGGAAGCGTGCTTGATCAGGATTTTTTCCAAGCCTCAGAGCACTCTTCGACACAGGATATTAGCGTTTATAGTCTGCCGAATTTAGACTCGCAGGTTAAAAATATTGTTGTCGAGGAACTAAAAGGACAGATAAAAAAACTGAAAGAACAGTTATTCGGCGCAGAAGGAGAAATACAAAAACTGCTTGGGGAGAATTACCAGTTACAAGATTCTTTGTCGGAGACGCGCAAAAAATGTGACTTCTACAAAAGTTTATTAAAAGGACCTATCCCCGGTACACCTAGTAGAACACCCGTGTTGTTGACAAAGAAAAAGGGAATGCGGCGGTCGAGTTCGAAAGCTCCGTCACTTGACAGTTTTTCCAAACATACTACGCCTGAAGGAGAATCGAGTTCGCTGCCTGACAAACCGAGTTCGTCACCCGCATGCGGCCAGCCAGCTATAAAAACAACGTCAACTGAATCTTCGAATGCTGCAATTCTGAACCCTTCATCAAAAAATAAACTGCTAATTTTAAGTAGTAATAATAAAAATAGTATAGTGAAAACTATTTCCGATAATGAGTACTTTAAAAGTTTCTCCTACTGTCATCATATCACGCCCAAAGCTGGAATAAAGGATTTAATTAAGGACCTGCCGGAGAAGCTTAAGTATATGTGTAAACGTGACTATTGTGTGATTATGATTGGAGAGGACGACTTTCATCATTCGGTCGATCTAAATGGTTTAGTACAGCATTTGCGGGATATTGTAAAATGCATTACATTTACAAATATTATCTTAGTCTGCCCGACGTACATATGTGGCAAACCTTTATTTAATGCTAGAGTTGAACGATTCAATTACTTAATTCTAGAAGATTTGAATAAATATAACACATGCCTCTTTGTATACGAACCCAACCTAAATCTGAATTTTGACATGTTTTTCAATAGGTCCGGACGGGTTAATAATTCTGGTATGAAAAATGTTATTGAAAACTTGGAGTATAATGTACGCTGGGCCTCTCACAGTGGTACTGCTGCGTTACACATTAGTAACAACGAGAATAAAACATTTTTTCGTGACTGAATGTAATAGTAGTAATGAAATGATAATCTTCCTCCATCAAAATGTATGCGGTTTAGCGAACAAGATAAATGACCTTGAAATTTACCTGAGCGAAAGAGATAATATTGTACATTTCGTTTGTGTAAGTGAACATTTTCTTAACAAAAACTCTGTAGATTCTGTTAATCTTGAAAATTATATTTTGTCGTCCCATAACACAAGGACATTAAAAAAAAGGGGTGGGACCCTTATAATGAGTCTCAAAAATAGAAAAACCGAGGAAGTTGCTTTTTGTAATAAGCTGTATGTAGAGGATGGTTTTGAAATCTGCGGTGTAAGAGATGTAGCTACTAATATTTATATTTATTCCTGTTATAGGAGCCCTAAGAATTCAAATTTTGAAGTGTTTATGAAACAGTGGGAATTGCTACAGGAGCACGCTTTCAATAAATTGGCAATCATATGTGGTGATTTCAATATTAACATGATAGAAGATAGTAAACAACGTAATGATTTTTTGAACTTATTAAAACGATATAACTTTAGGCACCTTATTAATGACGTCACTTTTCGGAGGAACGAGTCACAGTCTTGCATTGACAATTTTATTACAAATTTGCCGGAGGATCTAGTTGCAAAAATAGAGGTCGACCATAATGGATTGGGAGATGGTCATGCAGCTATTATCTGTGAAATGTATGCAGCGAATCCTAATATTTCGCAAAATATAAACCCCCCTGTGACAGCAGAAATACGCTATTTCTCTGAAAATAATATACATACATTTAGACAAAAGTCACTCAGTTTAAATTGGCACCATTTGGGTATAAATTGCTTTTTGGAAAAAATTACCAACATTTTTGATCAATGTTTTATAAAAAAAAGAAAAAAACATATGTCAAAAGATAGATTGAAAATCAAATGGATTTCAAAAGGTATAAAGGTAGCTAGTAAAATGAAGCGAGTCTTATGTAATATAAATAAGTTTAGTTGTCATAGCTCTGTTCTAGAATATCGAGAAAAGTACCTGAAAATTTATAGGAAAGTTATTAGGCATGCTAAAAAGTTAGCAGTGCAAAGAGAAATCTGTAAAGCTAAAGGATCATCTAAGGCAATCTGGAAAGTTGTAAACAAATGCCGAGGTAAATTTCAGAGTCGTAAACAAGAAAACATAGTTCTTAAGTCAAATTCCCAAATGGTAGAAAACCCCCTTGAAATTGCGAACATATTTTCTGCACAGTTTGATCATGGTACTATTCCGAGCACGGGTAACTTGGCTTCCGTAGACAAGTGCCTGAAACAGAGGACTCAAAATTGTTATAAAGATATTTTATGGAAACCAGTCTCATCTTATGAAGTATTAAGGATTATTCAGTCTATGGAAAATAAAACTTCTTATGGATATGATGAAATGCCAATTTCTGTTATCAAAAGATGTGTAGATATTCTCTCGGGGCCGCTTTCTGACTTTTTCAATAATTGTTACGATTCTGGCATTTTTCCAGATCAATTGAAAGTTGCTAGAGTTCTGCCTGTTTATAAAAAAGGAGTACAAACAGAGCCAAAAAACTACCGGCCAATATCACTCCTGCCGGTTCTATCAAAAATTTTTGAGAAACTCATTAAATCTCGCCTTCTTTCTCACTTGAATGAACATATGATTATCGATTCAAAGCAGTATGGTTTCCAAAAAAGTATAGGAACCATGGACGCCATAAATTCACTAATTGATGATGTAGTGTCACAAATCCACATCAGAAAAAGAGTTGCGGGCCTTTTTCTTGACCTTAGCTCTGCATTTGATACTGTAGACCATGATATACTCTTAAAAAAACTAGATTTTTATGGTTTTAGGGGTCATACCTATCAGATTTTGCAAAACTACCTTAGTAACCGAAAACAATTTGTGGAAATTAAAAGTATTAACAAAAAAATGGAGATATCTACTAAATCTAAACTTGTTTATGTAGAAAGAGGGGTGCCCCAGGGCTCGATTTTAGGGCCTATTCTGTTTATTGTCTTTATAAATGACTTGTGTAATTTCATGTGTAACATCGTACCCGAATGCCATTTAACGTTATTTGCAGACGACACTAGCGCAATAATATCTGCGAACAGTATATCTGAGCTTGAAGATAGGTTAACAGGTGCGCTAAAGGCGTTTCAATATTGGTTCGATGTTAATAATCTGAAACTGAATACTTCAAAAACGCAAATCATGTTGTTTAAGACCAACTCCAAAAACACTGATGCGCTTAACGTTATTATGAATGGTACTAGATTAGACGCGGTTGATTGTGTAAAATTCCTTGGAGTATATATTGATTCAGCGCTAAACTGGAAGCAAGAGCTGAATTCCATTCAAAATTCCATTCATTCAGCCTGTTACGCACTGAGAAGCCTCAGGGATGAATTGACAATAGAACAACTCAAGGCAGTTTATTATGCATTAGTTGAATCCAAGTTGCGGTACAGCATTATATTTTGGGGAAATAGCTACATGTATAATATAAGCAAAGCTTTGGTTGCTCAAAAAAGAGCGTTACGATCCATTTTGCGTCTTCCTCAGTGGGCCTCCTGTAGAGAACACTTTAAAAATTTGAGTATTCTAACAGTTCCCAGTTTATATGTTCTCGTTTTACTAACTGCGTTAGTGAAAAATATCTCCAAAATCGAGACTAGCGAAGAACAAAAGTTACGCTTTCTTACACGCACCAAAAATTTGAAGCCTGGTTTCTGTCCTAAGCACAAAGTAGCGCAGCACTGTACAAGAAACCAGGCAATAATCATTTTTAATAAGCTACCCACTAATTTAAAATTGATTACAGACTGTGTTGCGTTCAATATACAATTGAAAGCCTATTTGTTGAGGGAGTGCTTTTATAGTATTGATGAAATATTTGCAAATTAGTTTTTAGTCATTATTACGTGTTACATATTTAAATTCTATTCTAATTATTATTATTTTAAGTGTGTGTATTAATTTCAAACACAATCATTGTATTGTTTATGAATAAATAAATGAATGAATGAATGAATGACGTCAAGTGTTATCACTTTGGCGGGAAACTTGATAGATCTTATGTCAATAAACTTTTCCCTACACCGACTCCACCAAGACTCGACAATAATAAGAATAATTGGTACGATATTAACATTAAGCTCATTTTATAATCTGTTGGCTTGGCTAACATGTAATGAATGTGAATAAGTGAAACGAAAATAATTTAATAATCGTATAATAAAATAAAATAAAATAAAAACAACTTCTAATTCAAAAACTGAGAAAACTTAATCTTAAACATAATTTAATAAATGTTCAAAACGACCACCGTTTTGTTCTCGACAGAGTTCCGCTCGACGCCTGTGGTTCTGTTTTATTCTGTTAAGAACATAACGGTTTTCCCGTATTTCGTCGAATGCACTTATTATTCTTTGGCGGAGTTCCTCTACGGTATTGGCCTCTTGTTCATAAACAATACGCTTGACATCACTCCACAGATAGAAATCGAATGGAGTGAGATCTGGACTACGTGGAGGCCACGGAATGGGGCCGCCGCGGCCGATCCACCGCCCAGGGAACTCTCCGTTTAGGAAATCGCGAACCCTATGTTCATAATGTGCAGGGGCACCATCGTGCTGGAAATGTAAATTCTGTAAAGACTGCAGTGGCACTTCCTCCAATAGCTCTTCGACCACATGCCTCAACAGGATCAGGTAGTTTCCTCCGCGTAATGTGCCTTCAATGAAATGGGGTCCAATTACAGTGCCATTAATGATCCCTGCCCACACATTAACGGTGAATCGTAGTTGGAAAGCATTTCTTCTGGTGAGACGTGGATTTTCCGCAGCCCAAAAGTGTTCATTGTGGACATTAAATTGGCCAACCCGCATGAAGGTCGATTCATCCGACCACAGGATATTAGTTTCGAGATTTTCAAGATACCACTGACAGAATGCCATCCTTCCCTCTAAATCCGGTGCTAAAATATCTTGTACGGGCCGAAAGTGAAAAGGATGCAATTCGGACGAGTTAAGTAGTCGCCACACGAAGGATTGACTCACATGAAATCTTCTCGCTGCTTGCCTAGTGCTCCTACGGGGATCCCGAGCACAGTACTGTAAGATGCGTCTATCCAGGTTTTCAGGATGACGCAGAGGTCGGCCTGGTGCTTGAGCGTGCCCTGGTACTGTGAACTGGCCGAAGTCACGCAGGCTTTGTTTAAGGCAATTTATGAGACTGTGTGTGGGAATTGGTACGTTTGGATGAATCGCGTGGAACAATTCTTGAGTCCTTCGTGAGCTGTTAGTTTGTATTGACAAACGAATCATATCGTAACGCTCGATGTTCGAAAACGGATATGGTTCAGGCATGATTTTTGTATCTTTCCGATATTTACGCTTTCAGACAATTTTTATTTCGTATTTTGACTTTGTTATGCATTTGACAATGACAACTTATTACTCATAAGTTTAATCTTGATATGAAACTGCTTTTTGAAAGAGGTTTTAAGCTCATAGACTAAACTATTAGTAGGGTAACAATAATTTCCAATCAAAAGTTATTTTCAAAACAAAAAATATTACAGAAAAACAAAAATTGGTACCATGTAATTTCGACTTCAACGTGATCGCCATCATTTACTGAATGAGAAAAATTGGTTCCTGGTCACCGATTAAAAATCATCGTGTATAGATAAATAAATACTTAAATGCATAGAACATCCATGACCCAGGCACAAATATTCGTGTTCATCACACAAATATTTGCCCTTGCCGGGATTCGAACCCGAGACCGTCGGCTCAGTAGGCAGTTGCTTAACCAGTGCGCCAACCGCGTCGTCAAAATATTTATATAATTTAAACCTTAAATAAATAAACATCTTTCATTAAGTAATAATTATTATTTCATTGTGCCGCGGTAGCTAAACCGCCAACCCTACGCGTAGACGCGGCACTACAAGGTCACTGACGCACGAATTAAACCGATAGGCCCTTGTCGCCCCTGTGCTGGAGTGTCGTCCCTTTTTAATCAATCTAAAAAGACGGGGACGATACTACACTATTTCCACTTTTGAATTTCTACTGTACAGTCCATGAGCTACTTGTTACAGTCTCGCGGTAACTAATTCACCCGTAGATTTTTTAGGGTTCCGTTTAACCCTTATAGGATTGCTTTATTGTCTGTCTGACAAGACCCTTTTTCTCAGGAACGCGTGGAGGTATCAAGCTGAAATTCCTATGAAATATTTAGGCTGTGAAAAAATCAAATTTCTAAGCCAACGCAATCAAAAGATATATAGGTAGCTGTTTATGCTACAGATTTTCGACACTTACAAGGAAATCAAAACCTACAGGGTGCTTCCCGTAAGCTCAGAATTTTGAGATTTGGTACGAAGCGACGTCTTATAGCACAGATAAAGAAAAAATTGCGAAAGCCTTAAATTTTTTGTTACATCACATTGTACGGAACCCTCGGTGCGCTAGTCCAACCCGCACTTGGCTGTTCTTTTTAGACATGACTTAAACTGTATCAGGGCTGGTTAGCCCTCACTACCAGTAGTTGGACTTTGTGTTTTGCAAACCTGCTGCAAAGTTCGTGTTTTAACACTTATATATTATGATATTTTGAAATGTGACGTCACGAAATTTACGACCCCTCCCACCCCCTTGTCACACAATGTCACACTTCGTCAACCCTTTCCCTCCCCCTTAACGTGTGACGTTATTTATGGATGGCCCCTTATTGTCATTAAAATTTTTCAGTTTCTCCACTACCCAAATATTGTCTGGAAGAGATCACTCTTATATAGATAAGACCGCCTGTTGTTTACCTATAATTGTAATTTTTTGCATTGTATTTCTCCTGTATGTTTTATGAGGTGTGCAATAAAGAGTACTTGTATTGTTTTGTATTGTATTCTGGTCTTATTTTGTTTATTTGGAATGTTTACTTTATTATTTTATTATTATTTACACAATAAAATATTTCGCTACGCATCTGTTTTGTTTTTAAATGATTGTTTAATAAATTATTGTGAATCAGTGGATTGCAGAGGCAAGTATTTATTTAGTAGGATCAGATCACAATCCGATCATTCGGTTTGAGTGTTGAAGTGGAACGTTATCATTTTATTGAAATACTAATTAAAACTTTTAAATTTAAATTTAACTAGACATTTTAATATTATCTATTAAAACGAAGTACAACTAACAACAATATAAAATACGGATAATAGTATTGAAACGATCGTGTTTTTTTTGTAATTATAAAAAAACGGTAAAAACTCAGGTAAGAATTGTCAAGAACGGCCAGACATATTTCGAACTCATATGGAGGTCTTCATCAAAGATAGCTATTCGTGCTGCTACGTGACTCATGGCCAACTGCACTGGTTATCGCTCTCCTCGCCGCTCTCGCCCGCGGTTGGACTCTACCTCCAGCATGGAAGCCTGTGCGTTAATAGTACATTACTGCAGACGCCGGGAAGGAACGGATTGCCGGCTGAATGGTTATAGACGTAGACGACCCTAGAGAGGCCGGATAGTGATACGAAGCCGGCCTTCATGGCATGTATAATGCCGGCATATATATTTTCTCAAACATATGCAATGAAATAAAAAAAAATACACCACTCAAAAAACATAAATTCAGCAATTATTATAAATTGAGCTGTTTAGCCCGTTTAAAAACACAGACGCCATGTTTAAAAAAATACTTCCCAGCCTTGGCCTTCAATTTTGTATGAAATTCCCTTACAGTTGGACTTATTCCACCCCGTGACACTTCGAAGCCTGTTATAACGCACGTTATGACGACATTCCATTGCTTGTTTGAGGAAAAATTCGCGGCCTTAAAGAATGGCGTTTTCAGATAATGTCGTTGATACAATAAGTCAAGTGTGCGTAGTATCACTGGGTAGTAGTGACAGTGACAGACAGTCAGTAGTGACTGTGTAAGAGCTTACCTCCTCCCGCCGCGCTATCTGCGCGGGCGCTGGGCGGCGAAGAGAGCGAAAATAAGTGCAGTGGGCCGTGATTCGCGTAGCAGCATTGATAGCTGTCCCTTATGAAGAGCTCTATATGAGTTCGAAACATGGTCGGGCCGTCCTGACAATTTTTACGTGGGTTTAAACCGTTTTTATAATTATTAGAAAATACAGAATTCACGTGAATATATTGTTGATTACTATACACTTGAAGATGGATCGAGGAAAAGCAATTTATATTATTTTGGTAAATAATAATCTGATAATTATTTTGGTAATTACTACTGTTAATATAAAGTACTTAGTTCTATGATGTTAATAATATTATATTATTGTGAATTGTAAACATTTTTTTGTTATTATTGTGAATTGTAAACATTTTTTTTGTGTTCCGTATCCAAAGGGTAAAAAACGGGACCTTATTACTACGACCCTAGTGTCCGTCTGTCTGCCTGCCTGTCACCAGGCTGTATCACATGAATGATGGCTAGAAAAACAGACTAATTTAACTTGGCTCCCATAAATCTCCCTATTTTTGTATCCAGCGCCATATATATATATATACCAGGTGCAAACTTAACCTGACCATTTAAGATGGGATAAGTGTTGTCCGACTCGCACTTGGCTATTTTTTTGTGTAACTTAGAATCTGATATGTTAAATTAGTATTGTGCCGTTCTCAAGAATGTAATTATCCCGATTTGTATGGGGAAAAAACGCTCTCAGGATAGAGATCTATGTGAAATAAATATCTCTTGCAGCCTACTTGCAGAATGAAGTTGTGAATTAAAATTTTTATTAGTTGTATTGTACTGTCGGTTTTCATCACTTTGTGTCATCGTGCCTTATTTTGGTATTTTGTCATACTTAATAGGAATACAAGCCTTTCACATAAACAATGAAAGATCGTAAAACATAGCATAAAGAAAATGAGAAAGGTTATTTGGCGTTAGGCTGGTGGGGAGGTTAACACTTTGGACCCGGGTACGATTCCGATTCAGCTTCGATCAATAGTACAATGGTTCTTTTGTTGCAGACACTTTTCATGCACGCAAATATGGGATGGACTCATGGTTTTTTCAATTCGGACGCTGAAAGAAGATCAGACGACAGGATGCCTTTTCTCACTAAGCCTGAGGTAGGAGCAGTGCCCTTACCATGAGTTAAAGTAACCGTACTCACTGGCGACAGCGTAAACGATTTGTATGCAGAATAGTCAGTATTAGTAGTATTTGTTGTGTTGCGGTGTGGGGGTAAGATAGCCGGTGAAATTACTAGCATAGAGGCATTCTATCTTCGTCCTCCGGGTAGGCAAGCACTTGTGACTCCTCTGGTGTTGCAGGTGTTTATGGGCGACGGTTATCGCTTTCCATCAGGCGATACGTTTGCTCGTTTGCCCCCTATGACATAAAAATAAATAAATAAATAGCACGGCGCCCCTAGCGGTGACTTTGTAGAACTACAATTCGCCATACAAATCGTTTTCGCGGTCGCTGCGAGAACTGTCACTGTAAACTGATGTTAAGGGGACTGTGTGACTGTGTGACGAACTGTGTGGCGATATAAGTGAAAAAAGTCATACATAGGAAATGTACACAGCATAGGAATTTGAAATTGTTGGTTACCCGTCCCATACATAAATAGAGAAAGAAGTACGAAACACTGGTTATCGCATCTACTCACATTGTAATGCTTTATTATAATGTGTAAAATAAAATAAAATAAATATTATAAACGACATCGATCTAGATCCCAACTGAGTATAAAGCTTGTAATATGGATAGTAGACGACGATATACATAATAAATAAATACATTATATACTATAATTCAGTTTTGATATATAGTGGCTAATATTAAATTTGTAGGTACTTATTTCGTTTTTTTGCACCATTTTTGAGAAAAGCTCTGCATTGGTCTTATGGAGGTCTCCCACGGTCGTCCTTTTAAAATTAATGGTATCACTCAAAAAGTCCGAACTATCAATATTCGGAATTTTCAAATTCCAAAAGTGAAAATAACGCGAAACGGTCATTTTCACCATTGATCATATGATACATATAATGATATGACAAAATCATCATTTATATGATATCCCAATCATCATGTAAATATTTTGTCGGGACATGGTTTTCAGAATACCTAATGAAAATTCGGAATTCATCATCAGATGCATTCGGACAAATGAAACTTCGGAGTATTGTAGTGTACCCCTCCCAAGGTCGTCCTGTCTTAAAATGTACTATTAACATTTGAAATGTACGCAAATAATATTATTCTTTCTGATTTCTAGAGATCATGGTCTTTACGAGATATTAGACAAGACAATTCCAAAATGTTAAAGTACCTCAGGGGCAGAAAATTAATTCCGTCCAGTATGTTCAAGCTTTATGAAGAAGACCAAGATTCGACTCAAGAGAGTAACCAGAATGAGGATGAAGATACATATAATAATAATTATCAGAATAATCAGAACGTGGAGGCTGTATACGAATCAGGAGAATCTGGGCAACAACCAGAAGCGGTGGAGGCGGCAACTCCCATCATAATATTGCAACCACCCGAGGTAAGTTCTCTCGACTCGAATCTGGACTTCAAATTACAGGGATAAGTTCGCTTTTGTACATATTAATTGTTTAATGTCTTTGTTATGTATATATTTTATTTTTATATAGCGTTAACATAGATACATACATACAAATAAGTCTCATGGGATCACCTAGGTGATTTTAGGGTGCTATGTCCAATAGGCCTCCCAGGTTGATTTTGTGGATAAATGTAGGGTTGATATCCCGATTCCCGGATATCAAAAAAAGCTCCTTCGAGTGATTCTAGTCGGAAACTACTTCTAGCAAGATCACCCAGGTGCCCCGTACATTGGACACTGCCCTGACGAGCATGATCCCATGGATGATTTGGTGGACAGATATATCCAGTAGGCATATTCAGTAATCCCCCTCAGTTCAGTGTACCTATTATTACCTATATTATACTCGAACTTATCAAGATTTTTTTCAAGAATTACTTCTGTAAGCAGTGCTTTGTTGTCTTCACTAAAAGTAAGTTTGACTTTGTGTGGGAATACATAAAAAGAAAAAATGGAACCTTCCTAGGATCAATTTGTTGTCCGTTTGTCTGTCTGTCTGTCTTGGGAACGCGTGGAGATATTAAGTAGAAATTACAATAGACTCAAAAGAATACAGTCCCTTGAAGCTGTGAATAAATCAAACAAAATAAGTTAACATTAAAACAAAAATTACGGCCGTTTATGCCGCAAAAACGTATAATCGACACTCTTAAGGGAATAAAAATTCAGTACTTTTCCCGTTGACCTAGAACTATGAATTTGGCAAGTAATACCGTTTCATACTACCAGCTATAGGTAAAAATCTGAAAACTATATAAATATTGTTATTAAATCATAACAGTTTTTATACAAATATGTCTTTATTTAAAGAACGTTAAACAGTTTTCCAACGGTAAGCATAAGTTTGTCGCTCAGTACAGTTTATCTTTTCCTTCGAACAATATGCAGTGGGTGCTTTCATAGTTCGTACTACGAAACCCTCGGTGCACGAGTCTGACTCGCATTTGACCGTCTTTTTTATAATCAAATTACAGGTTTTATTGGAATTTTTTAAGAGTCCAGTGAATCTACAGATCTCACACTAAACGCAACTATCAAAGGTATTGAAAATGTACTTTAGTAATAAAGCTCAGTATGATAAAATTTGACAAAAAGTTTTCTGAACTCGTGCGTAAGGGACTCGCTACCGGCTACAGTATGTCAAAACCTTTTTTTTTTGCATTTGTTTTTTATGTATGTTATATAGTATTGTACCTGTTGGCAAACCTAATAAATAAATAAAATAAAATAAAACCTCTCTATGTTAGAACTACAATAAAAAGACGGGCTGGCCGCATCTGCCAACTCAGACCGTCCCGTATTGCTCTAGTTAGGCAACATTATTTTTAACATCTTTCGTCTAAAATTTACAATACATAAAATAAAATATTAAATACTGGGAATGCAAGAATAAATTTAACAAGTATTTATTAACACTTACCTATGATGAGACTGAGACCAGTTCATGGGAATTAATTAAATCTTTACTGTTACCTACATATTTAATTAAAATCTGCAGACAGTTTTCATTAAGCACTTACCGTAACAACTATTATAATTTGATTTTATTTAAGAGTTGAAACTTTTGTAATATGTACTAACATATTTAGATATAGGAAAGCATAATTAAAAATACTAATTTGAATTCATTAGTAATTAGTACCTATAAAGAAAATTGTATTACCTATTTACTAAGTATAGAACATTACCTCTTCTATGTCCTGAGGTGGGCGTAAATAGCTGCGACACAGTTTACACTACTGCAGCTATTTACGAACATTTGTACCCAAAAAACATGTTTTTGTTCAATAAATATCTTTTATCTTTTTTTTTAGCCTTATTCAATCCCGAGGTTATTCTTTTTTTGTTTCTTGAATAGCTAAGCTCAAAAAAGTAATTGGGAAATTCTCGATTCAAGTCAGCGAAAATATTTTGATTGGAAACCTTAAAAAGTAACCGACCGATTTCGGGAATTCAAATTGCACTTTGAAGTCCTCCGGCAGACGCACATTTTGACTTATGGTCCATCCGCATACCTTTAATATCTGTGAAACTACAGGCAAATGTCAGAATTTCATAAATCAGGCCACTAAATATCAGGAAAACATAAACACTTCCAATGGTAAGACCAAAATCAGGCTGTATAGGTACGGACTTTCTGAATGATATCTTATAACACGTGAATAACTTTTATTTTCAGTACGAGAAAGACACATGTTTGTGGCGCGAACATTCGCCGCAGGACCCCCAGGAAACGGAAAAGGATGCCCGAGTAGCTGTGAAGAGAACCCAGCAAGAAAACGTAGGTAGCCTCTTAGATGGCCCTTAGGCGTATCAAATTTGAGTTCTGACGACGGGTGATGTCATAACACTACGTTTCCCAATAGGTATGTATGGGGAAAGAACGTTCTCGAGAATGGCACATCTCTACACGTCGAGGCGTGTTTGACCTTCGTATATTATTAATACGGCTGAAACGGTAGTACCCCCTAAAATATGCCAGTTCAGTCATGTCCAGTGCTGGATAAAGGAGTGAAGAGGCTGGGCCAGATTACTTCCCCAACGGCACACACGCACAAACACTTGCACACACGAGAAAAGACAACAGATGTCTATTAAGACTCTGGGTTAGTAGATAACAACGATTTTTAAAACGTTGTTTCTATGTTCTATTTTCTTACCGCGTGAAGTATAAATTAGGGCCACACATAGAGAGTTTACTTGTAGTCTCAAGTCTGATCAGGAGGCTTTTAACGTTCATAATTTATCACTCCTTATATAAAGCGATTCATACTTAAATGAGATACATCTCATCATAATTATAATACAATACAATACAAATCCACTTTATTGTCATCATCATCATCATCATCATCATCAGCCCGGAGTCGTCCACTGCTGGATATAGGCCTTCCCTAGTTCGCGCCACCATACCCGGTCCTCAGCTTTCCGCATCCAACCGCTTCCCGCCACTCTTTTTAGGTTGTCGGTCCACCTGGCGGGAGGCCGTCCTACAGGGCGTGTCGTTCGTGGTCTCCACTCTAGAACTCGTCTGCCCCATCGACCATCAGCACTACGACAAAAATGCCCCACCCACTGCCACTTCAACTTGCATATCTTTAGGACAACAAAAGATTATTGTACTTTATTGTATACCTCAAAAACACAGGGATACAAAACATGAGAGATATACAGAAAGTACGGAAATTGTCATCTCGTGACGATAGGTACGCATGGTTCTAAATGCGAAACCAAAGTATGAGGTAAAGGGTAAAAAAACCTATAACCATCTATACAAGTAAAACTTTTCCTGTACCAAAATTGGTTAATTTTTTTCAAGCAGTTTCAGTACGAGAGGAAGAGTGGCATGGCGCCATCTAGCTAGTTAATTTTCCGACTACTACGTATTTTACACATTTTATAAAGTACAATGTTATCTCATCTAAACCCTAGTTTGTATTTAATCTAAATAGTTTATGATAGCTGTCATTTCTCGATCTTGCTGTGCAGGCATACATTTTGAGTATGATCGGGGACTGGACTCTGAATTTGTACAATTTCTTGAATTGTTACAGGATCCTGGCGATGGCGTAGGGGGGTGGATTTCTCGTGCTTGGGAATGTATTTCGAAAAGGTTTTGGATTTCAATTGAAAAAATTAAAAAGACAGTCTGCCGCACGCTTGGGGGACTTTATGCCACGGAGCAGCCAATCACAACTAACACTACTCAGGCACCTAAGACTCATGCACCTAAGATTTTAGCAAAAAGCACTACTGTAACGACAACTGATGCACCTAAGAGCACTAATGTAACGACAACTGATGCAACTAAGATTTTAACTAATATCACTACTGTAACGACAACTGATGCATCTAAGATTTTAGCAAATATCACTACTGTAACGACAACTGATGCATCTAAGATATTAGCAAATATCACTACTCTAACGACAACTGATGCAACTAAGATTTTAGCAAATATCACTACTGTAACGACAACTGATGCAACTAAGATTTTAACAAATATCACTACTGTAACGACAACTGATGCAACTAAGGTTTTAGCAAATATCACTACTGTAACGACAACTGATGCATCTAAGATTTTAGCAAATATCACTACTGAAATGACAACTGATGCACCTAAGATTTTAGCAAATATCACTACTGTAACGACAACTCATGCACCTACTGAAAAAACCTTTACTACGCCTGAATACCCTATAACAACACCTAACTAACACTGTGCCTGAAGAAACTCCAACTACGCCTGAAGACACAACTTTATCTAGTATGAAACAACAAAAGATTATTGTAATTGGAGGTTAGCAATGCTCGTATATCACAGATTATTTAAAGGATTCTCTAAGTATCACGAACCAAACCGGTGTCAAAGTAGTATCAAAATGTGATCGGAAGATGTAACAAGACGGCGACCTCTTCGAAAATGATACATGATTTATTTAAACTTCAAGAGCTATACGACGACTACGAGTATGTAATATTAAATAAAGGTGAAAAGAGCTGGAATAATACTTATCTGAACAATTTTCGCGAAGACCAAAACTTGCCCACTCTACGTGGTAATCCTAATATGATGTTTCTTCCTGCTAACCCTAACTATAACGATAATTTGCAATTGTTTCAAATTGTCCAAGATAGTCAACCCAAATATTTTGTCGTCTACTATAGCATGCGACTTTCAATCCGGAGGTCGCGGGTTCGAACCCAGCCTGTACCAATGAGTTTTTCGGAACTTATGTACGGAATGTCATTTGATATTTATTTTACCACTCGCTTTTCGGTGAAGGAAAACATCGTGAGGAAACCACCTAAGCCCAATAAGGCCTAGTTTCCCCTCTGGGTTGGAAGGTCAGATGGTAGTCGCTTGCGTAAAAACTAGTGCCTACGCCACATCTTGGGATTTAGGTAGCCGACCCCGATTGAAAATTCATTCTCAAAAAATGGGACAAAGGCTAGGAGGATGACTATAACAGCGGTGAATTGAACAGTTCAGAAAGTGTAAATACATAAAAAGAGGCTTCCGCAATATCCAGTATACTTAAATCAGACAACCTATTTAGGTTTAAAATAGGCTAATCTTATCCACAAAACTAGCAAAATATGACAAAAGAATATGCAATAAAACAGGGCACCGTAATTACCTGAGATATCAAAAAAGTTGAAACTGATATCATAAGTACCCAATGAGTAAAACTAATAATATTTTTTTCTCATAAATGGTCAGGAATTTTATACAAAATTATTGTCGAGCAAAAAGAGCCGGCAAGGTTTTCTTTTTCTAATTTTTGACTGAAAGTAAACTTCAAACATGATGTCGCCCGAGAATCGGGTACACAAAGAGGCAATGCATCAAACGACAACTGTAAACCATAACTGTTATAATAATTAATTGCCCTATTATACAGGTTGCAAGATTTTTAAAGACTGGGCTGACAGGATAGTGACATCTGAGCGATCTAAAATCGACCTATTATAATTTAAAAGTAAAAAAAGTCATCAAATTAAACTATTTTAATATCAATGACAACCCTATAAATTCAAAGGTTTTATTTACATTTTAAATGACACCTGTCTTTCACTTGAGCGGTGCGGTGTTCAAAAGATGCTAGGGTTAGACATTTGCAGATTTTTACACAAAATTTTAACAAAGTATATCTCAAAAATGTATAGGAATATGTAAATATTCATTGGTGAAATATATATATAGTTCATTGGTGAAAAGTGAAGTACCTACTCAGTCTGAACAATTCCCTGTTTGCTTAAAAGTCCCTCGATCTGTTCCACCCTGTTTATCAAACTTATTGACTTTAGTCTCGTTATATGCTTTTAGACACGGCTTTTTATGATCCTGCATCAACTGCTAGTTTCTGTTTGGCCCTATGGTGGACTGTTAGAGAATGCCTAATGGCATTAAGTCCGCCATTTGTACTTTTAAATAAATAAATTAATTAATTAACACAAATTTCAACAAAACATACAGAGGCAACGATCCGTCAGAATTAAGCATGTGCACCGGACGACGGTCAAACGATGTTTGTCGCTCTTCGCTGAGCCGGCTCCGGACGTTCTGGAGCTAACAGACGATAAAACGGACTAGTGAACGAGAGGGATGCTGCTATCTGTTAGAATGAGAGGTGTATATCGTCAGAGATGTGGTATCGTGTTGCCTTTTAATGCGGGGGGCTCCACCCCTGAACTGAACCACCTTCGCTCCTGTCACTCTTCATGCCACATGAAAGCAGGCGCGACAGCGGCCTATCGGTGTAACTCGGGCGTCGGTGGCCTTGTAATGCCGAATCCTTCGACGGGGCATTTATGTGAATGCCCTTCACCACCGCGCGCGTCCCTCGATACGCACACTATAGCCGCGAGTTTTGTTACTGCACACAAGTGTCGCTGTCGTTTCTTTTTACGTTAGTTTACATATTCTTTGGCAGTGTGGTAAATATTGTGTTCTCTTTTAATGCGTTGCAATACCGGGAAAGTAACAAGTGTAGATACGAATCAATATTCAAACTGCTAAGTATTTTATTGAAATTAGAACTTTATCGACAGGTGTTATTTACGCGGTATCGCGATATCCCCAACGATATTATAAAGTTTGTTCGGCGGCGTTAGAGTAAAAATATATAAAAAATATATTAACAATAAAAAGGGCGTAAGTGAATTCTTAAACGTAATAGTATGTAATTAAGTTAAATGTCAAATGAGATCGCCAAAATTGTAAATGGAATGTCAAAAGTTGTAGGTTAGGGTTGCAACTGTCGAAAATTACCAACTTTTCCGTTGGAAGTATTAACTGAACATTAAGTGTATTTTTACTCAAATATTTTCATAAGAACATTTTAATATTTTGTCTAGTTACACGGATAAAATAATTAGATCGTAAGTTTCTTAAGGTATAGTTATATACTATTTATTTTATGTTGTTTTTTCTCTAATAAATACATTTTTGGAAATCGATTTAATAAGTCAAACTTTCTTTTAATAAAACTTTGTACAGACCAAAGTAAGGGTCAACCACATAATTTTTGTAAGTACCTACCTATAATATTTAGTAGTAGTAAACTGACATCCTGTCAAATGTTGCGGTGTCCTACGGGGTTTAATAGCGAAAACGATGTATAATGTACCATCTGTAAATGTACCTTATGAAAGCAATAAATAAATAATAAATAAATATCGGACAACCTCACACAAATCGATCTAGTGTCAAAATTAAGCTCAAGAAGGCTTGTGTTATTAGTACTAGACGACGATATACGTACTTATATAGATAAATATAAGTACGTATAAATCGTCGATAAACCACTACTCAGTAAAACCTTGTATAGTATAAAAGAATACATGAATAATAAATACTAATGACAAATTAAGTGTATAATAATAATATATATGTGGGTAAAGTTCCTAATGTCTCTAAAATATAAATATTGTTTTGTTTAGTAAGCTAATTATAAATGTGGGTAGTTAATTGTTAATCTCAATAATTATATTAAGTAAGTACTTGACTGTTGATAATTTGCCTTTATTTAATATTGTTTAAAGTTTTTATAAGATGTGTAAAATCATGACGATCTCAATATGTTAGCATATCTTCTATTTTGTAAACTATGTAAAACTATTGAGAAATAAAGAAATCTGAATCTGAATCTGAATCTGAATATATAGAACAACCATGACCCAAGCACAAATATTCAAGTTTATCTCACAAATATTTGCCCTGGCCGGGATTCGAACCCGGGACCGCCGGCTCAGTAGGCAGGTGTCTACAAACCGAGCCAAACGCGTCGTCAAAAATAAACTAATAAACTGATATTTTAACGACGCGGTTGGTGCAGTTTGTAGACACCTGCCTACTGAGCCGGCGGTTCCGGATTCGAATCCCGGCCGGGGCAAATATTTGTGTGATGAACTCGAATATTTGTTCTTGGGTCATGGATGTTATCTATATATGTATTTATATATTATGTATATCGTCGTCTAGTACCCATAGTTCAAGATTTACTAAGTTTGGGACTAGGTAGATTTGTGTACGATCCTGAGCCAGCTCTCGCCAGTTAAGGATGCCATGGTCCCTAAGATCTTTTTGGACTTCATCACTCCAGCGATATCCAGACCGTCCTACGGGTCTGCGACCACTCGGTCGTCCCAGATAAGCGGTTTGCGGCACGATCCTCACCTATTCTCTCAACGTGAGCGAGCCAGCAGGTTTATTGACAAATTATCAATGATACTTAACAAATCAAAATTTAAACACAAAATGTGTAAAAGTAAAAGTGTAGGACACTAAGCCGACGTCCACAGCTATATTAAAAAGATTTGGCCCCTAAGCACCCACATTTTTCAATTTTACGACAAGCTTATTGGCACTTACTATTTTGTCAATAGATAAGCCAACTTTAAATGGGTCTTAGGGCTCATGAAACGGGATAATGGTGCGCGGACAGATTTCATTTCAAGACCTTTTTACCTTTTAACCTGATCCTGAGTTTATTGCGTGCAAAAATTTCCCAGCTTGTGTTATAACGATATTTATCATATTTCTTATCACTCTTTCAAAAGAGTCAGCGTGTATGATTTTATATGGACATCAATTCGCAGCGTGAATAGAGCTAGTAGGCTCAGCGCATACCTGATTGCTTAGCTTCGTCTTTCGCTGTTGTTCGGGTATACTCGGCGCGCGTCCGTAGCCAATGCTAGAGGCACACACGAGTTGATCTCTACCTAAATCATTCACAGCGAGTAGCGAGTACAGCAATATGTATTAGACTTTAAAAAAGGGGAGTAACTGTTTTTTTCTGGCAACTGCTCGGAAATGATTATCATATCATATTGAAAATAGAATACGCAGAAAGCCTGATTTTGCAATTTACACAGGCACAGACACAGGCAACTTTTGCTACTGAATGTATCATTAATATATATATTCCCGTCAAATATGCTAAGGGAAATATAGAGCACCGGTATATCGACACAGCAGACACAGACACAGACACACAGACACAGACACAGACACAGACACAGACACAGACACAGACACAGACACAGACACAGACACAGACACAGACACAGACACAGACACAGACACAGACACAGACACAGACACAGACACAGACACAGACACAGACACAGACACAGACACAGACACAGACACAGACACAGACACAGACACAGACACAGACACAGACACAGACACAGACACAGACACAGACACAGACACAGACACAGACACAGACACAGACACAGACACAGACACAGACACAGACACAGACACAGACACAGACACAGACACAGACACAGACACAGACACAGACACAGACACAGACACAGACACAGACACAGACACAGACACAGACACAGACACAGACACAGACACAGACACAGACACAGACACAGACACAGACACAGACACAGACACAGACACAGACACAGGCACAGGCACAGGCACACAGACACAGACACAGATACAGACACCACCTGAGGCAAGGCATAACCTTAGCTTTGGTAAAGTAAATAAATAAGTTGAAATTACTTCAAAACCATCAATACGTCAAGACTTGTATGCCTCGGGTGAATATTTGATCGAACTTTAATGGTTTCAAGTTTCAGGTTTCTGTATTCGGTATATTGGTATACGTCGTAAATAGCTATTATTGAAATAAGACGATTAAGTAAAAATCACACCTTCCGTTTATAACGTCTCATACAAATGAGCGTACTCTTAATTTTTGCTAGAGATTACGAAGATTTAAGGCAACGCGAAGAAACATTTTTTAATTGCACCCGCATGTCAACCGCGTCATTTGATTATTTGCTAAGCAAAATTGGAGTGATTATTATTGGCGCGGACAAAAATCGACGTTCTATTTGACGACGCGTTTAGCTCGGTTTGTAGACACCTGCCTACTGAGCCGGCGGTCCCGGGTTCGAATCCCGGCCAGGACAAATATTTGTGTGATGAACTTGAATATTTGTGCTTGGGTCATGGTTATTCTATGTATTTAAATATATATATTTATCTAATTAAGTACGTATATCGTCGTCTAGTACCCATAAAACAAGCCTTCTTGAGCTTAATTTGGGACTAGGTCGATTTGTGTGAGGTTGTCCGATATTTATTATTATTACAGCTTTACAGCCGAAAAAAAGCTTTAGCTTACACTCAAGTACTTAAGTAATAATCTACGTACTATGTACTTTAATTATCAATTATATACTTTTATAAGAATTCCCTATTATTTTGATTATGATTCAAACCGATACTTACTATTAAAACTAAATAAATTTGGAATTAAATAAAAACAATATTTCGAAAAGTAACTCGGGCTTTAATTTTTTTATTAACTATTCACTAATTGGGCATAAGTGGGTCGATTGCAAAAAATGTACATAGTTAAGGGCTTTAATTAAAACAATGTTAATCGGTTCCTTTGTGTGACGAAAGTTACCTATACATTTTGCATGACTAACTTTCGTCACACAACGGAAGCGATCGTATTTTTTGTTAACTAAGCTTTTAACTATGTTTAATTTTTTGCAAGCGACCGAAATAACAGATCATATATTTACTCTAGATACTTAATAAAAATATTTGTTTACAAATTACTAAAATCTTGTTTTATACTTTCTTAAGCACGTCCTTTATGCACTAAAATTCGTATGGCACTGCGGAGCTCGGTGTGACATACCCTGCGGCACGCACCGCGTCTCCGTCCGAGCGCGCGAGTCGTCGTGCGTCTCGCTACTCCGCGCGTCGAGGCGGAGGCAGTGTGTCGTACCATGCGATTTTTCTATACAAAATCAAGATTCTACATACAAAGCTAAAAAACGCATCAACGGACGCCGCTGCGAGATGCGGAGCAGTGTGACAACCGCCATACATTACAGATAACATCCATGACCCAGGAACAAATATTCTAGTTCACACAAATATTTGCCGTGGCCGAGATCGGAACCCAGGACCGCCTCAGTAGACAGGTGCACTACAAACTGCGCCAACCGCGTCGTTTACAATTTGCTTCGCCGTGACATTAATTGGCCATCGGATAACACCGCGGGGCATAGATAGTTATCCGGTCATTTTAAGGGAATACAATTTTTTTTCGGGATAAAAGTAGCCTTTGTTTTAGTCAAGGGTGTCAGCTACCTCCATATCATTGTATTAAAATAGGTCCAGCCGTTTGGGCGTGGAGATGTAGTCAAATGTACAAAATACGCGCCCCGTCCAGCGCTCAGTCAGCAACTCGCGAGGCCTCCCAAGCTGCGGGCATCTCTTTGTCCGTCTACTTTTGTAGATTTCATGCGGGGATTCTTTCTAGACAACATTTTGTTTGCACAGGTAAATGGGAATACAAATTTCCGTAACCATCCTACCTTTGCGGGACAGCGGCGGTGGTGTCGCTCACTCTTATGGCCACCGTGCTCGGTCTCGCTCAACGAAATTGATGAAAATCAAATTGTTTATTCTGTAAGGCACTTTTACAAGTCTGAACTGAATCTAACGGCATTTCAGAAGGGAATTATGCTGTTGAGTAGAAAGCCGAAAGAAACTTGTCGACCGCTAAGTCAGTGATTTTGTCGTAAATCATTATTTAGATTTCTAAAATTATAAAAACTGTTTAAACTCACGTAAAAATTGTCAGGAAAGAAAGGTTGCCCGACATGTTTCGAACTCATGTAGAGCTCTTCATCAGGGGCAGTTATCCGTGCTGCCACGCGACTCGCGGTGCATACGCGGTCACGGAGTTTTCATAAATATTAAAGATGTCTTACGATAGTTTTAATAATATTATTATTTAGACTATTACAGTTATAAATTTATGAAACATGCAATGTCTCATTTTTTTATGTGGGTAGGTACACCACATTTTTTTTTTATTTAAGCCTTAAATACAAAGATCAAAGGTTAAAGAAAAAATGAAAAAGGAGCTACCTGGGGAAGAGACCGGGTATCGTACCAGGTCAGATCATCCTGGAGCTAGGGTGGCGAAATGGTTAACGCGGTGGACCGGCAATCCAGAGGTACCGGGTTCGATTCCCAGTCTCTTCCCCCAGGTAGCTCCTTTTTAAATTTTTCTTTAAGCTTTGATCTTTGTATTTAAGGCTTAAATATTACAGTTATGTTATAACTAATTGTACAAGTAGAGATGATTTGCAGATTCAGATTCAATCATTAAAGGGGTGTGGGTCAAACTCGTCGGCGCCTCTGGCGACTCGAGAGCGAGGTCATAACTTGCACAGCGAGTGGGTTTGTGCATACAAAGAGGGAACGCGGCCAGTGTTCTAGGGACGACGCGTTTGGCTCGGTTGGTAGACACCTGCCTACTGAGTCGGCGGGCCCGGGTTCGAATCCCGGCCGGGGCAAATATTTGTGCAAATATTTGTTCTTGGGTCATGGATGTTATCTATATATGTATTTATATATTATGTATATCGTCGTCTAGTACCCATAGTACAAGCTTTGCTTAGTTTGGGACTAGGTCGATTTGTGTATGATTGTCCCTTAATATTTATTATTTATTAACATTTATTTATTTACAATGCCCCGGGCGGCTCCTGTACTGGAACCCTATTTCTTTTATAACTAGCTCCTTAGTTTTTAACTTCTTTTTATATATTTGAGTTTTAATTAATTGTACAATTATTGTTTTAATTTCCATTGTATCATATAATAAATTTGACTGTTCTACAAATCTATGTTTGGTATAATAATAACATTTAATTATCCAATAAATATTTTGATGTAGCACAAACATAGAATATATTTGTTAAATAGTTTTCAATTAAAGACTTACGCATGTCTAGATATATGATACGAAATTTTATATTTTAAGACCAATATGTAAACTATATACATTATTGTACATAAATAAATTTGATTTAGTTTCGTCTCATTTCGTTGAACTTTTCGATGTATAATGTCTCTAGAATGCTAAAATATGATTCGCTTCCCCACTGTCGGATAGTTGATCCTCTTAATTCCATGTATTTACGACTAAGTGATTGAAAACAAAACCGAGGCTCTTAGTGGGAGCTTCGAACAAAAAGTAAACCTTCGTAAAGCTTAACCTTTAGATAAAACTTATATATTATAATAGATGCGTCACAAGTAATCCACATGACAGGTATTGCAGGAGCAGGAAGTAAATATGAATATTTAAACTGTTATGAAGTTCTGAAAGGTGAAAATCCATTTATTATGGAGAGTAAGTCATTAATACGTGAAATTTAACAATGATAATATAATGCTATATATGAAAGATTAATATTAATCATGTTTATAATAATAATTTGAATTTAGTAATGATATAATTAATGTGTGATGGCTCTATTTTATATAATGTTGATGATGATAATAAGAATTGAGAAATTTACATGTAATGATATACCTAGATATTAAGTTCAGTATTGCACGCCTCTGTGAGGCAGGATATGGAAGAACCTAAACTATTATTCTAAGAACTTTGTACACACATAACCATGCAATAAATATTTTGAATTTGAATTTTGAATTTGAATTTGAATTGTAAGATAAGGAAAAATCTTAACAGCGATGCAGGATTTGTGGATAGTTTCAGATTTCCCCATACAGACCGATCTAAATGGGCCACCATATATATATACGTTTAAACCTCCAATATAATTATAAATATATCGACGGCAAAAAGTGGAAATATAGTAAACGCCAAGAGAATTCATTGGCGTTTACTACGTTTTCGCTTTTTGCCGTCGATATATTTGTCTACCGATACCGCCACATCTATCATATAGTCCATCTAAGCCAACTTCACAGTTCATGATAATATTTCACGCGCTGGATGCGCGGGTGATAGCAGCTTACAGGGTAGTTCCTAAGTCCAAACAATTTCCTTCTACTGATAACAACGCTTAAATACGCTCAGTAGAAGCTGCTTCGCAGCGAACGAATAAGACGTAGAAGCCTAACTAGCGTCGGAAAATGGCCCCACGGATTTTGTGTCAGTTAAGGCGGGGCGTAAATTTTGTGTCAAACGGCTGTCTAGTTAGCAAATGGCGACGCAGCCGAACAGTTGCATTACGTGACATATATGAAGTCTCAAAGTAACAAAATATGCCATAACTAGCATTAACCCGCGGCTTCGCTCGCGTGCCTATAATTATAATATACATCATCCTACGGGAACAATGCTCTTTTTTTTCGGAATTAAAAGTAGGCTATTTGTTAAGTTAGGGTATAATCTGCAATCTGCATTTCCCTCATGCATATCCGTCCAGCCGTTTTAGCGTGAAGAAGTAACAAAACATACACAGACTTTCTAATATTACTGGGAAATACTTTTTATTTTATCAAAACTCCACTTTATCAAATCAAACCGAAAACTCAAGCACTCAAATCAAGCGATTTCAGCTTTTACTGTACCAAATAAAGTTCACTTCAAAATTTCATAACTCGAAGTGAAGCTAAGACACCGGGATATGTGTGCATTTTATTTGTATAAAGCTTTTATAATGTCCCGAGCCTCCGCTTATCGACTTGGGATATTCGAGATTGGTTTAATGATTCTAAGCCATGTTCTAAGTTACGTCATGTACACGCTTCTTTGATGAATGAAAAATGTATTATTCTGAGCCAGATAAACGTAATTCAGAATTCTGAAATGACTTAACATAATTATTGAAAAGCTTGAATGTATTTATTACGGATGCAGGAAGTTTCCCGATCATTACTCCTCCCGTCCCAACGCGCCGCCCGCCTATAGGTACCGATTGACGACGATCGAGATGCCACCAAATACAATTTTTTTAATCTATAGGATAACGCGGGTCTCTATCCATACCTCAAAAGCAAAAACAGAACCTCCTCATAGGATCACGTGTAGCTGTCTGTCAGTCCGTCTGTTACAACTGATTTGCTGCAAAACTACTGGACCGATTAAATTGCAATTTGGCGCAAAAACTTTCAAGAATTTTCATGACCACAAATAAAATTTCAAAATCGGTGGCATTTTCATTATTAACGTCCCATCAAACCTTAAAAATACACCCATACTCATATTTAGCTATTTCAACCCCATCGCACCCCAACAGGTGAGACGGTATTTCACGTCCACCACGTTTGTTTTTAAATCGTTGTTGTTTTGGTAATCAGCGACCCGATTAACCATAGAAACATTACCCTTGTTGATTTTCAGACTTTGTCACCATATTCTCCTCCTTTAGGGGTTGAATTCTCAAAAAACATGAAACACGTGCTTACTCATTTATCGTTAGAAATACTCCTTGGAAGTTTTCAATAAAATAGTCTAATCTTTTTTCCCCGTACAAACTTACGACCCCCATTTCACCCCTTTGGGGGGTGACTTTTGACAAATGCTTCTTTTATTGCACCCCTAGACTTTATAAGGACACGTAGGTTCCAAATATAGACTCTCTAGAACCAGCGGTTTAGTATTTAGACATTTCAACCCCATTTCACCCCAACAGGGAAGATGTTAATTCACGTCCGCCACGTTTGATTTAAAAATCGTTGCGGTTTTCGTAATCAGCGACCCGATAAACCATAAAAGCATTACCAATGGATTTTCAGACTTTGTCACCACATTTCTCCCTTTTAGGGGTTGAATTTTCAAAAGACCTGAAACACGTGTTTACTCATTTATCTTTAGGAATACTCCTGTGAAGTTTCCAATAAAATAGTCTAACTAATCTGGTTTCCCCATACAAACTTTGGAACCCCATTTCACCCCTTTAGGGGGTGAGTTTTGAAAAATCCTTTCTTAGCGGATGCCTACGTCATAACATCTACCTGCATGCTAAATTACAGCCCGATCCATCCAGTGGTTTGGGCTGTGCGTTGATAGATCACCATGTCAGTCAGTCAGTCAGTCACCTTTGAGTTTTATATATATAGATGTTCAGTGAAATGGTGTATTAATCACTCAGAAAAACACAAAAAAAAGATGGTATCAGTTTTCATACGTAAATAAAGCCGTACACATATTAATTTAATTTATTTTACGGAACAGATTTTGTATAGGGATGGTGTTATGCCATATGACTAATTTATATACGATGTTTGAAAAAAGTAATGCAATCAGTGGCGTGCCTAGGCTTTTGGGTAAATCCATTTTATTGCCGCATTACTATTAAAATTACAATTTCAATAATACACAGGTTGGGCGTAGGTTTTGGGGAAAATATGAGCGGTTTTTTCTGAGCGAAAGTTAGAGTGCCTACCTTTCCTTCGCCTATTAAAAGACCTGTACACTTTAACTTATCACAATCGCACGGAACAACCGATCGTGACCGATCAGTACCGTATCTACCTTCACTTCACTTGAAGCAACGTATAGTTATGTTGATACATAGGTTACTTCCATTTGTTAGAGTAGGCGGTATGAAGCCCGATTGCAAGCCAACGCGTGCGAGGGAGATGACTAGCGGTGACATAGAACGGCGACGAGCCATCAGCGAGCGCGGCGCGGTCTGTGCGCGGACAAATTTTGAACCACGCGGCGTCGACAAAATTTGAAATTATGAAACACGTCACGGCGCGCAATTGTATATTGTTCAAGTAAATATTTTTTTATCGTTTTTTAATATTGCTAGGGCAAGCCGGGCTTTTGTGCTTGTAAAGACCGTCCCTAAAAGGCTATGCGTTTTCCGTCAGTCCGGTATGAAAACGTATAAGTTCCTAATTATGTTTGATATTTTTTCACTACAAAGATTGTATCGACTTTACATGTAATATAGGTATTAGTTGTTACAAAGAAGGAGAAATAATAATATATACAGCAGTTACAGCACGCATTAATAATAATCATTCAAAGTATTAGTAACATCAAGGAACAAACAAGGATTCCTTAAGATGTAATTTTTTTTTTTAAATTCGTATGTAATAACCTTAACATTCAAGATTTATAATGAAGGAAACAAAAATGGCTCTTTACTGCATAAACGATTCACCAATTATGAGTTTTCACTGCCACCGCCATATTACCATAGACAAATGTCATGCGTTTTGTCGAATCACAGCTGGCCATTCGGAAATTGACGAATCACATTTATTTGTTATGCGTAATTGAAAACATTTGAGTGGCTGTGATTGGTACACCGGTGAGCATGCGCATTTCGACTGTTGGGCCGGTGATTGTAATTTTGTATGAAGCTCGTGTTCTATGTTTTATTCGTTCGCTGCTGCTACGTGTTCCCAATCATCTATAAGTGGCAATACTGGAGTGTCGTCCCTTTTTAATCAATCTAAAAAGACGGGGACGATACTACACTATTTCCACTTTTGAATTTCTACTGTACAGTCCATGAGCTACTTGTTACAGTCTCGCGGTAACTAATTCACCCTTAGATTTTTTTAGGGTTCCGTACCTCAAAGGAAAAAAATTAACCCTTATAGGATTGCTTTATTGTCTGTCTGTCTGTCTGTCAAGACCCTTTTTCTCAGGAACGCGTGGAAGTATCAAGCTGAAATTCATATGAAATATTTAGGTGTACTGTCCCTTGTAGTTGTGAAAAAATCAAATTTCTTAGCCAACGCAATCAAAAGATACAGCTGTGTATGCTGCAGATTTTTGAAATGAAATGAAATGAAATGAATATTTATTGTGTGACAGATTTAGGTTAACATTTTCACATTTTGCGGTTACTGGTGCAAGCGTTGGATCAGCCAAATCTTACCTTTTCAGGTGTAACCACATTACATAATAAGAATTTAAATTTATAACTAATATGTCAAACAGATAGATTACAAGATAAAAAAAGAAAAATAAATACACTAAGAGATATCGGGACAATATTATTTGAATTTATACTTAATTAACATGTCAAGTGTCAAACAAATATTATTACCATTATAAAAAATTGTTATTTATATACACTTAGTCCGAAAAATATTCATTTAGGGAGTAATAACATTTTCCCACTAGCCATTGTTTAACAGATTCTTTAAACTGATTAAGACAAAATATATTTTTGAACATATTGGGTAATTTGTTATAAATCTCTATGCACATCATATATGAATTTTTGGCTATGATTTGGAACTTTGCAGGTGGTTTATATAGTTTATGCGTATATTGAGCTCTAATTTCACGAGAAACTGTGTCCTGCTTTAGTTTGAACATATCTTTATGCTTTTGCACAAACACACAAGTTTCATATATATATAGACATGTCAAGGTTAAGATGTTACATTTTTTAAAATATGGGCGGCATGAGACACTTAGAAGGAAATCAAAACCTACAGGGTACTTCCCGTAAGCTCAGAATTTTGAAATTTGGTACTAAGCAACGTCTTATAGCACAGATAAAGGAGAAATTGCGAAAACCTTACATTTTTTGTTACATCACATTGTACGGAACCCTCAGTGCGCGAGTCCGACCCGCACTTGGCTGTTTTTAGGGTTCCGTATAGCCAAATGGCAAAAAACGGAACCCTTATAGATTCGTCATGTCTGTCTGTCCGTCTGTATGTCTGTCTGTCCGTCCGTATGTCACAGCCATTTTTTTCCGAAACTATAAGAGCTATCTGTTGAAACTTGGTAGGTAGATGTATTCTGTGAACCGCATTAAGAATTTGATGCAAAAATAAAAAAATAATAATAAATATTGGGGGCTCCCCATACTAAGAACTGAAACTCAAAAAAATTTTTTTTTCATCAAACATACGTGTGGGGGGGGGGTATCTATGAGGTCTTCAAAAATGATATCGAGGTTTCTAAAATATTTTTTTTCTAAACCGAATAGTTTGCGTGACAGACGCTTGCAGAGTGGAAAAAAGTTGGTCCCCCCCCCCCCCCCTCTAACTTCTAAAATAAGAAAATGAAAAATCTAAAAAAAACATATGATGTACATTACTATAAAAACTACCGACGAAAATTGTTTTGAACGAGATCTAGTAAGTAGTTTTTTTTAAATACCTAACTTTGCACCTAATTTATATGGGGCGCTATACATACCAGGTGCAAGTATTTGTAGGGAACCATCGGTGCGCGAGTCCGACCCGCACTCGGCTGTTTTTTTAGGCATGACTTAAACTGTATCAGGGCTGGTTAGCCCTCACTACCAGTAGTCGGACTTTGTGTTTTGCAAACCTGCTAATGGGATTATCTCCGCGCCACATGAGTCATTTGGAGAGATTATTGACTGACTCCTAATTGAGGGTGTAATTTGGATTTTATTCGTGATTATTGTCATTAATAATTTTTCAGTTTCTCCACTACCCAAAGGTTGTCTGAAAGAGATCGCTCTTATACAGATAAGACCACCTGTTGTTTACCTCTAATTGTAATTTTTACCCGACTACGGCAAAGCCAAAAGGAAGGGTTATAAGTTTAGCAGTCTATGTATATTTATATGTAAGTGTGTTCCACCATAGCGCGAAAACTACTCAACCGATTTTAGTGATTGAGGTGTCTATCAATTCGTAATTACAGTCCGGGTGACATAGGCTAACTTTTTAACAGACTTCAAAAAAGGAGGACGAGCGAGAGTAAAAATTCTACAGGAAAAAATAAAAAAAAACAACAGTTTTCAAAAATTCTTTTTTTGTTGGAAAGTTAACACTTCAGTTATTATCTCTTAGAAATATGGTAAAGATCTGATGATGGAATCCATCAGAAATCGACGGACCTCTGCAAATATAATAATAATTACAAGTACAATTTCTTTATTATTTTCTAAAGTGATTCAATAACGTGTCCACCGATTTGTTATAACGGTTTACATTGCGTAGGCCATATTTTTAACCAACTTCAAAAAATGATGGTGTAATTGAGTATATTGCTTACAATTAAACCAATTTCAGTCATTAGGTATTTTCACCCGAATAAGGCAAATCCTTAGCAAAGTAACTCTTGAGTTTACGGAGGAGATGGAGACATGAAAACAAGGGGGCTCGGGGAAACTTGAATTAAACTAGGAGATGGGGATAGGGGGGAGATGGGGGGCGGAGCCCCTTGCAATAAAAATATTACGACATCCTTAAACGGATACAAAGGTAGCAGATCTTATGAAACTTTTGTGGTAACGGAGGAGATGATGACTTTGAAGACGGGGAGGGCTCGGGGAAACTTTTCAGTTAAACTAGGGAATGGGGATAGGGGGGAGTTGGGGGGCGGAGCTCCCCGCAACAAATTGAATACGACATCCTTAAACGGATACAGGGTAGCAGATCTTATGAAACTTTTGTTGTAACGGAGGAGATGATGACTTAGACGGGGGAGCTCGGGGAAACTTTTGTGGTAACTTAGGAGATGGTGACATGTCATAAAAGACGGTAGTGATATAATGTATGGATTTCGAAACAGTTTTTTTCATTTAAGTTGCTGAAAATGTTGTCGTTAAATGTAAATAATTTTCGTTAAGATGTGATTAGGTATATTTAATATTTAGATATTGTTACATTGAAAAAAATAATACAAACTGATAATCTCTTTTAGCGTAAAAATATATGAGGTGTATGACATTTGAATTAAATTAAAATGTTATTGTTGTTAACTAACAGAAGATTTCAGTAGAAAAAAATATACAAGAACATTTAACATGTCAAATGACATGTCTTGCGGAATAAGGCGATGATACCCGATTTTTCTACCTTGACTTTAACTTTTTAGTTCGTTTCGGGTTTCAGTTTTTTAACCTTTTATTTTATTTGCATTGTATTTCTCCTGTATGTTTTATGAGGTGTGCAATAAAGAGTAATTGTATCGTATTGTATTGTAGTCTGCTCTTATGATGTTTATTTGGAATGTTTACTTTCTGATTATTTACACAATAAAATATTTCGCTACGCATCTATCTGTTTTGTTTTGAATGATTGTTTAACACGTTCACTGCGGGACAAATCTTGAGGAACTTTCAACTGGTGCGGTTGAGGTTGAATCAGCCCAAACCTAAGCTCTTTTTCAGTGCGGGCGAGGCCTAATCGACCTCGAATTTCAGTAGGTGTTTAAATCCTCCATAACTTTGCCTATACTCGGACTAGGCATTTTTTTTTATGTGCTCTACATTCGTCAGTAAATGCTTAAAATACCCTTAGCGTCGCCCTTGGTTCTGACTTTTGGTTAAAGAAAAAAAACCTTCAGAATCTTTGAGGCCTTTCAGGCCTCAAAACGCACTAGATTTTATCTAAACCTAGTGAGGAGAATGGCAAATATCGCTAAATTATCGATAAGTTTATTATTTGTTTCCTTGTAACTAGAGTACCTACCTACATGCTTTACTTGGTTAAAAGGTTTGTTTTAATACTCTAAAAGGAAGAAATAAATCTTTCGATTATTGTTGACAAACCCGTTGATTTATGACATTCTGTAAACAATATAGTCACATGTACGATAAAAAACACTTGTCTTCATATTTACTTGGGTAAAGAATATATGGTTATTTATATAAGTTAATTTCACGTAAGCAATTTTTATAAGTATCAGTATATTTAAGGAAAGTTAAAAGAATGCTTATAGATTTATTAATTTATTATTGAGTAGTAGAATAAGACTTAAACAAAACATTATCATACATTAAAAACATCTGTAGAAACAATGTTTTTTAAAATATAATTAATCAGGCTATGTTGAGCAAAGTGATTATCGTGAAACACACGTGGTTCTGCATCGATAACTCGGCTGCCCTATATCAAAACCTAGTAAGGGACAAATTTTTGGATTTTTGTTTTTTAACTTATTTGTACCAACCTAGTAAGTCCTCAGCTGGTGACAGAGACACCAGCTCAAAAATCGTTATAATAACCAGAGTTTTCAATGCTTCGAAAGCTAGTAAGTAACATTTCTAGTAACTGTTTACCGTCGTCAAACCTAGTAAGTCACATCCCATCAAAAACATAAATGTAAAATGAGAGCCAAGTTCAATATCGCGTGCACTTCGCCGACAAAAGAATTGAGATCTGCAAGGGCGCCAAGTTCTTTGCCCTAAAATTTTTAGATACAAGGACATGCGACATACTCAATGCATTTATTTTACTTGGGGTGTAATTCAATATCAAGATTTGACCTGGCTAGTTTTCACAAACTAACTAAATTTTATAAAAGTAACATAGTCATAGTCATAGTTCATTATCAAGCTAACAGTATAAGTAACAAGACGTACACTAACTTGCGTACTTACCTTTACGAAAATAGGTTAATGATTTGATTGATTTTGATTTATAATATAAATTTATATTTTAAAACTAGCCAAGTCAAGTCTTGATATTGAATTACACCCCAAGTAAAATAAATGCATTGAGTATGTCGCATGTCCTTGTATCTAAAAATTTTAGGGCAAAGAACTTGGCGCCCTTGCAGATCTCAATTCTTTTGTCGGCGAAGTGCACGCGATATTGAACTTGGCTCTCATTTTACATTTATGTTTTTGATGGGATATCATTACTTTTTGTACAGAAATTATTATGATTTGTAAATTACTTAATTATTATTTGTTAATTAGATCTGTGTGCTATTCTAGTACATCTTTTGAAAGTTTTGAACAAACAAAAAATTTTCCAAAACGGTTAGTACGTATTGGATTTTTATGTGCATGTATGTGTAAGTGTGTGCGTGTGAGTGTATATGCTATTCTAGTATATCTTTCAAACAAAAAACGAATTTTCCAAATCGGTTTATAAATGACAGAGTTCTGAGGCAACAACCATCAATAATAATAGGTAATAATAAAAAAAACATAAAAAAATCACTGTTTTCGATTTTTATATGTATACACACACAATTACTAAGCTGGATGCCAAATTTCACCTTTCTAGGTCACCTGGAAGTGGGTTAGGTTTTTGATTACTAGTCAGTCAGTCAGTCAGTCAGTCAGTCAGTCAGTCAGTGATAAAAATACCGTTTTTTGGACTTTAATATCTCAATAACTATTTAACCTATATTAATGAAATTTGGGGTTCTACTTGTTCTAAAGGATCTTAATACATAAGCCAAATTTCATTTTTTTATGTTAAATAGATTTGGAGTTATTGGGGGGTCAAAAGTGGCTCCAAACGGTTCGTGTAATATAACACACGGCTGCTGCTCGCCAGTTCCTGCGGTGAACTTGGCTGGACACGCTGCCGCGTGTCTAGATATCCCATATCAAAACATAGTAAGGGCGTGAGACATACTAGGTTTTGGGCTGGTCAAAGGGCCTTACTAGGTTTCTGATCTGGGTATCAATGCGCCGGCAGGGGCGCGCGGGGCACCTAGTATCACTGTGTTCGGTCAGTCCACGGCAAGGCGCCGGCGCAGCCACATTGCGTGCTGTTTAAATTAACTGTCGTCTGGATGGTTTTGAAGTATTGCGTGCAATATGAAGCGCCATTTACAATTTCATAGATCGAAGCAGTTGTTAGAGGCAGCTATTAATAAAAATAAGTGTCAAATCTCCGAATATGTTGGGTAAATGTATTTAAATACCAACTTTCATTTCCAACACTTTTATTTATTATTTTTTGTTACGTAGGAACCCCTACATCATCCCTTTAATACATTTATAAAACTTCGCTACTACAAACATATGCGCTATTAACGTATAATACCTACTTAAGTACCTACAACTAGATCATTTTTTGCACACATTCAAGAAGACACAGTAAAGATTTCCAACTGGGTGAGTTGTTTAATAAAATAAAAGGGCTTGTAAAGAACTTATATTATTCTCTTTTCTTATTAAATACCTACATAGTAACAAACACGTGTATATAAAACAAAGGTTTCAGTGTTTAGCTGGCTAAAAATACGAGTAACAAGCATGATAATTTATAATAACTATACCTACCCACTCATGTAATAAATTATTTTACTTGCATATATAACATTGAAAATTTTCATACGTACATTCGGATAAGTTCAATCGGAATTTCAGCTGGAGTTTAATGGTTGATTTGTTGTGTATTCCTAACACTTGTATACTAGGTTTACATTTGAATAAAACATTTAAAACAGATTATATCGCGTATATTAATTATTTCAGCCTCCCTGACGTTTCGGTACCTTTACAGATACCGTTGTCAAAGGTTGACTGAGAATAACACAATTTTTCTCAGTCAAAGTTACATTTGTGCAAACTACCCGTTTTATAAATATTAATTTAAAATAAAGGTATTCCATACCTATATGCCAGATGGGCCTAATGTGCAAAGACAGTTAGGTACCTACACATGTGCCAGAAGGGCATTTACTATTTTATTTAAAAGGTTTTGTTTTAAATATCTTGGATGTCGACGACAGGAATACCAGTTTAGACCTTGTTTAGACCTAGTAAGGGCTCCCTTACTAGGTATTAAAGCTGGTTGAATGTAAGAAACTAACACGGGTAAATACATTTTCATAGTTAGTAAGGGGTATAAAACGTGCATTTATAGTATATATATTATTAAATGAAGTAATTGATACATACACTTGTTAGTACTCTACTTATTCATGTACTTTTTTTATTATTAATTAAGAGTTCTTTTGAGGCTGCCACGTTTTATGTTTTTAGGCTCTCCTGTAAAATTTGGTCTGGAGCCCTTACTAGGTTTTGATATAGGGCAGCCGAACTGTGGCCGCACTAACGTGAAGCGATCGACTCCCGCGCCGCCCGCGTCCCGCTCAGTGCGGCTTTGAGGTCGCTTTTTTGAGACATTAATAAACCTCAATCCGCACAGAGTGAAAACAAAGTATACCCAGTGCGTTTGAGGCTTATTAAGAATTCAAACGTTTTTCTTGTACCAACGAGTCCGGCTTTGGAAAACATAAATAAATGTATATTTGACTCTGTCGTACGCCTTATAAGTAAACGGCAGCAGCTCCCGCACAAGAGAGATAACACGAACTTTTAGCCCCGCACCAAGGTAAAGTCGCGATTGAGGCCGATTTGACTCAACCCGCAGTGAACGTGTTAATAAATTATTGTGAATCAGTGGATTGCAGAGGCTAGTATTTATTGATTAGGATCAGATCACAATCCGATCATTCGGTTTGAGTGCTGAACTAGAACGTTATCACTTTATTGAAACACTAATTAAAACTTTTAAATTTAAAATTAACTGCACATTTTAATATTATCTATTAAAATGAAGTACAACGTCTTTTTTTTTGTAATTATAAAAAAACGGTAAAAACTCAGGTAAGAATTGTCAGGAACGGGCCGACATGTTTTGAACTCATACAGAGGTCTTCATCAAGGACAGCTATGCGTGCTGCTTCGCGACTCATGGCCCACTGCACTGGTTTTCGATCTCCTCGCCGCTCTCGCCCGCAGTTGGACTCTACCTCCAGCATGGAAGCCTGTGATTCTGGCGTTAATAGTACATTATTACAGACGCCAGGAAGGAAGGGCTTGCCGGGTGAGTGGGTATAGACGACCGTAGAGAGGCCGGATAGTCATACGAAGCTGGCAAGCCCTATTCACGGCATGTATAATGCTTTTCTCAACATATGCAATGAAATAAAAAAAATACCACTCAAAAAAACATAATTCAGCTGTTTAGCCCGTTCAAGACTACAGACGCCATGATTAAAAAAAATACTTCCCGGCCTAGGCCTTCAATTTGTATGATATTCCTTTACATTTCTCTCGACTTGTTCCGCCTGAAACGCAAAACTTCGAAGCCTGTTATAACGCACGTTATGACTATATTTCATTGCATGTTTGAGAAAAAACTGGTCGCGGCGTTAAAAAATGGAGCGTGATCGCTTTCCATCAGGCGATACGTTTGCTCGTTTGCCCCCTATGACATAAAAAATAAAATAAAAAAATGTCGTAATACAAGTGTGCGTAGTATCAGTGGTAGTGAAAATACAGTGACAGACAGTCCAGTAGTGACAGTGTAAGAGCTAACCTCCCGCCGCGCTATCTGCGCGCGCGCTGAGGGCGATAGCCAGTGCAGTGGGCCGTGGCTCGCGTAGCAGCATTGATAGCCAGTCCCTGATGAAGAGCATATGAGTTCCAAACATGGTCGGGCCGTTCCTGAAATTTTTTACGTGAGTTTAAAGCGGAATTCACGTGAACATAATATTGTTGATTACTAGACACTTGAAGATGGATCGAGGAAAGGCAATTTATATTATTTTGGTAAATAATTATCTAATAATTATTTTGATAATACTGTTAATATTAAGTACTTGGTACCGTGACGTTATTATTATTGTAAATTGTAAACCTTTTTTTGTGTTTCGTATCCAAAGGGTAAAAAACGGAACGTTATTACTACGACCCTAGTGTCCGTCTGTTTTTTTTTTTATTTTTTATTTTTATTTGTCCAACAAAGGTAAATTTAGGTGTTACGTATTTATTGTACCACTATGTGGTGCCATTGGGCATACAAATTAAATAGTTAAATGCTTAGCGTTCATGCAACACACATTATAAAAAAAAACTAATAATAATAAACTATTTAGTAGGGTGGGTCATTATTTTTTCTTTTTCAATTTCTAACGGGCATAGTTGAAAAAAGGTGCCATTTAGTGCCATTAATGGATACATATTTTCATTTATTTTTATATTTCCGTTTTATTGCATCCGGATTACTCCAGAAAAAAGTTCCTAATGTATGGAGCACTAAGAAAAGTGGCCTTGTATATTATTATTTTTTGTTGTTTTTCGTTTGAGATGTCCTACTTATTATACTCTGAATAAAAATACATTAAAATATTCGGTCAAATTTAAAATAATAAAACCAGACTTCATAACGCTCATTTAATATGGGCATTTCTATACTAACTTAAAAATAGATTCGGAGGCAAAAGATCAACATCAATTACAATGCAATTTTGGTATTTAGTTTATATTATTATGAGTTACATTTTTTTTGCTATGCTTAAAGAAATAAAAGTATTATTTTTTTTCCCATACAAAAGTGACCCACCCTACTATTTAGGTCACATCTATAACTAAGTTTAGGTACGTACAGGAATCACAATAAATAAAGGATGAAAAAAATAGGATGTCAATTTAATTATTAGTTATAGGTTTCAGTCAAAAATTCTGTTATTGAATAATATGCTTTTTCTATAAGAAATGCTTTTAAAGTGCTTTTGAATTCGATTTCACTTTCCTTTTTTGCTGCTATGGCTTGTGGTATTTAGCTTGTTAAATATTTTGTGTGCCATTCCAAGTACACTTTTTTGCAGCAGTGCTGTGTTACTTGGGTGCGCTTTTATCTTGTTTTGCAGCCGTTGACTTTTAAACTTATTAAATAGGTTTTGGTTAGTTTAATAACAAAGATAGCTATTTCGTATATATACAAACTAGGTAGTGTTAATAGTTTTAGTTTAATAAAATGTGGTTTGCATGAGTCAGTTAGATTAAGACCGCACATTGACCTAACGCACTTTTTATGAGCTATAAATGCGTTATCCCTATTTGGTGAATTTCCCCAGAAAATTATTCCGTACCGTAAAGTAGATGTGACATACGCATGATATGCAATTAACAGATGATTGATTTACAATGTTCCTCAAATTGTACGGAGCATATGAGAATTTACACCCTACTGTACCTACTCATGATAGCAATAAATGAATATGAATATGAATACCTATGAATTTACTTAGTTTCTTATATAAGGTCAATCTGGTTATTCCAGGTCAACTTATTATCTACGTTAAGCCCTAAAAATTTTGTAATGTCAGTTTCAGTTATATTATGTTCCTTATAAACTATGCTTAAATCAATATATTTGACCTTTTGTCTAAATACCATAAAATTAGTTTTGTCTCTATTAATTTTTAAATTGTTATTTATAATAATAATAATAATAATAAAATCTTTATTCATGAAATCATAGTAATAACAAATGGCATAAAAGGTCTTAGATCTATACAGAGCATTCTTAATACTGGTGCCTGAACTAGGAGAATCCTGTATCTCAGGCTTTGAGAGTTCAAAATATACTCTAAGTACAAAAATAATAATCATTTACAATTAATACAATACTACTTATTGAATTCATAATATAATAATACTATAAAACTATATAATTAAATTTTTTTGATATTGCTTAATTAAGATATGTTCAACTATGTAGGACATTGCATTGTCACCGTTAGCACACATTGAAACTAGGACAGTCGGAATTGCATGAATCGTCAGCTTGTTTAATTTGTTTAGGTATATTACAAATCAGAACAATATTTAATAATAAGAAGTTACGCGGTTATGAAATATAGGAAATAATGAGTCGAGAATGTTTTGAGTAATACTAAAACTGAAAATGGACTTCTTATAATCTAAAAAGGCGCTCTTAGGCGCCTTCGTAGTCTATAGAGTTTTGGAACCTTTTTTCGGATAGTTTTCTTGCTGGGCATTCGGCAGTGCCAGTTTCGTGATTACACGGTTTCTTATAGTGCATGCATGTCGCGCACTTTGGTGGTTCGGCCTTCTTGGTGCAGTCCTTTATTGCGTGCCCTACCTCTCCGCAATGCCCACAGATGTTAACTTCCATCTTACATGTCTTCGCCGCATGCCCGTACTGCTGGCATTTATAGCACCTTGTGACCAGAGTAAAATCTCTTACAGGGCACGACGACCAGTTCACGAAAACTCTGTCATTTGTGACTAGTACCTTGCGAATTAGAGCTGGAACTTCAATAATATAATTGCAGGTCTCGGCTTCCTTCCTTCCCGATTTATGGCTCAATCTTGACGAGGACAAAAACTTTTCTAGGGTCAGGTCTTGTAGTTTGTCGGCTAGGTTTTGTTGAAAGATACACTTGAAGACTTCCGCTTCTTGCATATCCGCGGGCACTCCGACAATTACTACTCTGGGCTTTCGTTTTTGTGTTACATCCACAGTGAGGCCTGACGTCGTTAGCTGCTGCAACTGCTTCAGTTTCGCGATGTCCTCCTTGGAGTCGGTGCTGATAACAACGCCGCCGTTTTTGATTCTGCGCAATCCTCTCACGTGCAATTTCATTTCATCGGGCCTAATGATTTTTTGAACGAGGGATTTTGTTTCCTCGCTCGACTTCGATTTGTCAGTCGGGTAAATTGCTACCGAGCTGATGTTAGAGGGTTGGATGCGACTAGTAGTATTGTTCTTCAGTACGTCGGCAAAAGATACTTGGCCGGGGTTAGCTATAGAGGACTCCTGGATGCATTGCTTGAGTTCCTGGAAGCGACGGGAGAGATCTACTTTTTCCTTAAGTGTCTTATGGGAGTTATAGGCCTGAGTTGTTTTTTGTTTTAGGGACTGGTACTCGATAGCCATTTGTGATGAGCAATGACCCACTTTGCGGCATAGGGTGCTAATCCTTGATTTTTGGTCCGAGTTAAGTTTACCTTCTGTAGAGATGGTGCATACTTCATTGAGGTAGTTTTCAATGGTCTTCATCCAGTTTTGAAGGTCCTTGGAGGAGACGACGGCCAGGGGCTCGAGCTCATCCTGTTGGCGGGGCTCGGGCGGGGCGGGCAGGTCGGGCTGCGGCTGGTCGCGCGGCGGTAAGGGCGAGGGCGGTGGGCTGCGGCGCGTGAGTCCACTCCGGTTAAGGCGACTCCGTACGTGGAATTGTGATTTTTAAAGTCCTAAGGCTCGTAATCTAGCCAACGGAAAAATCTGAAGAAAATATATGTTATTTTTGACTATTTCTTCTAAAAAATTATAGTTGGATTTTTTTTTAAAGCAATAATTACTATGGAAAAAATAATGTTGAAATAGGGTCGTTTTCAATTTTCAATTCCCTAAGGCTTCTAAACTACAAGTGATATTTACACGGCTCTTTCGCAAGAACATTGACAATTCATTGATCTTGAATCGTATTGTTTAAAAGTTAGTAAAATGGAAATTCGGTCTAATGAAGCATCAAAAAAACTGAATTTCCGCGAGCGCGGACGTGCCCGGGCTGAGAGCTCAGTGTAAATCTAACCGTCGAAGGGGAAGGCTGTGTCACTTGCTCCCGCGATCCATCTAGCTACGGAAAATTGTTATAGTACCGGATCCCGCGGAGGTTCGATCTGTCTTCGTGCGTTCAAAGTGTATTTTAAGAGAGTGCAGTTCTTTTTTCCACACGACTACGCTATGCGACATAACAAAAAGCACTCATTTTCATATAGAATTAAATTCAACTGTTTTTTTTCGTATTTAGGTATCTATTAATTTTAAGTACTTATAAAAAAAATTGTCATTGCTTAGCATTCCCGGACACATTTGGATACTTAGATATTTTCAGTCATGGGCCCATACCAGACAGGATTCCCAGAAAATAACACTTTTGGTGTGGGTTTTAGGGCCCTTCTCTGTGTAATATTAGAGTACCTTAGGTATTTCGGTTAGTAAAAAAATCTGATAATACAGATATTTAAGTATGACAACGTCTAATGATCTTTATTAATTCAACCCTAAGAGATATGACTATCGTAATGCAGAACAAGTATTGTTCGTTTGAATACTATTGTAATATTCGGTAAAACGCTAATTTACGAATACGAATATTTATTGTAAGTATTCACATTCGTTGCGTCACTAGTACAGTACATGACATATGATATAAAAATACATTATCAAAAATTACAATAATTTTCTAGTTCAAGAAGGCAAGTGACAATTTTGGCATGAGAGCTTATTTATGTAAATATAGTCAGAATACATATTTGCATCAATAAATTTCCCACTTCATATTTAAATCTAAATGAGCGTTAGTAATTATTGACATATCCGCCGGGCCTAGCTAGACATACCTAGCCTGGCCATAAGTTCTGTTCCAATTGTTTACCGTTTGTAAAATAAAAATCTGATTTTTATTACATATCGTTTAAAAGCCATATATTAATGATCGGATTACAGTTGAATTAATAAAAAAAAATATATAACTTTATTTAGTGCCCGGACTTGATTTTTGACTAATGCTCAGAATTTTTTTCTCTAAGTTTGCCTGAGGACAATGAAACGATCTTGGATCAAATTAATCGATCGCGGAAGGAACGCCAAAACCCAAATAGCTTACGTAACTCAGACAACCGCTAAACTAAAGTAGGGCTGACACGTTTGCCGCATGTCAACCGATCTGCAGATCAAGAAATCTACACCCACCCAATAAAATTCGGAACTTCTAAGTTAACGTAAAAAAAAGATACGGCTCTTTATGCCGCAAAAAAACGTATCTACGCTGGAAAGGAAAATTATCCAAGAGACACGGAGCTAACTTTAGAGGAGATCTAAAAAACTACGAACTTTTTCAAAAAAATAAAAAGTTATTAAATATTCTGTGGACCTACTTTTTAAATGAAGCATTTTATAATGTCGCTTTTGTTATTTTGTCTATTAATGAAATAATTTAAAATTTAGCATCGCTTACGCAATATGGCTGTCAAAATAGAATTAGGTAAAATTATCTAAACGACACGTTTCCCGAGATATTAGTCAGGTAAAATAGTATAATCTATTACACAACAATCAACACAGTTAACAATATATATGTGTATGCTCATTTTATAGTCAGGTAAATATATAAATGTGCATAAATCAGCATGAAATAAATCAAGAAAAATTATCTAATCGCCTTTGTAGGAAATATTTCAGACATGAAAATCTATTTATCGTACAATAAAACCTCACGATTAATGTTTTAATTAGAAGAAAATATTTATTTTCAAACATTAAAATTAATGTAGTGACATTTAAAGTTCTCTAAGACAAAAACTTATGGTCCAATTACGCAAATACAAAAAAAACTGCTTTATAAATGTTAAAGATTTATTCATCAGATATCACGTGAAATTACAATTTTATCAATTTTTATGTGTGATCTGCTGAAAGATTTCCAGTAGTTCTAGACCAATGTATGGTAGCAAACGATAGCTATGACTAATGAGAACAGCACAAGAGTTCTCAAGACAGCAGTCACTCGGTACTCATTAAGGAATTTTAAATCACGAACTACGTGAAATTTCAAGTTTTACAATTGCAATGAGATAATATCCTATCCTAACAAGAATAACAAAACTACCTACAACTCTGTGTGGTATAAGTGACGTCTTGTAAGACACTGTTTGAGTGAGATGGCGTTTGGGTCCATCAAGCGAGTCCAAAGTAATACCTTAGCGCCACAGACACAGATTTACACCGCAGATGGCGGCCTAACGGCCTTTATAAATATATTGAATTACTACTAAATGTGCGATATTTTATAAAACAGAACTGGTAAAGTTGCCTAACTACCAATTTAACGAAAATATTTGTTTTTTAGTACATTCTATGCGACAAATACGACTCAATTGTCATTCAAGCAATTCAAGATAAGCGACAGTAGTCGATCAAAGTCATATCAGGTAAAAAAGGATAAGCGACAATGGTTTCATAGTATCAAAGCAGGTAAATTTGGATAAACGCCAATAGTTAAGATACGACAATCAGGTAATTTAATCTATGTTATTTTTTTTTATAGAATCTTATATCGATTCTGTTTAATAATGTGGAAATACCACACTTTTGCGTTTTGGCTAATGCGCATAAGCATTTTAAACACACATGACACAGAGGGCGCTCCAGTAGCGAAGAATTATGGAATCAAAGATTTAGTGTGATTGACGTAACGATATGATAGCTCAGTTGGTAGAGCACTACGCCGGAAACTTAGGGTCGCAGGCTCGAGTCCTGCTTACATTGCAGTGGATCACATTCAATTTTTCTTTCATAATTTACCTTTATGTTAATTTTATCATAAAGACATAGGTAAAATGCCTCAAACGACATTAAAATATATTTTACAATCAGGTAAAAACAGTTAACCAACAGGTGCAAGGTTAGTTGCAATAAAGAAAAATTATCCAAGTTGTTTGGATCTGTTTTGACAAATAAGTGAAAAAGCTCTAACGTTCATTATTATGCAAAAAACTTTTTATGCAATCTCCATTTTGCTAAAAAAAACCTCAAAAATCAAGTCGTTTAGTAGAAAAAAAAGTAGAGATTTTCTAAATCACCGATGGGATAAGCGACACAAAAGTCGTCAGACAGATGTATACGAGACCCAACCCATTCGATGCAGAAAAATCTGCCGATCCCAAGTGTGTATAACTCAATATCCCCAAAAATGTCGCTTAGATAAGTTCTCCTTTCCAGCATCGGCATATTTTGACACTCAAGTAAATTAACATTTATAGGGTATCCATTGACCTTGAACATTGAAATTAGCCAATAAATTCGTCTAGTAAAATATCGTCAATATCAACAAGTATAGGGGAAAATCTGAGAAATATTACTAATGTAGTCATAAAAAACTATCACTGTTTATAAGTAGGTAAAGGACGTAAATCCGTTTTCCAACGGTAAAGTTGAGTTTGTCGCTCTATTATTTATAGTTTATCTTTTCGCTAGAGCAGCATGACCCGGGGGATAAAGCTGTGCCTCCACTACTATGTTAAAATATCGGTTCATCCGCTGGGTCACGATATGATTTATTTATTAAAAAAACGATATTTTTTATTTATGCATGATTTTACACGTATAATCAAGAATCTTGTCGGAATTTTAACTATTTTTGGTAGGTACCTACACATACAAAAGAAACTAAAAAGTATTTTTCGATGCGAGACTTCCAAATGGCCTATTTCACTTATTTTTTGGAAAATAGCTTTAACGCATTTTATTTTAAATATTCTACTGTAGTGGGTAAATAGATATTTAGTAATCCGCAATAATTATATCATTGTTTAAATGATTTATTTTACTTCGAGATTTTTCAATGCCTTTAAATATTATAAGGTTTATTCATCTTCAACTCTCGCTCGGACTATGCAAGTGTATGAAGCTGCTTGGACGCCACTCAACGAGATAATGAACGAAGTAATGTTCCGGGGGCGCACGGTCGGCGGGGGGAATAACGTTAGGCTCCGCCCAGATCCTCAAGGACGTTGGGATTAGGAGTCGCCTTAAATGGACTGCTTCCGTCCATTTTCCATAAAATCCGTTCAAAGTATGTAAATTATTATACTCTAAACATTCTCACTAGCAAGCACTATGCATTGACATAGATACTTGCTTCCGCGTTATGTACAGAGCTAGGTCACGCACGATTTAAAATGATTATTTATTTTATTAATTGACACGTCCGATACGTATGACGACTGGACTGAACCAATTTGTTAACCATATGTTCTATAATAGTTCCTAATGTGTTGTTAATGTCAGATTCGTATGTTTCTATATTCTGTCCAGTAAATATGACTGTACTGTTATCAGCAAATAAGACCATCGGGTACTTTATGGCATTAGGAATATCTAGTCTGCCTGCCTGTCACCAGGCTGTATCTCATGAATGATAGCTAGAAATTTTCACAGACTAAGAAAAAAATAAAATAAGTATTTAATTTGGCTCCCATACAACCTTCCTTTTTTTGTATCCGGCGCCATATAATATATATGTCAGTTGCAAACTTAACCAGTTAAGATGCGATAAGTGTTGCCCGACTCGCACTTGGCATATTTTTTTTGTGTAACTAAGAATCTGACATGTTAAAGTAGTGCTGTGCCGTTCTCAAGAATGTATCCCGATTCGTATGGGGAAAGAACCTTCTCGGAATAGAGATCTATGTAAAATATCTCTTGCAGCCTACTTGCAGAATGAAGTTGTGAATTTTCATTTTTTTTTAGTTGTACTGTCGGCTTCATCACTTTGTGTCATCGTGCCATATTTTGGTCTTTTGTCATACTTAAAAGAAATACAAGCCTTTCACATAAACAATGCAAATATCGTCAAACATAGCATAAAGAAAATGCGAAAGGTTATTTGGCGTTAGGCTGGTGGAGAGGTTAACACTTTGCACCCGGGTACGATTCCGATTCAGCTTCGATCTTTGTATCAATAGTACAATGTTTTTTTTTTTGTTGCAGACACTTTTCATGCACGCAAATATGGAATGGCTTCGTGATTTCAATTCGGACGCTAAAAGAAGATCAGTCTACAGGATGCCTTTCCTCACTAAACCTGAGGTAGGAGCAGTGCCCTTTATTATTATTATTAGCAATTGGGCCTTTTGTGTGCCACATCGACCATATTTGATCTATTGTGGCAGCCCTGTCTTAAAGCTCACTGCTGAGACCCGTTGAGTCCAGGAATTCCCAGATTCTTTGGGCAGTGAGATATTGTATCTCCTCTGGGGGCACAAGGTGTTGCCCTAAGTGGATACTTCTTTTGTGCATAAGTGGTCCACAGAAGCAGAGGATATGCATAGCTGTCTCCTCTGACTCTTGGCAGAACCTGCACGTTGCGTCCTGTTCCATACCCATTAGGAACAAGTGTTTTTTCAGCTTGCAGTGACCGGTCAGAGTTCTAGTCACCGCACAGACTTTTGACCTCTTGAGCTGTAGTAACTCTTTAGATAACTTTTGAACAAAGCCTTTTATAAGGGCTTTCGAGTGATTTTGTCCTTTCACGGCCACCCACATCTCGATCGCCTTAGATTTGTGTATCTCGCTGAGCAGAGAGTAAGCCTGGCGTTTTGTGATTCCACAGAACGGTTCTGGGCCGACAAGGGGCTTGTCCGCGCCATCTCTCGCGAGTTTATCTGCTCTTTCATTACTGTCAATATCGGAGTGACCTGGTACCCATCTAAGAGTGACTTTGTTGGTTTCGCCTAGGGCATTTAAGTTGTTTTTGCATAGTTGGACTAGTCTAGATTTGACCTCTAGTGATTCCAGTGCCAACAGGGCAGCTTGGCTGTCCGAGTTGATGTATATGTGGCAGTGTCTTATGTTCTTGTCAAGGTTTATCTCTGCGCATTTGTTTATGGCAAAGATCTCCGCTTGGAAGATTGGGGCCTCTGTGCCCATGCTGACGCTTGCATTGAGCTTTGGTCTCTGTCCATAGACCCCACATCCTATATCTTTTCCTTTTTTGGAACCATCCGTATACCAGATGTGGCAGCCCTCTTTGAGAGACATTTGGTCGTTTAGCCATTCGTCTCTTGAGGGTAGTTCCACTGAGTAGTATTGCGTAAAGATACATTCAGTGAGCATGTCGTCAGAGGGCATGCACAGAAGTTTGTTTTCGAACACTGAAGCCTTTAGTTTGTTCAGTGCTTGTGAGCGCCATTTTGTCTTGGACAGAGTGCAGAGCCTGTAGATGCCCTGCTCGGCCTCTTTCCTCACCTGTACGTGCAGAGGTGTTAGGTCGAGCAGTGCGTCCAGGGCCGCGCCCGGCGTCGAAGACAGGGCTCCTGTTGCAATAATGCAGGCAGTGCGTTGTAGGCCGCTTAGTTTTAGGATCGCTGTCTTTTGGTTGGCCTTATTGCACCAGACAGCGGAGGCATAAGTTATTATAGGCCTCACGACTGCTGTGTATAGCCACATAGCAATGTTGGGTCTTACGCCCCATCTTGCTCCTGCCATTCGGCAGCATGTCCACAGTGCCATTTTCGCTTTTTGGATTATATTGTTCAAATGCGTGTTCCAAGTTAGGGGTGCGTCCCATGAGATATAACTACATAATATATAATTTCATATTAATAACGTTCACAAGATATAATGAACGTTTGCTATAACATCAAAATCAATATTTTTATTAGGAATAACGGTCAATTAGCATAATACTCATGTTGTAGAATGATTTTTTATATAACACTCAAATACTCTAAATTCAGTTGATATAACATACATAACGTATATCGATCATGGTATATATTTTCTTTTAGTATAATGATCAGAAAATATAATAGCGTATGATATACTAAATAGGTTATAACTGCTACCCTTATTCTCCTAAAATGGAACATAGGTCGAAAACTGTAGGTTAGGTTAGGTTTGTTTTATGACCATGGATAGCGGAGCGAGCAAAGCGAGCGGAGCGTCAAAATGCTTGCTTGCATGGAGGAATATTAAAATTTAACAGCTATATAACTATTGCATAAGTATGTACACAATTAATAACGGCAGATGAAATTCTGGCAAGTAGTACACCGTTTGGGTGTCCCTTGTTTTGTCGACAAACTTTTCATCGAATTTCATTTCATCGAAAACGTTTCAAGTAACATTTAATTCACGAATTATTGTCTGGTGGAATTTTATTTCATGACCAGATCATTCCAATTTTTATTATTTTATAGAATAACTGTTCAGGGAATATTATTTGGTTAATGATTCATTTTGTATGAATTTTAAATAGCAGAATAACAAAACACCGAATTTCATTGGTTCGAAATTTTATTACATTACAAAATATTTCTATATCGCGTGGTCGAGAAATCCTAACATTTCCTATTTCACTTTAAGGCCGGTCCGACTTGGCTTAGGTTAGGTACGACGACGAGCAAAGCGAGAGCATCAGAATTCATAATCATCCGAATTCATAAATTACAAAATTTTAAAGAGCGAGCGAGCGAAGCGAGCGAGCAAAACCTTTCAGAACAAAACCGACGTGGCCGGGTTAGGTTAGAAGGTCAGGCGGGAGCGAAGCGTAGCGAGCTCCCGCCTGGCCTTCGAGGTTATTTTTTTTTGCGTACCGAAAAAAGTTTTGCTTGTATTCATACTGATCACTATTCATACAACTTGTTTATACTAATATTTGTTTTCATATATTTTCTTACACTACTAATCTAACTCATAATCTTCAGAATTCATAATCATCCGAATTCATAAATTACAAAATTTGAACGAGCGAGCGAGCGAAGCGAGCGAGCAAAACCTTTCAGAACAGAACCGACGTGGCCGGGTTAGGTTAGAAGGTCAGGCGGGAGCGAAGCGTAGCGAGCTTCCGCCTGGCCTTCGAGGTTATTTTTTTTTTGCGTACCGAAAAAAGTTTTGCTTGTATTCATACTGATCACTATTCATACAAATTGTTTATACTAACCGCCGCCACCGCCGCGGAGGTCTATATTGAGTGGGTAATAAAACTGCTATTAAAACAATTTCAGGCGGTTATTCTATACGAGCATTATGCATTTTGGTGTTAGATGTATTGAGTAATATACATTATAATTCTGAGATATTATGAACGTTATACGTTATGATCGTTATATACAATGATATTATACTTAAATAACGTTATACTTAACAAAAATAGATATTTTTATGTTATATCTAACGTTCGTTATACACATTGAACGGTATACAAAACAAGCTTATACAATATGAGCGTATATAATGTGAATATTATAGTATAAGTTCTTATATCTTATATTACTTACCCCCAAGTTAGCCTTTGGTCGAAGGTGACCCCTAGATACTTGGCTTCATTTGAAAGTGGTATAGTTTGTCCGTTTAGCTTTAAAGTATTGAGCTTGTCGAGTTTCCTTTTATTTGTGAAGGGCACTATAATGGTTTTGTTTGCATTGATAGACAATTCGTTTTCTCTGCACCATATACAGATAGTGCTGAGAGCTCCTTGCATGATGTTCGAGATTGTGTTAAGGCAAGGTCCTTTGATTATGACTACGATATCGTCGGCATATCCTTGTACGTCATAATCGGTGGCCGCCATTCGGACAAGGAGTTGGTCAACCGCTAGAGTCCACAGAAGTGGTGATAACACCCCTCCCTGTGGACATCCTCTTGTGGTGTGAAATTCATGCGTGGTGGCATTTAGGGTTAGTATTGCCGTTCTGTTGGAGAGCATACTCCGAACCCATATTTTTGTGGTGCCGTCCACACCTTTTGATTCCATACCCTTAATGATGGTATCTGTGGGTGTGTTGTCGAAGGCCCCTTCTACATCTAAGAACGCGCATAGAGCTGTTTGCTTGTCCTCTAGGGTTTTCTGCACCTTGTCGACCAGATCTAGCAGGGCAGTTTCTGTGGATTTCCCCTTTTGGTAGGCATGCTGGCAAGGACTGAGTGGCCTTGTTACCAGATATTTAGCTCGTATGTGTTGGTCAATTACCCTTTCCATGGTCTTTAGTAGGAAGGAGGTTAGACTGATGGGTCTGAAGGATTTAGGTTGTGAATAGTCCTTTTTCCCTGCTTTTGGTATGAAGCGTACCTTGACCTTAGTCCATTGTTCTGGTATCACGCTCAGGGCGAAGCTCGCCCTAAATATTTTTACCAGAAACGGGAGGAGAAAATCGCGGCCTTCCTGTAGTAAGGCAGGGAATATTCCGTCATCTCCCGCGGATTTAAATGGTTTGAATTTTCCCAGGGCCCATTTAATTTGGTTTGGTCTGAAAATATTTGCAGCCAAGTTCCAGTCAGTGTTGTGTGCCCTATGAGGTTGGTGTCTCTTGTGGGCGCATCGTTGTGTATCGCTGGTGGAATACGAGCCGGGGAAGTGTGTGTCCCTGAGGAGTTCTAGCGTCTCCTCTTCTGTGGTCGTAAAGGTATTATCTGGTTTCTTCAGGAGACCGAGATAATTTTTTGGTGTCTTGGCTAGTATTCTGTGAATTCTCGCTCCTTTATGGGTCTGGGCAATCTCTTCACAGAATCTTTTCCATGACGCTCTCTTGGCTTTTCTGATCTCTTTATTATATTCTGTTAGCGCTCTTTTGTACCTTTCCCATTCGCTAGGTTTGGTAGAGTGATTGAATATGCGGCGCGTGGAGACCCGGAGCCTTTCCAGTTTTATGTTCCACCACGTCGTCGTGTTTTTGTTGTTCGATTCCTTCAGTGGACAGCTCCTTTCGTAGGCCTTGTTTATGCCTTCTGTCAGGAGTTCCACGGCTGTGTTGAGAGAATCTGGTGTTTTGATGTGTTTTGGGGTTTCCTTTAGGTACTCTTTCAGCAGGGCACCGTATGTGTCCCAGGCGGTCTCTTTAGGATTCCTGCGGTTTTCTTGCTCGGCAATTTCTAATCCTTTAACATCAAAAAGAATATGTTAATGGTCCGACATCGAGTTTGCACTACTGACATGCCAGTCGGCGAGGCATTTGGCTGCCTTTTCAGTTGCAAATGTTATATCGAGTACCAGTGCCCTTACCATGAGTTAACGTGACCGTGCTCGCTGGCGACAGCGTAAGCGATTAGTATGGGCACAGCACATCGCCCCTAGCGGTGACTTTATAGAACTAAAATTAGCCATACAAATCGTTATCGCGGTCGCTAGCGAGAACTGTCACTGTAAACTCGTGGTAAGGGGACTGTGTGACGAACTGTGTGGCGATATAAAAGTGAAAAATGTCATACATAGGAAAGGTACAGCATAGGAATTTGAAATTCTTAATGGTCTTAGGCTACCTGGTCCCATACATAAATACAAAACGAAGTACGGAACACTATTTGTTGCATGGACTCACATTGTAATGCTCTATTATAATGTGTAAAATAAAATAAATATTATAAAGGACATTGATCTAGATCCAAACTGAGTAAAGCTTGTAATATGGATAGTAAACGACGATAATTATATTATACATAATATAATATATTATAAATATGTAGAGACAACTCGAGTAGGTACTTAATATTACAAATCAACATTAAGATTTTGTTAGCCACTTAATGGCTTCGTCACTGAGGGAAAACAGGTCTTCAGGAGCGCCGCCGGCATAGCGCGTTACGGGGCAGTCGTGAATGATGTGCTGGATGGTTTGCTCTTCGGCTCCACAGGCGCAGCCAGGAGAATCCGGGTGGGTGCAGCGGTATTTATATTGAGCGCAGCGACCGTGACCAGTGCGAAGTCTGTTCAAACTGCACCATTTTTGAGAAAAGCACTGTATTGGTCTCAGGGAGGTCTCCCACGGTCGTCTGTTTAAAATAATGGTATCACTCAAAAAATCCGAAGTTTCATTCATCTGGAACCATCAATATTCCGAATTTTCAAAATTGCGAAAGTGAAATAACGCGAAACGGTCATCATCACTATGGATCATAATGTTCCATACTATAATTAGGTTAGGTAAGGGTTATATGATATCCCAAAAAAAATCTTAATATTTTATCAGAACATGTTTTTTGGAATAATGAAACTTCGGAGTATTATAGTGTACCCCTCCTAAGGTCGTCCGTTTAAAATTAATACTTGAATAATGTACTACAAGGGGCATGCCAAAAGAAATTAGATACTCCTTGCTCATTTAATTGATACTGGCCAGTAATACATCACCACAAAGGCTGGCTATTTACTTATAAATTTAAAAATGGAACACTCGGCAAAACTACGTATATTTTTTTTATGAATTTTTTTCTGATTAAATCTGGCGGAAATTTTCTACGACCATGGAGCTGACACGACGTGATTTTCGGGTTATGATGTATTATGACTTTAAAAAAGGTTTGAAGCCTCAAGAATGTTTTGAACTTTTAGTCACGACTTTTGGTGAGTCTGCATGTTCACGTGCAACAGTTTTTAACAGGTTTGCTGAATTTGAAAGATGACGGGCGAGTTTTGAAGATGATCCGAAGTCAGGTAGGCCGCCAACCGCAGTTACTCAAGAAAATGTGCAAGCTGTGGAAAAAATTATTCGTGGAAACCGACGAATCACATACGTAGAGCTAGAGCGAGAACTGGGTATTGGATCAGCAGCGTTGCAAACTATAATTCACGGACAATTATCCCTCCACAAGCGTTGTTCAAGGTGGGTGCCGCACAAGCTCAATGATTTGCAAAAGGAACGTCGCGTGGATTGGTGCAAATTTATGGTAAATAAATTTAATGGCGGTGAAAAAAAAATGATATACTCACAGGTGACGAAACATGGCTTTATAACTATAATCCTGAAACAAAGCGACAGTCAACAGTATGGTGCTTTGAAGATGAACCGACACCAACAAAATGTCGCCGAACGCGAAGCACACAGAAACAAATGGTTGCCTCGTTTTTTTGCAAAACGGGACATATTGCTACTGTGATACTAGAAGATCAAAAAACAGTCGATTCGGAATGGTACGTGACAGTTTGTGCCCCAAAAGTATTGTCAGCTTGGTGTGATAAGCGGCCAAAGTCAGGAACCCAGCAACTGCTTTGGCACCATGACAACGCAGCCCCGCACACTTCTGCTAGAACACTGGACTATTTACAAAATTTTTAGGGCTTAATTTAGATAACAAATTGACATGGAACAACCAGATTGACCTTATATGTAAGAAGTTAAGTAAATTCTCATATGCTCTGTACAATTTGAGAAAGATTGTTAGTCAGTCAACTGTGTTAACTGCATATCATGCCTATGTTACGTCCACTTTAAGGTATGGAATCATGTTCTGGGGAAATTCACCAAGAAGAGATAACGCATTTATAGCCCAAAAGAAGTGCGTTAGGTCAGTATGTGGTCTTAAACCAACTGAATTATGCAAACCACATTTTATAGAATTAAAAATACTAACACTACCTAGTTTATATATATATGAAATAGCTATTTTTGTAATTACTAACCATAATCTATTTAATAAGTTTAGAAGTCAACGGCTTCAAAATAAAATCAGGGCGCAACCGAGTAACACAGCACTATTGCAAAAAAGTGTACTTGGAATGGCGCATAAGATATTTAACAAACTGCCACAATCAATAGTAGCTAAAAAGGAAAATGTTATTGACTTTAAAAGGAATTTGAAATTATTTCTTATAGACAAAGCGTATTACTCTGTAACGGAATTTTTGACTGACATCATTGACTAATAATTAATTTGACATAAGTACTCAATTTTTCTTGTTATTATATTTTTATTTTCTTTTATCATGATTTCTAAGTTAAGTTCTTAAGTTAATGATTGATTATGATTTAGATCTAGATAATGTTAACTTTTTATATAATGCACGCTGCATGTACGCCAGGCATGTACGTCTACATTATATTTTAATTTGTATGCCCAATGGCACCACATAGTGGTACAATATATCTTGTAACATCAAATTTTACCTATGTTGGACAATAAATATTTTGATTTTATTTTAGTACCAAACACGTCACTATCTTGCCTCATCCTCCATAAATATTCACCGGACCTAGTACCATGTGATTTTTATCTGTTTCCAAAAATCAAAGACAAATTAAAAGAAAGGCGATTTGAAAGCAAAGAAGATGCCCTGGCAGCTTATAACTATGAAATTTCTGAAGTGTCTAAAGAAGAGTGGTCATTAGTATTTTCCAAGTGGATTAGACGGATGGAAAAGTGTATACGTGTTCACGGTGAATACTTCGAAAAAATAGACAACTTTAATGAATAATAAACATTATGATTTTTGAGTATCTAATTTATTTTGGCATGACCCTCGTATTAACATTTGAAATGTACACAAATAATATCATTATTTCTGATTTCTAGAGAGCATGGTCTTTACGAGATATTAGACATGAAAATTCCAAAATGTTAAAGTACCTTAGGGGCAGAAAGCTTATTCCGTCCAGTATTTTCAAGCTTTATGAAGAAGACCAAGATTCGACTCGAGAGAGTAACCAGAATGAGGATAAAGATACAGATAATAATAATTATCAGAATAATCAGAACGTAGAGGCTGTGTACAAACCGGGCGGGCAACAACCAGAAATGGCTGAGGCGGCAACTCCCATCATAATTTTGCAACCAACCGAGGTAAGTTCTATTGATTTTTATAGAACCTTTTTATCGATTCTATTTTTAATGTGCAAATACCACAGTTCTTTTAAAATATTGACGCAAAGGTAAAATTATGAAAGAAAAAAAAAGTAATGCAATTACTACAATCTAGCAGGACTCGAACTTGTGACCCCTACGTTGTCGGCGTCGATCTCCCAACTGAGCTATTACCTACATCGTTACGTCAATAACACCAAATCTTTCATTCCATAATTAAATATAAATATAAATATTATGGGACAATCATACACAAATCGACCTAGTAAGCAAAGCTTGGACTAGACGACGATATACATAATTATATAAGTACATAATATATAGATAACATCCATGACCCAAGATCAAATATTCGAGTTCATCACACAATTATTGCCCCGGCCGGGATTCGAACCCAGGACTGCCGGCTCAGTAGGCAGGTGTCAGCAATCCTACGCTACTGGAGCACCCTCTGCTTCATATGTGTTTGAAATGCTTATGCGCATTAGCCATACCCTTAGGTGAGTCCAGGTTCGAATCCTGCTTAGATTGTAGTAGATCACATTAGATTTTTCGTTCATAATTTATTTTTGTGTCAATGTTTATAAGTTCTTCTTGTTTGGATCAGCGCCGAGATTAGCGCGCCGTCCACCCGATGCAATGTCATCAAAATACAAGTGCAGCATTGAATAGCTAAGCTAGCTCAAAAAAAGTTATTGGGAAATTCTCGATTCAAGTCAGCGAAAATATATTTTGACTTATACAGAAGCACATTTTGAGTTATAGTCCATCCGCATACCTTTCATATCTGTGAAACCACAGGAAAATGTCAGAATTTCATAAATATTTTCAATGGTAAAACCAAAATCAGGCTGTATAGGTAGGTACGGATTTTTTCAATGATATCTAGCACGTGAATAACTTTTATTTTCAGGACGAGAAAGATACGTGTTTGTGGCGCGAACATTGGCAGCAGGACCCCCAAGAAAAGAAACAGGATACCCGAGTAGCTGTGAAGAAAACCCAGCCTTACGTAAGAATACATTAAAACTATTATATACAATCTACCCGCGCGGCCGAAACAAGTAACACGCAAAATTTTATCGCTCCACTACATTTAATGTTTTTATTTGCTAAACCCTGGCTAAACCAGTTAAAATTAGTCTGTAACAGATATGTATAACCAGTTAAGTGACTATCCGAATTAAAGCATCAGTTTTTAAAGTTACTCAACTATATTAGTACAATTCCAATGTGAAGTGTTTCGTCGAGTCATATTCACAACAAGTCGCCCGAACGCTTATCTTATCACCGGAGCAGTTTGAATAGCCCCCGTACCACGATACTCGATTCCTGACGGCCGCTGTCGCTTGTTTATCGTTAGTGTATCGCTTAGTGACTTGGTACCGGAAAAATGATCTGCGCAGGATGCCAACAAAAAACTCGGCGAGATGAAGAAGTGATAACATGCAGCTCCAAATCGTGTAATCAAACCTTCCATGTAGCCTGCACCCGAGCCCAACGCCTCACGACGGAGGAAGTAAAATCATGGACTTGTCCAGACTGTGCCGCAAAATCAAGGAAGGGCGGTAATAATTCGCTCACTCCGGTTCGCTCAACAACAGAAAATGCAGCCTTAAAGAAAAAACCTCAACTGCGCACAGGTACCAACACTGGCGGCGCCGCGCCCCCCACCTGTAACTCCGCTGTCGGCCCTGCCGCCGGCGCCGCAACCGCCGCTACCCAAGGTACTGTGGCTGCCGCTAAAACCTGCGCAGCAAAACGGCCAGCCCGATCAACTCCGCGCCTGCTACATTTATTGTTCAAAGCCCCGCTGTCGAGCTTAAATCACTTTCTTCGGAAATCAACCAGTTACGACAAAGTGCATCTGAAATGTGGGATTTTCTCAAGGGTTGGCTTGAAAACATAAGCCAAAAAATCTCAAATTATGATTCGAGGATCAAATAACTGGAGGCGCTTCACACACAAAATATTGAATTAAAAGCCACAGTTTCTTATTTACAACAACAGATAAATAATCAGGCCCAATGTTCTTGAGAAACGAGGTTGAGATTACGGGCGTCGAGGAGATACAAAATGAAAATCCCTACCATTTAGTGTTTACAACGGCTGCAAAGCTTGGTGTCACCTCACAAGATTCTGATATCGTATATGCCTCACGAGCTGACCCTAAACGCAGTGACATCAGCAACAACGAAGGCGAGAAGCAGCTGCAGCGCCCTCTAGTAGTGGCGTTTACCCACCGTGTCAAACGTGACGAGTTTCTGAAGCAGGCGAAGGTACGTCGTAACCTAAAAAGCAACAATATAGTCGGGCAAGGGCCCGAGAGAACTGTTGACGTTAACGAACGTCTCACTCCTGCAAATCGTCGTTTATTTCGTAGCACCAGAATGTTTGCAAGTAGCTACAAACATAAACATAGCTGGAAGCTAATGGAGCTTAATGGAGCTATATTTCTCAGAAAAAGAGACGCATCACATGGGAGCCCTGCAATACGGATATTCAGCGAAGAGGACCTCATCAAGCTATCCCAGTCCACATCGACAGTCCAGGAGTTCCAGGACGCACCTATCGAACAGCCTGCGACTCCTCTTTTGGGTGATGACAATGATGATAATGATGATATATCTACTTACTGCATTCACCCTTGTCGTCCTTAATATGACTTTTTATGATTGTATATATAATTTCAATTTTTGTCATGTCTTGTAATACACATACTCGTTTTCTCACACATACACTCCACAAACTCATCAACATAACGTCTCGAGCAAATTTGTGACAGGTAAGAAAGCCCCCTCGGAATAGTTCTTATTTCAATCTTTTATCATTACTTCTAGTATGGCTGCCTCCCGTGTACACTGTGAATCAACATATCTACCAACCATGTACCCATGGCTACCCTAGACTTATTGAATGACGTAGATGATTCATATAAGATTAAATGCCATACAATCTCATATCCCAAAGAATGTTCCGATATTATATCAATCTTTTCACTTAAAATCCTAAGCTTAAATATAAGAAGCCTACAAAAAAACTCAGATAACTTTCTTGTTATACAAAAACGACTAGATATTATCTTTGACGTTATCGTTTTTAGTGAATGCTGGATAAATGAAGCCTCTACAATTAATCAACGTGAAGGTTACACATCTTTTAACTCTAAAAAGTACATAAATAAGTCTGGTGGTGTGGTTGTTTATGTAAATCACAAATGGTCCCCAGTTTTTTCAGAACTAGGTGTAGATGAAGCTAATTTCGTACTTGTAGAAATTCCTAACACCTTCAAAGTAGTAGGAGTGTACAGGTCCACAAGCTTTCAGAATGCTGAGACTTTCATTACATCCCTTGATTCTGCTCTTAAGTCTCTCTCTAAGTGCCCCTGCCTAGTTTTGACTGGAGATCTTAATACAGATATCCTGGATACAGCGGATGCTAACACGCAAGCATCTGAGTACCTATGTACTTTGGCGGAACACGGTCTTATCTCTTGCATTGACGCTATTACACATTATAAAACCTGCCTAGATCATATCTTTATATCTGGACACTGCCAGGCAGAATCTGTTGTCTGCTCCACTGACCTGACCGACCACGACGTTACTATTTTTATTTTATTTTTATTTATTGGAGATCAAACAGAAATAAGTACAGGATAGTCTTACAATCTATATACAATTAAACAGTAACCATGCACTTATTTCCTAAACAGCTCTCACTAAAACACATTTTGATGAATATATTCTTAACCTACGATACATTCTAGGTACACTGTGCCAATAACAATTCGTAACTTAGCGTGAACCATTTAAGTAACACGAAATAAATAAGCAAGAATAAACAAAAACAAAGAAAGCCAAAAGCAAAAGAACCACCAGCTAGTTTTACCTACTAGTTACAGAATTAAGACGAGCGTGATGCTGAGCACCAAGTAAGTAATGACGACATTATACTAACTTTCGGGGACAAGAACGTTCAGAATCTGTTTCCGGAAATTGGGTCGACTTAACTTGAAGTGGTCCACCGATGTGAACATCTATGGTAGGGATATCGCTTAAAACAGGAAATCACGTCCAGAAATGTAACACTAAAACCGTCATTGATTACAATTCAGTTAGATCAGAACTAGGACTGGTCAATTGGTCATTTGTTTTATGCAACAGAAAACTTGACGATGCTGTGGAAAAAAAATCTGCAAAAGTCTTAGCTTCCGTATGCAACAACTCCAAGGTTGTAAAGCTAAACCGTTCCAAACATATACTACGGCCGTGGATGACCCCTGGGTTATTAAGATGTGCTAAAAATAGAGATAAACTTCATTTGGCTTCGCGAAAAGACCCCATGAACGAAATGAAAAAACTGGTTTATAATACTCGACTAGCATTAACCCGCGGCTTCGCTCGCGTGCCTATATAATATACATCATCCTACGGGAACAATGCTCTTTTTTTCAGGATTCAAAACTAGTATGCTATTTGTTAAGTTAGGGTAAAATCTGCAATCTGCATTTCCCTCATGCATATCCGTCCAGCCGTTTAAGCGTGAAGAAGTAACAAAACATACACAGACTTTTACTTTTCTAATATTACTGGGAAATACTTTTTATTTTATCATAACTCCACTTTATCAAATCAAACCGAAAACTCAAGCACTCAAATCAAGCGATCTCAGCTTTAACTGTACCAAATAAAGTTCACTTCAAAATTCATAACTCGAAGTGAAGCTAAGACACCGGGATATGTGTGCATTTTATTTGTATAAAGCTTTTATAATGTCCCGAGCCTCCGCTTTCGGAGATTCGAGATTGGTTTAATGATTCTAAGCCATGTTCTAACTTACGTCATGTTATATTGTAAGATATTGAGGTTCTCTTTGTTGATGAATAAAAAATGTATTATTCTGAGCCAGATAAACGTAATTCAGAATTCTGAAATGACTTATTATTGAAAAGCTTGAATGTATTTATTACGGATGCAGGAAGTTTCCCGATCATTACTCCTCCCGTCCCAACGCACCGCCCGCCTATAGGTACCGAATTACCGATTGACGACGATCGAGATGCCACCAAATACTATTTTTTAATGTATTAGGATAACGCTGGTCTCTATCCATACCTCAAAAGCAAAAAAAGAACCCCCTTATAGGATCACGTGTAGCTGTCTTTCAGTCCGTCTGTTACAATCGATTTGCTGCAAAACTACTGGACCGATTAAATTGCAATTTGGCGCAAATGCTTTCAAGAATTTTCATGAACACAAATAAAATTTCAAAATCGGTGGCATTTTCGTAATTAACGTCCCAACAAACCATAAAAATTACACCCGTACTCATATTTAGTCATTTCAACCCCATCGCACCCCAACAGGCGACCCGACCCGATAAACCATAAAAGCATTACCAATGGATTTTCAGACTTTGTCACCACGGGGAGATGGTAACTCACGTTGGATTTTAAAATCGTTGTGGTTTTCGTAATCAGCGACCTGATAAACCATAAAAATAATACCCATGCTGATTTTCAGACTTTGTCACCACATTTCTCCCTTATAGGGGTTGAATTTTCAAAAACCTGAAACACGTGTTTACACATTGGTCGTTAGAAATACTCCTGTAAAGTTTCGAATAAAATAGTCTAACTAATCTTCTTTCCCCATACAAACTTTGGACCCCCATTTCACCCCTTTAGGGGGTACATTTTAAAAATCCTTTCTTAGTGCACCCCTGCACCTTATAAGGAACCTACGTGCCAAATTTTAACTCTCTAGAACCAGCGGTTTAGTATTTAGACATTTCAACCCCATTTCACCCCAACAGGGGAGATGGTAACTCACGTCCGCCACGTTGGATTTTAAAATCGTTGCGGTTTTTGTAATCAGCGACCCGATAAACCATAAAAACACAAAGTGACAAAGTCTGAAACTCAGCATGGGTAATGCTGATTTTCAGACTTTGTCACCACATTTCTCCCTTTTAGGGGTTGAATTTTCAAAAAACCTGAAACACGTGCTTACTCATCTATCGTTAGGAATACTCCTGTGAAGTTTCGAATAAAATAGTCTAACTAATCTTGTTTCGCCATACAAACTTTGGAACCCCATTTCACCCCTTTAGGGGGTGAGTTTTGAAAAATCCTTTCTTAGCGGATGCCTACGTCATAACATCTACCTGCATGTCAAATTTCAGCCCGATCCGTCCAGTGGTTTGGGCTGTGCGTTGATAGATCACTATGTCAGTCAGTCAGTCACCTTTGAGTTTTATATATATAGAAGATATAGGAACTTTTATATAACTCTTCTCAGGAATCTCAAATCAGAATATGACCGAAAGGATCTAGCTCAACATATGAACTCGTTTAAAAAACTTTGGGGCTCTATCAAACGTATTACTCATAGCTCCCCTCCAGTCAAATCAGCAGATGATCTCCTTAACATTAAACCTACTGTTTTAGAATCCCTTGACGAATGTAACAAATATTTCTCGTCTGTAGGATCCCAATTAGCAGAATCTATACTGAGTAAGCTACAAGTTACCCAGGGGACACTAGCTATGGAAGTAGGCCCTGCTAAGTGTAACCATTTCTGGTTCATTTTACATTGCCCCCAAGGACAATGATGAGGTTTCATGCCTTATCAATTAGTTAGACACGAGTAGCGCCCCTGGTCACGACGGGGCATGCAATAGTTTCTTAAAGGCTATGGTCGATGTCATATCAGAATCTTTGGCAGCAATTTTCAATCTTAGCATCGAGACAGGTTTGTTTCCACGACATTGGAAGATGGCTGCAATCACTGCGATCGTGCCGATTCACAAAGGGGGTCCTACAGACGCGCCGAGTAACTATCGACCCATTTCTCTGCTTGGAGCTTACTCCAAATTACTAGAGCGAATAGTCAGCAAGCGGCTTGTCCATTTCCTTGAGAGTAATCGACTTCTGGAAGATAGACAATTTGGCTTTCGCCAGAGCAAGTCCACTGAGGAAGCGGTAAAACTTCTGACAGATACCATCGTATCTCATCTAGATGAAGGTAGATGTAGTATTGGTGTCTTCTTGGATCTGGCGAAGGCCTTTGACACGGTTTCGATTCCCATACTGTTAAGGAAAATGAAAGCGCTGGGCATTCGTGGAACTGCACTAGATTGGTTCTCTAATTACTTGACGGGTAGAAATCTATCTAACTATCTATCAGCCACAGACGTCCACTGCTGAACAAAGGCCTCCCCCATGACTCGCCACAAAGTGCGATCCTGTGCAGACCGCACCCAATGATTCCCCGTTACCCTCACGAGGTCATCCATTCATCTAGTCGGGGGGCGACCGACGCTGCGCTTTCCTATACGTGGTTGCCACTCTAGGACTTTGCTGCCCCAACGGCCGTCCATTCTCCGGGCTACGTGGCCTACCCATTGCCACTTTAACCGGGCAATCCTGTGCACTATGTCGGTTACTTTGGTTCTTCTGCGGATATCCTCATTTCTGATTCTATCGCGCAAAGAAACTCCGAGCATTGCCCTTTCCATTGCACGTTGCGTGACTCTCAGCCGCCTCATGAGTCCCATTGTGAACGACCATGTCTCAGTTCCATAAGTCATCAGTTACGTCTTCAGGCACTGGGGAATTTTCGACGAGAAGATTATGACGTAGCTTCCCGAACGCTGCCCAGCCGAGTTGAATTCGTCGATTAACCTCCTTCTCGAAGTTAGACTTACCTAGCTGGACAATTTGTCCCAGGTACACATTACATACTCGTTGACAACTTCGAGGGCAGAGTTTCCAACCACTATTGGGTAAGGCGCAACATGGTCATTCGACATGATTTTAGTTTTGTCCATGTTCATTTTCAGACCTACTTGTTGGGAGACTGTCGACGTCTTTGAGCATAGCGCTTAATCTCTCCAACGACTCCGCCATGACCACGATATTATCTGCAAATCGAAGGTGAGTGAGGTACTTGTACGTTGATGCCAAGTCCGTTCCAATCCAGTAGCTTGAAGGCATCTGCCAGTGCAGCAGTAAACAGTTTTGGAGAAATTACGTCTCCCCGTCTTACTCCTTGCTGCAGTTGGATAGGCTCCGAGCTCTGGTCTTGGATTCGGACTGACATGGTGGCGTTTCTGTACAAACACTTCAGCACTTCGATGTATCGATAGTCGATACGGCACCGCTGGAGAGACTGAAGCACAGCCCAAGTTTCGATCGAATCAAAGGCTTTTTCATAGTCCACAAACGTTAAGCATAGGGGCCGATTATACTCCTTTGTCTTCTGTATAACCTGCCGCAGCGTATGAATGTGGTCTATGGTGCTAAAACCTTTTCGGAATCCGGCTTGTTCGGGAAGTTGGAAATCGTCAAACCTGTGCGCGAGGCGATTTGCATTACAAATCGCCTACTGACTCTGGAGAACAGCTTATAAACATGGCTCAGCAGCAAGATGGGCCTGTAGTTCTTCAATAAGGTTTTGTCACCTTTCTCGAAGAACAATGTCACCACACTCCTTTTACATGCTTCAGGGGTAGAAATCAACGGGTCAAAATTGGTAACATGATTAGTGATTCGGAACCTGTATCATTTGGCGTACCACAAGGAAGCACATTAGGTCCTTCGTTATTAATAGTGTATATTATGAATTTAATATAACATTATATCCGTTGAACTTCTAAATTGTGACGTATTGTGCTACGCTGATGATACAGCCTTAGTATTTCACGGCGACTAATGGCAGTATGCAAGGGATATGGCTGATTTAGGGCTACACCGCATATCCGTGTGGCTAAATCAAAGCCTATTGACTCTAAATGCGGACAAAACCAAATTCCTTTGTTTTTATAGGACAGCTGCATCTCGGCCTCCTGAGTATCTCACACAACTCAAAGTCCATAAAAAAATATGTTTGACCCCGGGAAGCTCACAACTTTTAGACTGCACCTGCAGCTATATAACTAATGCGAGCTCACATAGATATTTAGGCGTCATAATAGACGAGAATCTAAACTTTAAAAGTCACATTTCTATGACAGCTGGTAGGGTTCGTAAACTTATATACACCATGAAGCTACTAAGGGAAGCCGCCGATGCTCAACTACTTGAAATGGTGTACCTGGCACTATGTCAATCTATATTAAGCTATTGTATACTTGCTTCGGGTGGTTCTGCTAAATCTAACTTAATACTGCTAGAAAGGGCACAAAGAGTGGTTTTGAAAGTGTCCTTGCGACGGCCACGGCGGTACCCTGCTTCTGAACTCTTTAAGGAGGCTAGAGTCTTGAGCGTCCGAAGACTTTACTTAATGCGTGCTGCTATATATGTCCACATTAAGAGTTTGAGATGGCTAGAGTATTCTGATATGGTACGTAAGAGATTTATAAAATCCCTAAACCTTGTGTCAACACGGCCTTTGCAAAACGGATTTCAATGTTCCTTCTCCCGCACATATACAATAAATTGGTAAGATGCTGTGACATAAGGCACAGCTCTGTTCATGAGGCCAAAGTTCAAATCCACAAGCTTTTGTTATCCTGGGATTATAACATGTCGGAAGAAATACTTCGTTTATAGGCAAATGTAGTGGACGGCAATTTTGCTACCGTCCGACCCCAAGAGACTAAACCACTCGTAGGGCTATTATTTGCCTCTTAATATCCTGCTCGTGCACACTTGCTTACACAAACACACACACACACACACACACACGCACGCACACGCAGATGAGCTATCGGACATAGTTGTGGACGAGGAGGTAGTTCGAGCGAGATGAAACACTTCATTCCTTATACAGTGAAGCACAAAATAACAGTTCCTCGCACAGAGGTTTGTATGTAAGCTAAGTCTCCAACAGAATAGTCTTTATTTAATGAACAGTAGGCACATTGCAGAGTTATAACTGACTCTAATCAACTTGGTATAGCACAACGAAACGGGACAGTTCCAAGGCAGTAGTGCACTCGATGGTGACCCAAAGTGAAGTGGGCGTCCGGCGAGTGAACCGCCAAGACTCTGTCTAGCGCGCCAAAACTGGTTCAAGGGGGCGCTACTGTCGCCTTCCAATGGCGCGCCGGATTCGTTGAGCTTCCATACTCATGACCGTCTCCGACATATTTTTATTTGTTGTGTACCTATATTCCTATTCATAAGCCGCACTATTTTTTGGTAATATTTTGTGTTATTGAATCCCACGACACAGGCATCGCCTAGAGTGGGAATCACTGTTCCTACTGTGTCAATAATTATTCCTGGTTAATAAACTATTTTTGATTATTTTTTAGATTCATTGACGTAGGTAGCCTCTTAGATGGCCCTTAGGCGTATCAAGAAGAGTTCTGGCAACGGGCGATGTCACAACAACAACACGTCGACGCGTGTTTGACCTTCGTATATTATTAATACGGCTGAAACGGTAGTACTTACCCCCTAAAATATGTTAGTTCAGTCATGTCCAGTGCTGGCTAAAGAAGGAGTGGAGAAGCTGTGCCAGATTACTTCCCCGACGGCACACACGCCCAAACACTTGCACACACGAGACTAAGACAACAGATGTCTAGTAAGATGTGGATGATAATGATTAGTAAAACATTGTTTCTATGCTCTATTTTCTTACCGCGTGAAGTAAAAATTAGGGCCCCAGATAGAGAGTTTACCTGTAGTCCCAAGTCTGATCAGGTGGCTTTTGATGTTCATAATTTATCACTCCTTACATTAAGCGATTCATACTTAAATGAGATACATCTCATCATCTTATTCAATAAGAAAAGTCATACAATACAATACAAATACACTTTATTGTATACCTCAAATACACAGGGATACAAAACATGAGAGATATACAGAAAGTACGAAGATTGTCATCTCGTGACGATAGGTACGCATGGTTCTAAATGCGAAACCAAACTATGAGGTGCCCAAAATTTCGTCCGCGTATTTTTTTTACTGTAAAGGGTAAAAAGTCCTATTACCATCTATACAAGTACAACTTTTCCTGTACCAAAATTCGTAAATTTTTTTCAAGCAGTTTCATTATGATCAAAGGAATAGTGGCATATCGCCATCTAGTTAGTTAATATTCCGACTATTAGGTATTTTACCCATTTTATAAAGTACAATGTTATCTCATCTAAACCCTAGTTTGTATTTAATCTAAATAGTTTAATGATAGCTGTCATTTCTTGATCTGTGGCAGGCATAATTTGTATGATCGGGGACTGGACTGAATTTTGTAAGAAATTTTGAATTGTTACAGGATCTTGGCGATGGCGTAGGGGGGTGGATTTCTCGTACTTGGGAATGTATTTCGAAAAGGTTTCGAATTTCAATTGAAAAAATGAAAAAAAAAATCTGCCGCACCTTTGAGGGACTTTATGCAACGGAGCAGCCAATCACAACTAACACTACTGTAACGACAACTGATGCACCTAAGATTTTAGCAAATAGCACTACTGTAACGACAGCTGATGCACCTAAGATTTTAGCAAATAACACTACTGTAACGACAACTGATGCCTCTAAGATTTTAGCAAATAGCACTACTGTAACGACAACTGATGCAACTAAGATTTTAGCAAATATCACTACTGAAATAACAACTGATGCACCTAAGATTTTAACAAATATCACTACTATAATGACAACTGATGTAACTAAGATTTTAGCAAATATCACTACTGAAACGACAACTGATGCACCTAAGATTTTAGCAAATATCACTACTGTAACGACAACTGATGCAACTAAGATTTTAGCAAATATCACTACTGAAATGACAACTGATGCACCTAAGACTTCAGCAAATATCACTACTGTAACGACAACTGATGCACCTAAGATTTTAGCAAATAGCACTTCAGTAACGACAACTCATGCACCTACACCGACTACAACTACTACGCCTAAGATACAACAAAAGATTATTGTAATTGGAGGTCAGCAATGCTCGTATATCACAGATTATTTAAATGATTCTCTAAGTATCATGAAACAACCCGGTAATGTAGTATCAAATGTGATCGGAAGATGTAACAAGACGGCGACCTCTTCGAAAATGATACATGATTTATTTGAACTTCAAGAGCCATACAAGGACTACGATTATGTAATATTAAATATTGGTGAAAAGGGCTGGAATAATACTTATCTGAATTATTTTCGCGAAGGCCAAAACTTGCCCACTCTACATGGTAATCCCAATATTATGTTTCTTCCTGCTAACGCTGACGATTACGATTATTTGCAAATGTATCAAATTGTCCAAGATAGATACCCCAAATATGCTATCGTCTACAATGTCATTAAAAGCGGTAAATTCGACAGTTCAGAAAGTGTAAATACATATACTGAAGCGGTTTCCTCAATATCCGATATAATTAAATCAAGCAACCAAAAAATTTATTAGGATAAAACAGATAATGAAACATATAATACTAAAGGAATTAAAATACTGACTAAGAACTTAATTAACTAAAATAAAATGCTAAAACTGATTAAATTTAATATTAAAAAAGACCTAAAAAATTGGACCCCTTTGGCATAGTGCCGAAGACGCTGGCAGCATTTCCTCGCTGTAGTATACCAACGCTAATGCGTTGAGCGAGGAAGCTGCCAGCTCTTCGGTCCCCCGTGATGTCGACCAGTCTTTTAGAAATTTGCCTAAACAGTTGATGTGCACTGGGACCAAGGGTCTCAACTCCAAATGGAACAAAATCGTATTCAGAGCTTAGACCCCTGTACTTATGTGCTTTTAATTTTTCGGCCGCTTCGGCAAAGCAAAGCCGGGACATTAACGCTGGCAAGAGAACGGCGGATGATGTCGTTAAGCGCGGCGTGCCTAGAGAAACGGCCGGCGCTTTTTTGACATGACAGCCCGTGGTGGCCCAGAGGGTCTACATCGCTGCCGCAAGGGCATCTATGGGGTGTACATGTCTTTAACCCCAGCCGCAGGCACGTTGCCACACGTAGTGTGTCGGGGTCTAAGAAGGTGCCGGTATTTGGCGAGGGGTAGGCGTAAAGCCAACCGCCGGCTTCCTTGGTGCCCGACGCTAGCAGCCGTGCTTTATCAGGACCTGTGCTGCGGCTGAGGAGAAAATCAAAGGAGATTTTACACAAGGTGTCATCCCAACTCCTCTGGGACATGGGGTGGTCAGGGGAATCCTTTCCCGGACAAGCAATTGACCAAGCATTTTTAGCTTCTGCAAAGTCAGCAATCTCATAGTTTGAGGGTGGAACACTTAGGATTTTACCTACAAGATTAACTGAGCTGTGGGCAGAAGACAAAAATGCCGGTAAGGAAACTCTACTAATTATGCGTATTCCCAACCCACCGCGACGAATGGGAAGGGATGCCTGAGTCCAGGACTGTTCGCAGTTGTACCTATGTTTCAAATTGTTTCTAAATTTGTTTTAATAAGATCATCCAGAGGTAACAAGAGATTTAAATATTTCCACAAGGGGCAGCAGCGAAGTACATATGTTAATTTCGGAACAAAAAGGCAGAATTTAAGAATTGATATTGCGTAATGAGGGCTTATTTGGACAAGGCGGTCTGCACAGTCTTGGAATTTCGAAACATAACTTAGTATATAGTCGGAAAAAGAATCTTCAAAGATCGGCGAGCCAAGGAGGCAAAGCGAACTCTTAGTGACTATTTTAATAATGTCAGGTGTCACTTTATCGAATTTCTCTTTTACATCGGTGTCACATGACAGACTTTGGTTATAGAGTTCACATTTATTAAAATTTAACTCTAAGCCAATGTTTTTAAACTTTGTTTGGACGGTAAATATATCGGAAAGAACAGTGTCCATGTCGCCTCCAAGAGTCCCGTCGTCCAAATACCACACGTTAAATTTTGATTTTAAATTTTCAATGATGGGGTTGATTGCCAAACTAAAAATTGCTGGTCCGAGAGGGTCACCCTGCTGACAGCCGACTTCTGAAGATAAAACATTTGAGCGGTATAATAATTTTGTTGGATCTGCGTAACAATGTAGTAGGTAATTATAAATTTCTGGAAGCAACCAAAATAGATTTAAAATAGACTAATTGTTGAATATTGCCGATTTATGGTAGATTTTTAATTATTAGTCTAGCAACACTGGTTGTCACATCATTATCGAGTTTGTGTGGCAACCCAGAGAGTCTGTCGTTCCGTGCGATTCGAGCACGTTGAACTTTTGAAAAGTAGCCCAATATTTATCGATAATTCGGGCTTCGCGAGCCAAGGCAGTGTATCAAGTCATCTAATTTCCATCTAAAAGCTGTTACGATTGCGACTCGGCTTCTGTTCACCTGTATGTGCGTCTTAGTGGTAGGACTGGGGGTAAGACCGTATCTGGATCCAGCACTGGGTAAGCCCAAGGAACTGCCTTCTCCAGACGCTGAGCTCCGCCTAAGAGATCTCCAGGTAAGCCGGAACGCAATCTCATCATAAAGCCGTAACACAATAAATTCATGCATGTAAAATCACTGTAGTTGTGTGGACTCTCTTTTAATTATACAGTCCATTTTGTCGTTATCGTTCATTTTTTGGTCCATCTCGCCGAATATTGTTGAAAAGTACCTTTTGTCGCGAGTTTTCATGCAATTTTCCGTGATTTTATAAAATAATTTGATTATATTTAGCTTTCGTAGGTACTTGAGAAATTGCCTTGGCTAATAATTTGTCGTGTTAATTGTACGCCATCTTTTTGTCGCTTTCGTTCGTTTATGTTGGCAGTACAATTTCCTACTCATAGACTCAATATATTTTAAGCGTACAACGGAACGTTTTTCGTGAAAATAGCCTTATCTGTACAACCTTAACCTTAAACGTCATTTCGACTTTCGATTGGCATTGACGTTTAGAGTTTGTAGGTTATATTACCTTGTTGACTTCCGGTCCGTGACTTAAGATGGCCGCATGCGTTTAGGTTTTGTTGTTCGTTATTTATTCATTTTTGTCGTTCAATGTGTAGTATTGATAGCGTATTGTGCAGTGATCAAACGAATGTGTGAATAGCTAATGAAGAATTCAACTTGAAGCGTACATAGCCCTTCCTGGGTCAAGGCCCGATAGTCCGTGTGGTTTTTTGTAAATCGCTATCACTTTACAAAAAGCACGATTTTATCAACTCACCGTACAACGTGGTATCAATCCTCTATCTAGTCGCCGAGTGCGATTGGCAACGAGACATTGGCAGAAATGGTCGCTTAACTGTGACCGGTTGCCATTTAAAAAAAAATAGAATAGAATATATTACCTTGTTGTTTATGTTACGCGGTTTTGTATGATATTTACTTATTTAGTGTCTTGGTTTGTATTTATAATAAAATGGATGAACACAATAGTAGTGAATTAGAACCGGCAACTGTGGATGCTTACCGTGTCGCACGGGATTATTGTATTATGCGTTTAGAACATATCGAAAGTTCAGATTTGCACGGTTATAATGAATCGGACTTTAAAGACATAGAAAAAGATTTTCATGAAGCGCAAATCCGAATTTTACGGCCGCTGTCAAGTGAACAACGTCTTATCGAATACAATATTACACGAGAATTTGAAAATCGTTTAAAATTAGTGAAAAGTAGGTTAAGGCAAAGTACACCGAGTGCTCCAAGTGATCAAGTGGAAATTAAACCTTTAATATTAGAAAATAACTTAGCCAAATTGCCTAAGATATCAATTGACCCTTTCGATGGGAAATTGGAGAACTGGGTGTCCTTCAAAGATCTTTTTGACTCGCTAATACATAATCGGAACACTAATAGTAATGTTGAAAAATTACATAACCTTTTATCAAGTGTACAGGGTTCCGCCTATGAATTAATAAAAAGTTTCCCCTTGTCCGGTGATAATTATGTTAACGCTTATGAGACGCTGTCCAGTTATTATGACAGGAAAAGACAAATAGCTGTTATTTATTATGAAAAGTTGTTGAATTGTGAAATAGTTAAAAACAAGAATGATTTAGAAAGGGTTTTTCGAACATTTAATGAGAACTTAAATATCTTATCAAAATTTGACCTTCCTGACAGGAACTTTATGCTGTATTATTTGTTGTGGTCGAAGTTAGATGTGGCTACTCGTGAAGCATTTGAACTACAGCTTACTTCAAATGTTGATATTCCAAACTTTGATGATTTAAAAAGCTTTATTGAGAAGCGAAGCAAAGCATTAGAAAATTCAAGCATAAAGGTTCCAAATATTAAGCCGTTGACTAAAAATAAAACAGCATTTGTAGTTTCAGGTCCAACTTGTGGTTTTTGTACTGGTCAGCACGGTCTTGCCAAATGTAGTGAATTTTTAAAACTTGATAAGCATGGTCGTTTTAATTTTGTGAAGGAAAAGGGATTGTGTATTTTATGTTTTTCGAACGCTCATAGGGTGAAAACTTGTCGTGCTTCTCGTTGCAGTGTGTGTAGCCGTTCGCATCACACTTTGTTACATTTCACTCAAAATATACAATCGCCCGAGACCATGGTGGCTGATAACGCTTCGCCTAGTAATCCCAGGAGCAATAATAATAATAGCAATACGGTTTTAACTACATTGACTGGGGAAAGTACTATTTTATTTTCGACTATAAAAGTTTTAATTCGGGATAGTTTGGGTCAATTCCGACCAGTGCGCGCGCTTCTCGATTGCGCTAGTGCTTGTAATTTTATATCGAAATCCTGCGTGAAAAAGCTAGGATTTAACATTTCTCGTGGCCAACACGCCGTTTACGGCATTGGCAATTCTGTCGCTCAACCGCTCGGTTCGCTATCGTGCGAAATTAAGCCGTTCGGTAATACAACCTTGTCGTCGAATATTAAATTCGAAGCTCTCGTTTTGTCGTCGATATGTGCCGACCAACCTACACAACCTGTCGATCCGTCAAGGTGGTCACACATAAAGAATTTATCGCTTGCTGATCCTGACTTCGCTCGCCCGGCGCCAGTGGACATGCTGCTCAATGCAGACATTTTCGCTTCATCGTTGTTACCTGGCATACAGCGAGGGGAGCCCGGACAACCCACTCTTTTACATACTGTCTATGGATGGGTGGTAATGGGAGGGTGTGACAAAAGTCAACTCCCAACAAATGCTCTCGTTTCTCGTCGTAACAATAACAAACATTGTTTTTTCGTGTCGAATTCTTCGCAAACCTTGTCGCTTGATGATTCCATTAAGAAATTTTGGGAATTGGAAAATGTTAGTCCTCCAATTAAACCTTTCGTATCGCAGGAGGACCAACGCTGCGAAGATTATTTTCGTGCTAAATACTGCCGCGATGAAGAAGGCAGATTCGTAGTCCCATTACCTTTCGTCGATCCTACGAATAAACCTACCTTCCTCAATTCGCGCGAAATCGCTCTTAAACGATTTCAGTCGTTGGAACGCAAGTTAAATAGCAACCCTGACTTCAAAAGGTCGTATGTCGAATTCATGGATGACTATGCGTCGAGTGGTCACTTAGAAGAAGCAGATCCTCCTTCCACAAATGAGGGCCAGTTTTATTACATTCCTCACCACGGTATACTGCGTGATTCAGTAACCACTCCACTTCGTGTCGTCTTCGACGCCAGCGCTAAGGACTCTAGAGGAGTTTCTTTAAACTCCACCCTCCTCGCTGGGCCGAAACTTCAGACAAATATTTTCGACCTGCTTATACGCTTTCGTTGGCACGCCGTCGTGTTCACCGGCGACGTTAAGCAGATGTATAGGCAGATTCTCGTCTTTAGAGAGGACGCTGAATTCCAGCGTATCCTGTGGCGCCCCTCGGATTCCGGTCCTATTCGTGACTATCGTTTAAAAACGGTAACATATGGAGTCTCGGCTGCGCCATTCCAAGCTCTTCGTACAATGGCTCAGCTGGCCAGTGACGCTGCAGAAGAATATCCGGCTGGTTCAGCTGTCCTTGCTCGCGATATTTACATAGATGACGTCGTCACTGGGGCGAATTCTGTTGAGCAGGCCCGCTCACTTCAGATGGAACTTACAAAAATATTGTCGTCGGGTGGTTTCCATCTGAGGAAGTGGACCTCTAACAGTAGTGAGTTCCTGGACAACCTTCCATCCTCGGACCTGTACTCACAGGATTTTAAACATTTCGATGAAACGTCTGACATTTCGCTCAAGATATTGGGATTGTTATGGCAACCCCAATCAGATTCCTTTCGTTTTCGTATTGCAGCTTCTCATGACGGTCGATGTACGAAGCGCACCATCCTTTCGGAGATAGCCAGGATCCATGATCCATTGGGCTTTATTTCGCCTGTAACTTTTCTCGCCAAGTATTTGATGCAGTTGCTCTGGGTTTCTGGTGTTTCATGGGATGACGATATTCCAGAAAACATCAGGCTTGAATGGCAAGCATTCAAAGCTCAGCTTCCGTCGCTGAGCTCTGTCGCTATTCCTCGTCGTATTGTTGTGGAGTTTGACATACTAGAGCTCCATGGTTTTTGTGATGCGTCAGAACGAGGCTTTTGTGCCGTCGTTTACTGTCGTACGTTAGGTAAGAACGGTGATATCGCCGTCCAATTGGTCTGTGGCAAGTCCAAAGTCGCTCCCCTGCGTAAATTATCGGTGCCACGTCTTGAACTGGTTGCTGCGGTTCTGTTATCGAATTTGATTGCGTCAGTCGTGGAGGCTCTGAAACCGTTTCACTCGGTGAGTGAGGTCTTCGCTTGGTCGGACTCAAGTGTCGCGTTGACTTGGATTAAATCGTGTCCTTCCAAGTGGAAAACGTTTGTGGCTAATCGTGTTAGCCACATCCAAGAAATTGTTCCTCCTGACTCCTGGCATCATGTTAGAACCACAGATAATCCATCAGATTGTGGATCACGTGGGTTACTACCTCAAGACTTGGTTAACCAAGCTTGCTGGTGGGACGGGCCCTCTTGGCTTAGGTATCCCAGTGCAAATTGGCCGAAGTCGGCATTATCAATAGATAATGACGTTCTCCATGAAGAACAAAAAATTACCGTTCTCTTAGTGTCTAATACGGTTGAGCTAGTAGACACTCTTCTCGAAAGGTTTTCGTCATTAAAAACGCTACAACATGTATTAGCTTATTGCTTTCGTTTTTCGGAGAACTGCAAATTGACTGTCGGACATCGTATCGTTGGGTCTTTACAACCAACAGAGATTCACAAGGCACTCATGTTTTTGGTGAAAATTGTGCAAGAGAATGAGTTTTCGTCGGAGTTCGAACTTCTTAAAAAGGGTTCGTCAAACTCGCTTCCTAAGAGTTTTCGCAAATTATCGCCTTTCGTTGACGAGGCGGGTCTTCTCAGGGTGGGCGGTCGCTTGGCTAATGCCAAGACCTGCTTTGAAACAAAGCACCCTCTTCTATTACCCCGCTCCCACCGCCTCACGTCCCTAATCATACAGGAATATCATATTCGTTTTATGCATCCTGGTGCGCAAACTCTCCAAAATCTCATTGCACAACATTTTTGGATATTGTCGTGTAAACGTGCCATTCGATCGGTAATCTCTGGTTGTGTTAAATGTTTTCGTGTTCGTCCCCAACTTGCCCCTGCCCCGTTTATGGGCAATTATCCCTCGTATCGTGTGAATCAACTTAAATGTTTCTCGAATTCTGTTGTCGATTACGGTGGACCCTTCAACGTAGCTTTCGGACGAGGTCGCAGTGCCAGAACTTTCAAAGGGTACATTTGTGTCTTCGTGTGTACCTCCACGAAAGCTATACATATCGAACTTGCATCCGAATTGTCCACGGAGGCCTTTTTGGCCGCCTTGCGACGCTTTATCGCCCGTCGTGGCCGGTGTAGCCATCTTGTTTCCGACCAGGGAAGAAATTTTATCGGTGCCAGTAACTATCTTGGTTCTATCATGCAAAAGGCTGCGGAGTCCCAAGAAATTAAGTTTTCGTTTAGTCCTCCTGGGAGTCCCCATTTTAATGGTCTAGCAGAAGCGGGAATCAAGTCGGTAAAAACGCACATAGCTCGTGCTGTCGGTGCACAGAGATTGACGTTCGAGGAATTTTACACCGTGCTAACACAAGTAGAGGCAATGTTAAATTCGCGCCCCTTGACGCCTCATAGCTCAGATGCCAATGATCTCGTCGCTTTAACCCCGGGTCATTTCCTAACCTTAGAACCTCTGTCGATTATGCCCGAGGAAAAATTTGTAGATTTGAAAATTAGTGTCCAGCAGCGGTGGAAGCTCATTCAACAAATACACCAAGCCTTTTGGCACCGATGGCAAACTGAGTACCTACACACACTCCAACAAAGAGCAAAGTGGGACAAGGTTCATTCTAATATCACCGTGGGATCTATGGTGCTCATAGCTGGTGAATCGCTAGATCCCCTTAAATGGCCGTTAGGGCGTATCGTCGCACTGCACCCTGGTGCAGACGGTGTATGTAGAGTGGTTACGGTTAAAACTGCCGCTGGCCAGTACAAAAGACCAGTCGTTAAGATTTGTCCCTTGCCAGAGACGCATAATGTTTAGGTAATTTTAGAAATTGTACCTATAGTAGTTTAAGTTCTCGTTGTAGTCGTATTTTAGTTAAAGTTCTGTTCATAACAGCACCTTTTCGTAGTTTTAAGTATTATCGCATTAAATACCGCGGCATTCTTGAGTATGCCGTCGCATTTAGGTGGGCGGTATGTTGAATATTGCCGATTTATGGTAGATTTTTAATTATTAGTCTAGCAACACTGGTTGTCACATCATTATCGAGTTTGTGTGGCAACCCAGAGAGTCTGTCGTTCCGTGCGATTCGAGCACGTTGAACTTTTGAAAAGTAGCCCAAGATTTATCGATAATTCGGGCTTCGCGAGCCAAGGCAGTGTATCAAGTCATCTAATTTCCATCTAAAAGCTGTTACGATTGCGACTCGGCTTCTGTTCACCTGTATGTGCGTCTTAGTGGTAGGACTGGGGGTAAGACCGTATCTGGATCCAGCACTGGGTAAGCCCAAGGAACTGCCTTCTCCAGACGCTGAGCTCCGCCTAAGAGATCTCCAGGTAAGCCGGAACGCAATCTCATCATAAAACCGTAACACAATAAATTCATGCATGTAAAATCACTGTAGTTGTGTGGACTCTCTTTTAATTATACAGTCCACTAATGTTATTCACAAAAATAGCTAAATATGACTAAAAAATATTATAAAACAGGGTACAGTAATTGTCTGAGATATCAAAAAGTTAAAACTGATATCGGAAGTACCCAACGAGTAAAACTAATAATATTTTTTTCTACTCCAGTACTTTTTTCTGTCATTTATATAGTTACTAAATCTAATATAAAGACATAAATTATGAAAGTCTGTAAAAGTCTATACTCTACTGCCCAAAAAAACACTGCTAACCGATGTTATAATGTCGCCAAAAAAGCTTTACTTAGTACATAGTAGACTTAACGGCAACTGCCTATTTTTTTACATTTCGCTTGGAGCAGTCTTAAATGACACCTGTCTTTAACTTAAGCGGTGTTCAAAAGATGCTAGGGTTAATATTTGCAGATTTTTACACAAATGTTTAACAAACTGTATCTTAAAAATTGGGCAAGTGCTCGCGCATGAAGGGTTCCGTACCATAAAACAAGTTTGTTGTATGGGAGTCCCCCTTTAATATTTATTTTATTTTATTTTTAGTATGTGTTGTTATAGCGGCAATAGAAATACATCATCTGTAAAAATGTCAACTGTCTGGCTATCACCGTTCTTCAGATACAGTCTGGGCAGACGGACGGACGGACGGACAGCGAAGTCTCAGTAATAGGGTCCCGTTTTTACTCTTTGGGTACGGAACCCTAAAAATGAATAGAAATATTTACATAGTTCATTCGTGAAAAGTGAAGTAAGTTCAGTCTGATCAATTCCCTGTTTGCTTTAAAGTCCCTCGATCTGTTCCACCCTGTAAATCAAACTTATTGACTTAATTTAGTCTCGTTTTATGTTCTTAGGCACGGCTTTTTATGATCCTGCACCAACTACTAGTTTCTGTTTGGCCCTATGGTTGACTGTTAGAGAATGCCTTATGGCATCAAGCCCACCATTTGTACTTTTAAATAAATAAATTAACACACATTTCAACAAAACATGAAGAGGCAACGATCCGTCATAATTAAGCGTGTGCACCGGGCGACGGTCAAACGATGTCTGACGCTCTTCGCCGAGCCGGCTCCTGACGTTCTGGGAGCTAACAGACGGGACGTTGCTATCTGTTAGAATGAGAGGCGTATATCGTCAGAGATGTGGTATCGTGTTGGCTTCTAATGCGGGGGGTGGAGCCCCCCGAACCACCTTCGTTCCTGTCACTCTTCATGCCACATGAAAGCAGTGTGGTATTGTGTTGTCTTTTAATGTGGTGCAATACCGGGAAAGTAACACGTGTAAATACGAATATATTCAAACTGCTAAGTACCTATTTTATACGACGACAGTATATAGTTTATTCGGCGGCGTAAGAGTAAAAAACCAATAAAAAATAATATTAACAGTAAAAAGAGCATAAGTAAATTCTTACATACACAAAAAGCTAACGTAATAGTATGTGATTAAGTTTTAGGGGGATATTATTATGTACATATAATTTAAGTCCCTATAATTTAAGTTCGGTTTAATTAGATGGTAATTTTCTTAAGGTTTAGTTATATACTTTTTATTTTGTGTTGTTTTTTTATCTAATAAATACATTTTTGGAAATCCATTTAATAAGTGAAACTTTTTTTAATAAAACTGTACAGACCAAAGTAAGGGTAACCACATAATTTTTGTAAGTACCTACCTATAATATTTAAGTATTAGTAAACTGGCATCCTGTCAAATGTTGCAGTGCCCTACAGAATTTCACAGCGGAAATAATGTATAATGTAAGTACCATCTATAAATGTACCTATGAAAGCAATAAATAAACTGAGAAACTGATACTTTACTATATTGCGATTTCTAATTCAAGACCAAAAAAACTACCACAAGGTTGCCACTACAATAAAATATTTTTACAATAGTAAAATCCTTTTTCATTTTTAAACACACTAAGATAATTTATTTATTGGTAACTTTAACTCTATGTTTTAACAAAATAATTAGATATATTTATTACTACATAAATACGAATAAAAACTTAAAAACCAGAAAATTTTGGTACATTATCTGTTATTATACTTGTAACACTTCAGGTATTCAAAACATTTGGTGCAATCATTTACAAGCTAAGAAACAAAATCAGATGTCATTTAAATCAAAATATTTAACATGTAGCTAATCGACAAAATACGGAACTTCGTTCTAAAAATATATTTTTTTTACTACAACCTAATCTATCAATGATGAGGCCTATTTGCAATATGTTTCCTTATATTTATAGAAACAACATATTATAAAAAGGTTCGCGAAACCTGAAAAATTAACTTGACAGTGACATAAGTGACTTTGACAATTTTGACAGTGACGTATCTGTCGTAGTTTTTTTGGTCTTGAATTAGAAATTCGAGTTTAAGTGAGCGCAACGACCCAAAGTGGATCTGGGCCTCCGATACCAGATCACGCCACGCTCCACGATCCTGAACCAGCTCTCACCAGTTAAGGATGCCTAGGTCCCTGAGATCTTTTTGGACACGGCACACATTTTTCCGGTACGATCCTCTCCTATTCTCTCAACGTGTCCGAGCCAGCGGGTACTGATTCTTAACATATCAAAATTTAAACACAAAATGTGTAAATGTAAAAATGTAGGACACTAAGCCGACGTCCACGGCTATATTAAAAAGATTTGGCCCCTAAGCACCCACATTTTTCAATTTTACGACAAGCTTATTGGCTAAAACTATTTTGTGAATAGATAAGCCAACTTTAAATGGGACTTGGGCTCATGAAACAGGATAATGGTGCGCGGACAGATTTCATTTCAAGACCTTTTTACCTTTTAACCTGATCCTGAGTTTATTGCGTGCAAAAATTTCCCAGCTTAGTGCTATAACGATATATTTATTATATTTCTTATCATTCTTTCTAAAGTTTCAGCGTGTATGAATTTTTATGGACATCAATTCGCACCGTGAATCGAGCTAGTAGGCTCAGTGCACACCTGGTTGCTTAGCTTTGTCTTTCGCCGTTGTTCTGGTATAATCGTCGCGCGTTCGTAGCCAGCGCTAGAGGCACACACGAGTTGATCTCTACCTAAATCGTTCACAGCGAGTAGCGAGTACAGCATTAAGTATTAGACTTTAAAAAAGGCGACTAATTGTTTTTTTCTGGCAACTGCTCGGAAATGTTTATCATATCATATTGAAAATAGAATACGCAAAAAGCCTGATTTTGAAATTCACACAGACACAGACACAGACACAGACACAGGCAACTTTTGCTACTGAATGTATCATTAATATATATTCCCGTCAAATATGCTAAGGGAAATATTGAGCACCGGTATATTTACCGTATAACATAATACACCACCTGAGGCAAGGCATAACCTTAGCTTTGGTAAAGTAAATAAATAAGTTGAAATTACTTCAAAACCATCAATACGTCAAGACTTGTATGCCTCGGGTGAATATTTGATCGAACTTTAATGGTTTCAAGTTTCAGGTTTCTGTATTCGGTATATTGGGATACGTCATTTTGTCAAGTTTCTCCTATAAGGAGTGTTAGAATTTAATAGTTTTCGTAAGTGTCATTAAATAAATAATGTAATAATAACGTAAAGTTACAAAGTGATCGTCAGATTATATCAATGCCATAGGTTAACCTAATGAGCCGAAGGTCCTGGGTTCTAATCCCGGCAAATTGGGTAAGTGCCATCTTTTGACATTATCACGTCTTATAAATCGATGAACGCCGGCTGCAGGCACGAAAAAGCATGACAATTTTCATCATAGTTTTCTTATGACGTTATCAAGTAAAATTATTATCCGTAAACTGACTTTACAGACAACTACTCTTTTTAGGGTTCCGTAGTCAACTAGGAACCCTTTTAGTTTCGCCATGTCCGTCTGTCCTTCCCCGGCTTAGCTCCGTGATCATTAGTACTAGAAAGCTGAAGTTTGGTATGAGTAAGTGTATGTATCACGCCGAAAAAACGGTAAAATAAAAAATAAAAATAAAAACTTTTTTCGGGTATCTTTCGTACATCTAAAGTGGGAGAACTTTTTTTTCGTACCAACAATTTAGTGCGTGGGATGTCGTTGAGTAGATTTTTTAAAAATAATAGGGGTCTCCAAACATAATTTCCAGACCTGTGCGAGCGACGCCGCGGGCAATAGCTAATTTTTTGATAAAGTCAGCAGTTTTGTAAATATTCGCTCCAGAAATCCAAAAAATTGCGTCCCCCCCTCTAACTTTCCAACGACGGGTTAAAAAAATTATAGAAATTTTATCAAAATGAGGCCTTATCTTTCAATAAAAACTATATTGAATAAAATCGGTCGAGCCGTTTTTAGTAATCGAAAAATTTCATAATTTTCTTTAAAATGACGTAAGTGCCGCGCGGTGTCCTTATGCTTCGAACCTTACACAATTACACATATAAGATAAGTGACATACTACATTAAAATATTCCGCTCAATCTGGCGCGTATAATCGATAACTTCCAGAAGGTTATTATAGTAATTACGGTTACTTTGGCATTTACGACCGTTTTATAGAGTTTGAAATCTTTCTTGTAATTTAAACCTCGGGCTTAAAACCGCTGTTTTAAGTATTGTGAAGGATGGGCAACTACGGAACCCTACACTGAGCGTGGCCCGACATGCTCTTGGCCGGTTTTTTTGTGCATACGTTTTGATGGAAGATACCTTAATGGAACGTTTTGGAAACAGCCGTTAAGTTTTTAATATATTTGAATTATTTTACAGATAAGCTGGTGTAAATACGGCTAAATTCAACCGGTTAAAGCATGCTTCAATATGGCGTGCATTCCTGTATCGGTATTTACGAGATTTTTGCATAGTCGACGCCTGGCGGGGTGCGCGCGGAATGGAGACTCATCCGGAATCCATTGCGGATTCCAAGGGGCGGTCCCATGTTATAAGACCAAGGCGTTCGCTTGCTATTTAAAGTGATTGGTAGTGGCGATTACCGGGGCGCGTTTAAGTAAGTTGCACGCCCCACGACCAATTGCGTTGCATTTTACACAAACAAGCCACAAATTCAGCTCCTAAGCGGCATTTGGGTAGAACTAAAAAAAAACTATTTTTTTATCCTGTGGTATCTATGAGATTATATATTATATTAATGCAACATTCAAAAAATTCAAAAATCTAAATTCAAAAAATGTAATGTCCCATAATTTTCAATGTGGGTACGTTGGGTAGGTATATTGTACCATTGATACAGAGGTCAAATTAAGGTCAGGTGGGGTAAGGGAAACACATGGGGGAAATGGAACACTTTGGAATTTTTTCGAAAATAGCTTCAATAAACATAAAACGATCAACTGCAGCGACAATAATTTTTCACCTACAACTGTTTCGAAAAATAGGATTCACCTCACACACTGTGATTTATTTTGAGTGTTTTCCTTACCCCAATATGTTTCTCTTACCCCACCGCAATGCGCAAAGACCGCATTTTAATTTTATCTTTGTATCTATACATTTATGCAGCTATTATGTCTCATCATGTTTAATGTGGTTACACCACATTTCTATACAGACAAAGAAAGAAAGAAAACCGCATTTCAATTTTTCTTTGTGCTTTGAATTTTGTATCAATGATATCTATGAGATTTTTAAATTAGTAAATATGTTGCGTTAACCTTCACCAGACAACATCACGAAGTATTATTGTGATACTCTTAAGATATTTTGATAGATAGCTTTGAATAGTAATTCAAGCAACTCAATGTAAACCACTAATACTATACTTATGTATAATGAAACTAAAACTTCACATGTCTGTCTCAAAAGCGCTAAAACCATATAATTTAAGCACGCTAAATAAATAAAATGTAAACACAATAAGTCCCGTTTTTTGTTATGTTAAGGAGAAACAATCTTTAATCATCATTTTCGACGTACGGCGTAGCTACGACTTCGATCTAAACGGCGACCGGCAGCGATACGCTCTACGTGTCTCGCTCACTTGTAATAGCCGCTACTCGTTTGTCTCGCTCAACCACTCGCCGCACCACTTGACCGATAAACCGCTTCCTGCTTATGATTCAGCCCACACATTGGAGTTTATAACTAGAGACTGGCATTATTAAATAGTCATGTGAGCTTATACGGCGCGGCCAAGCGTTAGTCAATGGGTGTCAAGCAATTAATATGAGCCGATTATAGCATATGGAGTTATAGATCATTAATTATGGATTTATTGAATCATAAACTCATTGGTCCATCCTCCATCACCTTGCTGGGATTTCACTTCCCCGAATTTCATTTGTCATAAATGTATCATCATCATCATCATCAGCCCGGAGTCGTCCACTGCTGGACATAGACCTCCCTCAGTTCGCGCCACCATTCCCGGCCTTCAGCTTTCCGCATCCAACCGCTTCCCGCCACTCTTTTTATTTTTTATAAATGTATCACTTGCCATATTTTTTTTGTTTCATAAATCATAAACTCTTCGGGATTTCTTTAACACTATTCATGGAGAAATCATTAGGTTAGGTTAGGTTTGTTTTATGACAATCCCGAAAAGTTTTAGCTTACAGAGAAAAAAATGTTTATGGCAAATGAATATTATGATGGCATATATGACATTCGGGCAAACGATCAGAGAACCCGCTTTGCTCATAGGCCTACGGGCCTATGATAGTTTGCTTTTATCACGCGATAAATAAGTGACATAGCATTCGTCACGTTTTGATATAATGCGAGTGTGAGTGACAAATGCTTTGTCACTTATTTATCACGTGATAAACGCAACCATCATAGGCTCCCTGATGTTTATATAATTATACTTAAATAGCTAGAAAACAAGAGTCTGGACACGAAGTAAGTAAATAATATAAATAATCAATGTTTTGATAGAATGCGAGTGTGAGTGACAGATGCTTTGTCACTTATTTATCACGTGAACGCAACCATCATAAGTCCCCTTATGTTGATATAATTATACTTAAATAGCTAGAAAACAAGGGTCTGGACACGAAGTAAGTAAATAATAGAAATAATCGATGGTGTACATTGGAGTGAGGTTAAACTGCCAAACTCACTATACTGACTACCTACTCACTATAGAAAATATCCATCACCATGAAACAAATACCTATTCGATTTCATCACACACATATTTTTAATTGCTGATATTCGAACCCAGGACCGCCGGCTCAGTAAGCAGTTGCTTTACCAGTGCGTTAACCGCGTCGCCAAATTCAGATAGATTAGATAATATGTACGAGCTAGTATATATAACAAGCCAAAATACGAATCGAACCCACAACCTCTGCTTGACCGGATCAGTGCGCTCACCACTGAGCTATAGGACCGCTACACGGTTAGCGTGAAATGTAGTGAAATAATGTCTTCTTATTCCGCTTCTTTATAACACCCTCTGTATTTTTCTGTTTTTAAAATGCTAAGCGCATTAGCCGATCCCGTGAACGCACGCATTCACGAACGTAAAATTTCGGTTTCTTATTTTATCCTTTGTATTTTCATATAAATAAGACGTGTTATCGCATATTACTCAAACAAAGTCGCTTCCTGATGTCTGTCTGTCTGCCTGCTTAGATCTTTAAAACTACGCAACGGATTTTGATGCGGTTTTTTTTAATAGATAAAGTAATTCGAGAGGAAGGTTGTATGTATGATACATGCATAATTTATCAGATTTGCACCCGTGCGAAGCCGGGGCGGGTCGCTAGTCTATATATTAATAAGAATTGTGGTATCACCACATAAAATAGGATCAACATTGATTCTCAATATTTAAGATAGATTATTTGGAAATCAGTACCTATTTTTTTCGTAAACGGGTAACAATAGAGAGTGTCTTCTTAAACAAAGCTAGTATTCCTTAACTATGGATGCACTCGGGATATCCGGGCCAGGGTCCCGATGGGGAAATTTATGAGCCCCGGCCAAAGCGGTTCCTTATTTATAGCCTCCGTTAATGACGCGCCGATATGGGGAGCTATTCCCAAGTACGGTGCGTATAATTTAAATTTTCAAATGGTGAGTATTCACCACCAATAGTATTATTTTTATACTAATTTCAGTACTTTATTATCAACTATAGCGACCCGCCCCAGTTTCGAACGGGTACAATGCTATATTATCCATATTATCTATACATATAAAAATTCCTCTTGAATCACTCTATTGAAAAAAACACATCAAAATCCGTTGCGTAGTTTTTAGATCTAAGCATACATAGAGACAGACAGAAAGTACGCGAATTTGTAGAGATTTTTCACAGAACCAAAAACAATTAGTGGTATATTTATGGTGGTTACGGACTAGTTTTGGAAATATTAAAAATTAAGGTGAAAGCAGTGTCGTCTAAGCATCAGCACTCAAATGACGTCACCTTGTGGAAAAATGACAGTCGCAAACTACAAAAAGGATAGTGGTACAATTTCCACACTAAACCCGTGTTAGGAATATTGTAAGAATAATGGACTGTAAGATTTTTGCGCTCTTTTTCAATGAAAAACTTTTCAAATGGTTTTTTAATCATATTGAGGGACACTGGTGTATCATATTGAGGGAAACCGCTGGTAGCGAAAAGTTAATGCCATTCCAACAGTTTGTCATGTATACATAACCCGCTGGCACCGACCAATGTGGTAGTCGCAAAACCAAGATAGGTATTAATGAGACGCATTTAGTAAACGAAGCATGAAGAAATAAAGAGCGTACTCCCACCTGAAAGGCCGGCAACGCATTCGTGACTCCTCTGGTTTTGCAGGTGTCTATGGGTGACGGTAATCGCTTTCCATCAGGCGATTCGTTCGCTCGTTTGCCCCCTATGACATAAAAAAAAGAAAGTTACTTAAAACCGACGCGCCCTCCTCGTCCGATTTCGAGCTCGGAGCACCACCAGCTTGAACATGACGCCGAAGAACTTCTTCAGGTGCTGGAGTAAGCTGATGTAGTCGAAAAGAGGACCGACCTGGTGAAACAAGTGACGGTTTAGCGATTTATTTTACTTTACGATGTATTTATTTTACTACAAAATAGGAATTAGTCGCAAACAACTAATAATTTTAAATAAAGAAGGGAAGGTTACCTGTGTCCAATAGGTAGTTATATGCTATATATTATAATTCACTTCAAAAGTGCAAAAAAGACGAAACCATAATAAAATTCGCATTTCAAACTCCGGAGTAGCCCCCTGGGCTGCTGGGCATTCAGAGAGATAAGGATTGCCCGGCCATTTATAGCCGCGTCAGCGAAGATTTTTATACTTACTTGCAGATTCTGATTGTACAGCTAATCATTATTATAGAGTTATGTAACACATATTTTTTTTAGAATATGTTCTGATTTAGATACGGAAAGAGACTTTATAGTAATTTTGGTTTACCAGAATAAAGCTGTCTTCAAAATTTTGAGTTTGAACCGGTGGTTCTTCTCCAAGTTACTCCTGAAGTCGGTTTGATATCGTCTGACCATCTGGCCTGTAGTCTTGGTATAATCTGGCTTTTCATTCGAGGTCTCCAGTGTACCGTTCTTGATCACAATATGCAATACGAGCGATTCAGTATTAAGAGCCCTTAATTTGACTGCCAGAAACTTATTTTGCAGAATTTTTATTCCTGTGTGAATACATATACATTCTTCATAAATTTTCCAAGTATAATTTAATTGTTTAGGTTAGGTTTGTTTCATAACAATCTCAAATAATTTACGGTTGCGAAGAAAAATGCTATCTACGAAATAAGTTTTCGGCGAAATCAAACACTCGACGAAAAATAGCTCTAGGAGTAAATTTAGACCCATCAGTACTCTTAAGCATTAGTGCTTGGTGTTGAGTACTTGAAGCGTTGAATACCCCATCAAGAACAACTTGTTGACTTATCGTGGTGTAGGCAACCCTTGGAGCCTGACAATCCCCACAGAAGCTATAGCGTCGCACGTCATTCAAAATTACCAATCAGATACTAGTAGGCCAATTCCTTTGTAAAAGCGGCAAATAACCAAAAAGTGCGACTGCTGTAGTGTCTTTATTTTGTGATTTAGCTTAGTGACCATTAGTTAGGTTTACTCGTGCCGGAACTGGATTGGAAAAGTAAATTTCGAGGACCCTACCCTACTCAACGACTACGCGCGCGTGATAACTGATAATAGCCTAACATAACTGTGCACTAATGCACTTCTCAATTCCGCCTTCCACTTTTATTTGGCACGAGATCATAGCCAATTGCTGGTGCTGGTCTCGGTCCATCGCGTCGCCAGACCAACTTGACCAATGAAATTACAACAAGTGGAGAACTTGTGAAATTATTTTGTTAATCAGAAAGAAATAATACACCAAAAACAAATACTTAAATACATAAATATAATAAACACATACATTCAGCCAAAAGAGAAAGACCAGTTGAATAAAGTACGAATTATGAAAGGGATAGATAATGCTCTTTCGGGTGAGCTTTACGAATTTAACCTGAATAAAGGAAGTATAAGAGTTTATGCAACCTCTGTCCTCTTGGGTAGGTATTTTCTGTGCCCTTGTCTCAATAACCTTCACTATACCTACATAAATCCACGCCGTTCGGAAACTTCCTTCAATCACAAATCTCTGTATTCTCATAGCAAGAATCCTCACCTTCATTACCCTCTTCTGTCCGAAATCAAACGAGTTGTCTAACAATTGGGACTTTTTTCACACAAAAGGGCGAATTAGGGCGGCCTGAGGAGGAAATTACATTAATTCCTATTTGAAAGTTGGGCTTTCGCCTTTAAAGTTGAAGGGAATCTTCAAAGGAACGGTACCTCCGAGGAATGAAATTGAGTTCACGGATTACTTTATTTTTCGCAGTTTTATGGCGTTATAGTTACCTATGATATGGAATTACGCAATGAAGGTTCGTGTTTATTGTGAAACCAAAACAGCGGCTAAGACATTATACCTAAATATGTTTCCAAAAAGTACTTAAGCTTTAGCGATGTGTACCTACGTGGTAACACTTTTGAGGTGTACCTAAGTGTCAGGTGCGTACTTATTTGCTCAGCACTGATGCAGGAGCCATTTTTAGGGTTCCGTACCCAAAGGGTAAAAACGGGACCCTATTACTTAGACTTCGCTGTCCGTCCGTCCGTCCGTCTACCACCAGGCTGTATCTCAAAAACGGTCTTTAATAATCTTTAATCTTTAATAAATAATAAATAAATATCAGACAACCAATATTTTAGGGGGCTCCCATACAACAAATCTGTAAGTTTGTTGTATGGAAGCCCAATGTAAGTAGATACAAAGAAAAAACTTTTTTTTTTCATATCTTTTTCAGATTTTTTACTTGCCGGTAGCGACCCCTAAAACTGAATTAAAAAAAAAAAAAAAATCTGTGACGTTTTTTCGGGTCCTAAAACAGAATGAGGGGGTGAGAGTACGGGGTTAGAAAATAAGCAACACCCTAACTTAAAACTTAGATATTATTCGTTGGCTGCCATTAAAAGTTTCAAGTTGAAATGTATCTGTTATTTCAAAAGTATCTTAAAAAATTGGGCAAGTGCGAGTCCGACTCGCGCATGAAGGGTTTCGTACCATAAAACAAGTTTGTTGTATGGGAGCCCCCTTAAATATTTATTTTATTTTATTTTAGTATTTGTTGTTATAGCGGCAATAGAAATACATCATCTGTGAAAATTTCAACTGTCTAGCTTGATAGCTAGACAGTATCTCAAGAACGGTGATCCGTTCTTGAGATACAGCCTGGTGACGGACGGACGGACGGACAGCGAAGTCTCAGCAATAGGGTCCCGTTTTTACCCTTTGGGTACGGAACCCTAAAAATAACGCGTGTGTTTCAACCACAAATAACACTCAAAAATTACCTTGCTGTTACGAACATAAAATCGTATATTAAGGCACTTTTCCAGCAAAAAGATCCTATTAATTTATGGCAAGATAAATACTTATGCATGAAATTTAAAAAAATATATATTTAAAAAAAAAAGTTACTAACCAGCATATTTCATTTTTGTCTTATATTTTTACGAGAAAAATAACTGTCGAGTTTCGCGATTCCTTTCGTTTACATGTCACTACATTAATATAAATAAATAAATAAAATAAAATAAATAAATATTAAGGGACAATCTTACACAAATCGACCTAGTCCCAAACTAAGCAAAGCTTGTACTATGGGTACTAGACGACGATATACATAATATATAAATACATATATAGATAACATATGCAATATATTTGGGCTAACAAGTACAAATATATGGAAAATAATAAAACTTTATTTACAACATTTGACATTTGTTACGCCTTTTGGATTCCATAGGGCATAGCATCGGTTACCACTCCTTTTACCATATTAATTTAATAAGGTGTTAAAAGTCCGTATCGTATAACCTCTTACGGCATTTTTCCTCGTAACGATATTATCGTTTACCATTTTAATTTAAAAAGGTATTAAATATACACGTATCCTAAAGCCGCTTACGACGTTATTCCTCGTGGTGGTACCATTGGCAGAGCCCCAGCACGTTGAATAGAACAAATCGTTTCGCTCGGATTTGTTTGTACGTTTGTTAGCACGAGTTTCCAGGTGAAATATTTTTGTTAGGAAACAAGAAGTTTATCTTATCTTTTTGTGGCTTTGATAGTTGCGCGAGTTAGTTGGCGTGCGGTCAAAGTGAGAATGAGGACAAACGGATGTTAGTCAATAGCGTGAGGTTTTTAGAAGCGGAACAGTCTAGCATTTTGGATCGATTCAGCTAAATCCGTTCTTGTTATAAGACGACGGTTGGCGCAGTGTGTAGTGCACCTAGCTACCTACTAAGCCGGAGGTCTTGGGTTCGCATCCCGGCCGGGGCAAAAATTTGTGTGATGAACTCGAATATTTGTTCCTGGGCGAATTATCTATATCTACAACCTGCGCCAGATCTTCAGCTAAAGAAAAAATAATACTAACCCAATACCCTTGATAAATTATGTATAAAGAAAAGCAGACGCAATTACAATATGGCCCAGAAAACCCAATCATCCAAAGTGAAAAACATAAATCACCAGTCCAAATATTCACGAAAAAAAGCTCGGACATTCCTACTGAATACATCGCAAACTATTCAAAATCTACTCATACATACATTCATGAATCACCGCCATTGTTAAACAAGCTGAAAAAGTTATTACATCAACTTACATCAACTATAAAGACAACAGAATATGATTCAAATTCTTTGATCACGACTTTCCAACAACATTGGAAATCATAAAGAAGTTACCAATCGATTTGCCGTGGATACGACACCTATTTCAATGGATCTTAGGTTCCAAATAAGTAATACAAAGGTTTGGTATTTTTGGAGACGTTTAGGAGGTGTAAAGAGTGTTTTTTTAGTGGATTTTGGACGCAGTTATCATAAGTCGCGGCTGCAAATGTGGTATAAGGCTTTTTCGGTGTTCTGAATATTTTAGGACTGAATTGGGCTAAGAAGCTGATATATTGGAGCTTTACTAAGTGATTTTCCATATATGAGTCGATATTTTCTATTTTGATGTTATTAGAACCAGTAAATAAATAATAATAATTTCATCCCTTAATCCTTTACGCTACTGGAGCGCCCTCTGCGTCATATATGTTTTTAGTATTGTATTGTAGTAGATCGCATTCAATTTTTCTTTCTTAATTTACCTTTGTGTCATTATTTATAAAAATAAAAATGTGGTATTACCACATGAAAAATATAGAATCGATAAAAAAAAGATTCTATACAAATAACCAGTAAATAGTTAAACGAATTCGTTGTCGTGGTGGAGCGATGATCTGTGCAGGGTGGCTGACAAGAGCTGGATGAGATTAGCCGAGGATCGCTTACAATGGCGTGCAGTTGGAGAGGCTTCTGTCCAGCAGTTGACAAGAATAGGCTGATGATGATGATGATGATGATGATGATGATGATGATGTTGTCGTGGTCCCATTTTACTTTATTGGATGATGATTATTATTTTGCTATTACCTCAAAGACAATTACTATACTATATTATTGGCTTCAAAGCTGTTTAATATCTTTATTTAATTAAAGGTTTGACACTTGTACGCCACCGTGGACCGGAAGACGCAGCGTGGGAGGCCCCTTACAAGTTTGACCGACGTCCTGGTTAGAATCGCGGGCAGAAATCGGATGACAGCGGCACAAGACGGATTGTTGTGGAGAACTTTGGGGGAGGCATTTTTCCAGCAGTGAACGTCTGATGTGCAAGTCTGGCTCGCGTACCGAGGGTTCCGAACAAATACTTATCCCATCATAAATGGCCGGGTTTAGTTAAGTTTGCATCTGGTATGTATGGCGCCGGATACAAATGAGGTACAAAATTAACACAACCAATCATGTTTGTTGTATGGGAGCTCCCTCAAGTATTTATTTTATTCTGTTTTTAGTATCATCATCACATAAATACAACATTTGTGCTGCAAATACAAAATTTAAAATACATCATCTGTGAAAATTTCAACTGTCTAGCTATCACCGTTTATGAGATACAGCCTGGTGACAGACGGATAGACGGAACGACAGCGGAGGCTTAGTAATATCCCGGGTCCCGTTTTTTACCCTTTCGGTGCGGAACCCTAAAAAAGGTCCAAGTCTTCGTGTAATGAGTCGACTTCAATAAACACATCCGCAAGGATTGCCCGGTTCGATTGAGTGGTTCACCGCTGTGCCGCATTCGCGGAAAAGTCCGAGGAAAGACAAGGACATAAAGAAACTACGCACGTCATTCATTCACTCTCTTTGGGATGATCCTCATGTCTGAGGATCGCGGACAGCTTCAAGGTTTCATCTGAATGATCTGTCCCCAACGGTTTCAGCCCAGCGGGTCTCTAATATAAAACTAACTTTTCTCAAATATGCAATGCAATGAAATGAATGAATGAATGAATGTATGAATGAATGAATGAAAAATTCATTCGTTACCATACACAAAGTGGACAACAAATATTAGAAATAAAATAAAATCGTTGTTGTGCATGCCACGAAAGGTCACACCTCAGCATAAGTGCTGGCCCGGGAACCAGCGCTGATCTTCCGGTGAAACCTATCGGTGACGCCACGGTGAACCGCACACACACGGCTGCACTCTTAGACTGAACGCAGCGTAAGCGCTTGTCAATGCCAAGACAATGACATTGACAAGCGACAGTGCTGTCAATGTCATTGCAGACCGTTAGCGGAGAAAGAGAAAAGAAAAGAACCTATGAATGCAATGCCGAAATGTGTACAGCTCACTAACATTTAACAGATTACATTTTACAAGCAATAAAAGTGAAAAATAGTTACTAAGATTACAATAAAATGTCGTCATAACGTGCGTTAAAACATGCTTCGAAGTGTCACGTTTCAGGCGGAAGAACTACTCAATAGAAGTGTAAAGATATTTTATACAAAATTGAAGACCTAACTCGGGAAGTATTTTTTCTTTCATGAATAGTTTAATTATATATTTTTGGAGTGGTGTTTTTTTTATTACATTGCATATGTTTGAGAAAACTATACAAGCCAAAGTCGTGACAAGGGCTTGCCGGCTTCGTATACCTAATTATCCCTCTATACCTACTCACCCAGCAAGTTCTTCTTTCGCGGCGTCTCCAGTAATGTACTATTATTTCACTTTACAAATCCATTTGTAACCATTTGGGAAAAGCACAGGAAAAGCATTTCTTATCAGAAATAAGTTACACAGAAAACGTAACTCCTCTTCAAAGTAACGAATTCTGTCCGAAACATCAATTCTATATAATAATATTGTCTATTGAGAAATGTGTTCTATTCAGTAAACAGTATTGTATTTGTCTCAGTATCCATAGATATTACGTATTCATCTAAATAAATAAAACAATCGGGCGGAGTATAGTGCGTTTATTGTTGCATTATGATCCCCACGTTATTAATTCGTATCGTATTGTTTAGTATTTCATACATTTTGACAAGCAACTTTTTTTTATGCATATAATATAGTTATTTGGTATGGTTATCCCCTTGATCAACTTCCAACTACTCGCCTACTGATTATATACTCCCTTGCCGATTTTACGGTGCCTGAATTGATAGGTCCTACTACGCCGGTTTAGAGGGTCTAATGATTAACCCTATCGCGTGCCCTCAAAATTGACTACAATAGCCAATCTTCAATCAACGAGCGCGAGCATTGGCGGCACGTAAAGACACCGTCAACAAATATCATCATAATATAACTGCTGATAATATTTTCGCACCTTGCATTACTCCGCCGCCTGCTTCAAACCCGATTTTTTTTGAAATCCCGTGGGATGAGCAGATAAAATGTAAGTCACGCCCCGCGGTGTTATCTGGCCAATGTCACGGCGAAGCAAATTAGACGAAATTATCAGACCGCTTAAAAATAAAAGATTTATCGGAAGTAGAATCAAAAATCGATAGTATTACGCTTTTGCAGTCGGTACCTAAAAATTATCAACTTCAATATTTTGGATGGCTAACTTTATCAGATTTGGACGCCAACTAATTATTAAATAGACTTCCGACAATAAAGGTTACACATAACTAATACACATCAAGAAAATTTAAGACATATGGTTTTCTCATCAGCCGCCTTTGTCAGAACTGGATCAAATTGAAATTGGACCACACGGGAAGCACCAGCATTCAAATAAAAAAAGGATCATCCAAAGCGGTTCACCCAGACAAAACTGTTTGTTTTTTAAGTAGGAATAAAAAGAGTTTATTTATATGCAAGCCACTTCCAGCTATTCTCTATTACAGCAACTAATAATGTTAGAACGGTACCGATAGATCACCAGCTCAGTGACAAATAAAGACAGATCGCGCCGCAATATTGCGAGTGGCGGCTCTCTGTGGGCGAACGTGTGTTCCGATAGTCTACTTACTTGATCGACTCGATGGGCTATTTTTAACCCTTAAATGCATTAAACTACACGCATTTTATTTCTGGAATGACGTAATTAGCAATCTAATCTACGACAATTTGAGATCTCGGGACTATCTTGGCGAAGTTTTTATTGACAATAATTAAGATTTTTACTTGTGTCATTTGAGTACCGTGTAACTTTACATCAGCATGCATTTAAGGGTTGTGAATACTACAAGCAAGGATCAACGGTACCATACCATACCAACGGTACGATACAAATTAACCCCTCGTATGCTTAGACACGGATCTTTGACACGACACGGATTTGAACCTTATTTTAATTTACAGTTAATTTCAATTTGATTAGCAAATTTTTGACACCGCATACGAGGGGTTAAGTTATGTTCATATCACCTACTGTAATAGTTAAGTACCTATCCTTCCTGAAAAAATAGTGTCTGTTGAGTTTCTTTCGGCGTTTATTCTCAACAGTGGTCTCCTTTTGTGAAATGCCGGTAGACTCAGACATGTAAAAGTGCCCTTGTGTACTTATGGGACTAACTAAACTTAGACTGTTCTTAACCCTTAACTACCTACCTGCTTCTTTAGTCACACAAACACCTACCTCCCGTCCCCGGGACGGATACATAATGTCAGCCTAATATATTAAATGTTATAGATCGTATGGGAAATTTAAAATAATAATGGCAATATAGACATTTAAAAATATTTATTAAACTAATAATCATTCTGGAAACATTAAATAATCAATTTTTTACTGTAATCATATGGCAACAGTCCTTATTTCTACTTTAGGAACTATATATCCCTTGGAAGGTGTGATCAATAAATTTGTGACTTTATATAAAGATTTAAGTAATTATTTCTAATTATTCAATAATTAACAATGCTAAATCAATAAGTTTCGTTAAAATAAAGGTAATATTTTTATAAAATTGCAGACCACTAATTTATTCGATTTGTTCGCGGCAGTGAATGTAAGTTTGTTTGCACATTCTAGGCAAATAGACTTTTTGCATTAAAAACATACATATTGGGTCCCGTTTTTTCTTCGGGTCATAAGTAGAACAGGTTTTCCGCACTTCCAATCACTACCAACCTGACTAAGCGGTCGGCTAAGTAAAGAAAAAAAGTATCCATAGTCACGTATCCACCTACCACCCGTCTCCGTGACCCTTAAGAAAAAATACGTATCCACTTACCACCCGTCTCAGAGACGGTCGGAGACAGTAATATGCTCACCAAAATTAAATGCGTGCACGACCGACCTTGTCGAGCGACGACACGGCACTGAGGCAGGAGGAGAGAAGGTACAAGGACACAAACGTTTGTAGGATGCTCGCACGTAGGTATGTTAACAATTTTAGGTTTGAATGAGTCTGTGAGACGGGAGGTAGGTGGTTAAGGGTTAAAATCAAAAATGATCGTCACAGTTCAACGTCCATACGGAGCTATAAACGCTCCATACAAATGACCACCAAATTGTGACATCATTATTTTGTTTGGAGACTAAGTAAAATATAAAGTATATGAATAAGTAATTTCCCATTTTACCGCAAAAAACGTGCATTTAAGTTCATCGTTGTCATACAATTTTATTATTTTTGATTAAATTATGAGGATTCTGAAAACAATATCCGAATTTCTTTTGGATTCTTAAAATATTTGAAAATTTGCGTACCTTTGCAGTTTACTATTTTTTTTTCTGATTTTTGAAAATAAACATTTTATTCGCACGTAGCGATTTCGCAATAAAAATGCTGAAGCGCTAATGAATGGAACTTTCATCGTGTATTTCTTTTCTGAAAATGATTACCTGGGTATCTTCAAGGTAAGAGTGAATAGGCTTTTACTGAAAGCTACATTTTCGAGCCCGTACCTATTACCTCTGTGGCGCGGAGATAATCCCATTAGCGGGTTATACTCCCACACAAAGTCCGACTATTGGTAGTGAGGGCTAACCAGCCTTGATACAGTTCAAGTCATGTCTTAAAAAAAAATCGACCCTGTAGTCACTTACCATTCGGGTGTTACTGAGGTCAACCGTTGGTCAGTTTATGAAAATATAAAAACCGGCCGAGTGTAAGTCTGACTCACGCACCGCGGGTTCTGTACAAATGCTAATCCCATCTGAACTGGCCGGGTTAAGTCAAGTTGGCATCTGGTATGTATGGATACAAATGAGGTGCAAAGTTACCTAACGCAACCGATCAGGTTTGTTGTATGGGAGTCCCACTTAAATATTTATTTTATCCGTCCGTCCGTCCGTCCGTCTGTCTGTCACCAGGCTGTATCTCAAGAATGGTGATAGCTAGAAAGTTGAAATTTTCACAGATGATGTATTTCTATTGCCGCTATAACAACAAATACTAAAAATAAAATAAATATTTAGGGGGGGCTCCCATATAAAAAACTTGTTATAAATTATGGTACGGAACCCTTCATGCGCGAGTCGGATTCGCACTTGCCCAATTTTTAGTATTTGTTGTGGCCGCAACATAAACATATCGACGGTGGAAAGGTGAAACCCCTTAAGCGACATTTTGCTAACTTTACAGGAGAGCGTTTAAAAGTATTAATTTTCTTTAATAAAATCATAACTTTTTTTCTAGTCGTTTTAGAGACTTCAGTTCTATGGACGTATTTTATTAAATTGTAATACCTATCCACCAATAATAACGTTACTGAAAAAAACTTAGAATATTCTGATATATATAAATGTCGCTTAATATAAATTGACCTGAAAAAAAAACCAGAGAAATCCTCTAAGCGACAGTGCAATTTTTCGGCAGATACTAGAAAAAAACAATTAAACGACCTTTTATATCATACTGAGTACTAGAATATTACTTTAAGCAACTATAGTGAGGAAAACATTTTCTCATGATTATTAAAGACATTTTGTGGTCCGGAAATGTGTTATGCAACTATTATAATCAATTATATATTTTAAATACAATATAAACTCAATTATTGTTAAGTCATCCTAAATGGGTACCTAGTAACCCAAAACCAGGAAAAAAAAATAGGAATGTACAGGGTAAACATGAATAAGTAAATAAAAACAGAAAAAAAGATAATGCGGTATATTTAAATTTCAAGTTTCCACTTTCTTTAATTATTCTTGTGTTTTTCCTAATCTACTATCGGTCTTAGTAATTTATTATAATAACACTAATACTAGTAATGGCATACATAATTTTTTATATTAAACTTTAAAGGCAGGGATACAAATCAACATAACTTAATAAATAAGTTCTGTTATCATAGCTAATGTCTTATTTCTTCTTATCAGGCTTAAAGAGATCAACTATCTATAAAATCAGTTGAATAAGACAACTTTGTAATCTAAGTTATATATGTAATCTTTAAATTATAGTAGTAAAGTTTACATTAAAAATAGACACTAACGAAAACCTAGAACTTTTTTTTAAAGTAGTCTGCGACGGCAAATAGCGAGACAATGGCCTCCCCACAATGTTCGCTGCCGACTGAAGCGACCGACTGGTTACTTCGTGTTTATAAAAACGCCATTCACAGGTATATTACACTAAAAATGGTTCACTGAAGCGACGATTGACAGGTAAAACCGATATTTCAAGCCCCAGGATACCTTTTAGATATTTCACTTAAACGACTAAAGCAAGTTTAAATGAATACATTATGCGACATAAATGCTCAAAATTCAACGTGTCGCTTGAAGGAGCAAATACTGTCGTAAATTGTGTGACAATCAATTAACCGACAGCATTTGTTGTTCATAATTCCAGAAGACACGATTAAGCACCTACCCTTATATAATTTGTGTTTAATGTTTTGTTTTAGACGCGGGGTTGAAGGACCACTCCTTGGTAAGGAGAATATGAGGGAACAGCAGGGACGAAGGTCCCTATGTGTCCCGAAGGCGAAAAAAATGAAAATGTAAATATGGGGCGAAGCCTGCCGTACCTTTATCTCGACGTCGTCGATGGGTTTCGGCGGCGCCGCCGTATGCTGGTTCTGTTCTTCTTCGCACTGTTATTCACTCCGTTTTAGTTTTTATTAATTTTAAGCGCGAGCGATTTTTATGGATATTTTTAGCGACAGATGTCAATTTCGAATATATGTAATTTTTCTTCTTATTGGTTTTGGCAGGCGTGCGGGTGACGTGAATATGAGGTCGAGGTTTTAATGATGTGACATGAAAGAAGGTGAAATGTCCATATATAAACAGATGGCGGTAACATTTCCCCCCGACCTTAAAGGGTTCCCTTTAAAAGAAACCAAAAGATGCATGTGCTCCTCGCAATTGAAGTAGGCAAACATACATAAACGTCAGTTAGTATTCACCTAACCATAAACTTAAATAGGCGAGACTTACGCGGAAATTAATTTAACTAAAGCGGGTTTTTTACAAAATAAATAAGTAAAGTACTATATTATTGACTAGGCAGTGGACACAATCGCACTACAGGACGAGTGAGTGTACCTCTACTCGTTCTTACTGTGACGACACGAGTTGTGCCATCCTTTGAGGGATGTACTGCCTCAACGACACCTAATGGCTATGAAAATGGCGGTATATTATCAACCTTTATAATGACCACTGTGCCAACATGGATAGGTACTGATGGAACCGACCATTTTGCTCGCGACTGCAACTGGTGCAGATACTCGGCACTCCATCGCTTCCAGAAAGACTGCACTATTTTGTCCAGAAGAGTATGACGGTCGAGTAGATTGACAGCCAGTTGATCGGTCAGCGGCGCGGGTACAGAAAACAGCGGTGCGGTATTTAAAAAATGAGCCGGAGTAAGAGCTGCTGGCTCAGCGGGGTCACTGCTCATGGCTGTCAACGGGCGCGAATTTACGATGGCCTCTATTTGCGTAAGTGTTGTCAGAAGTTCCTCATAGGACAATATCTGAGCACCAATTGCCTTCACAAGATGGTTCTTTACTATCTTCACCATGCTTTCCCACGCACCTCCAAAATGAGGGGAAGCCGGTGGGATAAACTTCCAATCGATGCGATGTTCAGCAAGCTCTTGCTCTAGGCGTGGGCGATGATCGTCGAGGAACTTATATAGATCTCGTAAGTATGAGTTGGCCCCAACAAAATTAGTGCCATGGTCCGTGTATAGACATTGGACTGGGCCACGACGTGATAGAAAGCGCTTTAATGCCGCTAGGAAGTTGGCAGTGCTCAACTCTGTTGCTATTTCTATATGCAAACAGCGTGTGGTGAGACAAGTGAAAATGCACAACCATGCTTTTCGGCTTTTTACTCCTCTGCCACGAACAGGTGTATACTGCAAAGGACCTGCATAGTCACACCCGGTGTGTGAGAAGGCCTTGTCTACCTGGTTTACACGACAACTCGGTAAATCCGCCATTAGTGGAAATGTTGGTTGCGGTTTCACTCTGTAACACGTGTTACATTTATCAACTCGTTCACGAATAACTCGTCGAGCGGCGAGTATCCAATATTGATGCCTGAGTAAGGACATCAATGTTTCAGGACCAGCGTGCAGATACTTCCTATGGAAGTAGTCTACTATTAAATTGACCACGTGGTCGCGGCGCGGTAGCACAATCTGGTGCTTTTGAGAATAATCCAACTCTGAGTTTGAGAGTCGGCCGCCAACGCGAACCAATCCGTCTTTGTCCAAAAACGGTTTAAGTTTTTGTAAAGCGGGTGAGCAACATTTATTGTTTTTAATTTTGTCGATATCTTCGCTGAAGTGGACGTTCTGTAACGAAGACAAAATTTTGTTCTCAGCGAACTCTAGGTCAGACCGAGTAATCGTCACAGTGCGTGGTTTTGGCTTTAAAATGCGGTATACGTATACTATTATACGCAACAGTCTGGACCAAGACGAAATTCGCTGGGCAAGAGAGTACAGCGGAGACTCTGTTGCATCTGTGGTTGCTGCATGTGCGAGCGGTTTGAGCTCAGGCACTTCTCTGACTGATTCGCTATCAAGCTTTCTCAACGGCCATTCTGACGGATGCTTGATAATCCATTCCGGTCCACTGAACCACAGGGGGTGATCCACCAGCTTCGCGGGTGACAGGCCACGTGACAGGCAATCAGCGGGGTTCTCAAGTCCCGCCACATGATGGAAGCAGCTGGCTGGTATGTGCTCTATAATCTTCACAACTCGGTTGGCGACGAACGTCTGCCAGCGGTGCGGTAACGAGCTGATCCAACAGAGGACTACCTTGGAGTCGGTGAAGGCAAAAACCTTGTCAATTTTATAGCGCGGTTCGAAATTGTCCAGGACCTTTCGCATGAGCTTTGACAGCAGTACAGCTGCGCACAATTCCAGTCTTGCAACAGAAAGCGTTTTAAGCGGTGCGACCTTTGACTTGGAGCACACTAGCCGGACTGTCACCTCGGTCCCATTTATCACTTGCAGATACACCACTCCTCCGTAGGCCCGTTCAGATGCGTCACTGAATCCTATGAGGTTGACAGTACAACCCTGCACTACTCCAAGATGACGCGGTATGCGAATCTCATTGAGCTTTGGAAGCTCAGAACAAAAACGATTCCATAAGTCCACAATGTGTGGAGGGGGAACATCATCCCAATCACATTGGTTCATCCAAAGTTCCTGAATAAGGAGCTTTGCGTACAGAACAACGGGTGCTACTAAGCCCACGTTATCCCATAAACGCGCGACAGCAGACAAAATTGTCCGCTTCGTACACGCTGAGTCAGGCGCCGTGACTTTGAAATGAAAGTAATCACTTGACTTGTTCCAGCATAAGCCAAGGACCTTTTGGGATACCCCCCGATCCATTTCAATGTCTACGGAAGCTCGATGCGAAGCGGGTATCTCGTTCAGTACGGCATCCGAGTTACAAGTCCATTTCACAAGGTCAAATTGACCGCCTTTGAATAAATCGATCAACTCCTTAGAAGCGGCAATGGCGACGGCATCATCTTGCTGCTGTGAGTCTTCTGACATTATGCTGAAGCAGACATCATCCATGTATGTGCACGAAGTTGCGATTGACGCTGCTGTCGGAAACTTATGTCCGTCGTCAGCAATCAGCTGACGGACGACGCGGAGTGCGTGGAATGGGCTGGACTTCATTCCAAAACAAACACGATTGAATTCGTATACAGTGATAGGATCTTGCGGTGAGAATCTATATAAGATTCGCTGGTATTGGCGATCGGATTCACGAATACCGATCTGCAAAAACATTTGACGACAATCAGCCGAAAGCGCTATTTTGAATAGGCGAAAATTCAAGAGGATTGAAAATAAATCCCCCTGTAGATTGGGGCCCGAGTGTAAAACATCGTTTAAGGACAGGCCTGTACTTGTCTTGCTACTCGAGTCCAGAACCATGCGCACCTTCGTCGAGGTCTTGTCCTCGCGAACGACTGCATGGTGCGGGATTATGTAAGCGGCGGATGAAGCTTTCATCGATCTCGTTACCTCCGATATATAACCCTTGTTGACGTATTCGCGAATGATATCGTCATAGGCGGCACGTAAAACACTCGATGATTCAAGCTTCCTTTCAAGACATAAAAAACGTCTATGAGCAGCAGAGTGTGACTCTCCTAATTTAAACACATCGTCGCGAAAAGGCAACGCGACAGTATACCTTCCACTAGCATCCCGCGTAGTGGTGGCGCGGAAGTAATCCTCGCATTCAATATCATCTTGACTATGTGCGGGCGGAGCGGATATTTCCTCAAGTTCCCAAAACTTTTTGAGGAGGAGGTCCAGAGAGTCTTGGACAAATGCACAGCATGCCGAGGTAAATTTACGCGGTACCCGCAAAGCAGGAGCGGAGCCCATTAGAATATACCCCAGGACAGACTGAATAGCAGGCGGTATTCCATTGACGTCACTATGTACCACATTTAATTATTGTATTAAGCGGTTTACACTCACGTGAAATTGTCAGGAACGGCCCGACATGTTTGTCGGGCCGTTCCTGACAATTTCACGTGAGTGTAAACCGCTTAATACAATAATTAAATATGTCTCACGAAAGTTTTAATAAAATTATTGTACCACATTTGGTAGCAATAAATGCGGAAATATAGATGCACCCAATAGTACATCAATAGCGGCGGGCGAGTCGAATGTGTCGTCTGCAAGTGGCAGCCCTTGAATGTGCGAAAACGCGGACACATCCACGGACACTGACGGCAGCTCGTCCATAATTCGATCGACTACGAGACCTGACACATTAAAATTCACGTTGTCATTGAATCGCGAAAATATTTTAAAGTCTGCGGTACCCTTACTGGGTTTCTCAGCACCACCAATGCCACGTACAGTCACACATGAATTGTTGTTATAACTCAGACCTAAACGCGTGCAACATTCTTGAGTAATAAAATTACTCTGAGAAGCGGAGTCGAGTAGACACTTTACACGGTGTATACCACCAGAATTGTCGCGTATATGTACTGTCGCGGTAGACAACAATATCGTGCTATTCGACGTACATTGCGCGCTTTCGGAAGCTTTATTGTTCGCGACCGCTAGTACTTGCGCCGCAATGGACGTGCTACAAGACGGTTTGACATTTGACGGCGGTACTGTCGACTTAATATTGTCAGTCGAAGGAGGTAATATTGCGCATGTATTTGGCATACCAAACGTCGCAGGTTTTTCGTTTTTTACAGTCAATTGGACGTTGGATGTCATTTGATTTTTATTGTTATCAAAATGTAACATTGTATGATGTTTTTGTTGACAATGTCGGCATCTTAACTCGGAATTACAATCGCGGGTTTTATGCTTAATGCTTAAGCAATTTACGCATGCATTACGTTCCTTTACGCATTTAAATCGCTCGGAAGGCGTCAAATTATTGAACGCGGGACACTTGAACAAATGTTCATGTACAATGCTATCGCAAATGCATTTGCGAGGATTCGCACTTGCCACATAGCTTTGTGGATTTGGTGCGAAGCTTCGCAACGGCATTTTTAAAGATTTATCACGCGAAGTACTAGCAACGGCGGTGCAAGCATGACTAGCCTGCGAGTAGTAGGGATTCGCCGATACTACGATACGGGGCGGACGGGCCTGATGGGCGGCATCCAGGGCGGATTTGGCGGACCACCAAACCTAAAAAAAAAAAAAAAAAAAAAAAAACAAATAGCCCCCTACTTAGAGCGTTTGGAATAGGTCCCAGTACGCTCAGACAGCTCTGTCAGGACTTACAGAACGCCCTACGCTAACAATGCAACACCTTCCCCGACCCATCGACCCTTTTCTATTGTCTACCCGAGCTCGGGTTTTATTGCCCTCTCGGACGCCGAGCTCACTTTTATTACGGTCTACTATTGTTTCCCTCTTTTATATTTCTCTTTGGCTTCAACTGCCTACAACTTCCTTTGCAAACGGTATACATCTTTTAAGAACATTCTTTAGGTAAAGCTGGACAAATACCTAAACATCTCATACCTAAACTATCAGACTAGGTCCGCCACCTTGGTTCTTATTGGAATCGCTGTTTCAACCCAGCCTGTCTCACATCGTCTCTTTACTCCAAGGTTTCTTACTACGTGATGTGTGCTACGGTGTACGTATCACTAATCTAAGCTAACCTATGCTAGATCACAATTCTAACCTAACCTAACCTAAGCTACAGGACTACGCCCAGCTAACGCAGGATACGTTACCTGACTACTTAACTTCAGGTAGCCTTACTTCAAAGTATGTATTTTGTTACTCACTACATATGCTGCATTTCGAACGTTGTTCTATTTATATATTTTATCTTGTTCAACTTAACATTACTTCTAACTTAACTATCACCTAACTTCGAAAACTTAATTTTGAAGAACTGCTTTATTTACTTACCTACTAAAAGCTACGAGCACAGTACAGTTGTTTTGGTCTTAAGAACGCTGTTCTAACCTAACCTAACCTTGCATAAATTTGAGTACGTACTCAACGTTACTTTCATCTCTTTTTTGTAATAACCGACTTCAAAAAGGAGGAAGTTCTATGTAAAAATATTGCCTGTAGCATAAGGATAATACGAATCTAATCTTACAATAGTAATGCGGTATTTTATACAGTAATAACTGCTTCAAAACTATACTAACTTATTTAAGCTGTAAGTTAAAAATACGAGTTCTAGTTTTGCATATTTATTTATTTCGTCAAATATTATGTTCTTGAATAGATGCTTAAGAAAATACCTGAATAAACTTTGTAACTTGTACTAACGTGTATTTGTAGTAGGCTGAACTAAACTCGTTGATTTTTTAATTTTTTTGTTGGGTCCATATTGTTTGTAAAGATTTATGACAGGTTTCTTCTCCGAATCATCAAAAGATTCGAAAGTCTATTATAAATTTTATTACTGTTTGTTGGTGGCTGTTGGGCGCGGTACAAACTAGTCGAAACGTGATTTTAACTGTAATCTATTGTCACATCCTTATAAAAGCCGATGGACAGTGACGATCTATAAGTATTCAGAACCGAGTCGTGCTTGTTACCAGAGCTCTCTCAGTGTACAGTGACATAGTGTTGAATCGTGCTACAGTGCTTATAAAAAATGGCAAATGTAAGTATGTACTATTTTTTATAAAATATGTATGTAGTATTTTTATGTACTATTTGTTTAACAGTGTTTTTTTTCTGTAACTTGTGTTCATCGTGTTACTTGTTAAGTGTGTTAATCGGATGTATAACTTATTGTTGAATATTGTTACAGTTCACGGAAAACACTTTCAAGAATTTTTATTACCCTGAACCTGAACATGATGATTCAGGGAGTGATGAAGAAGGCACACTCGGTTTTAAAGTGAAACAAGCCATAGCGAAGAAACGTCCTGCAAATAGTATCGAGAGTTTCTTTGAAAAACCGCAGAAAAAAGTGAAACCAGTGAAGAGATCTTCCAGTGTGTCGCAAAGTTCCCATACCGGTGTTGCTTACCTATCTTCGGGTAAAGACGATGCTGCGTATGCATCACACCTTATTAAAATAGAAATATACGATCTTGAAAAAGTTAGGAACATCGCACCAGAAGAGCACTGGAAGCACGCCGATGTGAGATTAAAATCTTACATCTCAACTGAGCAAGATCCACAGCTTGAGACTGTCCGTGATGTTATATACAACATGACGAAAGACATAGCTTCGAAGGACACGTGCGTGAAATATTTTATAAACAATACGAAAAAGTAAACTAAGTGTTTGTGTAGTTTTAATACTAGGTTAAAACTGTATTTATTATATAAGACATTAGATAATATTTTATAACATACCCTTGTGTACTACTAGTATTATATATTTCTTACTGCTTAAACAACAACTTTTTGTTATTCAAAATTGTTAAGACTCGTTTTATAACCACATGTTGTAATTTGTTTTGTAGCCTAATCATATTGATCTATTTCTCTTTGCAAATGTATAAAACTCTCCACCCTTTAATATAAAATCACTAAGCTACGTTTGTTATTTTAAGGAAAAAATTTGTTGTAATGTAAACACTATTTTCTTAGACACATCTCACGATGGACTGTTTAAGCTGTGATGTTTACGATTCCGAGCTCGTCAGGCTATGCGAAGAAATTGAAAGTGATCAAGAAATGTATGAGATCGGGGAATTACTAAGCCAGCTGCATAGTCAAGGGTGAGTACTCTTGTTCCAACCTGTTATATTGTTTATTGATATTGTACTTGTATATTTAGACATGCAATTTAAACAGTTTATTCTTGTTCAAACTTGTACAAAACCATTGACCAGTGTCATTGAGTTGTTGCCTTTTTATGGCTCAGTTTCATTGTTCTCTGTTGGGTGGGGATCCTGAAAGGTTCTTTATAAGCGACGTCTCTGGTGTAGAAATCATTCATTATTCCAGTTACTGTGTTTGTGCTAGTACTGTGTCTGTGTATTGTACAAAATACTGTTTTAAAAATGGTGCTTGGATACTTTCATATGGGAACTAGTTTAACCCACGACAAAATTGCAGTTTTAAGCAAAGGATTCATTTTAAAAGTATTTCATAGAAACATAAGATTGTGGTATATTGACAATCAATTACCTCAGGCGCTTTTGGAAGATGAAGATATTATACCCTATTACACACCATGTGATGGGCATATCAATAAGTCGATGCATAACTTGTCATCAGATGTCATTGATGGGGTTTTAACAATGCAGGCATATTGCCAGCAATGTCGAAAAAACTTAAGTTAGTATAATGATAATAATTTAATCATTGTTTTGAAGTTTTAAATCTTGTATTAAATACTAACGTTTCACTTTTTCTATTACAGATCTAACCAAGTGGGACGGGGGAGAAAAAGGACAGCTACAAGTACGGGTGCAGAAGTACCAGTGAAGAGAAACTACCCTTCCAACAGTCGTGATATGTCTACATCCTCAAGCGAAGAACCATTATCCGATGTCAATGTAAGTACAAAAAATAATTCTGAAATTGAATGTTCGGTGTGTAAAAAGTTCGTGTCAAAAAGATATTTTGGTAACCATTTAAATAGTAATATTCACAAAAATAATGTGTTGAGATCCGATAGTGAATATGTTAATGTCCAATTAATTGAAAATGCATTCAAAAACAGAGTCGCTACTTACAGAATATTATTTAATGAAATGGATCACCAACCTCTTGATCCCGAAACTATTTTACAAAAACACAAGGATAAGATCTTTACATTATTAGATCGTTCACTTAACAAACATCACGCTTTAAAAGTAAATTTTATTCTTAATGCAAATTTTACACAAGATACCAAACAATTAAATAATACATTTGATTTCCAATTAAGTAATAGTATTGTTGATATCAGCACTGATAAAGCTGCTGTTTTTACGTCCCTAGTAAATGAAATTGTGATAAGGTTGTCAAACTTTGAAAGAAAAGATAGTGGGTGGAGTTTAGTAACATTTAATCATATCGATCTCAATATTAACAAATATAATCCATTACGCGGCTCTTCTTTTATCGAATTACCTCGTGATATAAAGAATAAAAAAGCGGTTATTAATGTAAAAAACAATGACCATGAGTGTTTTCGATGGGCTGTATTGTCTGGTTTATATGAACCCAAAAGTCATTCAAATATGGTCAGTTCATACATATTACATAAGAATAAATTGAACTTTGAAAATTTAACTTTTCCATTTAAATTGGGAGATATCCATAAATTTGAAAAAAATAATGATATTAGCATTAATGTATTTGGTCTCGAGTACAACTCTCAAAACAAGAAACACGATGTTATAGGCCCACTACATTTAACTAAATTAAAAAAGTCTAATCACTTAAACTTGTTGTACATAACTAAAGATAACCAAGGACATTATTGTTTTATCAAAAATTTATCGAGGTTAGTGTCTAAGCAATTGTCAAATGCACAACATGCTGTTCATATTTGCGATGGTTGCTTAATTAAATTTACATCACACGAGAGACTAAACCAACATCAAAAAAACGACTGCTTCCACGTATGCACAAACTTACCATCCGAAAAAGAAGACACAAGAAATTGGTTTAACGAATATGTTCCATCGAATCAAGTTACTTTTAATAATTATGAACGACAATTAAGAGTACCTTTTGTTGTATACGCTGATTTTGAGGCATTTTTAAATCCAATTCAATCCTGTTCTAACAACCCCAGTACATCTTCTACTACCAATATTCAAAAACATGAAGTTTATAGCTTCGGTTACTATATTAAGTGTTCTTATAATGACAAGTTATCTGTGTACAGAACATATACAGGTGAAGACTGTGCAAAAACATTTATGAAAGTCATAAAAGAAGATTTAGAAACTATTTGTAAAAGTAATGCGTTTGCTAAAACTTCTTTCCCTCTAACAGATGCTAATAAGGTAGACATTATGCAAAGCCATGCTTGTTATATTTGTGATAGAAATTTGAATGATGACTCAACCGTTTCTTATAATTATCATACTGGACTTTACGAAGGCGTTGCACATAAATTTTGTTCTGAAAAATACAAACCACCCAATTTTGTACCTGTATTTTTCCATAATTTGAGCAATTACGATAGTCATTTTATTGTACATGGACTTGGTCTTGAAGATGGTGACATAGAACTAATCCCACAAAATAAAGAAAAGTATATTTCGTTTTCTAAGTCTTTACAAGTGAATAATCGTGTTGTAAAATTGAGATTTGTCGATTCTCTTAAATTTATGTCGAGTAGCTTGGATAAATTAGCTAAAAACTTGACTACTGACCAATTTTACGAATTGAAATTGAACTTTCCTCGTGAAGAAGACTTTAAACGTCTAATACGGAAGGGTGTCTATCCATATGAGTACATGACTTCGTATGATTCACTGAAATTAACTTCGCTTCCTACACAGGATCAATTCTATAGTTCTCTTACTGACAGTCACATTTCCGAAAACGATTTCCTACATGCTCAAGATATTTGGTCTCATTTCCAATGCAAAAATATGGGGGATTATTCCAATCTTTATCTGAAAACAGATGTTTTATTACTAACTGACATATTTGAAAATTTTAGAAATGTGTGTCTTAAGACATATGGTTTAGATCCCGCCCATTATTATACCGCGCCTGGAATTTCCTTTGATTCGATGTTGAGGACTACCAAAATAAGTTTAGAACTTTTAACAGATGTCGACAAAATAGCTTTTATAGCGAAAAACATTCGAGGAGGGATTTCCCAATGTAGCAACAGACATGCAAAAGCAAATAATACATTTATGGAAGACTATGATCCAAATATTCCTTCATCTTTTCTCATGTACTTAGACGCAAATAATCTCTATGGGTGGGCTATGTCACAATGTCTTCCGTCTGGCAAATTTGAATGGGTAAATAAAGATACCGATTTCAATGTTTCAGACGATGCTGAATATGGGTTTATATTAGAAGTTGATCTAGAGTACCCCAAGGAATTACATGACTCTCATTCAGATTTGCCGTTCTGTCCAGAAAATGTATGTCTAGGTGATTCTAAAGAAAAAAAATTGATTCCCAATTTAAACAATAAATATAATTATGTATTACATTACAGAAATCTTAAACAATGTTTAAAAAATGGGTTGCGTTTAGTGAAAATCCATCGTGTGTTGAAGTTCAAACAATCTACTTGGTTAAAAAGTTACATAGATTTGAATACCCGAATGCGTTCGCTGGCGACATCTGATTTTGAAAAAGATTTCTTTAAACTTATGAATAATTCTGTTTTTGGTAAAACAATGGAAAATGTCACGAAACGTGTGAATGTTAAATTATTAAGTCACTGGGAAAATCGCGGAAAATCCCAAGGGGTACAGTCCTTAATATCTAAACCTGAATTTCATAGTTTATCAATATTTTCTGAGAATTTAGCTGCTGTGCAATTGAAAAAAACAAAAATCTTTTATAACAAACCAATTTACCTTGGATTCTGCATTTTAGATCTATCGAAAACTTTAATGTACGAATTCCACTACAATTATATGAAATACAAATATACGGAAAATCTCAAGCTCCTTTACACGGATACTGATAGCTTAATATATGAAATAAACACTGCTAACTTTTATGAGGACATTAAATCTGACCTGAACTTGTATTATGATACATCTGATTACCCACCCAACAATGCATATGGTTTACCATTACTAAATAAAAAGAGGTTAGGTTTTTTTAAAGACGAAAATAATGGCAAAATTTTGAAAGAGTTTGTTGGTCTTAGATCAAAAATGTATGCCTTAGATGTTCAAAATAGTGGTATTATATCCAAAGCTAAAGGAATAAACAAGTGTGTTACCAAAAAATTAACCCTTAACGACTATAAAAGTTGTTTATTTGATAGAAATATACAACATGCTCAAATGTTACGATTCCGATCAATAAAGCATGTTTTATTTACGCAAAATGTCAATAAAATATCATTATCTTACAACGACACAAAACGATATTTATTGAAAAACACTTCGGATACTCTTGCGTGGGGTCATTATAGAATACCTCATAATTCTTAAAAAAAAAATAAAAAAAATACACGGAACATTCAATTTTCATATTTATTTTTTGTACATAATATTGTATTTTAGGATGTTTTTTTTTTTATTTTTTAAGTTTTGGCAATAAAATTATTGGCGAAAAATATGTTTTTGTAAATTTTTATGTGATTTATCTAGAATAATATAAATATTAAAAAATATTTAGCAACATTTTTGTTTTTTTTTTTATTTGTTACCCCATTTTTTTTTTATTTAAAATTTATTTAAAAAGCTATGGTCTAGAAATTTTCTCATTTGAAGTCAATCCGTTAACATATGAACACACATATTTAAAAATTTATAATGATTCATTTTAACCACCCTTTCACTACAATAGTAGCGGGTCCAAGTGGGTGTGGTAAAACTCAGTTTGTTACCAATTTTTTAAACAATGCAAAAGAAGTATGTAATGTTGAATTTGATGAAATTATTTGGTGTTATGATGAAATGCAACCTTTGTACAATCTGGAAAATGTAAATTATAGCCAAGGAATACCAGATTTTTCTTTATTTGATGGAAAAAAGCCCAAGCTTCTCATAATTGATGACTTGATGAGAGAATCGGATGGACGAATCGTTGATATTTTTACAAAAGGAAGTCACCATAGAAACTTAAGTGTTTTTTATATTACTCAAAACATATTTCATCAAGGCAAAGGACAACGTGATATTTCATTGAATACCAGCTATATTGTATACTTCAAAAACCCGAGGGATAAAACACAAATTCGCTACTTGTCACGACAAGTTTATCCGGAGAACCCAAAATTTGTAGATGAAGCCTACAAAGATGCCACTAAAGATGCTCATGGTTACCTTATGATTGATCTGAAGCAAAATACCGATGACATATGTCGTTTTAAAACTAAAATATTTCCTTTTGATGGGCATTGTACCGTATATGTTCCCAAGAAAGGGTTTAAATACGACAAGAATCAACACGTTTTAATCAGTTCCAAATAATGCATCCAAGAGTACACACATATAAACATTTACTTGAAGCACTGCAGTTACTTAAACCAAAGTATCGCACAGCGTTGCTAAAATCTTGTGAAGATGAAGAAATTAATATTATTTGTGAGTGTATTTATAACGTTTTAAAAGGGAAAATACCACTGGAATCAAAAGATAAATCAAAACTAAACAAATATAAAGACACATTACGAAAACTAGTTTCGAAAGGGAAACACAAATTGAGGAAAACTGTTATTATTCAAAAAGGAGGTGCATTTCTACCTATTATATTAGGTGCAGTTTTAAGTGCCTTAGTAAGCTCCGTAACATAAAATAAAATGGAAAACACAAAAAAAATGTTGTTAGTTGAACCAGACTTTATTGAAAGACTCAAACGAAATGATAGCCAACCCGAAAATGTATCATCTCGCCTAGACGGAGAGATGCAAAAAATCCTGAAGAGTAAAATTAATGATCGTGAAAAGTGGGCATTATATTCTCAAGCACTACAACGATTTTTGCACTTTATTGAATCAGATCGAAAACCATTTAAAATACCAATAGTGATGGAGGGGTTTGATCAACTCAACGATGAAAGTAAGGATTTAAACTTAAAAGTAAACAAAAAGGAGGAGGATGAAAATTATGAATCAGTTGCAAATAAAACACTACCAGATGGTGATGTTTCTGCAGTTACTGCAGCTACACCGTCTGGTACAAAAAATCCAGAAACTGTACTATTCAGTCCATCTCGTATTATAGATAATTTACCAAAATCATATGAGAAAAAAACCAGAACATTATTGACTTGTATTGTGTCAAGCAGACCAAAAATATGGTGGAAAACAAATGGTGAAGTTGTAATAAACAATCGAACTATTCCAAACAGCAATATTCTCGATCTGGTAAGCGATACGGTTAGATCTCTTAAACGCCCTAAGCCAACAGGATGGGAAGAGTTTGCTTTATTTTTAAGAGATATAAAAGTTCCTACGTCTTGTATAGGTAATCCTACTAATCTAGAATTTATAAATAAACCTCAATCGAGTGAACCTCACGCATCATCTGCTCCATCAAGTGCTCGATCGTCATCGTCATTTAAAGACACAAGCGCCAGTACACCTCTTTCAAGTGTACTGCTCAAGGCAAACAAAAAGAAACTAGATTGGGAAAGATGGAGCCCTTATTAGACATTCATGCAATATACTACGATGTATCTAATCCAGCAGGCTACAGTAGTTTAAATAAATTAAGTAAACAAATGAAAGGACGAATGAACAAAGACGAAGTAAAGAACTGGTTACAATCTCAAGAAACGTACACACTGCATAAACCGGTTCAAAGGCGATTCACAAGAAATAGATACGTCTTATCTAACTTTAATGAACTCTGGCAAGCTGATCTGAGTGATATGGGTACTTACAGTCAATATAATGATGGATACAAATATATTCTGTGTGTTATTGATGTGTTCAGTAAATATGCTTTTGCGAGAGCTATGAAAAAGAAAGATGCCACAACCGTTATAAATTGTTTTGAAAGCATATTTACTGAAGCCAATTCTACTCCTCGTCACATCCAATCTGATAAAGGCACCGAATTTGTTTCAAAGGCAGCAAGGGATTACTTTAGGAGCAAAAACATTAACTACTATACTACTAACAATCCTGACATTAAAGCAAGTATAGTAGAAAGGTTTCAAAGAACTCTTAAAATGAAAATGTGGCGTTACTTTACTCATAAGAATACATACAAATATATAGATATTTTGCAAGAACTTCTTTATTCTTATAATCACAGTTATCATTCTAGTATTAAAATGCGCCCTATCGATGTAAATTTTGATAATATCATGACTGTTTGGTGTAATTTGTATAACAGAAAAAAGGATAGACAACTTACTTTGGAAATCACAAAACTAAATGTTGGTGATCATGTTAGAATTACTAAATATAAACATATATTTCAAAAGGGTTACGAAACTAATTGGAGTGACGAAATATTTAGAATTGATTCAATAATAAACCGCTTTCCACGAGTTGTGTATACGTTAAGAGATTTAGAAGGTGAGCCTATCGTTGGTACATTTTATTCTAAGGAATTACAAAAAGTGACTTATCTCCCCTCCATTGATTATAAAATTGATAAAATAATACGCTCACGTGGGGTTGGTGCCAGAAAAGAAGTACTAGTGAAGTGGCGAGGTTATCCTAACAAATTTAATTCTTGGATACTCGCTTCAAGCTTAAAAAAAATATGAGTGAAAACAGCTTTTATATTACATTGTTAAGTAACAGTTCCTCGGACTACTATACCGATAATACGACTGCACACTTCTTAACCAAATTACCCAGGAGTATAAAGTTGGAAGGAGAATGGGTAGTTGGCTTAGTAGAATTTCAATACCCTTGTTCAATGTACAATGTTCAAGATCATGAAAATATGATTTATTTAAAAAAGAAAGTAGTGTCACCCACTGACAAGATAGCCAAAATTGTAGATATAAAAACTCATATACCAGCAACTACATATGACAACGTTGACCATTTTATTCAAGCTTTTAATGACAACCCACAACTGAAAAATAATGTAAAGTTTAGATATGATAATCTAACCAAAATGGTTGGGGTAGCAACAATTAATAACGATATAACTTCTCTTATAACAACCCCAATACTAAGTCTACAGTTAGGTTTTAAACCGAAAACAAATTTACGGCAAGTTTCATTTGGTAAAAATCCTGTTAATTTGTATTTGGGCTTACCATCACAATTATTTGTTTATACAGACATCATACAACCACAGGTAGTTGGTGATGTTATAACTACGTTGCTTAGAATAATACCATTAGATCCAACAGAATTCCATTATGGAGCATATAAAACACACATTTTCTCACCCGCTCATTATGTACCTGTTTTACGTAGAGAATTTGATACTATGGAAATAGATATAAGAACAACTACCGGTGCAAGAGTGCCATTTCAATTCGGAATTTCTTGTGTGAAACTACACTTTCAACGGCTAAGATGAATTATAAAAGATCATCTCACTCTTGTCCCTACGATCATTATTATACCCATCAAGCTGGTTCTGGTATAGGAATTGTCTATAAAGGTGTTCCGTTTCAGCGAGGGCATGGGATTGGAAGTTTTTTGGGGGGACTGTTTAGGTCAGTAATTCCTTTGTTGTCTAGTGGTTTTAAAACTGTTGGAAAAGAAGCGTTAGATGCGGGGGTTGGTTTGTTATCTGATATGGTAAATTCACGCCCTATAGATAGTTCAGTTAGGTCTCGATTTAAAGAAGCTAGTGCTAACTTAAAAAGAAAAGTTGATGAAAAGATCGATTCTCTGATGTCGGGATCTGGGTATAAAATGTCAACTAAGAGACGGGAACCTCTCATTACCTTGAAAGCATCGCGCCGAAGAGGAGCTAAGAGAAATAAATATAGTGACGATATATTTTCAAAGTAAATCATGTCATTCCTACACAATCATTCGTGTGAATGTGCAAAATCTGAGTTAGATATATTTGCCCTGCCTTCGACACAGACAAGTATTGAGAGTGGACAGTGGGTTCATTATAAACCAATCTCATCTTTAAGTGATGATGGTCCTATTGAGTTTCAAGTCCCCGGTTCAGGTGATGACTACATTGACTTATCACATACATTATTACATATAAACGCCAAAATATTAAACCAGGATGGTACAAAGTTAAAGCCTGATACTCAAGTTGCCCCCGTTAATAATTGGTTGCACTCCCTTTTTAATCAACTTGACGTATATTTAAATCAAAAACTAATCTCGCCACCAAACAACACATATGCTTACCGTGCTTACATGGAAAATCTACTTAACTATGGACCAGCCGCTAAAAAAACTCACCTTACTTGTGGGTTATGGTATGAAGATACAGCACATTATATGGACACCGTTGACGCAAATAACAAAGGATTTCACAAAAGGATGGAATTTGTTACAGATAGTAAACAAGTTGAAATGATTGGACATTTACATGGTGATATGTTTAACCAAGAGAAGTTTCTAGTGAATGGTGTAGAAATGCGTGTTAAGTTAGTGCGATCAAAAGAATCGTTTAATCTTATTTGTCACCAAGATAAGAAATTTAAGGTACAAATAATGGACGCTAGTCTCATAATAAGAAGAGCTAGAATCAGTCCAAGTGTTTTGTTAGCTCATCAGAAAGTGCTAGCATCAACAACTGCAAAATACCCTATCACAAGAGCAGAAGTAAAGGTACTTACAATACCGTCAGGAATACAGGGTAAAACTTTAGATAACATATTTCTTGGACAAGTACCTAAAAGATGTATAATTGGTTTTGTATCAAATTCATCGTTTAATGGTAATTTTGCATTGAACCCTTTCAATTTTCAAAATTATAATATGAACTCTTTTAGTTTATTTGTAGATGGTCATGAAATTCCTTCTAGAACATTACAACCATCATTTAGTTCTGGTTTAATAGCATCAACATATCATACTCTATTTTCTGGGACTGGTATTCACTTCCACAATGAAGGTAATGCAATAAGCAGAACCGATTACGGGGAAGGTTACTGTTTGTTATGTTTCGATTTGACGCCTGACCTGTCAGCCAGTTCTACCTCACACTGGAACCTTGTAAGACACGGAAGTGTTCGGATAGAAGTTCGTTTTGATAATGCCTTGAGCACTACTATTAACTGTATTGTGTACGCTGAATTTGATAATGTTATTGAAATAAACAAAAATCGTGATGTATCTGTAGATTACAACAGTTAAAATAAATATAAATACAGTGAAATTAACAATTAATCTCATTTCTTCTTAATCTGTGTTTGTAACATCATCGATGAATGTATACATATTTTATTTATTATGGATACTAATGAAATTCAATATTGTATGAAAAAAATTAACCCTAGATTTAAATCAAATGTTTTTGCTGCTAACCGAATCCCTATTTGGGTTGCTCGTCCAGTTTTTATTGTAAGCAATTTGGACCCTGATTCGAAACCAGGTTCCCATTGGGTTGCAATGCATATTGATGCTAAAGGTGTAGGGGAATACTTTGACTCATTTGGTCGGAAACCTACTGGTTATCATAAGTTATTTTTGAATAGAAATGCAAAACGGTGGTTTTATAACCAAAGACCACTTCAAAATCATTTTACTTCAGTTTGTGGCGAATATTGTTTAGTTTATTTATATTTTAAGTATCAAGGAAAAACTATGAGCGATTTATTGAGTTTGTTTTCTGAGAATTCTCTTTGTAACGATTTAATTTTAAGAAATATGTTTAAGTCAATTTTTGTGAAATAAAACAATATATATATATACTAAACTGATTTTTTTTATTTATAAATAATACCTTAATTATACCTTATTTACCTAAAAATAGTGATTACATTACAACAAATTTTTTCCTTAAAATAACAAACGTAGCTTAGTGATTTTATATTAAAGGGTGGAGAGTTTTATACATTTGCAAAGGGAAATAGATCAATATGATTAGGCTACAAAACAAATTACAACATGTGGTTATAAAACTAGTCTTAACAATTTTGAATAACAAAAAGTTGTTGTTTAAGCAGTAAGAAATATATAATACTAGTAGTACACAAGGGTATGTTATAAAATATTATCTAATGTCTTATATAATAAATACAGTTTTAACCTAGTATTAAAACTACACAAACACTTAGTTTACTTTTTCGTATTGTTTATAAAATATTTCACGCACGTGTCCTTCGAAGCTATGTCTTTCGTCATGTTGTATATAACATCACGGACAGTCTCAAGCTGTGGATCTTGCTCAGTTGAGATGTAAGATTTTAATCTCACATCGGCGTGCTTCCAGTGCTCTTCTGGTGCGATGTTCCTAACTTTTTCAAGATCGTATATTTCTATTTTAATAAGGTGTGATGCATACGCAGCATCGTCTTTACCCGAAGATAGGTAAGCAACACCGGTATGGGAACTTTGCGACACACTGGAAGATCTCTTCACTGGTTTCACTTTTTTCTGCGGTTTTTCAAAGAAACTCTCGATACTATTTGCAGGACGTTTCTTCGCTATGGCTTGTTTCACTTTAAAACCGAGTGTGCCTTCTTCATCACTCCCTGAATCATCATGTTCAGGTTCAGGGTAATAAAAATTCTTGAAAGTGTTTTCCGTGAACTGTAACAATATTCAACAATAAGTTATACATCCGATTAACACACTTAACAAGTAACACGATGAACACAAGTTACAGAAAAAAAACACTGTTAAACAAATAGTACATAAAAATACTACATACATATTTTATAAAAAATAGTACATACTTACATTTGCCATTTTTTATAAGCACTGTAGCACGATTCAACACTATGTCACTGTACACTGAGAGAGCTCTGGTAACAAGCACGACTCGGTTCTGAATACTTATAGATCGTCACTGTCCATCGGCTTTTATAAGGATGTGACAATAGATTACAGTTAAAATCACGTTTCGACTAGTTTGTACCGCGCCCAACAGCCACCAACAAACAGTAATAAAATTTATAATAGACTTTCGAATCTTTTGATGATTCGGAGAAGAAACCTGTCATAAATCTTTACAAACAATATGGACCCAACAAAAAAATTAAAAAATCAACGAGTTTAGTTCAGCCTACTACAAATACACGTTAGTACAAGTTACAAAGTTTATTCAGGTATTTTCTTAAGCATCTATTCAAGAACATAATATTTGACGAAATAAATAAATATGCAAAACTAGAACTCGTATTTTTAACTTACAGCTTAAATAAGTTAGTATAGTTTTGAAGCAGTTATTACTGTATAAAATACCGCATTACTATTGTAAGATTAGATTCGTATTATCCTTATGCTACAGGCAATATTTTTACATAGAACTTCCTCCTTTTTGAAGTCGGTTATTACAAAAAAGAGATGAAAGTAACATTGAGTACGTACTCAAATTTATGCAAGGTTAGGTTAGGTTAGAACAGCGTTCTTAAGACCAAAACAACTGTACTGTGCTCGTAGCTTTTAGTAGGTAAGTAAATAAAGCAGTTCTTCAAAATTAAGTTTTCGAAGTTAGGTGATAGTTAAGTTAGAAGTAATGTTAAGTTGAACAAGATAAAATATATAAATAGAACAACGTTCGAAATGCAGCATATGTAGTGAGTAACAAAATACATACTTTGAAGTAAGGCTACCTGAAGTTAAGTAGTCAGGTAACGTATCCTGCGTTAGCTGGGCGTAGTCCTGTAGCTTAGGTTAGGTTAGGTTAGAATTGTGATCTAGCATAGGTTAGCTTAGATTAGTGATACGTACACCGTAGCACACATCACGTAGTAAGAAACCTTGGAGTAAAGAGACGATGTGAGACAGGCTGGGTTGAAACAGCGATTCCAATAAGAACCAAGGTGGCGGACCTAGTCTGATAGTTTAGGTATGAGATGTTTAGGTATTTGTCCAGCTTTACCTAAAGAATGTTCTTAAAAGATGTATACCGTTTGCAAAGGAAGTTGTAGGCAGTTGAAGCCAAAGAGAAATATAAAAGTGGGAAACAATAGTAGACCGTAATAAAAGTGAGCTCGGCGTCCGAGAGGGCAATAAAACCCGAGCTCGGGTAGACAATAGAAAAGGGTCGATGGGTCGGGGAAGGTGTTGCATTGTTAGCGTAGGGCGTTCTGTAAGTCCTGACAGAGCTGTCTGAGCGTACTGGGACCTATTCCAAACGCTCTAAGTAGGGGGCTATTTGTTTTTTTTTTTTTTTTTTTTTTTTTTTTTAGGTTTGGTGGTCCGCCAAATCCGCCCTGGATGCCGCCCATCAGGCCCGTCCGCCCCGTATCGTAGTATCGGCGAATCCCTACTACTCCTGCGTATTTTGATAAATCCTATACTGACTCTTCATGAAATCGGCGAGGTTATTAAACGAAGGAATTTTGACATTTCGATATTGCATTTCAAATGCTATAATCGTTTCTTGATCTAACTTCTTTAAAGCTACATGAAGAAGCATGTAGTCAGACAAATCACCGAGTTTCAATGATTTGAGCGCATTCGCGGCTGTGACAAATTTGTCAATGAACGTTTGGAAGTTAGATGAAGAAGCGGGTCCGTTTATTTTTAAATTCAGCATTTGATCCATATATGTGGATGCGAGAGTGCGTTTGTCATGGTATCTGTCGACTAAGCTGCCAAGGATGAGCTCATAGTTATCAGCACACGGCGTAATGCCCGAGAAAACGGCTTGAGCTTTAGGCGACAGCTTACCTATGAGATAGTACAGTCTCTCGTCATCTGTCAGCGATGGGTTGTAGTGCACCCTTGATTTAAAGCTAGCGTAGAATAGCGGCCAGTTACGGATGTCTCCATCGAAAGCCATCAATTCCATTGCTGGCAAAGCGGGCATAGGCCTCTCCACCCTCGAAGGCGGCAAAGCAGTTGGCGCGGCGGCTGATTCCAGCCGTTTAAGCACTCGTCTAATACGGCAATACAGGTCTTCGAATGCTATTACTGATTGGTAGTTGGGAACGGCACCTGTCTTGCCTCTCAACAGCGTGCGATTGTGTTCATTAACCACCTCTTTGAACTCGGTACGAATTTCCTCAATCGTGTCAACAGCATTGAGAAAATTCTCTTTGCTGTCCTCTTCAGAATCGACCAGCAGAGATTTACTGTAAATATTCTGCACGAGTTCAAACAGGGTGTTTCTCTTCGCCTCAAGCATCGACAGCTCGTCTTCATAGTACTCGCTGTCGACACTTTCGGATTTTTTTATATTTAATTTATCCATTTTGCGAAATTGTTATATAAAACATAAATAACTTTATCCCTACTAATAGGAATAAATACGCTTACATATATTTTACCTACTTAAATTGCGGGAGCGGTTATTTTATAAATTTTAAGCAGGTAATTCCTATGTAAGGGCGAGCGGGGGAGAAGACGAAGTGAAGAATTAATGAATGTGGTGCGGAAGAAGGTGGTATCCGGTTCGAAAGAACCAAAAATGAAGACGCGGGGTTGAAGGACCACTCCTTGGTAAGGAGAATATGAGGGAACAGCAGGGACGAAGGTCCCTATGTGTCCCGAAGGCGAAAAAAATGAAAATGTAAATATGGGGCGAAGCCTGCCGTACCTTTATCTCGACGTCGTCGATGGGTTTCGGCGGCGCCGCCGTATGCTGGTTCTGTTCTTCTTCGCACTGTTATTCACTCCGTTTTAGTTTTTATTAATTTTAAGCGCGAGCGATTTTTATGGATATTTTTAGCGACAGATGTCAATTTCGAATATATGTAATTTTTCTTCTTATTGGTTTTGGCAGGCGTGCGGGTGACGTGAATATGAGGTCGAGGTTTTAATGATGTGACATGAAAGAAGGTGAAATGTCCATATATAAACAGATGGCAGTAACAGTAATAAAAACTTTAACGCCATTGCTACAAATTCAAGTCATTTTTAAAAACACTTTAAGCGATCACGTAAAAAATTGTGAGTAGTTTAAGTGACGTAGTTCAAATTTAAATCAAATTATGTGTCGCATAACTGGGTGTTTTTTAAATCGGTCCACTATTTATAAGCTACCTTATCCGACATCAAAGTCATCAGATCGATACGTAACCCGGCTTAAAAGACGGAGAAAAAAAAGAGGATTCCAACGATATATATAACTCAAATTCATTTTAAATGTCGCTTAAGGGGTTTCTCCTTTCCACCGTCGATATCATGTTTGAAAATCACGGTTCATGAGATACAGACAGACAGACGGACAGCCGGTTAGTGGAGTCTTAGTAATAAGGTACCGTATCCTGCGGGTACGGAACCCTGAAAATGCTTTGTTTCGTGCGAGAAATGGAGCGTAAGTAATATTGAGTGAGGAACATTGCTAGCGATAAAATACGACGTCTCTATATTTTTTATTATTTTTTATTTGATACGTATGTTTGTTGAAATAAATCTTTTCATTCATGCATTCATTCCAACATGATTATGTGTTCGCGGTGTTGCGACTACGCTTAGGTATATGAAAAAAAAATGTTTTCATATTGGTGGGTACTTTTATGTTTTTAATAACACGCAATACCTACCTATATCTGTATGGAAAGAATCATTTGTTTTCTATCTCACTGTTCAGTGGTTAAATTGTTTGGTTTGCACATTTTCATTTCCATTATTTATTTTATTTTCAAAACAACATTATATATCTACAAGGGAGTATAAAAAAGTGTGTGTGTCAGCTCCGACGCACGACTGGAGTTTACTCTTCAGGCCAGGCGCGCACCTTTTATTTAGTCGCGCGATAATTTTGTCGCAGAAATAAGCGTACTTCTGGGTTTATGAAAATCGTGGTGCGCGCACTCTCATATACACCCATATCTTGCATTTATGCGACAAAATTATCGCGCGACTAAAATCGTGGTGCGCGCCTGGCCTTAAGAACGATTATAAAATATATACTCAATACGTTTATTGCACATAATGATTAGTAAATAGTTTAAGTATCACATTATGTACCCTGTTGGGTGCTGCAAACAAGAACGAGAACGTAAGCACTTACATAATATTAATATACGAGTATAATATACAGCAAAATTACAATATTTTACAAGGAAAATTTACTTCCGATTCATTTTTAACAAATTGGAGAGATCATGAGTAGTAACTAAATAAGGAAGCGTGATGTAAAGCGCCCTCGAGCGGCTAGTTTAGTTACTACAGTCTGCAGTGCTACGGAAAAAAAACCGTATCTTACTATGAAATCCATACAAAGATACGACCTTATTAATTAAGGAGCTTTGATCATTTTTATGAACATGCCAGCTCCAGCAGGCCTAATACACAACATCATTCATCTAAAAGACATAGATAAATAAAAACATAAACCGTATAAACTTAAAAATAACATGTACACGAAAACAACTAAATTTGTATACACTATTTACATAAAAAAAACTGTATACAAATTTAGCCCATTCCGATAAGGGTTCCGCCAATATTGAATTGAACATTACATTCAAGAAAGATCTGGTATTAGACCTAGCCATTTACATTAGACAAAAACAAACGTACAAAATCACCTTCCTTAAAAAAATCCTTAAATAAATCCAAAATCTCCTTAACAACAATTCCAAACAGCGTTTTGAACTTCTCCTCCCAACTTTCGGTAGAAAACAAAATATTCTTAATCTTCTCAACCAGCCTTTCAAAAGTAATACGTCTCTTCTTCTTGTCCTTATTTTGTCTTTGATCTTCCATATCAGCCCGCTCAATAGTAGGCTGATTGACCAATAGACACTCGGACCTCTTCACATCTGTTACTCTTTTTGACTTCCGCGGCTTACGAACCTCTTGTTGTGGCTCGCTCTCTAATCTGTACTGACTTACTGATCGCTGGCCCTCAGCCTGACAGACAGAATCTTCAGACTCTTTAGATTGTAACGGCTTCGACAAAACAGCATCTCTATATGACTTTCCAAAACTTAAGTCATTCTCAAAAACAGATAGCGCATCCTGACTACAAACATCCGTATCCTTTTTTTCCTTATTTTGCATATACAACCAAAAAGCCCGTTTATATATACATCCCTCAGCAGACATAATCCTGTGAATTTCTTACTCCTTCACAAAAACCGGGCACGACTTATCTAAGGTCATATGGCTGCCTTTACAATTAATGCATCTAAAAATAGTCGTTTCGTAATTGGCATGCTCCCCGCCGCATTTCGGACAAGTAACTTTAGTAGTAGGACAAAACCTGCTCAGATGACCGAACTTCCAACATCTTGAACATTGGGTAACCGGGAAAGTGTACTGATTCACCTTAAATCGGCAACCGTAGGCATAAACATATGGCGGTAAAGAAGTTCCCTTAAAACACAGACGAATAGCTTCAGCCTTAACCCAACGCCCATCATGATCCAAACGGTTCAGTCTACATATTGACAAAATGTCTTCAGACCCTTCAATATTCTTTAAAAATTCGTCTTCCTCAACCTCCAACTCAACCTGTAATGTCTGATCATGGCAGCAATTGGAATAATCCCTGGTCAACGGCACCAATTGCAATGGTTACGAGCTACCTAAGCACTTCAACTCTAGTGATATCCTGAGTCACGGGACCACCAATCATAATGTATGCTAAACCCTAAACTAAAGGTACAGGTCCTACGCCTCCTCCTCCCTCGCCTCCAGACTCTACTCCTACAACGAAGCCCAAGGAAACCCTACAACAATTACCTAAGAATATCTTAACAGCAGCTCCCAGTCTTCTATATCCTACAACTAAACAAATCTGAATATGAAAAGGATCTTTATAACAATTGAGTTTGAACTTTTCTTAATAACGTATGGCCAAAGGTGATCGGTAAAACCGTTGTGAACGTCTAGATTGGTCGGATCCTACGTTGTAGTAGTAACTCAAGCTCTTTTAAGAGAAATCTAACCGTGATGTGTCGCCAAGTGCTTCCATACCCATTCACTGTGCTATGTTACCATGTATTACCAAATAAATGTGTATTCTTTTACTTATTTAATGCAAGCTTCTCCTACCCTACTGCTACCTTGGTTCTTTGTACTAATTAAATTTCTAACTTAGTTTAATGTTATCTATCCTTAAAACATAACTTGTTACTTCCTATGTAGGCTAGCCAACAAAATACTTATAGTTCCTATAGCAAATTTCTATATGAAATATCTTAGATACTCTTATAAAAGTTGTTTATTCTGTATGAAGTATCAAATTCATTTAGACCATAGTCAGATATAGTTGAACTAAATTTCTTTATGTAACAATAAAAGTCAATATGTGATTCTATCCAAATTTTATTAGAATTCTGGAATGAAAGATAATTCAGTTCTTAAAATTGCATGTTCTTACTCCAGAATGATTAGAAAACATATGTCTATGTACAATATGGAACTACACTTCATTACCAATCTATATATATGTGGAAGTTACAAGATCTATGAGATTTTATTATGAATTTAATTAATCTTAAGTTTTCATATTTGACAATATTAAATAAATGTTGTCATTACACCTTAATCTGAGAAGATGGTATGCTTCCCTTGAATAAACTATAGTAGAACAATCTGAAGTGGATTCTAGACCTATACAATAAATAGGAAGTAGTTATAGTCTTCACAATTAAGACCTAGTAAAACCTAGATTGTAGTAGGATGAAGAAGGTAACTTTAAGGTGTATATATAAAAAAAAAATTATTAATTGGTAATGGTCCCCTACCAAACTAAGTGCGCGGAGAATGTCACTGAACGCTTTACCTATCTATTCCTAAGAAGCAAATCGAATTAAAGCGAACAGCGAGAGGATGGGGAACTCCGCTCCTAGTCTAAGCTAGACAAACCACTGTGGGATCTCATCACATCTATGCATGACGTCCTACCTAAGGCAAGTGTCAAGGATCCATCTTTTAGAGAAGCCTCTTGGCGCAAGCTTCTTAAGTTAACTACACAAGGCCTACGCTAGGTTAAGCTACCTGCCTAAACCTACAACTTGCTAAATATATGAAAAGGTTGAAAAGATTATGACATATCCAAATGATGAAGTTATAATTAAAAATTGTAAGAAGTCTAATACACTACTCTTCCCTAGTAGGTATGAACCCTTCTAATGAGTTCTAGAACTTGGTTTTCGTTGACCATATTCATAAAATAAATGTAGTATACCCTTGAAAACATGAAGACTATTGTGCCGATCGAAGTATCTTTCAACTCTCGACTGACTCATTCTGATAAAGGAAATTACTCTCAACCCTTGTGATATAAATTACTTCAGTTCTGAGATCTGTGATGTAAATACGAGAACGAATAACTTTCATTATTGCTATCCATAAGTCCCCGGCTTTTCTTAGCAATTTACACTTCAGATACTCCACATCCAGTCTTAGGAATACTTTGTATTTTCATACTATACAACGATCCACAATTTCCTTATCAAAATTATATTAAAGATTAAATTATTTCTGCTCATTGAAAAAGCGAATATCTACAGCTAATTGACTCAACTCTGCTTCAGTGATTCCATTCTATCACTTAAGCTATATCAAGGTACATTGCTTCAACACATAATCGGTAAATTTTAATTAATTATTTCTATAATTAATGTTGGTAAGTTAAAGGTGTTAAATATCTGGATGACCTAAATACCAGATTCCCTATTCCCAATCTTTACAAATCGCTACAAGACTCTGCTTTTCCCCTACTAACTTCCCCTGGCCATAACCACTTAAGAAAATAATAATTCAACCTCTTAACCACTATACCTAACAAGGTTAAAATAATTTGGATAAATGTTATGCTAGTTAGTGACGATTGACCGATTGCTCGGTAGGTAAAGATCCCCGTCCTAATGTTCCTATCAAGGTGTACCTATCGCTAATCCCTGTTCCCTAGCTAATACAAAGAACACTAGAGACCTAGGTCTCATATTTATATTTAATCGTGTATGGGCCTAGCTAAACTGAACTGTAAGTTCGGGTGATTAGCCCGAAAAGGTGACTATCATCGGTGTTTTTGAGCCCCCCCCATGTGGCTGAAGAGACGCCGGAAACATGGAGTAGCTCGCCCTGATATGTGTATATAACAGATATATAAATATATAGTTTATGAGACCGAGCCTGGAGGTCCGTTTGGCTTCAGCAAGCGCAGATTACTCCGCATGTCCATCACGTGTGGTCCTTGCGTTCACCAAACAAAACCATCCACACTCGTAGGCTATTCACTGCACTTGTATATGGCTAGTGCCCGAGTCGCCTAGCTCGGGTAAAACTAGAAGAGTCTGAAGGATATTCGTTTAACAGCCGCAAGGTTAAATATCCTTCACCTGGCAACCATGTACCAAAACACTATTTCTGGCATGTGACTAGGCTTAATAGCCTTACAGCAACAAACCCCACTAAATCTCAATAGGTAATTATAGTTCAAGAAACAAGCAATAACCCGACAGAAATTCCCCTTAGAATTAATTTTTAATACCTTAACTGCCAGAAAGTAATGTTACTCCGACGAAGTTCCAAACAAAAAGAATCCCCTTCTACTAAGCCCTTGCCTATTTATAACCAATAGCTCGAGACATTCGACAGCTTTGACAGCTTTGACAGCTTCAACAGCTTCGACAGCTTCGACAGCTTCAACAGCTTCGACAGCTTCGGGACACTCGGGACACTCCCGACACGTCACGTGACCTAGCCCCCGCCCTCTAAGCGTGGTATATGGGATTTTGATTCTTATTTAGTCTAAATAAAGCTCAACTCCTCTGTTGTCAATTTGTGAATATCAACTTGCTATTTTTAAATAGTGGTAATATGTTTAGTTATAAGAATGGTTTTACTTGCTTCCGCAAACATTCACACTGTTATTCTTACTTTGCATTTGTATTGCCTATATCTAATAAATGATAATTTTAGTATTAGCTTGATGACGTATGATGCTAATATGTCTTAAATTCGTTGATGATAATGATGATGTGAGTATCACGATGATGATATATGACTACATGATGGCGGGCACATGACGAGATCATGTGAATCGCCACAATCGCCCCCCTGCGAAAGTTTGAAGTGGATTGACATCGTCAAATAACGTAGAACTTCGCATTCCCCTTAGAATTGTAAAAACAATTAAAAAATATAATTTATATATATATAACAATTATTCTTAAAGCAAATAACATTTTGTGATAACCTTGGATATTCTAAATCCGTTAGTATTCGTACCCTTAACTGTGTGTGTGTTTAAACCAATACTTGGGAACTCACCTGTGTATTAAATCAGAATTCGAACCATAGAATAATATCATTGAATCGTGAATATATTTCTCCAAATCTTAACCACATCGTAAGAAGTGTTTGGTTGTGAGTCAAACAAGCCCTATTAGCTCGGTTTTGCCTAAACACCTCAAACTTGACCTGCCCATTGCTCAGCCTCATTTGCGAATTCACATTGTACGAATTCTTCGATGAATTGACGAAACTCTCCTCAGACAACATAGCAAGACCTTTGGTATAGATACTGAATATTCATTTTCACTTCAATTCAATAACTGATTCCGATTTCAAATTCTTCTCCAAAATCACATGTGACTCCCCTTATTGGCGCGTGTATCATATCAAGAATAAACAAGCCAATTTCAGCTCTATAATCATACAATTGTGTTTTTTTTTTTTTCTTGTAAGACTATAGACTTACTTGTCGAATTGTGACATTATGTTTGATTTCAAAATTATGCTAAATAATACTATTATACCAGAGGTTCATACAAATATACCAATTTAGTTTTATCCTGCCTTTACGGACAAAACAATCCACAATTCCTTTTGTTTAAAAAAAATATACAGTTGGCCAATCTAATCGTTGACATGGGTGTGTGTGAAACCTGCACGCTCTTGCTCGTGCTCGAAGAAGATTAGCCCGTAGGCACTGTAGAGTATTGTTTCGCACAAACTACCATACAATTGGTCTAATCGATACTTCGATTTACTAAGCCTAACTTCTAAGTATGTGCAATCCAATTGATGTCTTTAGAAAATACTCCCGTTCGTACCTCTAAAGATAGAAGACCCCCCGTTTTCGGATCCGAATACTTCCGAACTTAGCTTGAATACATACAGACAACATTCAACTCAAAAAGTCCACTCATTCATCCTCTCATACATCGCACTACAGGCTCCTACATTCATTTTTCCGCATCGACTTAGTCAGAAGAACACCATCCATTTTGTATTCAAAATCCATACTACTTTACCTTCCTATAATATCCCAAGTTCCCCTTTACTTCTTTCATTAAAATCAAAATAAAGACTTTCTCTAATATAAATAATAAAATCGTCTATCCACTTCACACACTTCGTTTTTTTTTTCTTTTTATATTCTTATAAAATTCATAATTATTTTATCCACCCAATTCAATTTACCTCTCTCTACCCTTTTGAAAATTATCGAATTTCAACTTATTAATGAAACCCAAAATACGTATTAATGGAATCGAACCATTACGCAAATCATTCAAATAAATATACTACTAGCGACCTCTAGTTAAAATTTCCTACAAACTCATATTCGAACCTTAACTTACAATACCTATACTGTGGTACAACTTATATTATGACATCACTATTGTCTTTAAGGAAATTCGTCTGTAATCGATTTCCTAATCGATCTTATCTTATTATCCCTATTGAATATTAGAATTTGATTGACAAATTACTGAAACACTAGTACTTAAATAATATTTAAATAAAATGCACATTAAACTATCTTCTACAAATGCTACGTAAATCTTACGAACTAGGTAAGTGAATCTATGCCTTAATAATAGTCTACTATTTATGTCATCTTATTCCTTTAACCATGATAACACTGTCGTCAAACATTATCATACTACCGCGCATTCCGTACGTTTGCCATGAATCCATTTGAAAAGACTTTATTAGAATTTCCCATACTTTGGGATAAGGAAAACCTGAACTATAATGATGTCAAGCTACGGAGGCTAGCGAAAGCAGAACTACTTAAATTATGTAATTCGCAATCCGACACAGTTCTAACTCCGACCGACATCCAGCGTAAGCTGGATAGTTTCAGAAAAAAACGACTGCGCCGAAGCAAGAAGGTAAATATAATTTCTTTTCCTGTTCATAATGGTATTTTAAATTGTTGGAATACGTCCTAACCATATAAAAGGAAATGTAGTCAGATTCATCTACCCTCATGTGCTTATAAAAAGTACAATATTTGTAATGTGTTTCTTATCTCTCCTTTTGAAAAGAAAATACCTATAATTATTAATTTAATAATTTCCCCCCCTCTCTTTCAGCAATTAGCCAAACCATTGGTGCCACGCCCTGAGCCGATGCCACCTGATCTCAACAGCATCCCATTCCCCCTAGTCATCCCAATGTCTCCATCGTTTAGCTTTTCTCCCTCAACGTTGCTGAACATGGAACTTGTAAGTTTTGGCCCAAAATTTGTCATTTTCCTAGAAATTAAAAATGATACTAACCCCTTATAATTTATTTCAGCTTAATCCAGACACCGTTAGCACCGACCATCCCCTCGTAAGTTAATCATTTTCTCATTACACCTTCTATATCATCAAATAATACTATTAGTTAATAATTTTATAAATTCTTAACCCTGTCCCCTTCCCCTTTTGTTTTTTTTTTTTGTATGTAATATAATAACTCGTGGTTTGTCTTAATAGCTTCAGCCCGAAGTTCTACCACCCCATCCTAATGGCGAAGCTAGTGAGGGACAGGCCTTGCACGACGATATGGTAAAGTTCACCTATAAATTTATACTCATAAACACCCACCACAAATATTTACTTTCTTTCCTTCTGTTTTTTTTTTTTATTATTATTATTATTATTATTTTTGCTAATTTTCTTATATCTAATTCCAGGGCTTCCCGTGGGAGGACTTGGAAGGTGAGTCCAACCTTCCGAAATGACACCATAGTTACTTCGAATAAGAACATTTTATTTGCCATATCACCTTGGTCCTTATTGAAATTCCTCAGCGATATTTAAATGTTATTAATACCCCCTCGTCTTGTTCTTTCAGATCAAAATCTACCTTCCCCCTTCAGCAACTAAAAATGGCTGATAAACTTACTCACTCTTTTTTTTTTTTTTCCAACCTTGATTGAATGATGTAAGTATACATACACCCACAAAAAAAAGTTTGGAGGGTGGCGAAAATGCCGCCGCACTCCCCTCCATGCATGATCAACTACCCCTTGATGTCATATATCTCAAAATTAGAACCATATTCAATTTACCAACTTTAGTCTTTCCCCTTTCATCTTGAAGGAATCATTTAATAATCTCTAAAGTTAAGCTTTAATATGACTTCCAGGTTAGCTGATGTAACATAGGCATTTTCCCTTACCTCCGTTTGATAGCCCTCCAAACTTTTTTTTTTTTTCAAATCAGTCTTTATTAAAACAAATGTAACCTTAGGAATAGTTTTTATATCTATTAAATCAATCTAACTTATTCTATTAACTAGACATAAATGGCATGAATCATATTAAGCAAGATTACAAAAGACAATAATTTAACTTAACTCACACCTATCTGATCTATTTTATTAATCAAATACAAATGGCAGCAAAATATTACCTTCAATTTATTTACAATGATAACAATTAACTATTATTTTTATTAACTTAGCAATAAACAACATTTAATTAACATGACTTATTCTATGGAAACAAAACTTAAAATCAATTTATTTACAATAGTCCCGAATCAGTCTTATTCATTGGGGTCACTGGGCGCATGATAATATCTAAATAAATGAATAGTGTTAAACTTGCCACGAACCTTTTTCGTCGTGGGGTTTATAAGTATATGCACATTCGGATAAGGAATAGCGGCTATTATGTATGGACCTTCGTAAACCGATTCAAACTTCTTAGTTATTTTTAATTCCGCGACTGATTTATTAACTCTCTTTATTTTTACCCAATCCCCTATTTCAAATCTTGTTAACTTAAAGTTTTGATTAAATTTTGCCTGACGTTCTTCCGCTGATTTTGCGAGATTCTTTCTAGTGTTCTCCCGTATCTTTTCAATATTTACTTCGATGTTGCGCTTTATTTCTTTATCAAAAGACAACTCAGTAGGTCGCCCATACATAACTTCACAGGGTGTATATTTGGTGCTCGTATGGAATGTGTTATTATATAAATTCTCTATTCTTGGCAATACATCAACCCAACTTTTATGATTCTTTTCACAATACGTTCTAAATAGCCGCCCCAATTCTCGATTTACCCGTTCTACAGTGTTCGGTCGAGGGTTGCGTACTGTAGTGTAAATGGCCTTGACCCCCATTTCTTCCATGTATTTTTTCCATAATCCTGATATAAATTGACTACCGTTATCCGTCATACAAGCTTTCGGGTGTATAATTTTAAAGAAATGCTTCATTTTCCCTACCACAGCAGAAGCAGTAGCTTTCCTCAATGCATATAACTTGATGAACTTACTGAAAGAATCTTGTATCACCAATATATAACTTAATCCAAATTTTCCCGCGGGTAATGGACCGTATAAATCGGCCATGATTAGATCCCCTATATTCTTGGTTACTATCGATTGACACGATCCCACATTTTTAAAGTTATCATTTTTTGCCATTTGACATATATGACACACCTTAATCAATTGTTTTATATCCCTTGACATCCCTTTCCAATAGAACCTATCTTTTATGTATTTCTTTACCTTATAAACTCCTTGATGGCCCATTTCTAAGTGTACTTGCTTAACGACGTCTCCCACCAGAGCTTGGGGTAGAAAAATGACTTTGCTCTCCGTCCCTTTTATTGTGAAGTACATAATGTCATTTTCAATGGTACATCGTTGTGCGATCCGACTTTGTTTACCATAATTCTTACTGTTACCCATTTCTTTTTTTAGAATTTCAATAACAGGATCTTCTTTCTGGTACCTAATTATTGCTTTTAACTTGTCAATTAATCCTTTATTTTTACTTGTTTCAGTATATAGTATCTCCGGTATTTTGACCTTATCCTCTTGCAACAACTCGCTCTGAGGTGGATACCGTGATAAAATGTCGGCTCCAATATTTTCTTTACCTTTAATGTGTTGTATTTCATATTGAAATTGTTCAAGATAATTTATCCAGCGCGTTACTCGGGCATTATATAGTTTCCAATTTTTAACGAATGTCAAAGCTTTATTATCGGATTGTATAACCACCTTGGCTCCCCTCAAATAAGTTTCGAATTTTTGCAAACAGCAAATTACCGCATAAAATTCTAACTCAGTGACCTTCCAGTTTAATTGGGGCCCCTTCAGCATTTTACTATGAAACCCTAAGATCTTCATGTTGTGGTCATCATCTAGTTGATATAAAACCCCGGCTAATCCAACACCTGAGCTATCTGTTTGCAAATAATACGGTTTAGTGACGTCAGGGTGCTGGAGCTCAATGACATTAACAAATTGTGCTTTTATTTCATCAAACGCTGTTTGCTCCTCTTTTCCCCAACGCCACCTTTCTCCTTTCCTTAATAATTTACACAATGGGTCTATGTACATGCTATATTCGGGAATGAATCTTCTGTAGAAATTGCACAAACCTAAAAATGCCCTTATGTGTTTAACCTTCTTAGGTACTGGGAAATCCTGAATAGATTTTAATTTTTCCGGGTCACTTCTCAAGCCTTCCGTGGAAATAATAAAACCAAGCATTTGGATTTCTTTGCAAAGAAATTCACATTTTAGTAGGTTACATGTCATTCCGGCCTTATGTAATTTCCCTAAGATTATATCTATATGATTTATATGTTCCTTAAGGGTTCCTTTTGTAATAATGGCTAGATCGTCTAAGTAATTCACACAAAATTCTCTAACCTCATGTCCCAATATGATGTCCATTGCTCTACTGAAGGAACCCACAGATGTTTTTAAGCCTTGAGGCAAAACATTATAAACATATGATTTCCCGTTGAAAGTGAACCCTGTATATTTTTTACTTTCTTCTGTTAAAGGAATCTGGAAATAAGCATTATTGAGATCGATAATACTTATATAGTTTGCCCCATGAAACGAGTTCAATACGTCTAGCTGTAACGATGGTTTTTCCGTTTCTGCGATCATATATTTATTTATCTCTCTCGCGTCCAATAAAACTCGTATTGTACAGTCGCGTTTTAAGGTAAATGTTAATGGACTACAATATTCAGTTTGGGAACGACTTATTATTTTCAAGTCTTCCAGTTCCTTCAGTTTTTCAGTAATTCTTTCCCGATATACATATGGTATAGGATAAGTCCGTTTTACTATTGGTGTATGTTCTGACATTTTGATGGTATGTTCATAGCAATTCGCCCTACCTAATTTTGAAGTAAATAATTCGCTATATTTTTCTATAAGTTGTTGCAATGTATGTCGTTCTGTCCCTTGTAGAGAAATTCCTACTTTGTAAGGTATGGTATTTCCTTGTTGATCCTTTTGTAAAGTCTCTACACGACTTTGTTCATGCCAATTCACTTCGTCATTATAGGTAAAGAACTTAGTTCTTGCCGTTTTTCCTTTATACTGAAATCTTATTTCTCTGCTATCTTTATTAAGATCTACTACGACTTCGTTTTGTTTTAGCCAATCAAATCCTAGTATTAAGGGTACAGTTAGATCAGGCATAACCACAAAAGCCACATCTACTGTGATTTGATCAATTTTTATTGGTAACAACACCATGAGTCTTATCTCCTTGCTTTTATGACCTGCCGCTGTTTTTACCTGAAAAGGTTTTACCGGCATCACTGGAGTACTTGGATATCTAACCCTCACTTCGTTCCAAAATTCTTCACTTATGCAAGTTAAATCGGATCCAGAGTCAATTAATGCAATCACATCATAATCATTCATCCTTATTACTATTTCCGACTTAAATCGCTCACCTTCCCCCTTTTCAACTTCTTCCTCGAATACAGTCATAATTACTGTGTCTAAATCATCTAGATGGACCTGCTCCCCCTTAAGCCTTAACACGGAAACTATATCGTTTAAATCAACGCTTTCGTCATAACAGCCTTCGTACCCTAGCCCTACATTGTTCTCATATTTGCCTAACTTAATTTCTAGAGGTGCGCGTAACCCTTTCCCATTAACCCCCAATAATTGACCAGGCTCCCAATTCATTATTTGCATCATTTTATATATTTTGACCCCAATGTCCAAGGCTGATCCGGGAACCATTTTGATAGCCTGATTCAGTTTCCCGAAAGATCTACATCTTCTAGCTCAACAGCTTGAACTGTAGGTCCGTTTCTACTGCTGCCAGCTGTCTCAACAGCTGGTCTCTTCCAGTTCTGCTGATATGTTTGTTGAAGACTCCTCTTCCTTTTTTCAGCTGCTTCCCTATTGTCTCTGCTTTCGTTCTTGGTTCTTTGTTTATTGATGTCGTCCATCGAACGCAGGAACTCAGCTGTCTCCAGAATGCTAGTTATTTTTGCCGTTGTGAAGGACTGCTGTATGTATCGCGGATAATGCCGTATAATGTCAGATACTAATTGGTCCTCGGGAATTAGGTGGTTAAGCATTTTAGCCCTGCCAACGATGCGTAGGAAATAAGCGAGCATGGAAGGCGTTTCTTTCCAGTCCCACGCCCCATGAGTTATATTTCTCCTTAATTCATTCTGTTCAAAACTTCCCCAGTAGGCTGACAAGAAATCCTTTTTGAAGTCTTCTAGGGTAGCCCAGCGATCTCTGTATATACGGGCCCAGTCCCTTACCTCTCCCTCTAAACATTCCTGGATAGTATCTATTTCTTGGCCTGTTTTAGTTGTTTTCTTCAAATATACGCTTAAATCTTCTATAAACGTGACAGGATGACTCGGCGTTTTCCCGAATTTGGGTTTGTCCACGTTTACATTTTTTATATTATAAATTATGGTTTTTTGCTGCTCCGCCGATATTTCATTATCTTTCGCTACATTTCCAGAACTATGGCTATGATCTATGGCTGGTTCAGAATGTTCCACGTCACTTTGTGCCGGCGATAATACTGCTTGTAACTCTTTACGTAAATCCCCTAGTCCTTTGGTCATTTTGTTTTCAGTCCTTCTTAATAAATTGTAAAAGAGGCCTCTGTTGTCCTTCCTAGTTTCAGTGGGTTTTACCAACCCCCTTCCTATCCTCTGTTCTCTGACTACCCTCCTCCTAGAATCCTCTTCTGAAGATTCCTTAGTTGTCCTATCGGTTGACTCAATCCTTATTGATTCACTAGCAGTTCTGCTACCCCGCATTGAATCTTCTCGGAACCTCGAAGGAACCAATCTTTTCCTAGAAGGTCGTTCCATTTTATTTATAGGCTGCCCAAATCGCCCAATAGTTGTTATTCACCTTTTGCTTTCCCCTGAAAATGCCGAAGGACTCATTTAAAATCTTATTTCATTTAGAAGCAGAAACTTGTCCACGTTGCCCACAACCTTCTACTTTGAAACAATTTTTCTTAGATATTTCACTCCCCAACTTATAATTTCTTCCCTTTTCCGTGTATCTATCTAACTCTAAGTGTTTTAATGCATTTTTCACTCCTTTTTCTTTTTTTTTCTTTTCAGGATTAGATAAATTGCTCATACTTTAAATAACACAACTATGAAACATGAAAAGTATGTAGATTGAATTAAACTAGGTAAGTTTTAATCTGCTATTCTACCTGCCTAGATTACACCCTTAGTGTCCTAACAAATGAGTAATAATATTTCCTAACAATGATAACGCATCTCTTCTTCCTCCTTTCTTTTTTTTCTTTTTTATCTGACTTCATTGTTCATTATTGTATGAGACTGTTCTATATTTTACTTCAATCAATAAATGCAAAGTAAATTTCCTACCTTTGTTTTGTAACTAGTGATGTTAACCTAGCTTGTTTCAATAAAAAATTATTTTATGTTCCAGATTTTTTTTGACTATCAAGGCGAGCCTGGAACAAACCCCTAACCTGCCGATTTTGTGATTTTAGTTTCAAATCATTGATAAAATTTTACTTTTATTTCATTTAAAGACGCGTATTTCTATGAATTACATCTATTTTCCCATTCTACTGCCATAAATGTATATATCACAAGGTAAAGTAAGTAAATGTACTATATAACTTTCTAACTCTGTTTAATAACGAATAACATTTAATCCAACTTGTTTCTATAATTATTTATTGTACTTTCCAGATTTTTGGATTTCAACGGCAAACTCTGGTCCAAATCTACTATACATCTAAAATGTAACCCGAGTGACTAATGTGAAATAAAACTTGACTAAGAATGTATATTTTTTTTCTCTTAAATATATAAGTCCACTTAATGTACTGAATACCTTTAATAAAATCTGATGATAACAATACAGACATATTTACTTCGCTTCAAAAATAGATTAAATATATGTCTATTGGTGTTTTTGTCTGGTTCTCTGATAATACACTTATACTACATATGAACATATATAACCAAGCGATACTAATAATGACCCATAAGCCATACATGTGCCTTAATTATTTTAATAAAATTTCTTTCACTTCATTTCATTGTGTAAAAAAAAAACCCAAAGGAGTCCGCCCCCCCACTTATGAAATCACTAACACTCCTACTTTCCTTCATAATTACTACATTTAATGTTTCTAACAAGTCTTATAATAAGTTAAAAGATGAATAACTTAATACTACAGCTAGGAGCCTTATACAAAGGTTACCATTGTAGCTAGGGTCATGTTTATCAGATCTCATTGTGAAACATTTCCTACACTGAACTAAAGCCTATAAATAAACCCGCGCTCCTCCCCAAATAATAAATCCTTAGTAACTTCACAACTTATCTTTAGTTCCTTAACTAATTTTCAACACAACTTGAACTAATAACTGATGTAAAAATAAATCTTCAAAACTCATATTTCCTGTAGTCAAGAACAATGACATATCTATTCTACCTCACTTAAACTAATTTCCTACGATATTCCGACTTTATAACTAAAATAAAATTAAATTTATTTAAATAATCATCCCATCTCGATATCATATCCATTTACTGATAAGATAGCACCTGTCAGCTGTCAACTTGTCGTATCAACTTATTTAAAAGCGTTTCTATTCACTCAGCCTTGGTTATGTTTTTAGTTTAAAAATGAATTACCTATTATTATTTTCCCCAATTATGTAAATAATGCGTAAATAATGTTAAATGTATCCCTAAATATCTCAATCTTATGTTATATTAATAATACGAACATATTGAGTAAAGTTGTCTACGTATCTGATTGAAACTAAAGTAAGTAAATGATTACTTGATATTATTATTTTATGTAACGTAAATTATTATCTAAAGTTTAAATAATACACCTATTTAATTATTAATCAGTGTTAAAAATAACTTTTTGTAAAGCGTTAACACAAACGTAACGGATTTAATTGTATTTCAAATAGTTCAATACCTGACTGAACTGACAAAACGTCAACTGTCAATTAATTTCTATGTAACATATCTGTTGAAAACAAAATCACGTTGTTTTAATATAAATCTTTTGTTTCAGGTACTATTACTATGTGAAATAAGAAAAATATCGTGCGTTATATCAAGAAGCTACTCTATTCACTATAATTTGTGTATAAAATTGCAACAAATTGTGTTTCGAGGCGACACGCACAACACCCATCACATCACGGCTAATCTCTTTTCCATTCTCACGTCAGAAATTGTACCCGTAAGGGCATAATTCAAGCTCAAATGTTCAAAGATCCCTTCAGTAAAACCGTCACTAACAACTCAACTAAAATTCCATGGCGAAATAACAAAATGAAGGACAATTGTTGAACGCAAGAAGAAAGCAAGACATGAAACTTCACGACAAACTACATCGGCACGACCTCAACAATCCCGGACTGATCCTATCCATGGTCACGGCGCAAATTGTAATGTCTGATCATGGCAGCAATTGGAATAATCCCTGGTCAACGGCACCAATTGCAATGGTTACGAGCTACCTAAGCACTTCAACTCTAGTGATATCCTGAGTCACGGGACCACCAATCATAATGTATGCTAAACCCTAAACTAAAGGTACAGGTCCTACGCCTCCTCCTCCCTCGCCTCCAGACTCTACTCCTACAACGAAGCCCAAGGAAACCCTACAACAATTACCTAAGAATATCTTAACAGCAGCTCCCAGTCTTCTATATCCTACAACTAAACAAATCTGAATATGAAAAGGATCTTTATAACAATTGAGTTTGAACTTTTCTTAATAACGTATGGCCAAAGGTGATCGGTAAAACCGTTGTGAACGTCTAGATTGGTCGGATCCTACGTTGTAGTAGTAACTCAAGCTCTTTTAAGAGAAATCTAACCGTGATGTGTCGCCAAGTGCTTCCATACCCATTCACTGTGCTATGTTACCATGTATTACCAAATAAATGTGTATTCTTTTACTTATTTAATGCAAGCTTCTCCTACCCTACTGCTACCTTGGTTCTTTGTACTAATTAAATTTCTAACTTAGTTTAATGTTATCTATCCTTAAAACATAACTTGTTACTTCCTATGTAGGCTAGCCAACAAAATACTTATAGTTCCTATAGCAAATTTCTATATGAAATATCTTAGATACTCTTATAAAAGTTGTTTATTCTGTATGAAGTATCAAATTCATTTAGACCATAGTCAGATATAGTTGAACTAAATTTCTTTATGTAACAATAAAAGTCAATATGTGATTCTATCCAAATTTTATTAGAATTCTGGAATGAAAGATAATTCAGTTCTTAAAATTGCATGTTCTTACTCCAGAATGATTAGAAAACATATGTCTATGTACAATATGGAACTACACTTCATTACCAATCTATATATATGTGGAAGTTACAAGATCTATGAGATTTTATTATGAATTTAATTAATCTTAAGTTTTCATATTTGACAATATTAAATAAATGTTGTCATTACACCTTAATCTGAGAAGATGGTATGCTTCCCTTGAATAAACTATAGTAGAACAATCTGAAGTGGATTCTAGACCTATACAATAAATAGGAAGTAGTTATAGTCTTCACAATTAAGACCTAGTAAAACCTAGATTGTAGTAGGATGAAGAAGGTAACTTTAAGGTGTATATATAAAAAAAAAATTATTAATTGGTAATGGTCCCCTACCAAACTAAGTGCGCGGAGAATGTCACTGAACGCTTTACCTATCTATTCCTAAGAAGCAAATCGAATTAAAGCGAACAGCGAGAGGATGGGGAACTCCGCTCCTAGTCTAAGCTAGACAAACCACTGTGGGATCTCATCACATCTATGCATGACGTCCTACCTAAGGCAAGTGTCAAGGATCCATCTTTTAGAGAAGCCTCTTGGCGCAAGCTTCTTAAGTTAACTACACAAGGCCTACGCTAGGTTAAGCTACCTGCCTAAACCTACAACTTGCTAAATATATGAAAAGGTTGAAAAGATTATGACATATCCAAATGATGAAGTTATAATTAAAAATTGTAAGAAGTCTAATACACTACTCTTCCCTAGTAGGTATGAACCCTTCTAATGAGTTCTAGAACTTGGTTTTCGTTTGACCATATTCATAAAATAAATGTAGTATACCCTTGAAAACATGAAGACTATTGTGCCGATCGAAGTATCTTTCAACTCTCGACTGACTCATTCTGATAAAGGAAATTACTCTCAACCCTTGTGATATAAATTACTTCAGTTCTGAGATCTGTGATGTAAATACGAGAACGAATAACTTTCATTATTGCTATCCATAAGTCCCCGGCTTTTCTTAGCAATTTACACTTCAGATACTCCACATCCAGTCTTAGGAATACTTTGTATTTTCATACTATACAACGATCCACAATTTCCTTATCAAAATTATATTAAAGATTAAATTATTTCTGCTCATTGAAAAAGCGAATATCTACAGCTAATTGACTCAACTCTGCTTCAGTGATTCCATTCTATCACTTAAGCTATATCAAGGTACATTGCTTCAACACATAATCGGTAAATTTTAATTAATTATTTCTATAATTAATGTTGGTAAGTTAAAGGTGTTAAATATCTGGATGACCTAAATACCAGATTCCCTATTCCCAATCTTTACAAACCGCTACAAGACTCTGCTTTTCCCCTACTAACTTCCCCTGGCCATAACCACTTAAGAAAATAATAATTCAACCTCTTAACCACTATACCTAACAAGGTTAAAATAATTTGGATAAATGTTATGCTAGTTAGTGACGATTGACCGATTGCTCGGTAGGTAAAGATCCCCGTCCTAATGTTCCTATCAAGGTGTACCTATCGCTAATCCCTGTTCCCTAGCTAATACAAAGAACACTAGAGACCTAGGTCTCATATTTATATTTAATCGTGTATGGGCCTAGCTAAACTGAACTGTAAGTTCGGGTGATTAGCCCGAAAAGGTGACTATCATCGGTGTTTTTGAGCCCCCCCCATGTGGCTGAAGAGACGCCGGAAACATGGAGTAGCTCGCCCTGATATGTGTATATAACAGATATATAAATATATAGTTTATGAGACCGAGCCTGGAGGTCCGTTTGGCTTCAGCAAGCGCAGATTACTCCGCATGTCCATCACGTGTGGTCCTTGCGTTCACCAAACAAAACCATCCACACTCGTAGGCTATTCACTGCACTTGTATATGGCTAGTGCCCGAGTCGCCTAGCTCGGGTAAAACTAGAAGAGTCTGAAGGATATTCGTTTAACAGCCGCAAGGTTAAATATCCTTCACCTGGCAACCATGTACCAAAACACTATTTCTGGCATGTGACTAGGCTTAATAGCCTTACAGCAACAAACCCCACTAAATCTCAATAGGTAATTATAGTTCAAGAAACAAGCAATAACCCGACAGAAATTCCCCTTAGAATTAATTTTTAATACCTTAACTGCCAGAAAGTAATGTTACTCCGACGAAGTTCCAAACAAAAAGAATCCCCTTCTACTAAGCCCTTGCCTATTTATAACCAATAGCTCGAGACATTCGACAGCTTTGACAGCTTTGACAGCTTCAACAGCTTCGACAGCTTCGACAGCTTCAACAGCTTCGACAGCTTCGGGACACTCGGGACACTCCCGACACGTCACGTGACCTAGCCCCCGCCCTCTAAGCGTGGTATATGGGATTTTGATTCTTATTTAGTCTAAATAAAGCTCAACTCCTCTGTTGTCAATTTGTGAATATCAACTTGCTATTTTTAAATAGTGGTAATATGTTTAGTTATAAGAATGGTTTTACTTGCTTCCGCAAACATTCACACTGTTATTCTTACTTTGCATTTGTATTGCCTATATCTAATAAATGATAATTTTAGTATTAGCTTGATGACGTATGATGCTAATATGTCTTAAATTCGTTGATGATAATGATGATGTGAGTATCACGATGATGATATATGACTACATGATGGCGGGCACATGACGAGATCATGTGAATCGCCACAATCCTGCCTTATAATTCCATAAGTGCAGCATGCCATATTAGACCAATAAGAACGTCTTGTCTCATTGTTAAACTCCTGAGAAGCCAGAAGCTTCTCCGCATCATCCTCAGAGTTAAACTGTATGCGAACTTTACGTGGACCCATAAAATTGACGGATAAAATTCCTTTTATACCCTTAAATTGCAGCAACTTTGCCAAACCAATCTGTTTCGGTAAATCTTCTTTTGACACTATATAAACTTCAAATAGCTTGTCAGGCACACCGTCCGGCTCCAGCTGCGTTTTGGCGGTTGCTAAAACCCGCAAGCGTTTAGGTTTCCTGCCTATTGTGATAAAACTATCACTACAACCACAGCTTTCGTCGCTCAGACCACAAGCACGCTTCACCGCTATATGCCGCACATCCGACATGGACTCAGCGTCCGATACAATATCCGATTGAATCGGCCCTGCCTAAAACTGAATTAACTTATAAATAAAATAAAATTTGATAAAATTTTCAACCGTCGCCTTTGACAACCAAACGTCAATCCTCGCAATACTTATATTTTTGGAACGTATCTGCCGTGCTAATTTAAAAAGTCGTATCTCAGTATACGATCGGGGTAAAAATACGACTTCTTAATTTAGCAGATTATGCGTTAAGCGTTATAGACTAAGCTCCCGATATAAAATGACCTTCACAGAGATGTTTATTTGATGAAATGTATTTTATATTTAGTTTAAAATGTCAATAAATATATTGCATATGGGTTGCCTAACAAATTTTAGTCCAGGGTATGTTTAGTTTAAAATTAAAAAAAATTTTTTTTACATTTCACCGATTTGATTATTAGATAAATTCATAATTAAATAATCTTTAATTTTATTTAATTTCAATTCAACAATCAGACCTTTGCAAATGCTAGTAGGTATAGATTTACCTGTTTATACCTGGCTACCCAATAGTTGTGACGGGAAAAGAATAGGCAACCTAACGTTTGCATATTCTATGGGCTTCATACTTTCGATTGGTATAGAATTTATCTAATATTAATCAAACCGGTGAAATGTTTAAAACATTTTTTTTTTATTATTAATTAAACATACCCTGGACTAAAACTTGTTAGGCAACCCATATGCAATATAATTATTGACATATTAAATTAAATATAAAATACATTTCATCAAATAAACATCTCGGTGAAGGTTATTTTATATCGGGACCTTAGTCTATAACGCTTAACGCATAACCTGTTAAATTACGAAGTCGTATTTTTACCCCGATCGTATACTGAGATACGACTTTTTAAATTAGCACGGCAGATACGTTCGATTTTACACCCCATATTTTTCATACCCCGGGCTTATATATGAAAATCGATTCTTAAGGAGTAAACTCCAAAAAAGCGAAAAGGAGAAGTTCCTTCGAAACCATGAATGTAACATAACCTCCGAAACGTCGAGGTAATTAAAAATTAAAGTTTTGAACGCGAATAAGTCCCGCTTTGTTATAAAAATTTTGAAAATAAAATATAATTACGGTTAAGGTCCAATCGTATGTCGCTAAAGTATAAATATTGTGGAAAAATCTCGAAAAGATGTCAAGTGTTAGACGTTGAAGTAAAGTCTAGGGCAAAAATTGAATTTCTACGAAGCGCTTCTCTCTTCTCCAAACTGTTAAGGAAATATAACTTTTCCAGCGCACGACTTGCATAAGTTCCGCGGAACCCTTTAAAGAAGGGTTATATCAATATAGGGAGCGGACGCAGAAGTTGGGCGGCAATGAATCACCGGCCCGGTGGTACGGGGGCAAGCTGAAGTTAAACATCGGGTCCATTTGATCGGGTCATCGCTAGTTGATAATATATTGGTAATTTCAATCAATTTTTTAAAGTTAGTAATGTTTTTCCCTTAGTTCTAGACAGTAATAGCTATTTCATGCTTTCATTACGTACTTTCGAAAATAAGTTGAAAAAAAAACCGTTTTCTGTTTGCGGTGATTTATAGTCTTGTCATCTAATGACCCCCGAGAGGCTGCCAAAAACGCTAAGCGAGGTATAATCGTCGATGAAACGGGGGAAATCATAATACTTTTTCAGTAAGCCGTCTGCTTTCGAAAATCAAGATATTGAGAATTTCTAATTGTATTGATAGAATTAAAAGTCAAAAATTTTAGGGATAATGAATAATGTTTAATGCTCCAAGATTCTATTATTATGTGAATTAAAGTAGCTCTATATGTCATGAACTGAATAAAAATAATCAAAAACGTAATTGACGTTGAAATATGAGGCTTCAAAAGTACGCTTTGATGTTTTTTTAATCCAAAAGCAAATTTTAAATTGTTTCACAAAACAATTTTTCACGTGCGTTCAGCGACTTTTTGAGCAGTCTAAGTGTATTTAGTCTTGTCCAGGATTATGGATGTTTTATTTGTATTTATTAACCGATTTCATAAAAAGTAGGAGGGTTCTCAATTTGACTATATATTTTTTTATGTTTGTTACCTCAGAACTTTCGACTGGGTGAACCGATTTTGATGATTCTTTTTTTATTAGAAAGCTGGTGCTTCCCGTGTGGTCCCATTTAATTTGTTCAGACAGACAATCATAAGAGTTTTATTGTATGTTCCATTTCGCTCATTGAAGTCGATTTTTTTTTGTGTAAAGTGATTATCTATAACAGTATGTGTATCGTCGTCTAGAGCCCAGTACACAATCCTACTAAAGTTTAATTTGGGAAATGGTAGATTTATGTATAGTGTCCGATATTTATTATTATACCTATTAAGAATTAAACAAATAATACAGGTTCTTACTTTTCGTCGATGCAACATGGTATTAGGTTTGGTACATCAACATCATAATTATTAATTTATAATCAATTTTTTGAGTTGCGTCCTAAAGGCATAAAGATTATTCGAGTGTTATTATTATTATTTATTTTAATTTATTCGTATGGCATAATACTTTCTAATAATTTTAGCCGCCTTTTTTTATAAGTTTATTTGTTTTTTTTTTTATGTTTTCTCGTAATACATTTTTTCCCATTATGTAGTCATTTATATACAATTATAAGTTAAATTCAAGATCTTTTATCCAATGAATTGCGTCGTTACTGAGGACAAACAAGTCTGCACGGTCGCCGTTATACTGTGAGTCTCTCCAACCACTTCTGTAGAGGAAGTCTCGGGATCGCCCACTCCCAGTTCTGAGCCTGTTGATCTGGCACCATTGTTTTCGAGGCAGAATGAAGCCAGGTTTTGCCGTGGGATTTATACTTGCATCTCTGAGTAAGTCGGGTGATTTGAGTTGCAAGTAGGTTAGAATGTGATTGCAGCAGGTCTCGAGCAGTATGATACGGTGGGTGCCTCGACTTCAACCGATGAGGTGGGTTTGCGAACTCTGCATGAATGGTCAAATCGGGACGATCCACGACTTATTGTGCTTCGTGGACCAGTGCCTGATGTCTTCTTAGTTCGGCGCGAGCTATATGACTCAACACAGCCAAACCAGAGGATTACATTTTGATGGTTCCCGATATACATCGCATGGTTTGGTTAAGCTATACGTCTATCCGATGCACATGTGCGCTGTTGAGCCAAACTGGCGCGCAATACTCTGCAGTCGCCATTTTTTAAAGTATTTCCCAAGATATTCCAGATCGCGAGTTGTAGGTTGAACAGGAGCAGGGCCAGGATCGATCCCTGCGGTAGTATATTGTTCAGCTTCCTGACTGCTTGGAGTGCTTCAAGGTAGATGATAAATTCCCTTATTGCTGAGCGTAGAGTTTATTAGTCTCACAATCTTTCTACAGGGCACCACGGTCGTGAGCTTATAGAAAAGTAACTGTCTCTATACGGTACCGATTGCAGCTGAGAGGTCGATAAGGACTGCCACGGATTTCTCTTTCCTCTTCCTCTTAAGCCCAGCCTTTATGTGTGTTGTGAGCGGCATTACCTGATCCACGCAGTTCCGGCCACTAAGGAATCCAGCCTGTTGCACAGGAATTATTCTACCGGCAATAGATTCGATTCAATGTAGATTAGCCTCTCCAAACGTTTGTAGACGTAACTAAGTAGAGCAATTGGTCGGTAACTCTTTGGGTCGTCGCCTGGCTTACCCGGTTTCAGTATAGCTATTATTTTGGAGCGGTTGAACTTAGGTGGAATTCTATTATTCGAGACTATGCCAGAATAGAACTGTGAGTAACTACCGACTCACATAAATTGCTACTCTGAATCGAACCCGTCTTCGTCCAGTATTCCTGAACCTAAAAGTAGAAAAGCTGGATGCACTGATTATCGCTTACAGTTATGTTCTTACTGTAACAAAAGTTGATTAATAAAGGTATTTTAACTATTTTGGTGGGTGTATTTACATTTTCATGTAACCATTTTCCCATCATTTTCTTGTGCGGTTTTGGACGCATCTCAAAATTTCAACAAAATGTGTCTGCAATACGGCCACAACTCTAAGTACCTGACTTAAAGGCCTTGTATCTTAAAAAATATACATTGTTTATACAAAAAAATGTATTCATTAGAAGCGTTATATCATCTTGAGTAAAAAGAGCTAAATCCAAAATTAATTGACCCAAAACTCAGGGAGTAATCCCCGTTTTACTACCACGCACTACGCTGCCAAAACTTTAACAAGCGATTTCTCGAAAAAATGGTTTTTTGAGATGTGGCCGTATAGCAGGCAGGGGGCGATGTATCTTGAAACGTTTGTACCGAGTTCAAATCGAATAAAAAGCTACTTTATTTAATTGAAGAAGGAAATACCCACTGGTATATTTTTGTCACAATTTTCGTTAACTGTAGTTTAACTGGTCCACCGGGCCGCCGCAAATAAATAAAGACGGATGGCGAGTGCTTTATTGGTTGAGTGTGTCGGATGAACTAAAGTTCAGTGCAACCGGCCCCTTGCTAGCTAAATTTGACTGGACTGGGGTTCAAACTATTGCTTCGATTTGAATGGTTTTGAAACTGTTTGTTCTGGAGACATTACTATGCAGCTATTGAGCAAAACTTAGAAATAATAGATTTATGATCGTCATCGTCATCGTAATCAACTGATTGACGTCAATAGGCCCGACGTTTTTTTTGAGGATGTCATCGTTTTTTATTAGGATCAAACGTCTATATAGGACTAGGTAACTACACTTAAACCGCTCTATCAGTCACAAATGACCGTCAAAGTTCAACATTCCTACGGAGCGCGAAAAACGCTTCATACAAATGGCTACCTAATCGTCACATCATTATATTATGTTATGGGTATCAATATTTGTATTGAAACAATAAGTAATTTGCCATTTTCATCGTGAAAATGTGCGTTTAAGTTCATGGTTGTCATAAAATGATTGCTTTGTTAAATTATGAGGATTCTAAAAAGAATATCAAAATTTCTTTTGGACAAGAAAAGAAACATAAAATTAGCGTTCCTTTGAAATCACAAAGTTCTTTTGGATTTTTTCTTTATTTGATGTACGGTATGCTGTGTAGCTGGGCAGTGCTTCACAACGATCGGTCTTCGCGCGATCTTGACCAGATCGTCAGTTTACATTGTAAGGGTCCTCAGCGTCTTCCGGTACGCGTTCTCCACTATCCCGACTAGCGAAGATTCAGCTAGATGTGCTAACCTGGTTATTATAGAATAGAATAGAATAGAATAGAATAGAATAGAATAGAATAGAATAGAATAGAATAGAATAGAATAGAATAGAATAGAATAGAATAGAATAGAATAGAATAGAATAGAATAGAATAGAATAGAATAGAATAGAATAGAATAGAATAGAATAGAATAGAATAGAATAGAATAGAATAGAATAGAATAGAATAGAATAGAATAGAATAGAATAGAATAGAATAGAATAGAATAGAATAGAATAGAATAGAATAGAATAGAATAGAATAGAATAGAATAGAATAGAATAGAATAGAATAGAATAGAATAGAATAGAATAGAATAGAATAGAATAGAATAGAATAGAATAGAATAGAATAGAATAGAATAGAATAGAATAGAATAGAATAGAATAGAATAGAATAGAATAGAATAGAATAGAATAGAATAGAATAGAATAGAATAGAATAGAATAGAATAGAATAGAATAGAATAGAATAGAATAGAATAGAATAGAATAGAATAGAATAGAATAGAATAGAATAGAATAGAATAGAATAGAATAGAATAGAATAGAATAGAATAGAATAGAATAGAATAGAATAGAATAGAATAGAATAGAATAGAATAGAATAGAATAGAATAGAATAGAATAGAATAGAATAGAATAGATTTATTTTGCAGTAAACATGTCCAATACAGTCAGGTCTTATTTATAAATAATAGGTAAGTTTCCATGTTTAACCATAACTGGTGTGCAAAAGTAAATACAAAAGTGCATAAGTATTGCAGAAACTATACAGATTAAATCGTCCTGTTTCAATTTATTTATATATTTATATTTTTAATTATAATGAATATCACTAACAGTAAAATAATTATAAAATAAAAGGGTCAGAAGGCAGAAAACGAAAACTATAAGAGATAGGGAAACCTGTTCTTAGGAACCATGGCTAATTTAGATTGAATAAAAACTGCATAATTTTTTTATATAAATCTCATTTATGATTTCATACATAACCCGATCAAACCCGCTATGAAGAACGTTACAATACTACATACGATTACTTACAGAATTCTCAGCAGGTTCAATTCTCGGTTATGTGTGAGATTTATAAAAAAAAAATGCAGTGTTAATTAAATCTAAAATCGACGCTATGGCTCCTAAGAACAGATTTCCCTATCTCTTATAGTTTTCGTTTTCTGCCTTCTGACCCATTTGGATTAATCACCCTGTATACTTGTATAGGCATACTTATGTTTTAAGTTCCGTCTGTCTGTAAACTAAAACGAATCACATTCAGCATTCGCAGAGGTAATATCGCTCAACCCTTTTTAATTCAAAAGAACCACATCAAAAATTGAACAACCCACAGTACTACGAGCGTAGCGCTACGAAACCGTAGCAGCTACGGAAGCGCTACGACGGACGATTTATTTTAATTTGTATATTCTATTCCAAGTGCTCTTACACAAAACGTCAAAGTTGAGTACATGATGTTTGGTAGTTAGGACCTTTTTCCAGGGCGCTGTAAAGATGACTATCTCGGAGACTTACGACTGGAGTCACGAGTTCAAACTTGGCTACAGTAGAATGGAGATGTCTAGAGCAATTTATCTGGGGTTAAATTCGACGTTACTAACTATATGTGTCTGAGATATCAGACAACGCGGTTGGCGCAGTGGTAAAGCCTACTGAGCCGGCGGTCCTGGGTTCGAATCCCGGCAAGGGCAAAATATTTGTGTGATGAATTCGAATATTTGTGCCTGGGTCATGTATGTTATTTGTATTTAAGTATGTATTTATCTATTTTCGTATGTTTAAGTTTGGCGTTCGTCTTGTGTCTATAACATAAGCCTACTAGAGCTTATTGTGGGACTAGATCGATTTGTTGGAGGTTGTCCGAAATTTACTTAATAATACTATAATTACTAGCTGCGCCACCCATCCCAAGAGAACACTACATTTTTCGGGATAAAAAGTAGCATTATGTGTTAATCCAGCATGTCAGCTACCTTCATACAAAAATTTATCAAAAATTGTTCAGCCGTTTGAGCGTGAAGAAGTAACAAACATACACATACTTAAACACACAATAATTCTCTTTTATAATATAAGTGTAATTGCTAAATTGAGTCATATATCCTAGAAATGTCAACTTGGTAAGCCCGAAAACGCAAATTATGTCGATTATATGATTATTCAGCGGTTTACACTCACGTGAAATTGTCAGAAACGGTCCGACATGATTGCGATAATTTCGGAATATTGCTCAATTGGATATATCGCAATACCTCATCGAATTCGGGCCCAGTACAAAGGGGTAGCATGAAAAGATACTCTACGATACTTAAGTTTAATGGAATGTTGGAGATTAAACTACGAATGATATAACATGTATGCTGTTGTATACTAGTGGCTCTTGAGCTTCATTCTTCTTCGCTAAAATATTACTTTTTTTTACATTTTCAAACCCCATATCTCCAGTAAGGAAGCCCATAACATAATTTAAAAAATGTCGTATTTGGCTTGCTGGGAATGACAATATTAATGAACAGAATTTTATAACTTCACTATCATCTTACAAATACATAGTCGAATCGTAGCCCTGGGGGGGTTATTCGACCAATTTTAGAGAGATAATGGAGATCTCACCATTTCATCGCCATCCGTCACTTTTGACGTGTGCCTACTTGACAAGTGGCGATATCGCTTGAACATCGCAACTTCGTCAATTCGGACGCGCAAAATTTGCGTTTCCTTTGTATGTGACGGCATAAATAACAGGCGCATACTTTAAATTGACCGCGTAGTGCGTGAAATTAGTCACTTACGGTTCGTTCAAATCAGAAATTCATATGCATGAATAACATTTTTGACAATCATTATCGCCTTCGTATTTCCAAAAATTGAGATGAGATATGTCACTTGAAGCTAATCGCATTTTAATGACAGTTCAATGGCGATATCACTGTTATCTAATAGAGATTTGACGTTTGGCGATCAGTCAAACGGCATTCTCGAATCGGGTCCCTGACTCGACAAAAAATTCTATGTACATAATTATATCCCTGGAGAGATGCAGTGGACGCGGTTCTGGCGGAGTTGACTGCCAATAACTGGTTGGAGACGGCACTAAATCGTCAGGAGTGGCGAAATCTCTTATCGGAGGCCAAGACTCACTTTGGATCAGTGAGTCATCGGAGTAAGTAAGTAATAATAGAACCTATTCGCAATTTTTTGCGGGAATCGTAGTCATTTCTCAAAGTTATATTTTGTGCTAACTAGCTTAATTGATATATGTAAACTTACAATTAAATTGTAGGTGCATGCCATAATAGTTTAATGTGTACCTAATGCCATATAGGCCTTTTTCCTTTTAATGTTTATTTTTTTCATATTATGAGAAATATATTTAACAAACCAACTTTTTAAAGTGAATAAAACTTTTCCCTGAGTTCTAGAAAGTAACATAGTTATTTCATGCTTTCATTGCGTGTAGTCGAAAATAATTTAAATACAACTGTTTTCTACGTGAATAAAATTTTTACAAATTCGAGTAGCTTTTAAAACAAAAATTATCGATGAAAAATTCAAACTATTGGTTTTAAATTCGAATGGCCCCGTTCTAGGGTCAATTTCCCAAGCAGTATTTTTTGATGGCAAGACTGAAAACGCAGGTGTAGAAAGGTTGAATAATAAAGTACCATTTTTTTTCGGAAACAGCCCGCCATTGTCTACCTCGGGCAACAGCTAAAATTTAAATATTAATATATATAATAATTAAAAAATATATATTTAGACCAAATTTCTCATCAAGGTGGGTTGTCCCCATGTCCCCAAGCCGGTTTTGTTTGTAAAATGCCGGGTAAGTCAAATACTATGCATGACAAAGAAAATCTGTTACCATTATTTTATTACCATATAAATAGGTAACGAAAAAAGTACATTACCCGTTATATATCTCCTTTGTATACCCTTGAATAAGTGCATATACGTTTGTCCCGAGAAAACTTCTCATTACCGCCGACAATGTTTCGAACCGATTTATTTCCCAAATTTGATCAAGTACGCCCCCCGTCTCCCGCGCACTTCAAAGAATTAGTCAAGCTGCGGCGCTCGACGAGGCCGGTTGTGTATAGTGGCAATACGTTGGCTTGTATAAACGTGAATATTTCATCGCGGTGGACAGGGGACAAAAAAAATGTCATTCCGGAGTTTGTTATAGCTTCTTTATTTATTAACTGCGTGGCTTGAAATTTATCTATATCAAGTAAAGTACACTCGCCATTACAAGAGTTTAATTAGTTTTAGAATATAGGGCTTACTTTTTTTTTAAGAAATAAAAATATGTCGTGTTTCTCATTCCACCATTCTCATTCCGGTGTTTCCGGTGTAGTAAAATGACTTTAAACCCCACCAAAATGAGGAGAGCACCGGAATGACATCAAAAGTAGCTTCACTTTCCATAAATATTGTTGAAATAATAATATTTTTTTATTTTGTTTTTAATACCATACTAAGATATATGTTTATATTATTATGTAATGCCAATATTGTCTTCTTGTGGATGGACCGGGGGGATGAAGAGAGACAACGTGTGCTTCCGATGGTGTATATTTGAAAGTGAACTAACTAAATCTTAATTCTATATTAATCTAAGACAGGTACAATTAGTTTCAGCGCCCTCTATTGGGTTGGCTGGGAACTACATACTTAGGGCCTATAATAATCGATAGCTTACTCAATACATATTTACTTCAGTAACTAAGCCATCTACAGAGTTCGATGAAGGCTTTGTAGATGGCGCTGTTCTTAACATGCTCCGGGGCAAGGGAGTTGTTACGAACAACAACCGGTCTGTCATGAAGTTTGGAAAGGTCGCAAGTGAGTACGTGTTTAACTGCACATGCGTCCCCTCCGCTTGCACGGCAGATCCATTGTTATGCCTCTTTCAACGAATCTTATGATTAGGTACATATTTGCTAATTGGATAGTAATGTAAATATTGAGATAGGTAATCAAAGTACTTAATCATGTGTTACGTCGAAAGGAGCACAACACAAACTGCTTGGTACTTAAACTTCGTTATAATTAGGGAAATATTAATTTAATATTACATTTAGGTATGAGATTAAAAGGTTAATTATTTGATAGTAAGTTAGTACCAGGCAATTTGTTCTGTAAGGGGTTTATAAAAACAACCAAGGGTGATATTTTATTCAAATAAGAATGAAACTTAAATAACATTTAGGTAATTATTTGCTAATCATACTATAAGGGACTTAATTCTTATTTAATAATATGACTATACTATACATAGGTAACTTATATGTAGGCTTATGTGTCTATCGCGTCGATCGGTAACGGGCAGATATTATTAAACGACCGTTTGATGATGCCTCTCGCTGTTTGGATCTCGGCTACCCTCGTGACGCCGTCGCGGCCCGCGCAGCAGCTGACGATGCGGCCCAGCCTCCACAGGCAGGGCGGCAGGCGCTCCTCCCGCACCAGCACCACGGCGCCCACGCGAAGAGTGCCGCCTTTGGAGCATCTCCATTTTGTACGTTCCTGCAACAGTCCTAAGTAGTCCCGTGACCATCGGTTCCAGAAATCCTGCTGCAGTTGTTGCAATTGTTGGTGAAGAGTGAGTCGGTTCGTAGGTACATCTTTATAGTCGTAATCGGGCATTGAATTAGGTGTTCTACTAATCAAGAAGTGGGCTGGCGTTAAACATGTAATTTCATCGGTATTTGAATTTGGAATAGGGCATAACGGACGAGAATTTAAAATTCCTTCAACTTGTACAAGTATAGTAGAGAATTCCTCGTAAGTTAAAAGTGCCTGACCTAGTACACGTTTTAAATGGAATTTACATCGTCTAATAGAAGATTCGTGGAGACCTCCCATGTGGGGGGTGTATGGAGGAAGGAATTTCCATTGGATTCTCTCCTTTGCACAGGAAGCTATCAGTTCATTAGAGTAATTGTTAAGAAAATTATACAGTTCTGTCAACTCGTTACAGGCTCCATGAAACGTCGAAGCATTATCCGATAGCATTTCTTTCGGGACGCCTCTTCTACTTGTAAATCTTTTAAATGCCGAAAGAAATGCTTCCGTTTGCAAACCTGAAATTAATTCGATGTGAACAGCCTTCGTTGCCATGCAATTAAAAATAGCTATGTAACATTTATAGGTTTTGTAGCCACGTCCCCTCCTGTCCCTGACAGTATACGGGCCTCCGTAGTCCAATGTCGTAAACAAAAAGGGGGGCGCAGGGGTTACTCTAGTTCGTGGTAGGTTACCCATGATCGGAATTTGTGACCTAGGTTTGGCTCTGAAGCAAGTCACGCATTTTTCAACTATTTTATTGGCTAGTCGCTTACCATTAATCGGCCAGAATCGCTCTCGTATCGATGATAGTAGCAGCTGGGGTCCGGCGTGCAGCAGTCTCACATGCTGGTCACTCATGATGAGCTTGGTTAAAATGTGTTTGTGTGATAAAATAATAGGATGTTTTTTATCGTAACTGTAATCGGACAGACCTAAACGACCTCCTACTCTTATAAGCCTATTATCCATAAACGGATTTAGGGACAATAAACTAGATGATTTTAGTAACGGTTTATTGCTTTTAAGTAAATTATATTCGGTTGGAAACATTTCGATTTGTGAGATTTCGATTAACTTATTTAATGCAAATTTTAACTCGTCAACGGAAAATGGACCTGAAAGTTTATTATTTTTGTTTAAACAATTATTCGTGAATCGGAATATAAATGCGATACAATTAATTAGTTTGTTTACATCTGACCATCTTTGAAATAACCGGTCTATGAATGAGTTTGGTTGCAAATTTGTACTTACGATACAATGCGTTTCGGTCGATTCGGAGTTTGGTAAATTTGTATTAGACGTTTTATAAGTAGGCCATTCGTCACTATGTTTCTTTAACCACGAAGGTCCTTCCCACCAGAGGGCGCAGTCGGCCAGTTTATCCGCTTGTACCCCCCTGGTTAAAAGATCAGCGGAATTGTCGCTCGACGAGACCCAGTGCCAATCGCCGTTGTCGGTCAAACTTTGTATTTCAATTACGCGGTTTTTGACAAAACAAGTAAGGTTATTTGGTTGTTGTGATTTTATCCAAGCCAATGCTACATTCGAATCGCACCAAAAATATGTTTTTGTAAAGGTACACTTAAGTGCATTGTTTACTTTTTTATATAACTGCGCAAGCAACAATGCGGCTCTCAACTCAAGCTTAGGGATTGTTTCATTGCGCGCCACCCTTGTCTTAGAACACAATAATCGAGTTAAAATATTTCCGTATTTATCTATAGTGCGAATATAGATAGCGCATCCGAATGCAGTTAATGAGCTGTCCGAGAACCCATGCAGCTGCAATGTTACGTAATCGTTGATAAGCGCGTGTCTATGTACACGAAGTGAGTTTAGAGTAAACAACTTTGTATAAAATGTTTCCCATTCGTTTATAATGCTTATTGGTAAAGGAACATCCCAGTCGATTTTGTTTTCTTTCCATAATCGCTGGATAATGCATTTAGCGATAATTAATGTCGGATTTAATAGACCGATTGGGTCATAAACAGCTGAGGCTAAGGATAAAATCTTGCGCTTAGTTAAAGGCTCTGGCACTGGCTCATGTTTGAATTGGTACGTTAAGTAATCACTATCGCTACACCACGCTAGTCCTAGCACTTTATGCGTATCATGCGCGAGTGGGGAAAGTGATGTGGTAGTGTGTGTGTGTTCGGTATTACTCACTGTTTTTAATATATTCTCGGAGTTCGATTTCCATTTTCGTAGGTAAAAATTCGCTCCAGACAGGATTTGCTGGATGCGAACAGCTGTTTCTCCTAGTTGTTGCTCGTCGTCGCCTCCATGGAGAAGGTCATCCATATAGAAGCTGCCGCAGATCGCCGCAGCTGCTTCTGGGTACTGGTGTTGGTTTTCTTGCGCGAGCTGTTGTAGGCAGCGAGTAGCTAGGTGGGGCGCACTTTTTAAGCCGAAGCTGAGTGTAGTGAGTATGTATGTACGTAAAGGTTCCGTAGGGTTTTCGCGCCATAAAATGCATTGTAAATGTCGTTGGTTTGGGTTGATATATATCATTCTATACATACGTTCGATATCTGCGCTTATCACGTATTTATTTTTCCGGAATCTTAGCAATATGTTTACTATGTCATCTTGGTTTATTGTACCTTTGTATTGAATATCGTTAAGTGACCTTTTATTATCAGTTTTAAATGACGCGTCAATAACGACTCTAATTGGTGTCGAGAGCTTGTGGGGTGTTAAAACTGCATGATGAGGTAAATAATGACATTGCTCCGTGTTTTTTACCTGAACCATGTGACCTGCCATTTCAAAATCTTTCATGAATTGAACATATTTTTGTTTATATTCGGGGGCCCGGGAAAATTTAGATTCTAATGTTTTAAATCTTTTATAAACTATGGATCGCGACTTGCCCAAAGATGTTGGCGGCTCCTTAAAGGGAATAGTTACCACAAAGTTACCATCAGAAGTTCTGGAGTGCTCATTGAATATTTTCTCGCACTTTATGTACTCATCATCTGGTATAGTGGTTACGGGATGTAATTCGTCCGAATTCCAGAAGGTCTGAAGCATTTTTGTTTGTATTAGGTTACATCTAACTTTTTGGGGCAGGTTGGTTGAGTACGGGCCGGATATTACATAACCTAGTCGGGTCCTTTGAAGTATTGGCAAGCCATCACCTAATCGGTGCTGCCCTATACAAAGCAGCTGATAAAATTGTTCAGCTCCTAGTAACAAGTCAATTTCCCCACCTTGGTAAAATAATTCGTCTGCTAAATGGAATCGTTTAGGTATATTAAAGGTTTTTGCATCTCTCGCGAATGTTGGTAAGTGACATATGTTAGGTACAATAAAACAAGATAAGTTGGTTGAGAATGAGTCATCGTTTGACTGGATAGTTAAATTGCATAACTGATTAACATTGGTTACGTTTTCGTTAAATCCTAAGACTTCTAGGTTTGTTTTTTGAATAGGTAAATTTAATTTATTGTATGCATTTTCGGTTATAAAATTCGATTGGGATCCGGAGTCAAGTAGGGCTCGTAAAATAACGGTCTGATTGTGTTTATCTAACACCTTAACTCGAGCTGTGGATAAAATTACACATTTGTTTTGAGCTTGTGAATAGGTATTGCTATCATGTGATGAATTCGATGGTCGTTGGTTAGTTATTAAATTGACTGACTGTGATTCTACAGAGGTAGTCTGTTCGTTAGTACTATAAAGTGTTGATTGCCGAGTTGGGTTTGATTCGGTTGTGTCGGTATTTGTAATGTGTAAGAGCGTGTGATGCTTACCTTTGCATGTTCTGCAGTTACTCGCGCGGCAATTAGGTAGAATATGATTCGAGCCTAAGCAGTTTAGGCAAAGGCCTAATCTTTTCACGACACGAATGCGCGACGTTGCATTCAGAGCCATAAACTTAGGACATTGGTTTATAAAATGAACCTCCTTACAGTTCGGACATTGGTTACGATAGGTACTATATTTGGGTGTTACCTTACTGTTGGTATGGGACGGAGGGCACGTGGTCACCATCGCCTTCCTCGGCGGGAGCTCGCGGCATGCGGGCTTCGAGGGCTCGGCGGGACTCACTGCCTCCTTGAGGTCGGCTTGAGATCGCAAGAACGACTTGAACTCCTGTAACGTAGGCAATTCACGGGAATTAATTTTTTCCTCCCACCTGTTTTGTAAAGGTTTTTCTAGTTTGGAGCTGAGAAAAAATATAATTAGCAAATCCCAGTCCTCAGTTGAGACTTTTAGTGATCTAAGTATTCGCAAGTGTTTAGAAATATTATCATTTAATGATCTAAGGGCTGTGGCGGTGGAAGGTACGGTATCGATATTTAACAATGCTCTTAAATGGGTGTAAACGAGCGTCTTAGGGCTATTATATCTCTCGCACAATAATTGCCAAGCTATGGCGTGACTTTCCTCTGCATACTCCAATGAACTGAGAACCTCCAATGCACTACTCGTCAAACAACTTTTTAAGTATTTAAATTTTTGAATTGGTTTTAGACTGGTTTGATTTACGAGTGCATCGAAAGTGTCCCGGAATTCAATCCAGTCGGTTAAGTTCCCATTAAAGGAAGGCAAAGATATATCTGGGTATTTAATTGACTCATGCTCACGTGGCGCGCAGACCTGGTGGGCGTTGCCGTCGGAATTCCCAGGGCTTCCTGGACTGACTACCTGTGCTAAATAGCTTTTGCTTAAGGATACACAATTAAAATAAGTGTTTTCAAAGGTCTCTCTTTCCTCTAAATGGCCTTCGAGCTCTTCGCTTAGAGTTTCAATTTTGTCTTGAATGGATTCGAAATCTTTAAAAACACTTGTTATTCTTGCGGTACGCAATTCTAAATCGATTAAATGTTCGGCAGTCAAGGAATCAGCTTTAATTTTCGACAAATATTTTTTGAACAAGGTTAATTTTGTCTTAACTACTCCCCTTTTTTTAATTAAATCCTTTAGTTTAACGTTACCTACAATGGTGGTTGATTCACTATCAGATTCGGATGTAGACATATTGAAATATAGTAGAAATACAATGAACTCAAGTAGGTATGCCACGTGTAAGTACAGTTAGGTTATAAATTTTAAGTGCGTAAGATGAAGGAATTTCGAATTGCCTAGCCCGTTATGTAATTTGCCAGCCACTTACTTGGTAATAGAGACCTGGTCGTAGCCTTTCTTCTTTTCTCCTCGACTCTTCCTTGGTAAATGGAACAATAGGTTGGTATTGATCTCGTAACGTGCTCGATTGCCGTCGTACGAGGACTTTCCTGATGTTTTGGTTGAAATCTCCGTGAGTGTGAAGATGTTAATAGTTGTAGCACCACAGTTATCCTCGTTGCTGGTCTAAATCCCCGATCCACCACGTGTCGACGACGTCGGAACGGAATAGCGAAAAATGGCTGCTTACCGCTTCTCTCGTCGATTTTACGTGTTGTTTACCAAGCGCACTTCGCCTAGCAGTCACAGTAGTATGCGTCTTCAGATGAGAGAATCTTCTCGGCGGGGTCACCAATGTCTTCTTGTGGATGGACCGGGGGGATGAAGAGAGACAACGTGTGCTTCCGATGGTGTATATTTGAAAGTGAACTAACTAAATCTTAATTCTATATTAATCTAAGACAGGTACAATTAGTTTCAGCGCCCTCTATTGGGTTGGCTGGGAACTACATACTTAGGGCCTATAATAATCGATAGCTTACTCAATACATATTTACTTCAGTAACTAAGCCATCTACAGAGTTCGATGAAGGCTTTGTAGATGGCGCTGTTCTTAACACATATTACGAATATAAAAAGTAAAATTACTTTCATAATATGCCACTTTTCTTTCATTCCGGCGTATGAAATTTCATTGCGGTGCACTTATTTTATCATCCTGGTGTACATTTATCATTCCGTTGTGCGTTTCATATTCGATCTCGAATATCTCGAAAACTATTTCAGATTTCAGGGTCCCTTTTACATATGTTTAATAATATAGTCTAAAGTATCTCTTCACATTTAAAAAACTTAAAAATAATCAAAAATAGAGAATCACACCGAAATGATACAAAAAATGCGTCTTGTTGAATAATAATGTTAAGAAACATGTCTGATCATGATCATAGAGAAATAGGTCTAAAACAATCAGCATTTTTGAGCGCATAAGGAGCCTTAAGGGCATTTATAATATTTTATTAATATTACTAAACTTGCCTGCTGTATTTTCCCTGTACTCGCCTAATGAGGTAGCGGCATACACAAACTACCATAAACTTACAAACTTGCTCGTTCTGAGTTCTGAAGCACGATGCTTGTACCAAATCGAAATTATTAATTAATTTTGCAAACAGACTTCACGTGAGGGCTTTTTATCAAGTCTACATCTCATTATTTCGGAAAATAACTATAAGACAAACCTCAAAACTCAAATTTACAGTAGAGTACATATGCCTTAATCGTTATTATAAAATAAAATGAACTATTAACTGAATAAAAACTACTACTCGTAATACTTAATAATTTTATACTCTAAAACATTTAATGCGCACCTAACATAAATAAGTTTATATTTTAACTTTTATAGCAGGCTGTACTTATCTTTAAACCTCCATTAATTGCTCACTGACGATTCTAAAGACCCCAAAATCATTATCTATTACATAGTTTCTAATGCCACCTTCCAGCTCCATCATCAGACCAGCTCCATGGTACCATATTAACGTATTGTCATCAAAGTTCAGTACGTGTGCAAAATTTCAGCTCAATCGGTTCTCAAGACATCTGCTTCAAAATGAAATAGTAAGATTCTACCCGAACAAACATAGTTACAATACAAGTTAAATAAAAGCTTGTAAGAACATAGATGCTTAAAGTACTGCTACCATAAGAACTATGTAGAGAGGACAGAATAGATAATGTGGGCAGCGAAACGCTGCACATCCTTGTCAATCTTTTCTAAAAGGGTGGTATTTTTTTAAAGGGCCTGCATCTTTTATTTATATATTTGTCGGAGACGGTCATGAGTATGGAAGCTCAACGAAACCGGCGCGCCATTGGAAGGCGACAGTAGCGCCCCCTTGAACCAGTTTTGGCGCGCTAGACAGAGTCTTGGCTGTTCACTCAGCCAACGCCGACCACACTTCACTTTGGGTCACCGTCGAGTGCACTACTGCCTTGGAACTGTCTCGTTTCTTTGTGCTTTACCAGAGTCAGTGAATCTAGTGTTAATTTAATAAAGACTATTCTGTTCGAGACTTTGATAACCTAGCTTACAGACCTCTGTGCCAGGAACTGTTATTTTGAGCTTCATTGTATAAGGAATAAATCAAGTTAATTGCGTCCGTAGTGTTTCATCTTGCTCACAACTACCTCCTCGTCCACAACTATGTCGAATAGCTAACCTAATGTGCGGCACACCGCACCGGCCATCCGCACCCGTCCCCGACATATTTTTACTGGCACATAAAAATATTTTCATAAGGTAAAGAGATATATTATTATTATCTTGTCACCAGTAAGCCTACTGGTTTTTGGCTACAGTGCCTGTAATGAACCAGCAGCACGCCAACTATATCTATAAACACACTAAACTTGTTCAACACTCGCGCACATTTGGCACAGTTTTATCATGTTTCCAATTGCGACGCATTCCAAGATGGCTGCGGTTCGATCGCACGTGCACTTGTGCTGACATAGGATGTAAATGCACACGTAACTAACAAAAAAAAGTTTTTGTGGAAGGCCTAATTTTTTTTATTTGTGAGATTCGTTTACGTTTACATATCGATACATAATTCACACTCGTACTAGTTACAATTATTTTTCCAAATACATTCAAACCACATAGAGTTATGCTCTAAAGTCCTAATTGCAACCACTATTTCCGAATTGTGCTCTAAGTTAAGGTAACGATATTATAACTGTTTTTACGATACATAGGCCACATGTCCGTGATATGGTCGATATATGTTTTAATTCGTGCTATTCCAATAGCATTAAATAAAATTATTCACATAAAGCTCAACAGAGTATCTCGCGAAAGTAGACATAAATGGTGATATGTTTTAATTCTTGCTATTCCAATGACGTTAGATGATATTACTCACATAAAGGTCAACAGAGTATATCGCGGAGGTAGACATAGTTAAGTGGTGATACTTTGATTGCTATTAAAAACTACGAATTTAGCTTCAGATAAAACTAAAGTAGCTGTTTTGCATACAAATATAAAAAATAGTAATTCGAAGTATCAAGAGGTTTTACGCAATCAAAGCACTAAAGTTACTTAACAAGCCAAGGGTTTTCGGCAAAGCTGCCTCCGAAATGAACCAGGACTTCAGCACGTTAACTAGCACACATTTATCACGTTTCCAATTGCGACGCATTCAAAGATGGCTGCGGTTCGATGACACGTGCACTTGTGCCGACGTAGGACGTAAATGTACAATGTTTAAAAACATTTAATTTGTTTCAACTTTATTATATTTGTAGCTAGGTAGTTATAAGAAAACGTGAAAGGAAACTTAACCAGGTGTATTTTGTTGTCATGAATTGGTTTTTGGTCTTATTAGTAACCTTTATTTTACTGAAAAATATTCCACCCTAAATTATGTACTGTTTCATAAGCAGTATTGTAAAAAAACTCTAAAATACAACATTTTTGCGAAAATTTTATTGTGATATTCAGAAGATGGACAAAAATGCAAATTATATAAGTGAATATAATTTAAATAAAACTATATTCTATATAGGGTTATATCGCGTATATTCATTATTGAATTACGCACATACGCGAATTATGAATATACGCTTCGTTTAAATTGTTTTATTTAAATGTGTGAACCGGTCACGGAAACCGAACAAAATTTTAACAATAATGATAAAATTGTTTTCAGCTTAAAAAAACCCAATAAACATGAAAGAGGTTTTCAAATTTCCAAGCGTAACTACAAGGAAACTAAGGCAAACCAGCGAAGCGATATAAATCTAATCATCTACTGTTTACGTTGTACGTCCGACAGCGTTTTCGTTGAATTGTTGATCTTTCTATACATACCAGAGCAGCGTATTTGAAAGGTTGGGAACCGTCGCCTTTGAGCGACCTATACGTACTCTTTGAGAATCTTTGCACTTGAAGGTAGTTGAGATTGTAAATGTTGAAGAAATGTGCTGGAACGTTCCATGGATACGAAAGTACTTAGGTATACCTAAAAGATTACTGGTTTCCTATTTGCACCAAAACCACAATCGACTAATTATTTTTATTTATATACTTATTTTTATTTTATTGGTTGCTTGATAGTAGGAGAACTTATTTCTTTCTAGTCTAATACCATTTGAGCCACCTAATTCTTCCGTTTGGATCGTCAAAAGATTGTTATTTTATCTGTAATCTATACTATTTTAGAATTCTGGATTAGTATTGAAAATATAATATTTTCTATAGAGAGGGGTCGTGATATCAGGAAAAATCCTAATAGCGTGATGCAGGATCGTCTTTTGTTTTGTATGGGCGCGCGGCGCCATGTCAGTCTGGCGCCATCTGTTCAGCATAAGTTCCTTCGTCCTCGCGTCACGCAGAAACGGTAGTACCGAAATTGGTCTAGCAATTTCGGGTAAAGGATAGCGAGACATCCAAAGATGGTTATAGGTTATTTTTTAACTTTAACTTGACTATGTTCAATAAATAAAATACGCGGATATAGTTGCACGTAAGGACGCATTCTTGTAATACTTACAAACAGAACTAGACTTACAGCGCCCTCTCTCGCTTGCTCGTTTACAACTGTAAAGTGGTGCGGTAAGATAATGAATATTAACGTATTCACATAAAGGTGGCTAAGGTGTAAAAACCTTTCAAATAAACAATGCAAAGAACGACACTCAAAGCATTAGGAAAAAATCGTCAGGTTTACCTGGAGCTAGGGTGGCGAAGTGGTTAACGCGCTGGACCGATAATCCAGAGGTACTAGGTTCGATTCCCGGTCTCTTCCGGAAGGTAGCTCCTTTTTCAATTTTTCTTTAAGCATGGAATGGCATCCAATTTTTTTTTTAATCTTTGTATGAATGGTTAAATAAAAATTGTGGTGTACCCACATTAAAAAAATGAGACATGACGTGTTTCATAAATTTATAAGAACTAAACATACCTCCTAAAATTATGTCTAATTTTTTTCTGCGATGTGTTACCCAGGTCCTTGGTACCGGATAGCCAACCGCGGAAACGCCAGAAAAACCGGGTGATTCCACATGTTATGAAAGTTTAATAACTATATAACTAATAAAAATGTAGATTGAGTTCCATGTAAATATCGACGGTGGAAAGGAAAAACCCTTTAAGCGACATTTTGCTAACTTTACAGGAGAGCGAACTTTAATATTATTATTTTTATTAAACGATAAAATCCATACTCATATTATAAATGCGAAAGTGTGTCTGTCTGTCTGTCTGTTCCCTCTTCACGCTTAAGCCGCTGAATCGATTTTGATGAAATTTGGCACGGAGCTAGTTTTAGATCCGAGGAAGGACATAGGATAGTTTCATCCTGGAAATTATTCCTAAAAAGATTGAAAAGTGAGTAAGTAATTCATGATGACATTGATGACCCTGTAGAGAATGTAATGATTAGACCAAAAGCACAATTGCTCTTACATGTGCTTAGGCGCTTTTAATAATCCATTTTATTAATTGAGGTGATTAGGTGGATATCTATCGTGTTGTACGAGGTTGCTTCCATACTTTTAAGTTCCACGCGGACGTAGTCGCCGGCAAAAGCTAGTATATTCATATTTCTTGGAACTAATAAATTTTGGATTTCAAAAAGCGCTGTCTTCCTTTGCAGTATCAAAAGCTACTGCGCAATAAAATTTACAGCGCTCTTTTGAAGTCAACTTAAGTAGTACTTATTATATAATATTGTGTTTTCAAGTGACATTTAATATGAAAGTAAAACGGGCATTGAAGGAATGGATGTCGATTTCCGATTTATCTTATGACTCTTCCAATAAGTTTACATGAGTCATAAAATATCTCGTAAGGCTGCTTTCATACTACGACGAATACGGTCACGATCAGCTATATTAGGCATTTTAAAATTCTAAAATTGTATTCAAAATTAATTTTCTACGACGAAGGGCCGTTTCAGGAACAATCGATCACACGTACCGAGCAAACGGGCGAGACAGTGCTCTCGGCCGAGTACTCGGTGCGTATAAACATAGCGCCGAGTGCTCGGCCGAACGAAGCGGCGAGACAGTAGCTCGGCTCCCGTTCTATCTACTAGGCCGAGTGTCCACTCTCCCGCATCCCCGCACTGCCTCGCTCGCTCACTCGGCTGGTCTAAACGTGCACTGTCTCGCCACTCGGCGATTTTTTTACGATCCATCGTGTCCAAAAGTCTTAATAGAACTGAACTGACTGTGCTAATTTCAAAACATGTGTCAACAGCTACTCGCTTACATCACTGTCTCTCTCGGCCAAGAAACATATTACTGTCTCGCCCGTTTGCTCGGTACGTGTGATCAAGGCATAACACCGGCGCTATGCAGGATTTATGTGGAGGAGACGCCACATGTAAACCGCCATATTGGTAAAAAAAAAACAATTTTATTGTTTCCTGTCCATTACTGGTGCCGTCACCCAAGTCTCAATACGGTATTTGATGACAACTCAAGTCAGATACTCTTTATAAAACGTTAATGATTTCTTAGTATGAAGTTTCTATGAAGATACTTGTGACGTCAAAAAAATCAGCAGTCAAAACACCGCCAACTCCAACACCATCCTAGCGATGATTATGGACAGATTAGGCTGTCCAATATTTATTTTGTGTTGACATATTGACCTATAATTAATAATAAAAATGTGTTTTTTTTTTAATGTATGAATTAAGGAGCTTTGATCATTTTTATGAACATGCCAGCTCCAGTAGGCCTAATACACAACATCATTCATCTATTTTTTTATTTTTTTTTAAGTTGTGGTTTGTAATGTACACCTATTTTAAAAGTAATTTAATGTGTTATTTTCTATTTTGTATCGAATACCTTATATATGAGCCTGTGCTGCTCGGAATAAAGGAACTTTATTGTATTTTAATTTATTTATTTATAAAACACGTCCCTTTTAGTTTTTGTCCAATTCAAAATAGTATGTCCTAAAGTTTGTGATAGTATATTTGGTTCCGTGTTTTATTTAAAGTGTGTTTAGTGGTTTCAATGATGTAATTTATTTTTAATCTCGTACTCGTAACATACCATATTCACTCCATATTGTGGAGAGGCCCTTACAGTCATGTGAAGAGTTCAGCTCAGTGAGACGGAATTATTTTATCTCCGTCTGACTCACTGCCCTGTAACACACATAATTTCAATGATATTGTGACCATCGGTTCCGGAAATGTCGGATATTTATTATATCTGCAGTATAGGTATAGGTATTGTAGTAATAAAAATATCCATACCTAATTAAGGTACTTTAGGTTAGTACCTAATTAAGACAGACAGACCGACAGACAGATAGAAAGACAGACGGACAGACGGACCGATGGATAAACGGACAGACGGATAGACGGACAGACGAACAGACGGACAGCGGTGTCTTAGTAATTGGGTCGCATTTTTTTATTATCTGTAGTTTAGGTATATCATCATCATTGGCCTTTTACATCCATAACAGATGAGTTAAGTAGCGTCTAATAAAGTGCGGCATTTACGAAGATGGCTGGATAGCACGATGCGAGAGCGACAGCCGCGGCCGCATAATTGACAAATAAATGTTCTGCTTATTGATGAAGGGGGAAGAGCTGCACGCTATCTATTCGCTTGTGGGAAAGAGAAGCAAATTATGCTTCTTCACGTGCAAGGTAGTAATAGTATAGGTATAGTAGTAATTAAATATCCGTACATTACAAAATGAAATAATGAACTTTATTCTACAAGTAGGTCACAAGGGCACGTTTACATGTCTGAGTCTACCGGCATTTCACAATTGGAAACCGCTGTTGAGAAGAAACTACGAAAGAAAATCAACAGTCAGTATTTTTTTTCAGAAACTACTACATTAACATGAAATTAACCTAATTTGTAAGAATTTAGACTTGACAGAACTGAATATGTCCTCGAAGAAAACATTAAAAGCAAAAATAATAATATTGTATAATAAGTAATAAATTAGGAAACAGATAATAATAAAATGGTAATTACAAGAAAATCAGTCGGTTTATGACACTTTATGTACGTTTGATATGCTTTCTTTTTAGAACTGTGTCATCTTGTTTACAATGTACGAATATCAAAGAACTTCAAATAAATCAATCTAGTCCCACAGTAAGCTTGTATTATGGACAGAAGGCGACGATATACAGACTTATATAAATACATAAATACCTACTTATATATATAAATGCTAATAATAATATGATTAAAACTATCGTAAGGCATCTTTAAAAATTATAAAAACGGACCGCGTTGGGCTGCGAGTCGCGTAGCAGCACCATTATCTACCCCTGATGAAGAGCTCCATTATTATTATTATTCGTATGGCATGTTATTTCAGATAACAAAAGAAACAATTCATTTAACTATAAGTAATTACAAATCCAATTTCAGTGACGTCAGCCATTTTCTAGCCTCGTCACACAGGACGATCAGGTCCTCCATGGGTCCAGTGTATCTTGTTAGAGGGCACTCTGTGATGATTTGTTTTAAGAGCTCCATATGAGTTCGAAACATGTCTGGCCGTTCCTGTCAATTTTTACGTGAGTTTAAACCGTTTTTATAATTATGTCAACAATAAAGACGTAAATAGGTCACCTATTTTCTTTCTCTATCCTAGACAGGACCAATTACCTCAGAAATTAAAAGGCAAGTGGCTTCAGCGTTCAATACTTGCTTATTACTGCGCCGAAGCCAAATAGAAAAGTCACTCTTTTTTGCTTTGTGGGGATCGAAGCCGTTGTAACTAAGTTGGTGTGTGATTCAGTGCTTTTTTGTAGACTGAACATTTTAATGAATTTGCTTTTCCTTTGCTATATACCAGGTGGGTCTTCTAACAGGAGTAATAGATTCTACCCATCAAACTGAACAACATTTATTAAACAACTTTTAAAAATAGCTCATTTTAATGTTATTCTGTAAAATAAAGTTTATTCAAAGAAGCAATGTATTGCGAATCATTTGATATTTAGTATAAAGTGACAGCTATGTCAATGTTAAGGCGATGTCAATGTTGGACGGCGTACATTGAAAATGCTATTTAATTTGTTTGAAATAATAAACATATATATGGAAACAGTATTTTTTTTAGTTCCTGAACAGCTGATGTTGTTCAGTTTGACGAGTAAAATTTATGTTTTAATTTTTTGCTCCTGGTAGATGCCAAAATCAACACGTTACCTTTCAAAAATAAAATAGGTACAGAGATCACGACGAATGGGGAAATTGTAAGCGTACGTAAAGTGCATCTCTGGTCGAAAGGTTAAGACGTTGGACCGGTAATACAAAGATACCGGGTTCGAGTCCTGGTGTGGAACATGCGTGTTGATATTTGTATCTATATAACGATACAAAAATGGGTGTTAATTTACCCACATTAAAAAATCATTTCGAAAAACATATTTAGGTTTGGATATGAAATAATATAGAATGCTTTCATTTATTCGAATTTTCCCGAGGTCAGTTTTTAGGGTTCCGTGCCCAAAGGGTAAAAAACGTTAACTTTGCACCTCATTAGTATGGAGCGCTATACATACCAGGTGCGTAACTTAACCACTTAAGGATGCAAAGTGTTTTCACGAAACCCTCGGTGCGCGAGTCCGACTCGCACTTGACCTTTTTTTTATATACTACGACGGTGGCAAACAAGCATGCGGCCCGCCTGATGTTAAGCAGTTACTGCCTCCTATGGACGCTTGCCAAGAGCATCACGTTTTTACAGTATATTTATGAAATAAAATGTAAACAAATACACACACACAACACACAAACACACTCTTGTACTGCAATGGATTGCATACAATTTTGGTATCATATTTTATCCTTTATATCTATAATCCGATTATTTTGACGGCGCGGTTGGCGCAGTGGTTAAGCAACTGCCTACTGAGCCGACGATCCTAGGTTCGAATCCCGGCAAGGGCAGATATTTGTCTGATGAACTCGAATATTTGTGCCTGGGTTATGAATATTGTTTGTATTTAAGTATGTATTTATGTATATAAGTATGTTTATTGTCGTCTAGTGTCTAACACAAGCCTACTATAGCTTACTGTGGGATTAGATTGATTTGTGTGAGTTTGTCCGATATTTATTTATTTATTACAAAAAATAAAAATAAAATCTGACTTGGGGTGTCCAGTAGACGTTGACGTTGACGTCTCCTGACGTTGATTATCTTCTTGTCCAGAATAAGGCACTATCTTCTGCACCTCTAGCACAAGTGTGACACGCGACCCTTTCTCGAGCGAGATACGCTACCTATTCCTTTCTGTACAGTATTGTAAGAGAGTGAGGGGTGATGCAATGCTATGTCGCGTCGCGCGACATAGATATAATATAATATAAATATCGGACAACCAATCTAGTCCCAAATTAAGCTCAAGAAGGCTTGTGTTATGGGTATTAGACGACGATATACGTACTTATATAGATAAATATATACTTTAATACATAGAACATCCAGCCCAAGCACAAAATATTCGAGTACATCACACAAATATTTGCCCCGGCCGGGATTCGAACCCGGGACCGCCGGCTCAGTAGGCAGGTGTCTACAAACTGAGCCAAAAGCGTCGATAGTCGTGCTAGACGGGCTGCCGGGAGTTTCTTAAGTCGTGTACAAACGAACAAACAGAAACATGGCACAAATAAAGACCATTAAACACTTCTCGCTCTGAGGTTTTGTCGAGTCTTTGGAGCTTTGTACGGTCGCAGGTTCGAGTCCTGTTTACATTGCGGTGGATCACATTACAGTTCTTTCATAATTTACCTTTGTATCAATAATTATAAAAAACAGTATTTCCACTAAACAAAATTAATTAATCACTAAACAAAATTCCGAAGAAAACATTCTAGAAAATGAAAGAAAAGCTTTTAATTGATATTAATTATGAAATAATTGTGCAAATTAAACATAATAAGCCTTGGGTACCCCTTATCTTGCACAATCTCTATTGTCCGAAATACACTTCGCATAATCGTTTTCGCACAATCATTTTTAGCCGAATGATACTATCGCATAATTATATACTCACCACAATTGTTATGTCGCATAATATTCATTTGGCACAAATTTGTATAGCAGAATACTAATATCGCCAACTTTTATTTCGCAGAATTTTATGTAGCACAATATAAGTCCCGCCGAATTTATTGCGGCATAATTGTACCATAGCATACCCACAGAACCGAATCGCTGCCAGAAAACAAAGTTAGGTTAGGTTGAAACTGTGTCCCTCACAGAAACGAAGGCAAGGCAGGTAAGTAAGGCAGGTCTGACTTGGCTTAGGTTAGGTACGACGACGAGCGCAGCGAGGAGGAGTGTTAGGTTGAACTGTGACCCTAACGAGCGAGCGAAGCGAGCGAGCCGCGCAGGTCCGACTTGGCTTACGATTCCTAACATTACCAATTTTACCTTAAGGCAGATCCGACTTGGCTTAGGTTAGGTACGACGACGAGCGAAGCGAGGAGGAGTGTTAGGTTGAACTGCGACCCTAACGAGCGAGCGAAGCGAGCGAGCCGCGCAGGTCCGACTTGGCTTACGATTCCTAACATTACCAATTTCACCTTAAGGCAGATCCGACTTGGCTTAGGTTAGGTACGACGACGAGCGAAGCTAGGAGGAGTGTTAGGTTGAACTGCGACCCTAACGAGCGAGCGAAGCGAGCGAGCCGCGCAGGTCCGACTTGGCTTACGATTCCTAACATTACCAAGTTCACTTTAAGGCAGATCCAACTTGGCTTAGGTTAGGTACGACGACGAGCGAAGCGAGGAGGAGTGTTAGGTTGAACTACGACCCTAACGAGCGAGCGAAGCGAGCGAGCTGCGCAGGTCCGACTTTGCTTAGATTAGGTAGGTATTTTGTTGTTTCGTATTAATATTGAGTCGGACTTTTCATTTTTCGGTGTATTCAAATAATCATGCGAACGGAATATTATGCCATATAAATTTCGGCGACACAATTATTCGACCATAGGAGTATTGTTCTAATCAACATTATGCCAATGTACTATTCTGCCAAAGAAACGTGTGCGAAATGATAGTATGCCAAGAAATTTAGGCAAAAAGCAATTGTGCGAAATGATGATTGTGCCAATGGTTGCTATGCGAAACGAAAATATGCCAATAAATTTTGTGCAACACATTAGTAACCCAATAAGCCTTATTATGTTTTGAATAACAACAGAGCAATTTGAGGAGGAATTAAACAATTAAGATACTATTGCTATTTTAACTAGCAGCGATATTTAAGCTTAAATGCTTAAGAAAGTTAATTTAAGCATTCTTGTTAAGTTTCTCCCTCAGAAGGCGGTTGAGGTAAAAATGGTATACAAAGTACACAATAAGCATTACATTATACTATCATTGAATTGAATTTGAATTTGAAAAAAAAAGCGAGTCGCGTAGGTTACGATGTAAGCGTAGCGAACGGAAAGAAAGAAAGAAAGAAAGAAAGAAAGAATGAAAGAGAGAGAGAGGGAGGGAGAGAGAAAGAAAGAAAGAAGGAAAATAAAGAGAGAGGGGGGGGGAGAAAGAAAGAAAAAAGTCGCCTTAATAAAAGAAAACCACCTAAATAAAAAAAAGAAAGCCCGACAAGACTCACCCGCTGACAAGACTCACACGACAAATACCGTCAAAACTCACCAGTGTTGACGGTACTTCAAAAACGGATCCCTCTTTACGCAGCCTTTTCAAATCGGCACATAACATAGGCACAAATATTCGTGTTAGTCACACATTTGCCCCTGCCAGGGTTCTAACCCAGGACTCAGTAGGTGCACAACAAATTGCGTCAACCACGTCGTCAATAATAATGCATGCCTTGGCGTAGGCTTTATTTCCATCCGCCTATCGCTGTCTCTTGCTTTAATTATCCAATGTAGCCAGAATCATACAACAAAAATTTCGACTGGCTCGCCATCTTTCTTTTAACTTGGTATACATTAATCAACACTAATTTTCAACAAAACGAACTTATAAGACGTCACGTCAGGAATCTTTCTCGAATATTCTTTTTGATTTTTGTCTTCAGCAGTGCGACGCTTGTTCGAACCCCACAAAGGAATCGCATTAATCGGTCTCGTAATTAAAAAGAGCCTTTTAATTTGCGACCTGGCGCCGCCTTGCCTTAAGAAAGTATGAATAACAAGATTGGACGATTTATATAGTGATGTTTTTGGCTTTGGTTCAATTGGGATAACGACTTATGTTAAATTATACAGCATACGGTGGTTATATGAATAATTAGCGGAATATGTCACAAAACAAAAATAAAAGATAGATTGAAATATGTGACTTCAAAGATGCGGAAAATTTATGCATTTTTTTGATCTAAAATTAATTTTGAAATTGTTTTCATAATCCTCATAATTTCGTAAAACAATAATTGTATATCAGCCATGAACTTAAACGCACTTTTCGTCTTTCGTCTCCATAAGAATATTGTAACCGTAACATTATGATGACGTCAGGATTAATTAGGTGGTCATTTTTATGGAGCGTTTTTAGCGCTCCGTGGGAATGTTGAACCTTGACGGTCATTTCTGACTTTCAAAGCAGTCTAAGTATAGTCCCATTAGACATTTGATCCCAATAAAAAAATGCATCGATTGACATCTTCAAAATAAAATCTTCCCGCCTATTGTGTATTTGTCAAAACAAGATGTTGATTTAGCTGCCTTTCCATTTTTAAACATATATTGTATACTCTTTTTGACTTCATAACGTCTTATAAATCGATGAACGCCGGCTGCACGCACGAAAAAGCATAACTCATTGTCACGTTCGGCCTGAGCCGAGCGTGCAAGCGAGAGCGCGGAACAAACGATAGGGAGGCACGATCGACCTAAGCGCTAACGCATCTATTTTGCTTCAACTCCATCGCATGCGTTATCACGTAAAATTATCGTCCGTAAACCGACCTTACAGACAACCAATTTTTTTTTAGTTTAACCGACATGATGGTCTCATGTTATGGAGCGCATAATTGGCTCGTACCCAAATGGTTCTACAGCGGTCTTAGCAAATTCACTCATTGTCCATGAGACTACACGAGCGTTATAGCTACACACTTGGCCGATGCCAGTGGTATAATGTAAACTAGGCGCGAACAAAGTTATAGAACGAAATTTGCAGTTTGCCTATAATAGCACAACAGATCACCCAAATAGCACTCAGGCTGCACTTATGCAGCCTTTATACAGCTTAGATTAGAATTATAATAGCTGTATTAAGCTCTTATACAGACTGTTTGCTACCTGGGCAAGGGCATATGCTAAGGGTAGTTGACTCAGGGTAAATGTTTATTACGTATATTATTTGACTTTCTAGGGCATATGATGGTTGCGTTTATCACGTGATAAATACGTGACAAAGCATCTGTCACTCACACTCGCATCTTGTCAAAACGTGACGGATGCTTTGTCACTTATTCATCGCGTGATAAAAGCAACCATCATAGGCCCCCAGTTCATACATGTAGAAGACGGTTGAGCGAATTGAAATTGAACAATGATTTTTATTCTGTATTTAGAAACGATTATAACGCTGTCCGCTACTTTCGCCCTTGATAGTGATGTCACCAATCAATACTGTTCTTTCGTTCAATGGCCAGTTTCTTTTGTTTTTTTGTTAGTTTGCTTGTACGTTTGACTTTTTTATGTAAATTAAATCTCTCTTTTTCTCCAGTATTTCTATTTTATTGCAATATTCGTTCAAACACTTAGAAAAGAGCAGACTAGAATATAATATAATAGGTATTTATTTGCTTAGAATAAGGATTTAAGAACAAAATTGTCATAGAATTGTGGAAATGAAAATGAAAATGAAAAATTTATTGAAAATTGAAAATTTACAGGTCCTTTTCATATTACATATTTTTAATGTGTATAATTTAAATAATTGCATGACAATATGTAGGTAGCTTATCCTGATATCTGTTATTTAAATACTAGCATGCAAATTATATTGGACATTAGGTACATCTCACAATAGAGGGAATTCTTCACACTGTAATACATGTTTTCGTTTAATATTTAGTTGCGTTAATTATTTTTGTTAAAGCAGTCACGTCTGCTAATGTTTACAATCAAGCAAACAATTTAATAGTTCAGGTGGTTCAGGCACGGTTCGAATGAATTTTGCTTCGAATTGATGAGGTTTTATGCTGTCGACTACTTTGTCTTTGATGATATTTGATGTTGCTTGTCATGTTAGTTTAAAGGGGTTGTTACAAGATTTTAACTGTCTTTCAAACTCAACGTTACTTGTAGATAATCAGAGCGCTATCAAACTGATGGAGTCAAATGAAAACAGTAAGAGGTCAAAGCATATTGATATTAAATATCATTTTATTAAAGATTTGATTAGCAAACGATTAGTAATTGTAAAGTATGTGAACACGAAAGAAAATGTTGCAGACATTTTAACAAAAGCTTTAGGAAAACAGAAACATAATTATTTTGTAGAGAAACTAGGTTTAATTGAATAGTTTATTTGTATGCCAAAAGTGTTATCATAATTATTATGAGGTTTAATGTTCATCTACGTTTTATTGTCATCTAAAACAAAAGTTTAACATTGAGGGGGGAAAGGGGTTAGAGTGAAGACCACTATCCTTCTTATACTGAGCGGTTAGTATTTTGTCTTGTTTGTTTTATTATTTATTTGTTTTTCAATGTTTAACTTTAGTTATAGATATAGTTATTAGTTTGTTTCTAACTTTATGATTGCGACAATTCTTATTCCGGGGTGAATTAGAATTGCGGGGGGATGATGAGGTTTTATGCTGTCGACTACTTTGTCTTTGATGATATTTGATGTTGCTTGTCATGTTAGTTTTACTTTATGAAGAAATAAAGAATTGTACGGACGCAAATATTGTTTGTATAATAAACTTAGGAATATGGAGACTTCCAGCTACGCAGAAGGTAAATTAGGGATTTAACACGAATATGCCTGTCTGTGATTGTATTTTTCTTTATTTATTTCCGTGTTACCGGTGAGCGTAAACAAAACATAAATCCGTAAACATATTCCTACCATGTTTACATAAAATAATACCCTAGGCCTATGAACGCTTCAATCAGTATTCCGCATAGCCGTATAACTACGTTAGTTCGCCAGACGTGAAATTTGCGGCGATAAATCAGAAAGTTCCGACAGCGGGCGCACCCTTGTCAAACTAACATTTTTTTTATTGCCAAGTTGTGATTTGAATACGCATTTGTAGGCTGGTTTGACACGGTGTTGATTTTGCGTGAAGTACGCAGGTTGGAAACAATAGGTTTTCATGTCTGTGTTGGTTGCAAGTATTTACTTCAGTGGTTGTTCATTCTGGAATAGTCTTTAACAGCGGGCAGTTTTTGTATGGGCGCGCGTCACCAACCGTACAACAAACACCATCTATTGGTACATTTCTTTGTCCTATAATCACGCCAAAGCGGATGGCCAGATTTTCATCAATGTTGGTACCTACAGGAATACTTGGATATCCAAAGGATACTTTTTACCCGACTTCGTTAAGGAAACCAGTTATACGCGGATGAAGTTGCCTTTGGTGCCTTTTATTGACGTATATCGGGTATGGTCTGTAACTGAAGCAATAAATTTGAAGAGTAAGATCTATGTCTTCATGTTGGAAATTTGTCGTATCAAACTCTTAAAATACGGTTTTTAGAGGTTCATGGATTGTAAAAAAATAAGAGGCCTTATACGTTTTAATGTATTTCTTTTTCATATTATGACAAAATAAATTGATGATTTTAACCAACTTTTTAATGTGAATTATACTTTTCCCTGAGTTCTAGATAGTAACATAGCTATTTCATGCTTTCATTGTGTGCAGTCGAAAATAAGTAAAAAAAAAAACAGTTTTCTGCGTGAATTTTGTCTATTTCGAGTAGTTTAAATTTGCAACAAAAATTATCCGTTATGTATGTGTGTAGGTTTTAAATATATACAAATAAATCGTAATTTTTCTAAGTAGTAACATTGATATTTTAGGTTTAGAAACACGTTTGACCATAGAGAAAAATGTCTAAAACAATCCGTATTTTTGAACGGATAACGAGTCTTAAACTGTATTTTCAATTCGTAAACCCCCGTCGCATATGTATGGCCCTCACCTTCGGATCGGGCCACAAGCACCTGCGATCTAGAACATTCATGAATTCCCCGCCCTAGGTATATAATGTACTATTGCTATTATGATACATGTAGTTGTAGTAGCTTTGTTGTAATATAATATTACCAAGTATACTCACAACATTGTACAGAGAAAACCCAAACATCACTCCTAATATCAGTTTCTATGAACTAATGGAAACTTATCCGCCACTCGTACCACAGACGTCATAGCGTAATAATATGACAGCTAGTGCACTAGCCTCGAAAACCGTTTCAACAATATTTAAACAAAAACCCAATATAGAAGAAACATATCCGCCACTCGCATGCTGACAGCATGCAGGGTAATCATACCTATGGCAACACTTGAAATACGTTGATAAAACCAAATTAAAATAAATATAATTAAATTAACATGTTTATTATAAATGTGACAAGATTGGTGGGATACAAGAAGCGAATTTATGGAATCAACCATGTACATACGACAGATCTTTGCTATTAAGCAGTAAGTGACATTAACAAGTAACAACCGACCAAGTAACGATTATGACCGACCTAGCAAAGCGTCTCTTTTTATTAATCAGCGTTCTGCAGTTCTCTGAACCGATTCTCATAAAATTTAATGTCCGGTAAGTTATAGATTTATTGAAGTGAAACTTCTAATGCAACTTCCAACAAGGTTGCGTTAAATGTTTAACGTTTAACGCTACCGTGGAGGGGGTAGGAAAGCACTGTTGCGTTAAACGTTCAACGCAACAATCCCACGGACAATGCAATGGATTTAAGGTTATGTCAAGGTACGTCTCTGTGAATATCAATTGATTGTTAGGTCTTCTCTTTTGAAATTACAATTTCTACCCCATCCTATTTTCATTTCCACATTACGCAGTTTCACTTCTTCCGCGCGGAGGGCCTCCACACACTATTTTTTTTGTTTAGTTTTTTTTAAACGGCGGGCATATGGGGGGTTAAGTTCAAACTGTAAAACGACAAATTTCAGTAATTTTGAAACGTACTTGCGAGGTCTACGGTTCACAGCATCATCAGTTAGTTTGTTAATCATACATAAAAACGCGGCGGTTTTATCTCAAATGAACTCGCTGTGTTACATTCCACACTCAGTGGGAACCGCAGGCCAGGGTTTGCAAATTGAGGTGGTTTCCGCCGGGATCCGAACTCGGATCCTTGTCCACGGAAGTGGGCCTTTTGCTTAAGAGCATGCCAGTTATGTGGAGCGTAGAGCGACGGTTTTATAGGTTACTGTAAGATATCCACAACTTAATGACTTAATGTTTTTTTTTCTTAGTCGGTTATATCAATCGTTATGCCGCGCTATCTCTGTTCTAAAATTGTTTAAAATATTTTTAGCGAAGAAATGTTTTTTACCCATAGGTGGCGGTATACGGCTGGCACCGCGTTCCCTTTCAAGTCCTACTACTACATTCTTGGATATCCCACTATTCTCTCATTTTCTCAAAGGTGGTGGCTGGAAGAAATCCCTTATCTCTACGTATTTGTACGTATCTGGTGTTTTTAAAATAGTTTTTTCTCAAACATGCAATGAAATATCGTCATAGCGTGCGTTAAAACAGACTTCGAAGTGTCACGTTTCGGGTGGAACAATTCGAGAGAACTGTAAAGGAGTTTCATACAAAATTTAAGGCCTAGGCTGGGAACTATTTCTTTTAAACATGGCGTCTGTGTTCATGAACGGGCTAACCAGCTGAATTATGTTTTTTTGAGTGGTGTACTTTTTTATTCATTGCATATGTTTGAGAAAAGCACTATACAAATACATGCCTTAGCCCTGAAAAGGGCTTGCCGGCTTCGTATCACTATCCGGCAAGCCCTTATTTCCCGGCGTTTGTAGTAATGTACTATTTGGTAAAATAAAGTGTTTCCATGGACAGAGATCCGCAGGATTATCGATCTAACTTAATGCTCCTAAATATGCCTGTCTGTGAAGACACAGACAGGCATACTTTTTGCCACAGCGTGTGAATTGCTACCCCCACCGAGCTTTAAAATTCAGCCTTTATGTTTACAAATAATATGTGCTTACTTTGACTGATATCTGAACGTCGAAGGACGAAAAGCGATAGGTAGGCCAAGAAAGCGATGGATGGATTGTGTGAGAGAGGACATGAGAAAGAAAGGAGTAAGCGCTGAAATTATGAATAATAGAGATGAAACATGTTGTGCCGACCCTACATGAGTGGGAATAAAGGGCATGATGACCTTGATTGATATCCAGCTTAATGTCCTATGTCGCCTGGATGGGGCCAAGGGCGTCCACAGTAAGCCACCATCCCGGACGGTCTTACCATTCGTATTTCACTTCGCTCCAGCACTTCACACTAATATTATAAAGGCGAAAGTTTGTGAGCGTGTTTATGTGTTTGCTTGTTCCTTCTTCGCGCTCAAACGTCTGAACCAATCTTGATGAATTTTGGTATGAAGGTAGCTGACACTCTGGATTAACCCATAGGCTACTTTTTATCCCGAAAAATATGTTTGTTCCCGTCGGATGATGGTAATACCGCGCGACGCAGCTAGTCTAGCATAAGTGACACGCGATCTTTTGTCGCACGTCGTATACTATCTGGCACTTTCCTTTAAATACCGTGCGAGCAAGACAAGCGACACTAAGTCGCGCGACATGCGAAGTCACGGCTAGATATCCCACGTAGTAACACACAGGCTGCAAAAGCACTTAATATTATACAGCCTGTATACCGCTTAAATCTGAGTTATATATACAGGTTGGAACAGATCGAGGGACTTTTAAGCAAACAGAAAATTGCTCAGACTGAGTACTTCATTTTTCACCAATAAACTATGTAAATATTTCTATCCATTTTTGAGATACAGTTTGTTAAACATTAGTGTAAAAATTTGCACATAATTTATCAACCCTAGCATATTTTGAACATCGCTTAAGTTAGACAGGTGTCAGTTAAAATGTAAATAAAACCTTTGAATTAGTAGGTGACAACACTGATATTAAAATATTTTATTGTGATGACTTTTTTTTACTTTTAAATCCAGCTTTACACTTTTCCCTATTCCAGCTTTTCGCTTTTTTTTGTGTTAACTCAGATGACACTATTCTGTCAGTCTTTAGAAATGTTCCACCCTGTATACTGTATAAGCTTATATACAGCCTGCTTGCTAGCTCGCTGCAGTGATCGTCCGCAGTCAGGATTGCTTGCCTAGGGCGACCACGTTCCCGTTTATTTTATAAATAAGAACAAAATTAATCAAATTGTTTACATTTCTTTCGGCTGTATTGACGCAAACCCGTTTTAGTACATCGATGTTTAATACTCGGCTCGTTGATCCTCAGATCATCGACCGTGTTGAAATTAATTAAGTAATTCGTCAAATATTGTTTTGTATAAGAGTTTATTTTGTGAATTGATTAACACATAAATAAACATACGGACTAAATATTAGGCAAAAACGTTTAACAAAATTATATTTATGATTATGAGAGAAGATTTTATTGCTGGCTTTGGTTTTTTACATAAACGTCAATTGCTCGCATCAAATTCGATTAATGTACGATTCACATTGACCGGGCCGCGCCGGGTCGGCTGCCGTCCCCCGCACCGGGCGCTCTGGCAGCCGGCAGCGGCCGACGGCGTCCACTGACCAGGTCGGGCGGGTTCGGCTGCCGCCACGTTCCAGCGGGCGCTGGAGCGCCCGGCGGCAGCCGTCTGCGTCCGTCCGAGCGATTAATCTACTAGGGCGACGGAGGAACGAACGGAGCCGATGGCGTGCGGCGGTAAGCGAACGGAGCCGCTTACGCGCAACGACAGCCGAGCACCTCCGTCCGCGTCCGCAAGCGCCCGATCGGCCGGCAGCGGCGCCAATAACATTCGAATATGGGATCTGACTGTTGTACAGAAGCTGTACATTCCATTCGAATTTGACTACATCTTAAAACTTTCAACACCGGGAACCCGCTCCGTGGGCACTGTGCTCGTAGCGAGTTTTCGCTACATACGCATTTCCCCTGTTAGGTATCGGTAGCGCTACGAAATCCTCTACGAAATAACGGGATCTAGCGAGTTTTACCCCTGTTTTAAATTGTCATTTCATGAACCGAAAATTTTGTAGCTATATACTAAAAAAAACCGGTCAAGTGCGAGTCGGACTCGCGCACCGAGGGTTCCGACAAACACTTTCCGTCCTTATTTATTATTTATTTATTTATTCAGGACTACCAACAGATAATACATCTCGGACCAGCAACCGCAGCGTAGGACGTCCACCTACAAGATGGACAGATGACCTTATAAAGGTCGCCGGAAGGCGCTGGATGCAGGTCGCTTCCAACCGGTATATATGGAAGTCCAAAGGGGAGGCCTATGTTCAGCAGTGGACGTCCTATGGCTGAGATGATGATGATGATGAATACATCTTACATGCTCTTATATCTAGGTGTAACAATCATGGCTGATGCTTATCTAATTATAGGTAACCACATCCTTAAGTGGTTAAGTTAAGTTTGCACCTGGTCTGTATAGCGTCCCATACAAATGAGGTGCAAAGTTAACGCAACCAATCACGTTAGTTGTATGGGACTCCCCCTTATATATTTATTTTATTTATTTTTTTGTATTTTTTGTTATAATATACGGCAATAGAAATACATCATCTGTGAAAATTTTAACAGTAAAGCTATCACCGTTCTTGAGATAAAGCCTGGTGACAGACGAACGGACGGACGACGGATGGACAGCGAAGTCTTAGTAATAGGGTCCCGATTTTACCCTTTGGGTACGGAACCCTAAAAAAATATCAATTTGAAAAATATGGACTAAGCCAGTTTTTCCCCTAACCCCTTTTTACACTTTTAACCTAATTAACCAACCAAACTTTACAAGTTGTCTAAAGATTATGTCGATAACATTCGTTAGTAGGTTAAATTTAGGGACCTCGACCCAAAGCTATATAATAGGAAGGTTGGTTTATGTAATGGAGTGGCCTGAAAACACGTCTACACGCCAATCACAGGCCCCTGCGCAATAGAAATAGTTTTCTCGTTAAAAGAGGGCACATTAGGGTCGTGCTACACCGGAGGCTCGGGTGTGTAACGTTAGCTTATCTTCTATCACGTTATTATAAAGGCGAAAGTTTGTGAGTGTGTTTATGTGTATGTTTGTTACTTCTTCACGCTCAAACGTCTCGACCAATTTGGATAAATTTCGGTATTAAGGTAGTTGACACCCTGGATTGACACATAGGCTACATTTTATCCCGAAATAATGTACTGTTCCCGTGGGATGAACGAGTAACACCGCGTGGCGCAACTAGTTTATTTATATAAACTTTATTGCACAAAACTAACACAAATTATAATGGGTCTATCGTGACGAATCGTATCGTATAAGACGCGCATCGCGACGCGTTAGATTATGAAGGTAAGTAAGGAATATCGCGAGAGATCCGTTATATTTGTGTTTATTATGTGTAGAAACCGCGAGAGTATAAAGTGTATAAAGTGTTTTATTCCACAAAACAAAAGTCAGTACAAGATTTCAGATTCAGGTTATTGGTGTTGGTGCAATAAAGTATTGTTGTATTGATGGCGGACTTGATGCCAAATGGCATTCTGAACCATTCAACCATAGGACCAAACAGAGATACTTGAAGTTGGTTCAAATAATAAATGTAATTGTACAGAGAGCATCTAGGCATCTTTTATATACTATTGGCCCAAGAATGGGAAAATGAAGCTAGATAGAGACACGACATAGTCATGCTCGCAGGAAGGGGGTAAATGCAAGCGGGCCAGAATCACAGCAAATGGAAAATGCATGGAGGGGCCCTAATCGAGCAGTGGATAGATATGGTCTGATGATGATGATCTTATTGGTCAATCCACGATCAACTGCATATCCTACTATCAAGCTTTATATGCTAACGCTTAACAGTACTTAGGATAAACTAAATACAAAATTTAAAACAAAACCCTATACAAGTGTCTGGTTAAATAAGGCCCTCATTTAATGAGTGGGATAAAAATGATATTAAATCTGAATAAACAACAAGATTTGGAATTCATAGCTTCAATATTGGCTGAGGTCACTTGTTACAATCAAAGATGAAAATCTTGGAAACGATTGCAAGTTTAAAAACAAAATAAACCATCTCGACCGACAAGGCGTTTGTTTAAAATAAACCGCTTTCAAATCGTTCCATCCATTTGGACGCTACGATGCTACAGACAGATACACAAATACCTACACATTGTCACACCCCTTTTTTTTCGTCGCGGGTTAAATTAATTTAGTCGCGGAACTTTGATGGCATTATCAAAATTATTGGGGAATATATTAATTCCGTAAGCTGCTTCTTACGCTCAGCTACAATTCATAGGATTCTGGAAGTTTGCCTAAGCCTCTCGAGGCGTCGAAGACTTTGCAACATAACTGTTTTTTTCTTGCTTATTAAGTAAAAAAGACACACGTTTCCATTGTTAATTACATTTCATTATACGTACACAAATACTATTACATACCAAAGATTATTACATCCCTTGGCTTAACCGAAAACATAATTATTTTCTTAGAAACTACAATTTAAATGTTATTTACTTCTCCTGCTCAAAAATTACGTTATTTTAGCTTCGCGTAATGGCTTATTTTAGCCCTTTGTCAAACAATCTACTATTGTTTACAATGAGGCGAAAAATACAAAAAAGGTGGTATAATATGGTAACGGTAGATGACGCTACAATGCCACCCTAAAGCAAGCAATAAGCAATGGGTTGAAAAATTCAATAGCTCACGCATCACGTTCTGTGGTCCAATAGGTAGAACGCCCGTGTTGGTCCAGAAAGCCGTTGGAGACGCAGGTTTGACCCTGCCTAAACCATTATTTTTTTCTATTTTTCGCTTCCTATGCGTAAACATTTGGTTTTCGCTAGCATATGTTACCGCTTTAATAAAAAAATATAAAAATAATCTACTATTATTGCACACCAAAATTAATAATAGTCCTCCTTGACGAGTCCGTCAATGGCGAACCTGGCTCCATGACCTTCACGAGCGGCGATCATGTGCCCGAATATGGCTTGCAAAACCAAATTTGGTTTTAAAGGTTCTGTTGCACGGCGCGCAATGCAACTCACCCTTGTTGTTGTAGGTATACGTATAGGAAGGCTTTGGACGAGTCTTTATGTTAAGGCGTTTTGCGTCGAGGTCTTGCAAGCGACGCTCCTCAAAAACAGCGACCGCCTTATGAACAGAGCTGCGCCATACCCCTCTCTGTTGTGCAAGGTCTTCCCAACTATCGCATGGGATGTTGCATGCGGTAAAATGGCGTTTGATGACGTCCTTGTATCGCAGGAGCTGACCTCCTGGCTTGCGCTTACCTGCCTTTATCTGCGAATAAAACACAGCCTTAGGTAGTCTGGTATCATCCATGCGCACGAGATGCCCGCACCATCTCAGCTGACCTTTCATAAGCAGGGACTCCACACCATCAAGATTTGATCGTCTTAATACTTCAGTGTTCGATACTCGGTCCTGCCACTTAAGGCGAAGTATCGAACGAACGAAAAATTGAACGAACACCAAAATTATACACAGCATCACACACTACACAACACAACATTTTCAGTAACACACTACCTATAGGTATAGCGCTTCAAAATAGACGCTAATACTATTTGGTAGCTCACTCTCGGCACTCTCGCAATTTTAGAGTAGAGTATCGGGAATTCCCGTCACAAACATTTTGTAATACTATAGAATTATTATCCTACATTCGTGGTACTATCCTTTCAAGTTTCAAACGCTGACACGAAATAGTAATAGGGGTGTAGACTGATGTAGATTTATACAACATATCTATGAATAAAAATAGCTCAATATGTCACGTCTTAGGTATATTTAACTTTGACGGTAATTTGTGACTTTTAGAGCAGTCTAAGTGTAGTTAGTCCCACATAGACATTTGATGCCATTAAAAAATATAATAGATTTACATCCTCAGAACAAAATCTGCACATCTAAATTAGCCAAATACTTACCTCTAATATTAGTGGCTGAATCTTGAGGTCATTATCCACGTTATTCCAGCACAAGGACGGGAATACATGTTTCCTAGCTTCAGCGTATCTGACAGTATCGACGAGGCTCGATACGCCCGCATCATCCCTCCCTGTCCCAACTTTACTGATTTATTGGGCCTCTATTAATTCCGTAAGCCGCTGGTTATGCGTGGCTACAATTCGTTGGGTTTTGGAAGTTTGTCCAAACATCTGGAGACGTTGAAGACTAGAGTCGGACCACAATAACTCATCCAAGCAAATGAACTGTCAAACGCATAAAAACGATAATAACCAAAGGGTAACCAACAATCTTAGTACCTACTTGCATATTTTTATTTCAAATTTACCTTACAAACTTTTATCTTGTTTTAATCCCCTTAGAGCCCTTAGAGTAAGAATGTAAATAACGGCTGAAGTTACTGTTTATTACAGTATGTGAACTCACTAAATACAACGTAAAAGTCCTCCGAAATATCTTTTGTAAATCTTTTGTAAATATACCTATTTATAAGTACAATACTGATCAAAGCATAACTTACCAAGATGTTTTTTTTTATTAATATTCACTTTGCTAAAAATCTGACACTTGTTTAAAGATTAAGAATAACGCACAAGTATCAAGACTAATTAGTACCATATCTTTAGTGTAGTCATATACCATTTTACAGAAAAAAAAAACTAAAATTGCTGAGGCAATGGTAATATTTTAGCCAGACTATATTCGCAATTCAAACCGCGTTTTTGTATTCCTCGCTCAGTTAAAAAAAGGTACGACTTGTCAGTTCACTCGACTTGATTTTCTTTTGTCTGCAATAGGTATACGTATCAAATTCAAAACACGTGTATAACATTGCTCAACTTAGAATAACTAAAATATTTGTATGATGAACATCTAAGGTAAACGCAGGTATTACCGACCCCCTTAAGGCAATTTCAAAATGAACCATCATTTTTAAGGGTGCTGATTGCTCTCAGATTCACGTTTTTATTTTTTTACGTTTGTATTATGTGTAAACTCTATATTTTCTATGTTAAAGGCTACTGAATAAAGGTCTATACTGTATAAAATAATTTATATAACGACGAAGTCGATTGTTGCTAATACCGACTCACAAAAATGCCTGTGAAGCTATTAACGATTTTTATGCAGCTATCACCGATCGTAAAAATCTATATACGATCGGTAATAGCTTCTTACTGTTGCTACTACCGACCCCTATGGATCGCTAATACAATTTGTTAGTGCAAACATATAATTTATCAGCGACTCATAAAAAGTAGGTATTTTTTATTAAGTTACACCTTCTGACTTTAAAACAGATTGTAATTAATTAATATAACATGAAATATGAACCCATGCACACAGTTTTAAACAAAAAACAATAATTTTTAATGTAACAATTCAAGAATCGACCTTCCAAAAATATGTCATTATTAGTTCAATTAACAACGTGATAAAAAAGAAAGTAGAGAACAATACGTATGTCGCTAATATATTTTTACAAAGAACGATGTTTTTATTTAAATTGGGCTATTAAGTACCTGTGTTATTGTCATATAATGACATAATAGAGAAAAAAACGAAACTCTATTCTGAGGCCATTAACGACTTATGGGTCGGTAATAAAAATTGTAAGTGCAAACATATGATGTATTAGCGACTCATAAAAAGTAGGTATTTATTATTAAGTTACACCTTCTGACTATAAATCAGATCGTAATGAATAAATATAACAAGAAATATGTACCCATGCATACAGTTATAAACAAAAAACAAAGAAAGTGTCCGGTCACAAAGTAGGTGAGATATACAATAATCTATATACGATCGGTAATAGCTTCTTACTGTTGCTACTACCGACCCCTATGGATCGCTAATACAATTTGTTAGTGCAAACATATAATTTATCAGCGACTCATAAAAAGTAGGTATTTTTTATTAAGTTACACCTTCTGACTTTAAAACAGATTGTAATTAATTAATATAACATGAAATATGAACCCATGCACACAGTTTTAAACAAAAAACAATAATTTTTAATGTAACAATTGAAGAATCGACCTTCCAAAAATATCTCATTATTAGTTCAATTAACAACGTGATAAAAAAGAAAGTAGAGAACAATACGTATGTCGCTAATATGTTTTTACAAATAACCGATGTTTTTATTTAAATTGGGCTATTAAAGTACCTGTGTTATTGTCATATAATGACATAATAGAGAAAAAAACAAAACTCTATTCTGAGGCCATTAACGACTTATGGGTCGGTAATAAAATTTGTAAGTGCAAACATATGATGTATTAGCGACTCATAAAAAGTAGGTATTTATTATTAAGTTACACCTTCTGACTATAAATCAGATTGTAATGAATAAATATAACAAGAAATATGTACCCATGCATACAGTTTTAAACAAAAAACAAATATTTATAAATGTAACGATGCATGAGTCGACCTTCCAAAAATATGTCAATATTGGTTAAAATAAAAGCGTAATAAAAAAGAAAGTAGACAACAATACGTAGGTCGCTAATACATTTTGACAAAGAACAGATGTTTGAATTTCAATTGGTCTATTGAACTACCTGTGTTATTGTCATATAATAATACAATATAGAAAAAACCGAAACACTATGCTGAGGCCATTAACGACTTATGACTCGGCGATAGCTGCCACAACTAAAACTGATGAAGCTAAGACCGTCCTATTTTATTTTAAGGTTTTATCGTTTCAAATAGCTTTTTTTTCAATAAAATTTGGTATGAAATCCAGTACTGACACTCAACGGAACATATTTAATAACACAACAAAAAGTATAGCACTCACTTATTCGAATAAATCGCTTAAGTAGAAAAGTCACGTGCCTACCTGATGGATTAAGGCCTAGTACGACGTGAACTGCGCCCACGCTGTCTCCGCACAAACTGGGTTATTTTGTCTCTTTTTTGCACTTTCACACACACTAACACAAAAGTAAATGATGGTCTAGGAACCAACGTGTGCGTAGCTTCAGCTATCTATAGCTAGAATAGTACAGGAAGCGTAAAAATTGACTTTCAATTTATAGGTCGGTATTACCTGCAGATTTTCGATGGGTCGTTGATACCTGCGTTTACCTTATTTAAATTAAAGTCAACAAATTTTGACTTTCTTAACTTTAACTTCCCGTTTGAGTTTGAGTTTTGGTTCAAGCTCACCAAGCTCTATAATGATTGTATTATGAAAACAACTAGCTAATAATTATTATGTGTTTCTCAAACATGCAACGAAATGTCATCATAACGTACGTTATGTTATAACAGGCTTCGAAGTATCACGTTCCGGGCGGAACAACTCGAGATAACTGTAAAGGAATAAAGTTTAAGGCCTAGGCCGGGAAATATTTTTTTTTAATGATGGTTATAGGATACTTTTAACCCTATTCGGGTTAAGGATAGGATACTTTTAATCTATAACCATTTTTTGATGTTAATAGTGTTGTGGATGGAGAGGGATCCGCCTTGGACTTTTCTTCAAGTAAACTCTAGTTACATGGTGAACTAAGGTTTTATTCACTGAGATATTAATTTACTAAAATTATTACATGTTGCTGCGTGTGAGTAGTAACGAACGACCACCAGAACCACAGATCTAATAAAGCTAGTGTTGCCAGGTTGGCATAGACTAAAGAAGAGGTGCGTTCGAGATTCACAACAAATAGACAACATATGTATAATTATATATAAATTATGTATATCGTCGTCTAGCTTTGCTTAGTTTGGGACTAGGTCGATTTGTGTATGGTTGTCCCATAATATTTATTTACCTATTTATTTATTAGTTTTGGATGTCAAGCTATCTGTACCAAAATTGGGTAAAATTCGCCCTGCCGTTTTGGCGTGATGAGACGCCAAATAAATTATGACCAATAGATTGCGCCAGACTGGCGTGGCACCGCGCACTCATACAAAACAAAAGATGATCCTGTATCGCACTGTTAAGATTTCTTTCATTGAAATCCCTTTTCCATAGACAAGTGCTTCTGAATACAAATCTAGAATGTTGTAATTGTGTAGAAAACGTAAAAATATTAGAAGCGCGTTCAGTTTTATCTTGTTATTTATATGCTTCAATATTAAAGGCGGACTTACGGATGATTTCATTTATAAAAACATTAAATACCTGAAGATATTTTCTTCTAGGAATCTGAGATCATTTGTGTAAGGGTCAAGATTTAAGGGAAAAGTTCTTTTGAACTCAAACCCCTTTAAACCTGGTACCTACTAGGGAATAAATATCAACGAGGTACTCTGTCAAGCTTTCTCAGAAGAAGAGAACCAAGGGCAAAAATAATGAAAAATAAAGATATTTTTTTTAGGAACCCCAAATTTTTGCCTGTTATTTTGCCCGTGTCAATTTTTATTACACTTGTTTGCAAAAAAGTTGATAAAAGCGGTAGATATTATAAATGTACCATTTATAATATCGGATAATGTTTATCAGATCTAGGAACTATTTGAAAGCTGAGGCAATAATGGAATAACAATTAATTTACTTTTTACCTCACCAGCTCAAACATGGTGATTTTGCTGCGAGATAACAGTGAACAAAATGCGATTTTGTTTCGAGCGTGAGTACAAAGTAGCTTTTTAATATTTCAGTTTTTGCCCACGAATTGTTATAGGCCCACTTGCACCAAAACTTCGAGTTAACTCAGGGTTTACTAACTCAGAGTTAAAATGTTAAATTTTTAACTCGTACTTTTCTTTGCACCAATAGAAATTGAGTCCTAGTTAACTAACCCGAGGTTGATGTAACATTCATTCACTCTATTCATATCCGAGCAAATGTGATAGAATAAATGATGAATGATTTAATTGTTGTGCTCTCCGTCGGTCTACAGTACTTTGCATAAGTCTATACCATTATGTCAGATTTGGAATGACATTTCGTTATTTAACATATGATATATCTGTATTAACTATCAGTCAAGCGTCATTATTGTTTTTGGGCGAGTTGTGTCTGTATATTTTGTTTTAAACTGCTCGTTTTTCGTGCCCCAAATTTTTCAAATAGCGAGAGTTTGATACTTTGTGATATGGTAGCGAAGTTTAAGCATACACTTGAAAACAAAAAACAAGACGAGTTCAAATTGTTATTTTTATTTTCTCTTGTATTTTTTTATTGCTTTACGAGTTAAAAAAATAATGAAACTATATAAACAAAATCTCGAAATAATAAATAAACATGTCATGTATCTGCAAAATCTTCCAATTTCATCAAATACCTAATGACAACAACCGTGTAGGTTGTGAGACTTGTGAGGGACTTGGTATGACAGCTGTGTTGGCATGTATCATAATTATAAATAATGACACAAAGGTAAATTAAGAAAGAAACATTGAATGCGATCCACTACAATCTAAGCAGGGCTTGAACCTGCGACCTCTGCGTTACCGGCGCATTGCTCTGCCAACTGAGCTATTAGATAGAATGAGGTAAAGCGCACATCCTAGGGTATGGCTAATGCGCATAAGCATTTCAAACACATAGTGCAGAGGGCACTCCAGTAGCGTATGAATTATGGAATGAAAGATTTGGTGTGATTGACGTAGCGATCTAATAGCTCAGTTGGGAGAGCAATGCGCCGGTAACGCAGAGGTCGCAGGTTCAAGCCCTGCTTAGATTGTAGTGGAGTGCATTCAATTTTTCTTTCTTAATTTACCCTTGTGTCATTATTTATAAAAATAAAAATGTGGTATTCCCATATAAAAAAAAGAATCGATAAAAAGATTCTATAAAAATATTTAGAACAGCGCCATCTCTCTCGCAGTCTTCACACTTGCTGTAAAGCAATGGAGACAGGGGATCCTGCATGTAAAGCGCACATCCTAGGGAATGGCTAATGCGCATAAGCATTTCAAACACATATGACGCAGAGGGCGCTTCAGTAGCGTATGAATTATGGAATGAAAGATTTGGTGTGATTGACGTAGCGATCTAATAGCTCAGTTGGAAGAGCAATGCGCCGGTAACGCAGAGGTCGCAGATATTCAAGCCTTGCTTACATTGTAGTGGATCGCATTAATTTTTTTTTTCTTAATTTACCTTTGTGTCATTATTTATAAAAATAAAAATGTGTATTTCCACATTAAACATGGAATCAATAAAAAAGATTCTATAAAAATATGTATTATAATTTCAATTAAATTATATTGTTTTTCCTTTTTTAGGAGCAGGTATCTATATTCTAATAAATAATATAATTGAAATCAGCAACAAAGGCTATAAACATACCTACACCTGAATGGTTGAAAAAAAAAGTACAAAAAGTCGAATAAGTTCTCGCTTTTGACGTGAAAAGTTGTGTGTGCTACACGAGAGCAAAGTTTTTGCATCTCGAGCTGTTGAGTCCCTCGCTTCATTCAGGATTCTAACCTAGAATCACTCGCTACGCTCGTGATGCAAACGTTGGATCCTTCGCTTACCCGGAACTAAAAATCAGCACTCGCAACAAAAAACAACTGCACAAATAACTATTGGTACATTTGCCGTAAAATTATCAATTATTTTAAGCATGCTTCTTTTACAATGCACCAAGTTAAAGACACTTAAACATTCCCTCTGCAATCTCTGCATTACGAAATGATATCTTCCAATTTCAAGAGCTAGTTTGAGCAAAAGGCAAGAAATTGTATTTCCGCCTTCTCCAATTCAAAAGTCTTGCTCTTTAGTAATGCCTCACTTAAATTTGCACTTTGAATCTGTGCAGAAAATGGCTTTAGTCTTGTTTTCTTAGACAAGGTCCGACTTTTGTTCCCGGACACAGAGTAAAATATTACAGAGGGTTCTCCCTTTTATACTTCAAAACCCAATCGCACTTTGCTGTCGGGGTTTTTTATATAGGTTCAAAGGAAACTACTACTACTACAAAAAAATATTTTACCACCGTACCGGACATGATGTAAGGTAACCCTGTTTTCTTTTTATCATATCTATAAATCCACTTATACGATTTTCATAATACGTGAAAAATCAAATTTCAATGTATTATAAAATGCACAACCCTAGATTGCTTTTTTTTAACGTAAATCGTAATCTAGGTCGTATTATTAAAATACGCAACATACGATTTGAGACGTAAACTCAAATATTTCACCTAAGTGCACCCACGACGCCAAGAGCCCTCCAAAAGAGAACCATATTAATTGTGACTTTGGCCGCAGTCCCTTTAATAATTCTGACATAGGTGTAGTGTGCGTATATGTACACACACACTCTCTTCATGTAGATGATATATAAATGTATTGTATTATGATAATTTGACACACAATAAACCTTATACTCAAGCAACCAACACATCTTTTACTCTCCACATCACATGGCGACCCTGCCAGTGCGGCCTTGTGCTGCACTGGCGGCGCGCTGCGCCACCAGTCAAGGACCATGGAATAAAATAAAAATAAAAGTTGAATGAGTGTTTAAAACAATAATAGTAAGGCCAGTGAACAATTGAACTATGTGAAATTCAAGAATCTGAACTTTTTCTTCTTCGTGTGTTTTAAAAATATATATCCGAACTATGAAATAAAAATATTTCAAAATAATTATTGAAAAAAAGAACGCTGTGAAATACGTAAAAATGAAAACTGAAATTTACAAAAGTGTCCCTGAAAGAAAAAACACTACGGCAGTGCAAAAAACTTTTTCGTCAAAAAAAAAACTTATTAAATTAACTGAAGACTTGTATCGGAATCGGTGATGGAGTGATGGTTGCTGCAGGGAGTTGTTCGTGTCGTGAGGAAGGGCAGCATCATCAGGACATGTTTGGAGTAAACCAGGACGTCGAAAAATAATACTTAGAAACGTGACTATGCTGAAGAAATTATCATATTTTTTTGATTACTGACAATAATAATTTACTTATCGTGTCGTATAAAATAATTTTGTATTAATAATAATGGGCACCGTATCCATTATCTGTGTTAAAATTTATAAGAAAATAATTTGGTATGTACGAAGTTTATGCCGCTTGATGACGAATTTTTTTAAAGTATATAATATACCTAGTAGTTTTAACTTTCAATAATTATTGTGTAATAAAAAGCTAAGCCATCCATTTTAACAAATTAATATTATAAATCACGCAAACCATTTATATCATTTCTTCGTAACTCACACGCTACGCTAATAAGGCACGACAATTTCAATAGTCATCATAAAAGGAAAGGTATGCAATCGTCTGTTATTTCATATCAAGTTACTGAGTCAATGTGAAGCTTTGTGCACTGTTTTAGATGATTTAAATTTACATCGTAATGAGTTGATTTTTATGAACAGATTTTAGATATTTGAGATTTTACAATTTTACGGAAGTTTTAATTTTTTCTAGGTTTAGATACTTTTACATTTACTCTATAGATGTGTGTCGTCTTTTGGCCATCTTAGGTTATACATAAGTAATTTAGGGATTAAGGAAATTATTAGGAATTGTAGTATGAAAAATGCATTATTTTTGGATATGACAACATGTTATACACGGACGTGACTAAAATAATGAGAGATAGCGAAGTGATATAAACGAGTGAGAGTTTATAATGCAGAGATTATTAAAATAATAAAAATGTACGAGATTTATTAATATAATAAAAGTAAATAAATAAAAATATAGGTAATGATAAAGAAGGATTTTGTCAGTTACAGCAATAGTACCTATTAGAATGAATAAGTAAGCTTCGATAAAGTTTTAGTGTTGGATTTTATTGGTTTGAAGTTTTCGTAAATGTTTGGAATTTGATTGTGTATGAAACGTTTTAGAAAGGAAAATGATTAGTACTTAGAAAACAGGTAGTTTAAATACGAATAGGTAAATTGATTTAGGAAAAGGATATAAGATGTTCGAAAGCGTTTTTAACATAGTGTTTGGGAAAGCTACGGCAAATAAGTTTGTCAACGAGCAATTAGCCTGATCAACTAAGAGTTATTGACATTTTTATATGCTGAAGTTTTTATGAGGTGAGAGTTCTTTGTAAGGCAATATATGCATGTTTTTTTTAAAGAGAAGGTTATGGAGAATTTATAAGATAATATGATGAATGCCAATCGTTATCTTCGGCGACCCGAGAGGCGCAGTTGAGCGAGTAGGTATATGTAATGTATGTTTAGCAAGGTACACCAGGATACAAGGCAGGCACAGAATCCTTGCCTTCGGATCATGATTTGATCGAGTATCGATTGTGACGAATCTTGGACACATGGAGTGATATATGGACGTGTTAAAAGAAATGCCTGATGTGAATAAATAAATGATATGAAGTATGTGTGCGCGCACTTATATAAAAAAAATCCTTGTATCCTGAACAATGAAATAAATATTATAAAGCCGACCGCAACATAAATAATGTGCTGTGTACCTTGGTGCTTGATAGTGTTGCCAAAGTTGCACGCTAAGTATAATTAATAAATGAGGAATAAATAAGTAATGACGTTAAATAAAATGAGAAAATAATAACAGCTGTGACAAATACTTAAGTATGAAGTTTATTTCAGAAAAACGACAAATATTATATAGGTAGGTACCTATGAACCCTATTATAGATGGAAGTACGTACGAATTTAATCGAATAATGACATTGCTAGCATAAAATACACTGAATAGAACCTACGTAGAAAAACAATTGTTAAAGAACTGTTAGTCTTAAGTAAAATTTAGAATAGAACCTAAGGCTAGGGTATTACGTCATCATAGTGGGCGTAATGTAGATTTAATGTTTACTGCATGTAATTTGAGTTTTAAAATTTGTATAAGTTTTCTTTAGTATATAATATAGTATAGTAATATATAATTGAAATATTTAGCTCGCTGAATGTACCATGTAAGATTATACAATTATTTTGGATTTGTGAACATTGATGGAACACCGTCATAGTAAAATTACTTAGTATGTGAAAAATAAAAAAAATATCAGACACGTTTTACAATAAAATTTGTAGTATTTTTCTTTTCAAAAGCTGTTTAAATTGTGTTCAATAATTTTCTTCTTTTATCAATTGTTTATCAGTAACGGAAAAAACGAGAGTAGTTCATAGAATAGTTTATAGAAAAAAAAATGTATTTAGCATAAATATTCTCATTATAGAGAAATTTAATAACAATAAAAATGTATACTGTATGATACATTATAATGTTTACTCGCCCAGTATCAGTACTATGTTATTATAAGTAACGTAACAGAACATTGATTATTACCTATCATTTTAGAAAAATACCAGAGCACTATGTAGGTATTAATTAATTGGTGAGCATTTATTTTAAAATTTGTATGTTTATTATGAGGATTGTGTATTTTTATTGCGTAATTTTTTTTTTCACTAATATTGTAACTGTTATAAAAGAAACAAACAACATTTTGCCATTTTGCAACTCATACTTATTTCTAAAATTTCATGTCGAGATATAAAAAAAAATAGATCAACTACAGTTATACTATTTTTTTTTCTTCAAGATGGGAGGTGTAGTGTGCGTATATGTACACACACACTCTCTTCATGTAGATGATATATAAATGTATTGTATTATGATAATTTGACACACAATAAACCTTATACTCAAGCAACCAACACATCTTTTACTCTCCACATCACATAGGGTTGACACCTTAACTCTTTACATGATTATATTGCCAAAGATCCCAAACCTTTACATTTTAAGACGTTTGCTCTGAAAATAAGTCACTTAGTCGCTTGAAATCGGCTAGAAAGATAAGATTATTTGGTTTGGATTTGAATGTAATTTGTGCTTTAAACAAGGCTTTAAAAGCATTAATTAAACATAATATAGTAGAGGATGAGATAATTTCGGTTTGATATTTAAGGATTAAAGATTTGAGTTACAATATGCTAACCAGGTGAATTTGTAATCACCATCACTACATACCTATCATAAAACAAAGTCGCTTCCTGCTGTCTGTCTGTCTGTCTGTCCCTATGTATGCTTAGATCTTTAAAACTTCGCAACGGATTTTGATGCGGTTTTGTTTTCATTGAATTTAAGAGGAAGATTTATATGTATAATACATTTTAGATTAGATTTATTTTATTTCATAATATAAAATGTCAGTATAAAATAAATTACCTACGCTAAGACAATTTACATTCATTTATACTATGATCGTCATAAAGATAAAAATGAGATAATATAATAATAGTAAAAAACATAACAACTGATTGCGACAAAAGATATTTACATGTCTAATATAATACATGCATAATATAGTAGAGAAACACTGATAAATTTAGAGGTTACTAATGTGATGGTGTAAATAAACTTTTTGGGCTTACATGACAAACGCTGGCTGAATCTTACGAGATAGATCAAAATAATGTACTAAGGTATGGTACACCTTAAAAAGGTATATATAAAAGTCCGCGATGGTATATGTCTATTTCTTCTTTCTTCAAGGTACTTAAACCTTAAATACATTGTGCATTTAATAAGACTACGGCGACGCGGTTGGCGCAGTTTGCAGACCCCTTCCTACTGAGCCGGCGATCCCGGGTTCGAATCCCGGCCGGTGCAAATATTTAAATAAATAAATAAAATAAAATAAATATTAAGGGACATTTGTGTGATGAACTCGAATATTTTGTTCTTGGGTCATGGATGTTATCTATATATTATGTATTTATATATATTATGTATATCGTCGTCTAGTACCCATAGTACAAGCTTTGCTTAGTTTGGGACTAGGTTGATTTGTGGATGATTGACCCATTATGGCCCTTTACAATCATGTAATTTAAATGAATATTTTCGAAAATATTACAGATTTAAAATGACATAGCGGTTGCGGTGGTACCGGTTGGGGCCTTTTTGACTTTATTACCCATTTAAAAAAAAACTAGTTGATCGTTGACCCTTGTCAAAGTAAATATACCAGGGACGAACTAATACGGTTAAGACATCCTTTAGTAAATTCATAATCATCGTGAAACAACATTGTGCAGTGTCACGAGACGATGATATCGTTATTGTGTTTAGGCACTAAGGCTGCACTAAGCCGCGTATCTAAGGATGTGTTTGTTATCCACCAATAAATGTAGTCGATTCCCTTAACCTTATTTTGATTTTCACTAGTGGAAATGGGCTTAGAAAAGTCATTTTTTAAGTTGAATGATGTTAGCTAATCAAGAATACGCGCTTGATATTTGATATTTAGTAAAGTGACAGCTATGTCAATGCTAAGGCGATGTCAATGTGGACGACGTACATTGAAAATGCTATTTAGGTACTTTGTTTGAAATAATAAACATATGAAAAGAGTTTTAAAAAAAAAGTTTCTGTACAGATGTTGTTCAGTTTGATAAGTAAAATCTATGTTTTAAATTTTTTCTCCTGTTACAGGACCCACATGGTATAGTAACCATAGTATATGCTTTGCTTGGTTTGGGACTAGGTCGATTTGTGTAAGATTGTCCCTTAATATTTATTTATTTAATACTAGCGACCCGCCCCGGCTTCACACGGGTGCAATGCTGATGAATTATACATTTATAAACCTTCCTCTCGAGACACTCTATCTATTAAACATAACGCATCAAAATCCGTTGCGTAGTTTTAAAGATCTAAGCATACATAGGGACAGACAGACAGACAGCAGCATGTGACTTTGTTTTATGTTGAAAAGAAGAGCGGCGCCACCCAATACAGGCTTGTTTGCTTACCGGGTGGCTCCATCACCTTAGATCATAGACAAGTGTGTTTTATGAAATAAAGAATTTTGAAAATAATTTTTGAATTTGAATGTTATGAAGTGATTTGTTTACATAACAGCTGGAAAGAAAAACGCTTTTTTCGTACTTGTGCCAAACTCCGTTATAAATGTCAACATCTCTCGTAAAATAATATTCCAACTAACTAGACCAAACTTCGAGCAATATTAGTTCGAAATGTAAAATTTATATTTTTCGGTTTGATATCTTTAGAAATGAAAGGCTCGTGGAATAACAGCCTTGCACATCCCTGGGGCTTATGGGTTTGAAGGGAGCACCTCACACCGAACTGTAACATTACCAGGGAAAACATTTCTGGAAGTTCAAATATATACAGGGTGTAAACGACGGTGAACCGAAAAATGAAACCATGGCTTCAGACCATTATTCTGGGCTGGAAAATCATGGAAATTTCTTTGAGAAAATTCACAAATTTTCCTCGCGAGTATTTTTTCCGTTAATCGAACTCTACCGGTAACAATTTTTCATGAAAAATCGCATGAAAATAGCGTTTTCCGCAAAACACACAATGTATCACAAACAGTATTATGTAAGCTTTACGGTACAACACAGAGCGCGTGGAGTGGGACAGATAACGTTACTGGCCGGTTTTTTTTTATTGATCCTTTGCAGGTGGGCCTGCGTATGTGCGGCCCGTAACTGTACCGCGGCCCGTAACTGCACAGTGCGGCCCGTAAGTGCACGGTACTGGCCGGTCATTGATCCGCCAGGCTAGTGCGCTCGCACAGGCCGCTGCGGTCGGACGCATGATTAATGTTTACCTACCCGCACATTTTATTTGCTTTACTTGCTTGAATGAAAATAATCTTGTTAGACTATTTTAATTTATCGGTCAGTTGTTATTGGTGTTAGGTAGTACACTAGTTGTGATCCGTGGTTGCGTTGTTTTTGTGGTTGCATTCATTCATGTCATTAAATGCGGATTGGCGTAACGGTATGTTTTGCGCTGACGCATGAGTGGAGTGGGGAGCGCCTGAACCGGTCGGTGCTCGCCGCGTGCTCCCCTCCCCGCGCGTCTGCACCCGAGAGAATTGGACGCAATACATTGCGCGTCGAGTTTTATAATTTATTTTGGAAAATCTTATCCTTGAGTTTTCCGAGAAAATGAACACTCGTTTTCAGTTCGTGATTATGGTCTAAAACTACAGTTTAGTTTTCGGTACGCTGTCGGTTACATCCTATATATATAATTTTTACTAGCCTATAGTTGTGTTCCACTGGGCAAAGGCCTCTCTTGCGCCACTCGTCTCTACTGGCTGCATGCTCCTTCTAGTCGTTTCTAAATGCATCCAGGCCATCCCGCCATATTCTTTCCGGTCTGCCTCTGCTCCGGTAACCTTGCGGTGTCCAGTCGGTGATTATTCTGGCCCATCATTCCGGATGCATGCGGCAGACATGTCCAGCCCAGTCCCACTTCAGCTTTGCGGTCTTGGCACCTACGTCTACAACGCGTGTTTTGGAACGCAGTTCGGTGTTTCTTATACGGTCTTGTCTACGAACACCTAATATGCTGCAACTGCGTTTCCCCGTGTCCAACGATTAACCAGGCCAACACGAGCACCTTACCTTTTAGGCTACCGAAACTATGTCCGAGTCATTGTATTGTCCAACTTCTACATTTATTATTATTTAACTAACATGCATAAACAAAAGCTCACCGAATTTGAATCGTGACTGAAATGGTATAGCTTTTGTAAATTCGCGTCTAGGGCCCAGTAGTGCGTCCGTGGACTAAAAGGGTCTAGTTAAACCAATTCTAACTGCCGCCAGCTGTGAAATGATACTCGTTCACGTTTAGTCCGTAAAATTATCTTCTCTTAACTAACTATAATCATATTAACGACGCAGTTAGAGCAGTGGAAGTGTAGCTGCGTAATGAACCGGCGGTCTTGGGTTCGAATCCTGACAAGGGCAAATAATTGCGTGATTAACTCGAATATATTTTTCCTGGGTCATCGATGTTTCTATGTATTTATTTATATAAATATGTATATCATCTTCATCTATCAATGTCATAGCTTCAAACAAAAACTTTGGGCAAACCGGGAAGATTTCGCTTAGTTTTTCTTCAGTAGCAATAAAATGGTATTCAGTCGCCCTGAAGTAGACAAGCCGGTGGGAATCAGGTTCTATGGACGCCACTTGACTGCTGTGGGTACTAGTACCCTTAAATCAATATTAGTTTAGAAATAAGTTTAAGTATATTATACAACGTGTTAGGTACGCTACGGTGTAACAGTTTCCTTTTAAATGGACCGTACACTCGCTTCAACAGGAAATTACCTCCCGCTCGGGAAGAGTTTTACGATAGAGCTGTCGGGACTCGTCCGGGGCCCAGTAGTGCGTCCGTGGACTAAAGAGGTCTAGACACTAGTTAAATACTAACTGCCAGCAGCTGTGGAATTTGACACTTTTAGTCTGTAAAGGTATCTTCAAGTGCCATTTACCGTAGTTAGGTTTGCTTCTCTTTCCCACACACCAGGGCAACTTGAGATACCAGCGTACAGCTCTTCACCCTTCATCGATAGGCGCAACATTTATTTTTATAAGCTTTTATTTACTTTCACCTGTCCCGTTTGCTGTAATGGAATTTTGCAAGTTAAATTTGACCCACTTTCCGGTTTCCGATTGAGCTGAAATTATGGACGAATATGCAAATCGCGTGACAATGCCATATTATGATGAAGTGGAGCTGATCTGATGATGGAGCTGAAAGGCCATAGGAACTCCGTAATAAAACCACATAGCCCCAGCGAGTTTGGGCTCGTTTGATTCGTCTTGATGAGTACTTTGTCTCCAGATAGTTTCCAGGGTCTGATGATGGAGCCGGAAGCCTGTAATAGTACAAATCTACCCTTTTAGAATCGTATCAGTAAGCAATTGTTCAAGAAAAACTACAGTCAGCTATAAAAGCTTGTCACAAAATAAATTTTTTGAAAAAAAAATATTCAATTATGCGGCTGTGGCTGTCGATCTCGCATCGGGCTAATTCAGCCATCTTCGTAAATGTCACACTTTATGAGACGCTACTTAACTCATCTGTTATAGATGTAAAAAGCCAATGATACCTTAGCTACTCGTGCTAATTACAATTATTTTGCCATTGAAATTTAAATCACATAGAGTTGTGCACTTACGTCCAACTTGCAAGGATTTTTTCCGAAAAGTTAGTTCAATTTTATTGTGCTCTAATATTATGTAATATGCTTTTATTTAGAACAATAATTAATAGTAGGTTCGCCCGTCTGTTTGGCGGATATAGTCCGGCAATAAGTTATGAAATTAAAAATATATATATCGACGACAAACACTTGCAAACGTAGTAGGTAACAGAAAAAACCCAAATTTTAGTCTAGGCCCAAAGAGCCTTGGAAAATATCGATATTTTCAGCATTAAAAAAAAATTTCTTCTCTTCACTATTATCACTACATTTATAAAACGAAGTCCCCGCCGCGTCTGTTTGTTTGCGATAAACTGCTGAATGGATTTTCATGCGGTTTTCACGTATCAATAAAAGTAATTGTTCAGGAAACTATGGGTGTAAATTATGTTCAGATTTTATGTAAATTAGTTGAAATATGAAGAGGATTCTTGGAACGGATAAAACATGCCGTCTGGACTTTTAGAACACGCTGCCTAATCATTTCTTTCTTTTATATCCAGAGGAGTGATATGATATCTTTAGGTTATGTATGATAACTTAATACAGCCGCAGCCGCGCGAACGAAATTGTGGGTGCTTGTAAATGTAATATAATATTGTACCTTGCTGATATTCCGCGAGTAACATGAAACTTCCGATGCTTGATGAGCTTACGCTCATTATTGGGCCAAGAGGACTTGAGAGCGTCAAGAGGGCTGCACGCACTTTTTTGTTTACCGTAGTTGGGTAAAATGTATCATATAATCATCTTTAGATGTCCGGCTATCCACTGAAAAACAAAATAGTTCAACTAGTTTAACTACTTGATGATTAACAGCCAAATTTCGCTAAGTAGTAACCAAAATTATGCTATTTTTACACAACTTAGTTTAGTTACTAGTAGCCCTCGGTTTGTCAGTCCTCCGATTTATGTAACTAGCAGCTGACATTTGGGGTACTGTTAACAGTTCTTTTGAAGTGAAACTTCTAATGCGACTTCCAACAAGGTTGCGTTAAACGTTTAACCACGGACAATGCGACGGATTTAAGGTTATTTCAAGGTACGTCTCTTGTGAATATCAATTGATTGTTAGGTTTTCTCTTTTGAAATTTGAATTCCTACCCCTTCCTATTTTCATTTCCTTATTACGAAGTTTCACTTCTTCTGCGCGGAGGGCCTCCACGCACTATTTTTTTTTCAGATTAGAAAATTGTAAACAGCCCGTCCAGCCGTTTCAGCGTGATGAGGAAATAGGAAACAGGTGCAAACTTAACGTAAACCGACGGTAAGGAAAGATGGTGGTAGGTAATGTTTACAATGATGCGAAAAATTGAAAAATTTAATGGCGACGATTAAGTCTAAATCTTTACGGTCTACCGGCGCTACGATGCCACCCTAAGGCATGTTGAAGCAACTGGTTGAAAGATTCAATGGCTCTATCATCTGGTTCGGTGGTCCAGTTGGTAGAACGCCCGTGTTGGCCCGGAAAGCCGTTGGAAACGCAGGTTCGAATCCTGTCGGAACAATTAAATTTTTAAATTTTTCGCTTCATTTTAATCATTTGGTTTACGTTAGCAGACGTTACTGCTTTCATAAAAATAATTATAGTGGTAGGTATTACCTCTTAACACGTTGATTGCCACATCACGCGACGTCGCGTGATGGTCCCATATAAAATTGTCCGAGCCACAAAATTGCGGCCATCGCGTATTGGCTTCTGGTTTTAGTTTTGGCCACTAAGGAAGAGAATTACCAACTTTTGTATTTTGGCCATTTGTATTAAGTTCTGCATTTTGACTTTGCAATGAACCTATTAAGACTGCGCCGAGCGTTAGCGACTGAACCATAGAGCGCTGGGAATGCGTATTTAGATCGGCGCGCGGCCGGCATAGTAAAAATGAGTGATTAGATCTTTTCCCCGAAATCGTTAATTCCGAGTAGCAAACTTTCCATTCGCATTTTTCCCCACTCGAACTTCTACCCGCCACTTTTTTTTCTCATTTGCTTGCTTCCTCATTCTCAAATATGGCCAAACGACATTTATCACAATATTTCTAATTCTTAAACGATATTTTTTCTATAGCAAAAGTTTCCCAGTCGCTTCTTTTTGCAATAGTTTTGTTTCTTACGAGATATTTTTCCTAAACTCAAAGATTCCATGTCATTTTTTTTCCCAATGTTTTGATTTCTTAAGCGATATTTTTCCGAAACTCAAAGTTTCCATGTAATTATTTTTCCCAAAAAATATCCCACTTTTTTTGCAAAATTTGTATTCCTTAAGCGATAATGTTACTATTCTAAAACTGCAACCCTTTCAGAATAACGTCAATGTATAACAAACTCACACACATTGCCGCGAGTCGACTATCGAGATACACGGCAATGTGTAGTTCTAGCCTTAGAGCATAGACAAATGGAGAGTTCGTAATGTAAACTCTTCGAACAAATTTTTTCGCTAATTTTAGCGGGGGCGAGGTAAACATGTACAGCACACCGCCAAAAGATGAATAGCTCATGGCGATGGCGACCACGTATAAGAAAGCGCAGCGTAGCGAGCGTTGTGGCGAGTCTGTGGCGAGGCCTATGTTCGGCTGTTGCTGATAGAATAGGTTGATAAATATTAGGTATTTATTTAATTTTTTTTTATACGTGGTAAATTCTAATTAAATTAATAACAATTTGATTTATTGTTTTCTCTTTGCTCATTCATATGTTTAAATAACTTCATAAGTGGTTTCATATAAGTACATAGGTTTTTACAAATGCCACTCTACCTTATAATATAAATTTGTTAAACATATCGGATAAAATCAAATAAAGGATGAGAATAAATAATTTCTTATCATTTATTTGATTTATCGAAAGGCAACTGCAAGAAAGGTTTCAAGTGTGTTGCTGGGTTTTTAGATCGGCATCGGCGTACGTTCTTTTCTTGAATGTTATGTTCATTGACCTCTATACTACTAGCACGTTGAACTAATTATTCCATGAACGCCTCGGGTACTAAAATTGACATTTCATACAAACGGCTGTTTGATCTGTGAATCACTAATATTAGATCCATGGACGCTAACACAGCTTGCACATAGCTATCAGCCAAAATGGCGAAAATCAACTGGTTTCATTTTGACAACGACAATATCACGTCGAGCGTAGTTGTTTTAGAAGTCAGTGGTTGTTTAAGCCCGAAACCACGGGCGGCAGTTTCATTTCAGTTTAGCTGTGCGAGAGTGATAAGAACACAATGTCACAAAATATAGACAGACAAAGAAACAAATATATGAGTTTTTGGATAACATCTTCTACAAACAGAATTTTCACTTTAAAAAATTCCACACTAAAAAGTTCTTATAAGACAATGCAGTTCATTCATCAAACTGATTTGACTCATTCTTTAGATGTGTCCCATCACTAGTTTGTTCGTATGTATGCTGCATAGTTACTTGAAAACTGTGTTTGTGTGCTTGGCATTCTTGATGTGGTGAATTTTTCTGTAGTGTGCGTTTATCGCAACAGCAAAAATTGTGTCTATTGAGCTATTCATCTTTTGGCGGTGTGCTGTACATGTTTACCTCGCCCCCGCTAAAATTAGCGAAAAAATTTGTTCGAAGTTTACATTACGAACTCTCCATTTGTCTATGCTCTAAGGCTAGAACTACACATTGCCGTGTATCTCGATAGTCGACTCGCGGCAATGTGTGTGAGTTTGTTATACATTGACGTTATTCTGAAAGGGTTGCAGTTTTAGAATAGTAACATTATCGCTTAAGGAAAACAAATTTTGCAAAAAAAGAGTGGGATATTTTTTGGGAAAAATAATTACATGGAAACTTTGAGTTTCGGAAAAATATCGCTTAAGAAATCAAAATATTGGGAAAAAAAATGACATGGAATCTTTGAGTTTAGGAAAAATATCTCGTAAGAAACAAAACTATTGCAAAAAGAAGCGACTGGGAAACTTTTGCTATAGAAAAAATATCGTTTAAGAATTAGAAATATTGTGATAAATGTCGTTTGGCCATATTTGAGAATGAGGAAGCAAGCAAATGAGAAAAAAAAGTGGCGGGTAGAAGTTCGAGTGGGGAAAAATGCGAATGGAAAGTTTGCTACTCGGAATTAACGATTTCGGGGAAAAGATCTAATCACTCGTAAAAATGTACGGAGAATTAAAAGCACTTTTTGATAAATCTGGACCTTTAATATTAAACAATAATTGAAATATTTGATGTGGACAAATTGTCATGTTAATATTCATCTTTTTTTTAACTGAAAATCAGAATAGATTTTCATTGTTAAACTATAAAAAAACACTTAACGCCTGCTTACGTTTTTACAATTTTCGTCCAACTTTACTTAGTTTTCTAGGGTAAAATATTAACAATCTTATAATTTTTCCACGGAGAAGTTGTTAACGCATTCTACGAAGTGCTAAATATATAGTTTAGAAATGGATTAAACAACTAGTGTTGACGATGTCTACTTAACGGCGACGGCCTACTTTACACATTTCGTTTGGCGCAGTCTTAATAGTTTTCTTAATGCAGAACTAGGTACGCATATAATGTCTGTTTTAACGATATCTATTGACCTTATTTTATTTTGCCAGCGGCTAAATACCACGTTGCTATTGAATATTATTACAATACTCTAAGCACGAATTATAATTATATTAACCGGCACACGAGTAACACGAAACTGCCGATGCTTGATAAAGTTACCTTCATTACCGAGAATCAGGCCCGGTCGGAAAATAATTCGTTTGTTACATGTCATAACCAGCTGACTTGCGTTTTTTTCATGGTTCCGTTTCTAAGTATATAGACTAAACTAAAATTTACCACGTTAGCAACGTGCTATATTTAGCCCTGAAACTGTATTTAAGCGATACGTTCTATTTATCTTTAAGTTAAAGCAGAACAAAGCCCCATACATTGACACATACATATCGAAGCAATATTTGTGATAATTATGATTCTACATAAATAATTTTCCGATTTTTGATGAAGTTACGCTCATTATCGAGAACCAGGGGGGGTATTCGACCAATTTTAGAGATATAATGGAGAGATCTCCTTTTCATCGCCATCCGTCACTTTTGACGTGTGCCTACTTGACAAGTGGCGATATCCCTAGAACATCGCAACTTCGTCAATTCGGACGCGCAAATTTTCGTTTCCTTTGTATGTGACGGCATAAATAACAGGCGCATACTTTAAATTGACCGCGTAGTACGTGAAATTAGTCCGTTACGTTTCGTTCAAAACAGAAATTTATATACATCAATAACATTTTTGACAGTCATTATCGCCTTCGTATTTCCAAAATGGAGATGAGATATGTCACTTTTAAGCTCATCGCATTTAAATGACAGTTCAATGGCGATATAACTGTTATCTAATGGAGATTTGACGTTTGGCGATATCTCCAACGGCATTCTCGAATTGGGCCCCTGGGGCCCAATTCGAGTGTCGATCGCCAAACGTCAGATCACCGTTAGATAACAGTCATCTCTCCGTGATCTCGCCTTTGAACTGTCATTTAAACGCGATGAGCTTAAAAGTGACATTATCTCATCTCAATTTTGGAAATACGAAGGCGATAATGATTGTCAAAAATGTTATTCATGTATATAAATTTCTGTTTTGAACGAAACGTAACGGACTAATTTCACGTACTACGCGGTCAATTTAAAGTATGCACCTGTTATTTATGCCGTCACATACAAAGGAAACGAAAATTTGCGCGTCCGAATTGACGAAGTTGCGATGTTCTAGGGATATCGCCACTTGTCAAGTAGGCACACGTCAAAAGTGACGGATGACGATGAAAAGGAGAGATCTCCATTATATCTCTAAAATTGGTCGAATACCTCCCCAGGCCCAGTCGAGTGGGGAACATGACTCGACATGTCGGCGTACATCAGAATATTATTGGTTGGATTTCGCTTCCTTGTATTTACGTTTCCGTTTCCATGAAAGATCACATTCTACTTTTCTAATTATATTCGTTCGAGATAATGTCTACTTAAGCGACGTGCTCTACTTACTCGTACTGGTACAAGTTATTAAATGCAGAATTGTACTTACATTAGCAATGTGTTCTATGTAGTCCTTAAACCCTACTTCAGCTATATGATCTGTTTACTTTTTAATGCAGAACTAAGCTCTATTCATTGAGACAGATATCTAAGCGATATATTCTTGACTAGCGACCCGCCCTGGCTTCGCACGGGTGAAATGCTATATTATGGATGTATTATACATATTATAAGCCTTTCTCTTCAATCACTCTATCTATTAAAAAAACCGGATCAAAATTAGTCACGTAGTTTTTAAGATCTAAGCATACATAGGGACAGACAGCTGGAAGCGACTTTGTTTTATACTATGTAGTGATATGATGCTTGATGAAGTTACGATCATTACCGAGCCCCAGGCCTGGTCAAGTGGGGAGCACGGCGCGGCGGGAACTTGACATGTCGGCGTGTGTCGGAAAATAATTCGTGCTACCTATGTCATAGTCATCTGAATTGCGTTTTTTCATGTTTTCGTATCGTTAACTAAATTTTACGTTCGAAATAAAAGTATTTAAATGCAGAATTTTTTTTTTCTACTCCAGTACTTTTTTCTGTCATTTATATAGTTACTAACTGTAATATAAAGACATAAATTATGAAAGTCTGTAAAAGTCTATACTCTATTTCCCAAAAAAACACTGCTATACGATGTTATAATGTCGCCAAAAAAGCATCACTTAGTACCACAGGTTACAAGATAAACAGCTGCATTCACACAATTTGCAATTAAAAAAAAAACTTATTGTACTAAGGCATTGCTGCCAACTTTAAAAAAAAGTTTTATCTTCAGTGCATGGATGTTTAGTATAGTGAGCGTATACCTTTATGTATAAGTTCATATTTTTTACAGATGTTCAGTATAGTGAACGTATACCTTTATGTATAAGTTTATATTTATTTGACAGATAGACGTCAATAAAAAAAAGTTTATCAGAGACTATTTTTTTTCTTAATTTTGTTGATTCCGAGCGGGAACATGTCATTATTTTCTTTGTTGTTTATTTGCATTTTATTTATGAAATGTCGAGTCGTAGAAAAACTATTGTATGCAACGTTGTATAAGTAGGTCAAAAAACGCTCGTGGCATCTTTCTTACGATGTTCGCTACGCTCACATCGTAACCCATGCCACTCGCGTTTTTTGCCCCCTCTTATACAACGGTTGCATAAAATACTATTACATAAGTGACTGTTAATGTAAAATTATCGATGTTAACAACGTGCTCTCTATTAAGCCCTCAAACTCTACTTTAGCCACATGCTCAATTTTTTACAAAAAGTTAAAGCAGAAAAAAAAACCATACACTGACACATACGTATCGCGGCTATAAAAATCACCCTTAAAAATCGGTAATTTATTGTGTGTAGTGTTTATATGCCTACCGACGCAGCGGACAATCTGCCGGAGTACATAGACTGCCTCGGTGAGTTGAAGGCAATTATTGAAACTAGTGACGTAGAATCCGTATATGTGTTAGGTGACTTTAACGCTCATCCGGGTGCTCCTTTTGCCATTGAAATGTTAAATTTTTGCTCTGAAAATGATTTAAAATGTGCGGATATAGATAAGTTAGGCTCTGCGTCGAATACCTATACCTACATCAGCGAGGCGCACGGCTGCCGACGCTGGCTTGACCATTGCATAGTTACGCAATCCGCTTTGGACACGATTGTAGGCATAAGTGTTATTTATGACGTCTTTTGTTCTGATCACTTTCCTTTATGTATTGAATGCCGTTTGGAAGCAATTCAACCGAGAATGTTTATTGATAATAATATTAAAGGTAATAAAATGATTTGGGGAGATAGGGACGGGCCACAAATAGACCAATATTATCAATTATGTAGTGATAAATTAAATTTAATTGACTTTCAAGATTTTGACATTTGCTGTAATTTTAATTGTAATAATATAAACCATAGATATTTAATTGACAGGTTATATAAAAATATTGTTAATATTTTATCGGATGCTGCAGTGCAAACACATTATCAGGCAGGTGGCCGAAATAGGAAGGACAAACATGTCGTGGGCTGGAATAAACATGTCCGGGACGCTCACGGGCAGGCCAGGATGCGCTTCCAGGAGTGGGTCAATTTTAATAAGCCTATGTCGGGAGTCATTTACGAAAATATGTGCTCAAGTCGGAAATTATTCAAAAGCAAGTTGAAATGGTGCCAAAATCATCAAGAGCAAATAAGACTTGATATTTTGGCATCACATCATAGCTCCAAAGACTTTAAGCAATTATGGAAGGCCGTTAAGAAACTTGATGGGCAGCCTGGCGTCCCCGTGAGCGTCGGACATGTGAGTGAGCCGGAATCTATAGCAAATATGTTTGTCAGTCATTTCAAAATAGAATCTCCGCTTGGCTCTGCGCAGCAAGGGGTTGATGACGGGGCCTGTAGTGAGTCGGACTTTGTTCGTTTTACCTCTGAACAGGTCAAACACGTAATCTCGAAAATGACCAGAGGGAACCGGGTCACGATGGGCTCAGTATAGAACATTTGCAGTTTGCGGGAAAACAGTTAAATACAGTCCTGGCTAAGTTCTATTATTTGTGCATGTCTCACTCCTACCTTCCGTACGACTTAATGAGAACTATTATTGTGCCTATTCTCAAGGATAAAACGGGTGATGTTTCTAGCAAATGTAATTATCGCCCCATCTCACTTGCTACTGTGCTGGCTAAGGTGCTGGATAGGTTACTGGATGCACAACTTGAGAAGCATTTAAATTTACACTATGCGCAGTTTGGGTTTCGAGCTGGACTATCCACTGAAAGTGCAATATTAAGTTTAAAACACAAGGTACAATACTACACTGAACGTCAAACACCTATATACGCATGTTTCCTTGATTTGTCCAGGGCGTTTGACCTTGTGGCATATGATGTTCTGTGGGATAAATTAAGGAAACAAAACGTACCGGCGGAGTTACTTTGAATATTTCAGTATTGGTACCTTAACCAGGACAATAGCGTGAGATGGGCTGGTAGGTTTTCTCAATCGTTCAGGTTGGAGTGCGGGGTGAGGCAGGGGGGGATAACCTCCCCCAAGCTCTTCAACCTGTACGTTAACGACCTGATCGAGGGATTGAGCCGCACTCCAGTAGGCTGCAGAGTTGATGACGTTAGTATAAACAACATCAGCTATGCAGACGACATGGTTCTGCTCACTCCAACGGTCAGGGCGTTAAGAAAACTACTAAGCATATGTGAGGAGTACGTAAAAAAGCACGGTTTACTGTACAACGCTAAGAAAAGCGAATACTTGGTATTTAAGGCCGTCGGAGGCGAGCTACCGGAAAGTGTACCTTCCATAAAGCTTAATAACAACGAGCTCAAACGCGTGTATAAATTTAAGTACCTTGGACACTATCTCACCGACGACCTTAAAGACCAATTAGATATAGAAAGGGAGCGCAGGGCACTGGCGGTCCGATGTAACATGTTGGTAAGGAGGTTTGCACGTTGTAGTCAACAGGTAAAAATAACACTTTTTAAAGCCTATTGTCAGGTTTTCTACACGTGCAGCCTGTGGACTAACTTTACGCAGAAGACCATCAGTTCCCTGCGCGTCCAATACAACAACGGCTTCAGGATGTTGTTGGGGTTGCCGCGATTCTGCAGCGCATCCGGCATGTTTGCGGAAGCCCGCACCGACGATTATTACGCAATAATGCGGAAAAAAATTGCATCGTTGATGTTCAGAGTGCGCGCCAGCTCCAACCCCATCCTGACTACTGTAGCGAGCCGGTATGACTCACCCATTATGCGGCACTACGAATGTGTGATGACCGCTACTAGATAACTATTATTATCTAGTAATTGTATCTTATATGTAATTTTATATTTCTGTCAATCTGTTTACTAACACTGTATCATATGTTACTAACAAATTATGGGCCATTGTTGTCTTTTAAATAAATGAATTTGAATTTGAATTTGTATCGACGCGATGTTATTTTAGTGATATGGTCTATATAAATAATTTTCCGATGTTTTAATGAAGTTACGCTCATTAACGAAAACCAGGCCTGGTCAAGTGGGGAGCACGGCGCGGCGGGAACTTGACATGTCGGTGCGTGTTTCTGAAAATAATTGGTTTGCTATCTATTTGTGATAGTCATCTGACTTGCGTTTCAATTTTTCGTTTCGACAACTTAATTCTAAGTTCGCAATAAAAGTATAATCACGTGCAAAAGTTTTTAAATGCAGAATTATTTTTACATAAGTGACTGTTAATGTAAAATTATCGATGTTAACAACGTGCTCTCTATTAAGCCCTTAATCTCTACTTTAGCCATATGCTCAATTTTTTACAAAAAGTTAAAGCAGAACAAAGCCCCATACACTGACAGATACGTATTGACGCGATGTTATTTTAGTGATATGGTCTATATAAATAATTTTCCCATATTTTAATGAAGTTACGCTCATTACCGAGGCCCGGTCAAGTGGGGAGCACGGCGCGGCGGGAACTTGACATGTCGGCGTGTTTCGGAAAATAATTGGTTTGCTATATCCATAATCTGATTTGTGCATTCTTTTCTATTATATTGCCGTTGCGTCAAAGACTATAATATCTTGCGTTTCTATTATTATGAAGATATATCTCAGACGAAGGTTTGTAACGTCGGAGAAATGTCTAATTTACCTGCAGAAGTCTTTTGAATGCAGAATTATATTTACTTTAGCAATGTGCTCTATTTAGCTCTTGAACTCTAGTTTAGCAATATGCTTCTAGTGTTTATTAAGTCTTGTTGGGCAGAACTAAGTCTCATACAGTAACACGTATTTAAGCGATATATGTCTATTGATTTAAACTTACACAATTTTAAACATTATTATAACAAAACGGGATTTAATCGTTTAAACAAGTTTTTAATTATCTCGACGTTTTGGACGTGATCCATGGCCTCGAATGGACATGATATGACCGACATAAATACACTTCCGATGCTTGATAAAGTAACACTCATTACCGAAAACCAGGCCCGGTCAAGTGGGGAGTACAGTGCCGCGGGAACATGACTCGACATGTCTGAAAATAATTGGTTGGTTACATTTATTACCTACTTTTTAGCAGAATCTTTTATTGATTTTAAATAGTAGGTAAATAAATAAATAAATATAGGACAGTCTCACACCAATCAATCTAGTCCCAAATTAAGCTCAACAAGGCTTGTGTTCCATAACACAAGTACCCATGTACCCATGTACTAGACGAATATATACTTTCTTATATAGATAAATATATACTTAAATACATAGAACAACCATGACCCAAGCACAAATATTCGAGTTTATAACACAAATATTTGCCCTGGCCGGGATTCGAACCCGCCAAACGCGTCGTCAAAACGCGATTTTGTTTTAATATTCTCTTTTTGGATTCCATTAAAAAAACCTTGAGAAAAGCGCCGGTCCTTGCACTGACTGTAAAGCAATGGGGACTGGGGAACGTGCATGTAAACCCACCTCCTATGGTATGGCTAATGCGCATAAGGATTTTAAATACATATGACGCAGAGGGCGCGCCAGTAGCGTACAATTATGGAATCAAAGATTTGGTGTAATTAACGAAACGATGTGATAGCTCAGTTGACAGAGCTACGAAGGAAACGTAGGGTCGTAGGTTCGAGTTCTGCTTACATTGCTGTGGATCACTTCAATTTTTCTTATACATTTATTTCGTTTATTTTTGTGTTTGATACTAATACTGAGAAATCATGTTTATCTTACATAAGTTACATAACTTAGGTTGTATTTTATTAGGTTTATTTTTATTAGTTTTAGTGGTTGTAGATGAAATTCAAGGTATTATTTTAGGCTATCGGTGGATAAAAAAAACAATGAAATTGTATATTTTTCTTCGGTTCATGTTTATAAACATACTTACACATGTGGGAGTTTGGTATTAGCACTAATACAAAACGGAATAACAAGGTTTTTACTTAATTCTTGTTAATCCTAATATTTTTACTTAGAGGGTTGTTTTTATACTAGAATCAATTATGTACAAGAACTTTGAAGAGGCCTTATTCCTTTTAAAATTTATTTTATTCATATTATGACCAATATATTTATAACTTCAACCATACTTCGAATCATACTTTTCCCCGAGTTCTAAAACAAGTAAAAAAAGAAAACATTTTTCTGCGTGAATTTTGTAAATTTCGAGTAGTTTATGAAACAAAAAATATCAATGAAAAATTCAAACTGTAGGTTTCAAATAGGTATAAGTATACCAATAAATCGCAATGGCCCTGTTCTAAGTAGCAACATTGATAATATTATGTTAAGAAACATGTTTGATTATAGAGAAAAAATTCTAAAACAGTCAACATTTTTGAACGGATAAGGAGCATTAAGGTCTATTTTCATAACAATACATTTTCAATTCTGAATGTTAACAAAAAAATATTCGAAGCGTCGAATTTAGTCAAAGACAACTTTACCCATATATCAGTAAAATAGTCAGAATTTGACCCGCACAAACTCAGTAGTAACTTATCAAATGCCTCTCCAATTTGGTCGCAAGTTGTCACACCGTTGTCGTTTCTTGGGTTATTTATAAAGAAAAAACATGACTATGCGAAAGCGAAAATAATGTTAAGGAATACATTCTGAAAAAGCGTATATATAAAATAAATAAATTTCAGACAAACTCATACGAATCGATCTAGTCCCACATTAAGCTCAAGAAGGCTTGTGTTATGGATACAAGACGACGAGAAATACATACTTATATATCTTTTTTTTTTAGTTTCCTACCAATTAGTTAGAGAAAGGTCGTCAGTAAAAACGGTTTGCTGTGCCAATAACACGAACAAGTATCTAAGGGCCAAAATACAATTCCACGTCCCAATCATCGTCGTGATGTGAAACAGAAATACGTACCTACATAAGAAAAAACACTGATTTCAATGATATTTCTGTTTACTTTTACGATTTAACAAGTCTAAGCCTCATCGTGTTTAATACCGGGTATGAAAGTCATCGACAAGTTGTACAGACACCCTTCACTTGACAAGTGTCTAGACCGTCCTCTTTCCCTCCCCTGCCACTTCATCCACTACTGCCACACCGATTGTGTAACGTACAAGTATCACCCCTACGTTATCGATATATCGATAAGCACAAAACGCTTCGCACATCCCTTATTAAGTCGGCGCATCATCGTCATTTATCAAGGAGGATTTATAATGATAATGATATGTTTCAACTAATTTTAAGTTTTATTTATAGATAGGAATTGTCGCCTTCATTTCAAGAAATGTCATAGATTTTTCTGTAGCTTAAAAAATAAAAAAGATGAAAAGTTTCTCCCCGCCTTGTACGTGCAGCGCACGGAAAACTAACTTATCCACTCAATTGCTGTTGGTAACTGGTTAAATCAACTAGCTTTCTAACCGCGCGGTTCTAGCGTCATTCTTTTTTCACGATTATTACCACAACGAAAGAGCCAGTCGATTTTAATTATGGTCTACCCAAGGATTGCAGCACTCGTGAGAGGCTTCGGGGTACATAAAAAAAATAGACTTTCAACAATCATCTATTTTAACAATATTTGCAGAAATGGGAATGACAAAAAAACGCTTTACGAACGTTGAATATACACGCAACTACGGCTCCTATATTGTTTTTAAATATAAATAGAGCCCAAAATTTGAAGCAATTAAGTGACTTAAGTTATATTTCTTAGACTGAGCAGGGATACTGCCGTGCTGGTAGATGATATGACTTGACTACACGACTGAAGAATGGGTGTGTTCTACGATGAGCAGGTCCGAACGCGAACCGATTTTGACCCAACAGAGACGGAAGACGGAGCGATGCAATCTCTACCCTGGATGCTCGGAGTTTCTTTGCGTGATGGATCAGAAACGAGGATATCCGCAGAAGAACCTAGGTTAGCTGACAGGATTGCACGGTTAAAGTAGCAATGGGCAGGCCATGTAGCCCGGAGAATGGATCGCCGTTTGGGCAGCTAAGGCCTGTGGCGACCACGTATAGGAAAGCGGAGCGGTGGTCAGCCCCTGACTAGATGGACAAATGACCTCGTGAGGGTAGCGGGGAATCAATGGATGCGGTCTGCACGTGATCCCACTTGTGGCAAGTCATGAAGGAGGTCTATATTCAGTAGTGGACGTCTGTGGCTGATAGATAGATATTTCGTTGTAAGTAGTTTTCATTGTTAGGTTATAACGGCAACAGCTCAAGGGCAACTTGAACATAATGGCCGCTGTTCAGAAGTGAATCTAATTAAATAGGTAAATCACAGGGGTTCAAAACCTATTTCGTAGAGGAAATTTGTTCTGGCGAGTCGAGGCACGATAGCGGCTCGAGAACGCTCGTCCATACAAGATGGAAATTGCCTCCAAATTTGAGGGACACGTTCTAAGACGAAGAAGAAGAAGAATCATTATTCCTTTTTTTTAGGGTTCTGTTCCTCAATCATAAAAAACGGAACCCTTGTAAAATCACTTTGTTGTCTGTCTGTCTGTTTATCTCAAGAAGGCGTGGAGGTATCGAGTTGAAATTAACACCATATACCTACTCAAGTCTTTAGTCCCTTGAAGCTGTGAAAAAATCAAACTTCTACTTACGTTAACCTGAAAAAAAGATACGGCCGTTTATGTCGAAAAAAATGAATATTTCGACACTCTCAAGGGAATCAAAATGATAGGGATAGGGTACCTCCCGATGACCTAGAACTAAGTAATGTCGTCACATACGACAAATACTTATAAAAATCTGAAAACTATACATTTGTAATAAAATTATATAAATATAGCCCTTTTCCAACATCATATTTGGAGAACTCGGTTGCGTTAACCTCGGTATGCACCTCGTTTGTATGCGGCGCCATACATTTCAGGTGCAAACTAGTTTGTACGGAACCCTCAGTTCGCGAGTTAGACTCGCACATGGCCGGTCTTTTCATATTATGACAAAGATTGATTGATAAATTCAACCATTTTACAAATTTTAAAATATTCTGACGGTAATTTCTGACTTTTAGAGCCGGGTAAGTGTAGTAATTACTATAAAAAATAGAATCGATTGGCATCCTCAAAAAAAAAATTAAACGCCTATTCATGTAGCCGCTCAGTGCTTGTATGTTAGTATTCTAAACATAAAGCCTCGTATAGAGTCAGACATAATAATAACATTTACAACGAACACAATGTCAGCGCGGGCTAGCGCTTGTCTCATGAATAAGGATACTCCGTAGAAGTCTGAAACATGTTGAGCGATATTCAACGTTATTGACTTGACCCGTTGAATTTTAATATTAGTACTTATTATACCGGGTGTCATCAAACCAAATGGGTAAAAGGAAAAAGTCACAAACTATAAGAAAGAAGGTTTAAACCTGCGTCTCTAACGGCTTTCCGGGCCAAAGCGGGCTACCGGACTTTTTAACCAGTTGCTTCTGCATGCCTTAGGGTGGCATCGTAGCGCAATCTACCGTAAAAATTCAGACTTTATGATCGGCACCATCGTCTTAAATTATGCTGAGAATCGATGTAAAATACGAACTAATACATGCCAAAGACTAGAAACTTATGGCGTAGGTACCCTTAAGTTTAATTCAATTCATGTTGTATGGCAAGCGGGCCCGATTAGTTCGGGCGAGGCGTAGTTAATAGTTCTGTATCAAATATGGTTGGATAAGGCCAGTAACTTATGGAGCTTACGTGAGGGTTGGCCGGGTGGGCTACAGAAAACAATACACAGTACAATAACAACCCGTTTCGTATGTAAATTAATATAATTTTCTATATAAATAACTGAAAACATAACGAGTGTGTACACTATTTCAGTTATTTTGATTCATTAAAGCAGACCGCGCGAACTTTAGGCACCCTTACCCTTAGGTTATCTTAACAGCAAACACCACTGCAATTTTTCCCATAATCGAGGTTCCGTTCTCGTTTGTTTCCTCCTCCAAAACTTGACCAATCTTTACAATAGGAATGGAATGAAGAAAATGTCCTGTGTCGATTTTTTTGGATTTTTGCTTCCGTCCGTATTTTTGGGTAAATAGGCGTTGATTCTTAGCCAATAGTGGTGGCGCGCACGTGTCGACCACTTGCGTTGCCGCCCTATAAGAAATCGCATCGCATTTTGCACAAAAATCCAATAAAATACATTTCCCAAGATATGCCTTTTAGAATGTTTTACTGTATGGAAACACCATTATTGAGACGATGTTCAAACGCATTTATCTCTCTCTAAAACTCACTTTATCAACTTCAATTCATTCTCTTTTCCGATAGCTGGAGTTTTAAGTTCGTCACAGCACTCGCTCGACTGTACTATTAGTTGTTATCTGTTTGAAGATTTTGGGGTCCAACACTTATAAGAATCGTGATCGAAATATAATATACAGCTATATTTAACCACCAGTGCGTTCGTGCGGGTGACGTTTTGTACGGTTTGATTATCTTCGCTGTTTTTTATTACATTACAACCCAAATAATTATGTAATTGGGATATAAGTACGTAATGGTTACAATGAAGAGAAAAATTTAAAAAATAAAATACGGTTGAGATAGGGTTCAAAAACCTGCGTCTCTTGGCTTTCCGGGCCAACACGGGCGTCCTACCTAATGGACCACCGAACCTGATGCGAGAGCCATTAAATAGTTGCTTCTACATACCTTAGGGTGGCATCGTATCGCCACCCTAATTGGGATTTAACTAAAAAAAAGACTAATTTTTTTATTAAAACCGTAAAATATACTTATTTTATATTTGATGGCGTCACTATATTGTACTGCAAAACGTCAAGGACAAGTGAAATTCGTAAAATTAAATATGATTTAATTCTCACATGTGTCATTTTGTCACAATCTAGATGATTGTTCTTATTGTGGTATAGAGCCATATTCCTGGAAATGGTTTCTAAATTACCATAGGTCCTAAAAATTGGCTCAGTTGGAAATATATCGGAATGTAGAAGTAACAATTATCTTTGTATATTTGCGTTTTTTAATAAAATCTTTTTATCGATTATATTTTTATCAATATTGACACAAATATAAATTGTAAAAGAAAAATGTAATGTGATCCACTGCAATGTAAGCAAGTCGCGTGTACACGCACATCCTAGGGTATGGCTAATGCGCTTAAGCATTTTAAACACTTATTATGAGGCCGCTCCAGTAGCGTAGAATTATGAAATTTAAAATTTGGTGTGATTGACGTAACTATGTATGTAGTAGCACAGTGATTATAGCAGTCTATTATATAGACCCCTTAAAAATATCTCACACAGATGAAAATCCCTATCATTATCTATGTACACCTATTATAAAATTCTAGATTTGTATTTTAAATCACTTATCTATGGAGAGGGGTCATGATTTCAGGAAAAATCCTAATAGAGTGATGCAGGATCGTCATTTGTTTTGCCATACTAACCTGGCGCCATCTGTTTCATAATTTCATTTTCACTTCTCTCGCTCTAAAGTTCGACTTTATGCTGTGCGTAGGCGACATAAAGTCCCTTTTAATGCTCTAGAGCATAAAGTAAAATCGTCGTCGAAGACCAAGGCGATCGGTCCAACAGCCACACGAAAAAGGTTCTTAATAAACAGTTTAAAAAAAAACATAAAACTTCATACAATAAAACCCGTTCCAGACCTTCCGATCCGATCCGATTTAGCGGGAGAAATCGGATAATGTGTAGTGTACGAGGGTCATGCCAAAAGAAATTAGATACTCAAAAATCATAATGTTTATTATACATTAAAGTTGTCTATTTTTTCGAAGTATTCACCGTGAACACGTATACACTTTTCCATCCGTCTAAACCACTTGGAAAATACTAATGACCACTCTTCTTTAGACACTTCAGAAATTTCATAGTTATAAGCTGCCAGGGCATCTTCTTTGCTTTCAAATCGCCTTCCTTTTAATTTGTCTTTGATTTTTGGAAACAGATAAAAATCACATGGTGCTAGGTCCGGTGAATATGGAGGATGAGGCAAGATAGTGACGTGTTTGGTACTAAAATAGTCCAGTGTTCTAGCAGAAGTGTGCGGGGCTGCGTTGTCATGGTGCCAAAGCAGTTGCTGGGTTCCTGACTTTGGCCGCTTATCACACCAAGCTGACAATACTTTTGGGGCACAAACTGTCACGTACCATTCCGAATCGACTGTTTTTTGATCTTCTAGTATCACAGTAGCAATATGTCCCGTTTTGCAGAAAAACGAGGCAACCGTTTGTTTCTGTGTGCTTCGCGTTCGGCGACATTTTGTTGGTGTCGGTTCATCTTCAAAGCACCATACTGTTGACTGTCGCTTTGTTTCAGGATCATAGTTATATAGCCATGTTTCGTCACCTGTGAGTATATCATAAACATTTTTTTTTTTCACCGCCATTAAATTTATTTATCATAAATTTGCACCAATCCACGCGACGTTCCTTTTGCAAATCTTTGAGCTTGTGCGGCACCCACCTTGAACAACGCTTGTGGAGGGATAATTGTCCGTGAATTATAGTTTGCAACGCTGCTGATCCAATACCCAGTTCTCGCTCTAGCTCTACGTATGTGATTCGTCGGTTTCCACGAATCATTTTTTCCACAGCTTGCACATTTTCTTGAGTAACTGCGGTTGGCGGCCTACCTGACTTCGGATCATCTTTAAAACTCGCCCGTCCTTTTTTAAATTCAGCAAACCAGTTAAAAACTGTTGCACGTGAACATGCAGACTCACCAAAAGTCGTGACTAAAAGTTCAAAACATTCTTGAGGCTTCAAACCTTTTTTAAAGTCATAATACATCATAACCCGAAAATCACGTCGTGTCAGCTCCATGGTCGTAGAAAATTCCCGCCAGATTTAATCAGAAAAAAAATCATAAAAAAAAATATACGTAGTTTTGTCGAGTGTTTAATTTTTAAATTTATAAGTAAATAGCCAGCCTTTGTGGTGGTGTGTTACTGGCCAGTATCAATAAAATGAGCAAGGAGTATCTAATTTCTTTTGGCATGCCCCTTGTATAATATCCTAACAATTGCACTACACATTATCCGATTTCTTCCGATAAATCGGATCGGATCGGAAGGTCTGGAACGGGTTTTAACTCTTTATTTTATTTCGTTTTTTTAGTATTCTAAGGCCAAGGCAAATATACCAACAGCCAAAGTACACAATAAAACTTCTTAAAATAAACTTGTAACTTTTATGTACTATCATTTATTACTTTTTAAACTATTACTTTAAATTTTAATTAAATTTGTTTTTAAGTAGGTATACATGATATGTGTATATATGTTATTTACATGATACAGTTTCATTTCCTCGCAATCGAAGTGAAAAGTAGAGTGTGCAACTCGTCCATAAAACGCATTTTATGCACTTGTCGTACAATCTACTATTGTCCTCGCATCACGCCGAAACGGCTTGATTTTTCCAACCATTTTTGGATCATTGAGAGCTGGACATACGAAGATACTTTTTATCCGTCTACGGTAAAGAAAAAAACACGCGTACGAAGTTGCGGGCAACTCCTAGTATGTAACTAAAAGTACAAATAGGTAGAAATGTATAACACACGAAGTTTCTAAATCTAGGTGACTGTGTCTAAAAATGTTCGTTTCGCATACGTCCGCATTCCTACATTGTCTTACCTTTCTAAATGTCTCGCCATGTGAGATGTCCAAAAGAATTTCATTCTCAGAGTTCTTAGAAGTCAGCAAGTTTATCGCCGTCTAGGGTAACTTACGGGCACTGTTTCTTGTTAAACGGGCTATTTAATGTTCTTATTAAAGTAACGTGGAACCCTGAAAACTTCACCATTAAGGCACTGGAGTGTAGATTTAGGGTTGCGTAGCCATGTCCTCTGTTGCTATTTAACGGTTGACACAGTCTATAATGAGGGAACAGTACCTAATTTAAAGCATTTTTTTTATAATATAGGTACGTACATACAAACTAACCTATGTACACTGCGTACCTATGATGATTGCTTTTATCACGCGCTAAATAAGTAACAAAGCACTGGTCACGTTTTGACAAAATGCGAGTGTGTGTAAAAGATGCCTTGTCACTTATTTATCACGTGATAAACGCAACCATCATAGGCTGCCTGAAGTGTGTAAAGGAGAAATAATTCCGCTGTATTCATATGACATTCTTTCGAATTATTTAACGCTCCAATTTCATGAAGAATTCTACATGATTTGCAAGGCACTCTTAATTAATTGAAATAATACAAAAGCCACAAATATCACGGAAATTATACATACGTAGAAAATAAGTCAAATCAGGATCCTCTGTACTACTAACACGTTAGAATGTCAGTATGGCTGTAAACGTACTCTTATCTTCTTAGTCATAATATAGTAGTAACTAATGACCAGATAATTTACACATAACCACTTACGAAACTGTCATTTACAATATAAAATTACAGATATTTGAAATGAATTTCGTTTCTCAATAGTATGGAAATGATTACTGCTTAAAATCTGTACGCTACATACATAAGCTTAGGTTGGCCCTCCCTCGGATTATCGACCTCTGCGTACTTACACGATTTATTTATTACGGTTTGGTAGGTCCGGCAAGAGTGTAAACTTTAACATTCAAACATTATCTGCCGAGACGGCGTGCGTACTCCATGTTTAGCGATACAGTGGTTTCCTTCGGGTTTGCACGTTAATATTGTTACTTAGTTCTTCTTCTTCAAGTGCCTCTCCAATAATAAAGGTTGGCAATCAGCTTCTTCAAATTGTCCCTGTCAATCTGAATAGCTGCTCGACGGTCTTAATCCCTTTCCACTCCCTGAGATTTAAGAGCCAAGACATTGTTGCGTCTGTTACTTAGTTATAGGCCTTGGAAGTTCCTAAAATAGAACATAAGATGCAGGAAAACCGCCTGCGCTGGTATCACGCTATGCGCAGAAACGAAGACCACATGACTCGACACGTTTTAGCCATAGAAGAGGGCCATAGGGGAAGAAGTCGACATCGACTACTTTGGGGCGAACTATCCAAAACGATCTAAACTGACGTTAGTCCTAACGCCAGAAAAGACACGAAAATCGCCAAGAATGGCGTAACAGTATCAGTCCATCTAGCACAACTATGCTCTGCGACTTGTCGCGCGACATAGCGCTACCCGTCACTCTCTCACATTACTGCACAGAAAGAGACAGGTAAGTATCTCGCGCGAGAATGAAAGTTATGCTAGAGGTGCAGTAGGGCTGATCCCAAATAGGGAACAAGCCAGGGGATTGATTGAGTTACAGAACTATAGTGTACCACTACTGGTCAAGATACTCCCAGTCTTTAAATTTTTTCTTTATTCTGACCTGTTACTTTGACATGCGATCTGTTGCGCGACAAAGACTACACTGAAAATAAAAATATTTGTTAACAGTAACAAAACTCATTCTAAAATGTAGTAACTCCAAAACTATGACACAATGGAAATGTTAGTTTAGTCTGGTGTCTAATTAAAAAAAAAAACGAATGACATTGACCTTGACATTGTTAACAGCTTATTTTTTTTCGCGGATAGGTTGAAGACTACAGCTCTATGCAGGCGTAGTCGTCGTAGATTTCGGTTATTTAATGTATTTTCTTATATTTCTTTCAAAAATCAAATATTTTTGAGGATGTACACGATGCAAAGCTTTCTCGATCTCTGTATCAATTTCCACCTATTGGTAATAGGAAGTTTTGTCAATTTTACTGAACAAACCGCAAAAACTTTTTCCTTAACCTATCCGACCCACTAATCACTAGGCTTAATCCAGCACTTATATTTAATTAGGCATACTTAGTACCGTTTAGCGGACGCCATTAAGATTGCCGCTACCGCTAATAGTGTTACGTTTACCGGTTTACCGGTTACGGTACTAAAATTTATGGCATTCTCCCCCTTTTACAGTTAAGGGAATAGCTTAATTTGTGAGTCTCTAAATGGGAATTGGGGAAAGTAGATGTTGATTTTTGAAGCAATAACTACATAGAGATGAATGGCGTAATTATATTTAAGTTTTTGGTATTACGTATATGCGATTCTGATATTATGTAGCCCATCATTCACTGCTGCGGTATTCGGTTGGCTGTCGCCGCAACTGATCGGTTCACCTGATAATGAATCGCGTACCGATTCGAAACAAGTCGAGCGTTATTCGACTTCTTATACGTGTGTAAGCCCGTTTATTTATTTTAATATGTCTGATTTTCTATGTAAAATATTGTATGTTCTTTTGTTTTATCATTGGAAATGTTTGTTTTCCTGATTGAGTAAAGTGCCTTGATTTATGAAATTGTGACATTTTGCCCATCGTTTTACAGATATGAAAAGTACGCGGATGGGCTATATCTCAAAATGTGCGTTTGCTGGAGGGTTTCAAAGTGCAGTTTAAGTTTCCGAAATCGGTCGGTAACTTTTTGAGATTTTCTAAAATTTGTTAAAACTTCAAAATATTTCGCTGACTTGGATCGATAACTAGCTAATGACTCTTTTGAGCTCGCTATTCAAGAAACGGAAAATAATAATCTCGGTATTGAATAAAGCTACAGTTTAAGCCATCCTAGGAGGCGGGATAGAAAATGTAGACGGTAGCAGGTCAAGGGACGCGAGGTCAGAAAACAAATTTCTCCAATGTTATCATGTGCTTAATTTTTAAACAAAAAATCGTTTATTAAAAGACACAAAGTTCAATAAGTTCTGATCCGCATCGCAGGCTTCGTCAGGTGAGATACAACAACAAATCAGCAACAAGCTTCGTCAAATACAAACCAATGATGTGATCCACAACAGGCTTCGTCAATGTTAGCTGCTAATATTAGCTGGCCCAAACGTACCCTGGCGGCGTTACCACGCTGAATGGCCAACGAAATTTGTTGCACCAGGTACGATCCGGAGCGCGGCTCACAGCCCTTATCCCTAAGCCGGCGGCCCAATTCCCTAATAAAATCCTTGGCCTCCGAGCCCCAAGGTCCACCAGTTTCTAAATTACATTTCTAATGCCTCTGGTAATTGCACGTAGTGTGAAATCTGTAGATTTTAAATTCATAATTATTTCATTAACCTCAGAATCTCGTGATTACTAAATAAATTAGTTTAATTTATTTAAACAATAATGAATTATTATTACCTTTTTAATTCACGATGCAAAATAATTAATAAAATTTTATAAAAAAAGAACCGCCTTCAATAATAAACATGGGCTACTTTTATTTTGCTATTCTGCCGGGAACCACGATAAACGCAGCCAGTAGAAGCCTTTTGAAAAAATATTATTCTTTCTACGAAACCAGTTTCGTAGGAAGAAAAAACCTCTTTGTAGGTACGTAACTGGTTTGGTAGCAAGCAAAACAATCCTTCACACGCAACCAGTCACGTAGCATGGTTTCGTCGGCGGCCGAAGGGAATTTACCTTTGTATCACCTAATATGCGTAAAAAAAAAGTGGTACCTATTTCCACATTAAAACAGAATCGATAAAAAGATTCTGTTAAAAGAAGGTTAGCGTAAGTTTAGGAATTAGTTACTTATATCTTTTAAATACCTCTCGACTGCCAAGAGCGATAACCGACCAATGTTACCACATTTAAAACAAGCCCTCCCCGATAACCTCACATTTCATATAAAAAAGCCCCACAAATATAACCATAAATTGGTCCATGTGACATTTTAAAATTAAGTGAAATTACACGTCATAATTTCAAAAGGTTACCCCGGACCGCAAATGAAAATACAATTTAGTCTAAATCGGAACAAGAGGCACGGTGACTTGCACATTTTATTATATTTGTTCGAACCTGAAATTCCGATGAAAGGCCGACCTAATTTTGGGGGAAAAATAACCCTTTCGAGAGCATTAGCTGCGGGCGGGATCACCCGTGCGGGTATTAGGGTGACCATGCCATGTGTGGTTATGTAATCCGTTGAAAAAAAAAAACCAGTAATTGTGAGTCGGTCTCTCGAGTTAAGGTGACCGTATCCGCTAGTGACAGCGTCAACGATTTGTATGAACCACAGCGCCCCTTACTTACTTACTCCGTTGGCTCAGTGACCCAAAGTGGATCTTGGCCTCCGATACGAGATGGCGCCAGCGCGCCCTGTCTTGAGCGATCTCCTCCCAGTTTTCTGCATTCAGAGCGCGTAGGTCCTTGGTCACTTCGTCTCTCCACCGGTATCTCGGTCGGCCGACCGGTCGACGACCTACAAGCTGCCCAATGTACGCCTTCTTTACCGCCCTGTCATCCGGCATTCTTTCCAGATGCCCGAGCCAACGGAGTCTTGCTGCCTTAATCTCCCCAATAATATTCGGCTCAGACACTCCAGTTCTTGGTTCTTACGGATCCTCCAGCTACCATCCTCCCTCTGCGTCGGTCCCAAGATCTTACGAAATATTTTCCTCTCGGCAACGAGAAGCTTGTTTTCCTCTTTTAGGGTTAGTGTCCAGGCCTCGCATCCGTACATTAAGATAGGTCTTATGACGGTTTTATAGACGCCCCTAGCGGATGTTAATATAACTACAATTCTCCATACACGTTTACTCATGGTAAGGGTACTGGTAAAGTGCGAGTCGGACTCACGCATTGAGGTACGAACTAAAGCACTGCAAGTTGTTCTAGCGAAAAGATAAATTATACTGATCGACAAACTTAACTTTACCGTTGAAAAACCGTCTTTAAAGTACGTACTTTAAATAAAGACTATATTTTTATGGTTTAATTACAAATATTTTCAGATTTTTCCCTATACTTGTAGTGTAAGTTGGTATTTTTTTTTATTAGTCAGTATCTTAAATTTAAGCTTCTCGTTATATAGATCGGAGGGACTGACAAAATAAGTTGTGAAAAAGTAGTTCGTTAGGTACTACTAAGCAGAATTTGGCTTTTTCTCAAGTAGTTTAACTAGTCGAGCTATTTTTTTTTAGTGTATATTTGAAAATGGATTTATCCACTACATTTTAGCACCGTGTTGTCACCACCAATCTTTGTAAGTTGAATTTAAACGGCTTTAAAAACTTTTGTTATACAAAAATACTATGATGTCTTCAATCATATTGTTCACTCTCTAATATTTCTTCTATTCTGACTCATGAATTCCAATATTTTAATTTTGTGTTTAATTTAAGAAATACGTGTTAATTTTTACTTTTAAATAGCCGTTTTTATTTATTTACTTACTCAGCGAGTACTCAGCATTAATTATTAACTAACTGATCACGAGCTTTGCATTAATCAGATAGCAAAAGTTTCTCCAATAAAGCTTTGTCAAAGTTTTAATTGTGAAACTATGCGCTAATTAGTTAGCAAAGGGCATGGGTAGAATATAGAATCGATTAACTAGGAGTACAGAAATAGACATAATAGAATTCACACTAAAACATAAAGGCGAAAGTTTGTGTGTTTATGTGTATGTTTGTTACTTCTTTACGCTAAAACGGCAGGACCAATTTTGATAAATTTTGTAGCTGACACCCTGGATTAACAAAAAGGCTACATTTTATCCCGCAAAAATTTAGTTTTTCGTGGGATGAGCGGGTAACACCGATCGATGCAGCTAGTCTAGAATAAATCAGATAGAAAATAGAAGGGATAGGGGGATTGGCTCCCAATTTTTGTCTATATTTTTATTTATTCAACAAGATGGACTGACGAGGTAAACTACGATTTTGCATCTGTCCGAATGCGTCACAATTTTGGATTTTCATAATTCCGAAAAACATGTTCTGATGGAATAGTTTGATATCTTTTGGGAGATCATATACACCCCAGGCCAAAAGTATGGAAACAAAGTTTTTTCTTTTAAAATTTAACTTTTTAGTTTCAATAATATTCATTGTTTAAATGTTAACCATTAGGCCACCCCCAAAAGATTAAAACATAAAACGCCCACTTTTAAAACGTCATAATGTTGTAAAGAAAAATATACTTACCTAATTCCGGGAAAATGTTGCACGTGGCCTTTTTTATTGCCTTTCTACAAAATGTTGAACTGGAAATTATAAATATTATAATTTCTATTGTATAATTTTGCAAATTATTCCATATTAGTAAGGAAATATCAGTTTTCTATTGTATTATAAGCATGTTTCCATACCTTTGGTGTACCCAATCCTAATCTAACCTAATTCTATTGTGTTAATCTAAGTCTAAACTAACACTATTATAAACATGCCATCAATCGGAAACTAAATCAATTCCATTCAATCACATTGGGTTGGATCAGGAAAATTACGGACCCAATCGACAACTTTAAAGTCCTTGAGACGCAATCTGATTGTGCTTGACTTGACCTCTTTATGAGGTAAGTATTGGGGCAAAGATGTAATATTTACCACAGTGTTTTGGCTTTTCACCAAATTATTTTTCGTTAAAATGTTTCATTTCATCGAACTTTCACTTCATCGACTTTTTTCCTCTGAAGTCATAGATTTTTCATAATTGAATCATTCTATTGATAAGGGTAAGTCAGGTTTGTTTTGTAACAAGAAAAAGGTTTTCTATGAAATGACACTTCGGTGAAATGAATCATTCGACAAAAAATATTGGGCAACAAGGCAGAGAACCACATGGGTTAAACTTTAACCCTTAAACACTATATGATTATACGTAAAAACGACGTGAAAATTAATAAAAATATAATAACTACAGTTTTTTTATAGGTGTCACGTCGAGAACTCAATGTCACGTTGTCGTCAACTCAAGTAAATAAAATACTAAATTATAATTTGGGTTTCTTCATGATAAGAGTAAATAGGCTGTTGATGTCACTTTTCATTAGGTGATACTGGGGTCAAGCGACAGACAAGAAAAACACCGTCTATTTTTTTCTGACTTGGCTTAAAGTGTTTCAAAACTCCTCGGTCTCTCCTAATGACAATCAGACCAATTGATGTCCTTTTACTGATGAATCATGTTGGTTTGTCTAATTTCAACACAAAAACGGTCAACATGATTTTTTACATACTGATATCATTTGAACAAACCATTTATTCCTCAAAATCAACAAAAGAATAAAACAACTACTCCAGTATAACCAAAACATAGTAAATTCAAAACTTACCACTCTCGCCGAACTACTCTTAGATTATTCAAACTCCCTCAAATCGGATTATCAGTCCCATTATATCCCCGTCGGCTCGGCGGTCCTGGTCACCCTTTCAGTCCTTTCAGCCGCAAGGAGGGTTAAGTTTTTTTTTAATACGGAAACGACGTTTCATCGTTTAAAAGGTTCCTTTTAATGTTGTTTATTTGAGTTAATTTGAATGTGTTCAGGTTTTTATTTCAACGCTTTAAAATGTGTGAAAATTATTTCAAAAAATATTTTTGATGGCATTTGTCGTATGATATACCTAGAGATAAATTTTAGTCAATTTTAAAGTTGTAACAAATAGATTTTTGTAGTAAATAAAATTGAATTGGACACCTACAATAGGATAATATTATTAGTTTTATTAAGTAGGTATAATCTCGTTTGTACGCAGTGTTGTTTGACTGTTTTCTTCAAATACCCATTCCTTCAATTGCCCAAAAGTTAACTGGAAGAGATCCCTAATAGGGATAAGTTCGCCTTTGTACATGTTTCATTTGTTATCAATGTATTTTTAACCAGTGGTTGTGTACAATAAAGTGTTTACATACATACATAATATACATAATATTTTGAACCCGCTCTTTGCTACGGCTGCGCGACCAGGCGGGACTAAAATAGTATTTTGTGATGAATTATACGTGAAGATACATAAACTCTGTATTACTAAAAATACATCTTTTTGTAATCTAAAACTTAAGGTAAAACTAAAGCATAGTTTTGCTCAATAGAGTTAAGAGAATTTAGACGTTAAAACCTTTACCGATATATTTTATTTTTCCTTTTTTGAATGTTTTGTTTTATTTGTTAATCTTTATTTACAAATAATTCTAAATGGCATGACTCATATGAAGGTTTTATTGAAGAATAAATCGAAGCTGGTTATATACAGGGTGTAACCGACAGCGTACCGAAAACGAAAACTGTAGTTTTAGACCATAATCACGAACTGAAAACGACTGTTCATTTTCTCGGCAAACTCAAGGATAAGATTTTCCAAAATAAATTATAAAACTCGACGCGCAATGTATTGCGTCCAATTCTGTCGGGTGCAGACGCGCGGCGAGGGGAGCACGCGGCAAGCATCGACCGGTCCACGCGCTCCCCACTCCACTCACGCGTCAGCGCAAAACATACCGTTACGCCAATGGTCATCGAATGACATGAATAAATGCAACCACAAAAACAACGCAACCACAGATCACAACTAGTGTACTTCCTAACACCAATAACAACTGACCGATAAATTAAAACAGTCTAACAAGATTATTTTCATTCAAGCAAGTAAAGCAAATAAAATGTGCGGGTAGGTAAACATTAATGCGGGTAGGTAATTAAAACAGTGCGAGCGCACTGGCCTGGCGGATCAATGACCGGCCAGTACCGTTATCTTTCCCACTCCACGCGCCTGTGTTGTACCGTAAAGCTTACATAATACTGTTTGTGATACATTGCGTGTTTTGCGGAAAATGCTATTTTCATGCGATTTTTCATGAAAAATTGTTACCGGTAGAGTTCGATTAACGGAAAAATAAAGAAAAAATGAAAACTGCGAGGAAAATTTGTGAATTTTCTCGAATAAATTTCCACGACTTTCCAGCCCAGAATAATGGTCTGAAGCCATGGTTTCAGTTTTCGGTACACCGTCGGTTACACCCTGTATACTAAAACAAACTTTTTTTTTTTATTGTCATAGGGGGCAAACGAGCAAACGTATCGCCTGATGGAAAGCGATTACCGTCGCCCATAAACACCTGCAACACCAGAGGAGTCACAAGTGTTTGCCTACCCGGAGGACGAAGATAGAATGCCTCTATGCTAGTAATAACTAGTAACTTAAATAAGTTTCTAACAAAAATGACATTTTAGTGGCAAGCTTTTATAGCCGACTGTACCTACTTTTCTTTGGATATCCATCAAATGCTCACTGAGACGATTCTAAAGAGCCCAAGTTCGGTAGGATTGCTTTTTCTATTATAGAGTTCCTATGGCCACCTTCCGGTTCCATCATCAGATCAGCCCCATGGTACCATATTATTGTATTGTCATCAAAGTTAAGAGGGAAGTATAGTACGCACTCGTCCATACAAAAAGAGAAAACGTTTTTCCACTTTTAAATATTTTCCAATCTCCATCATTTTTTAGTATGTTAGTGACACAGTGACAAACTAGGTTTATAGGTTTTCCTTTTTTCAAAATTTGCTATAGTTTCTAATTTAAAGGTAGTTGAAAAACCTAATTTTTGTGATTAAAACGTTGTTGAATGAAACCGTTTGTATTATTAAAACAATGCACTTTTTTAAAAAAAGCGAAACCTATAAACCTAGATTATATTATGCTGAAGCGATCGACATCAAAATCGAAGTGATTTGCTAAGATTTAGTTAGTGGAAAACGTTTTCTCCCGTAACGCAAATTTCATCAAAAAAGTACCTATTGTCAGTCGCAAGCTGCAACGCTCTCTATCGCACGATTGCGGGTCGGGGGGGGAAGTAAAGTATCACGTATTTACAAGGATGTTAATGAAAAAGTAAAAAGGATCCTAGCCCGCGTAATCGATATCTAAATCTGTTTCAAAAATGATGGGAGTAGAGTAGGAACTTCTACTAACACTAGTTGGGTTTCAAGAAAAAGATCGATCGGTTGATTATCATTATGTTACAATTTAATTTAAAAAATCGGCCAAGTGTGAGCCACCCACGCACCGAGGGTTCCGTACAAATTTTCACTTATTCCATCTTAACTGGCCTGGTTAAGTTTGCACCTGATGCGTATGGCGCCGTATACAAATGAGGTGCAAACTTAATATAACCAGGTTCACCAAACATGATATTTGAAAAGGACTATATTTTATATGATTATATTACAAATGTATAGTTTCAGGGTGAATAGCAACAAGCTTAAAAATTACCTAATTTTGGTGGCTTTTTTTATTTTTAATTTAGAGTCAAAATTATATACATATCAATAATACGAATAAAATCATAACCAATATTGTGTAGTAATGGCCCTTTGTTATACAAAATAGTTATAAAGTTATTATTATTTTAGTAATTTGCCTGCCACTTAGACTGCCATTTAGATTTTTTGGCCACCAAAATTGTACATCTACACCAAAATTTGTTACTTGTGCTAAAAAATAATATTTATAATAAATAATAATAATAAATATCGGACAACCTCACACAAATCGATCTACTCCCAAATTAAGCTCAAGAAGGCTTGTGTTATGGGTACTAGATGATGATATACGTACTTATATAGATCAATATATACTTAAATACATAGAACAACCATGACCCAAGCACAAATATTCGAGTTCATCACACAAATATTTGCCCTGGCCGGGATTCGAACCGAGCCAAACGCGTCGTCAAAAATTGTTGATGAAATTGCCTACTGGAAATTAAAAGAAAGTAAATGTTTTATTGATCATTTTAGTTATACCAAAATATCTGAAAATACAATCGCTAACTCGTTTGTAACAACAATATATTTTTTTCTTTTCGAGGACTTCTTCTCTTGATTGTTTTTTATTGGGATTAGCCATCCTTAAAAATAAATAAATTATGAATAGCAAAAGTAATAATTTAGATTAATTGTTTGCATTTAATGTATCTAAACACTTTATTGTACACAATAGCAAGAAATACATTGCAAAAAATAAGCATGTACAAAAGCGAACCTATCCCTCTAAGGGATTTCTTCCAATTAACCTTCAATTGAATGAGTATTAAACACAAGTAAATCGTAGACAAACCAAGCAACATGTACAATACGATAACTTTACAATAGTACACATGAAAATGCAAAAACCAAATGAGAGAGAGATAGGCAAACAGTCAATGTAATACATATTACGTAATATCTATATAAATACATATAACATAAATATAATCATAATTATAACAAAAACAGCAACCTAATCAAGTAATCATTCGTTCGACAGCCACAATTTCTGTAACTTCCCCTTGAGTGATGCTACGAACTGCGTGTACCTTAGGGCGGGAGACAATTTATTCCATAATTTCACGGCGCGCACAGCAAAAAACACATCGTAAACATGAGATCTATGCAGTGGGATAGATAGATCCAGATTCGCACTTGACCGCAGGCGATGGCCACTACCATCCGCCATGTAAAAGAACTTCTCTGCAAGGTAAGGAGGAGAAGAAGGAATGACAAGGACATTATACAAAAGACAAAGAACATAGTATCTGCGCTGACGGATCGGGAGCCATTTAAGTTGAGCGCGGTATTGAGACACATGATCAAACTTGTGGAGACCAAAGCAAAAGTGAGCGGGCAAGCATGATCGTCGTATGAAGAGGAAGGCAATTCTGCAGACACCTCAGTGAATGAAGGGACGCGAAAAGTTTCCTACTGATCTCAGATCCTACCCATGACAAAGTTTGATCCATGGTAATGCCAAATTTGTTTACAGTAGAAGAGCAAGGTATAGGCGTACCATCAAAGAAAATAACTGGCTTAGCTTGATCTGAAAGCTTGGAAATAAAATGTGGGCTTCCAACGACAATAGCCTGCGACTTCTTAGCATTCTTCACCAAACCAAAGGATCAAGCCCAAGCACGGATTGATTCTAGGTCTGAATTGATTTGCGAAAACAAGGAGCCAAAATCCTCAATGCTGGTCGCCGCATAAAGCTGCAAATCGTCTGCATAGAGATGGAACGACGAGGAGAGTGACTTGGTGATTCCGATGTAGAGAGTATGCCTACTATGCCTCCTTGGGGGACACCAGCAGACGGTTCACACCAGCTAGAAAATCGGTCATCAACTCGAACCCACTGGGAACAGAGGTAATCACGAAACCAGGACAGTGAAGTTGAAGATATATTTAAAGTACTAAGTAAACTGAGAAGTATATCAAAAGTGTTAAAAGGACTACTAAAATCAAGGAGCACCAATATAGTCACTTTTCTATATTCTATATTAAGACGAATGTCGTCGGTGATCTTAACCAATGCGGTGGTTGTGCTAAAGAATTAAACAAGTTAAGTCTATTTAGATGTGATGAGAGACGTCGATTTACAAAGGATTCAATGATTTTAGATAAGACGGGAAGAATGGACATAGGACGATACTGCGAAAAGTACGACGGATTAGGGGTTTTAGGGAGAGGAATCACATGGGCGCATTTCCAAATTGTAGGAAACGTGCCAGAGGAGAAAGAAAAAATAGTAATATAGGAAAGGATAGGAGCTATAAAATCCGCTACCAGCATAATATCTAAGCTAAGATTACCCTGACCGACAGCTTGTTATATTAGATGTATTTTGTTTATTCTTGACTTCAAATAAATTCACCGAGTCAAAAGTTTTGGAAATGCGAAAAAGACGATAAAAAATGTGAAATGATATACAAAATTAACAATTCTGGTGGCATCAAGCAATTTTGGTGACTTTCAAATTAAGTACCAAAAAAAAACACAAAAAAAAAATATTTTAAAAATATCCGTATTATTTACTTCCAATTTAACTTAAAAAGGAAACCTTTAACACGTCTTGCACACAATTCCCACACAATCAATTATTGCTAAGGCACTAGAAACATATACCACAAAAATTGTGTCAAAAAGTATTCCTAGTTGACTACGGAGCCCTAGAAAGACATAGTAACTCCGATATCATGTACACATTATAAGTAAGTATAATAATTATGTACTTTCGTACACAATAACAAAGTCAAATAAAAAATGTTTTGTTTCGTAAATATCAGTAACTCATTATATAAATACCTTTGAAATACCTAAATAATATTACAATTAAAAATGACAGTCATTTACATCCTACCGGTACATCGGGAACAAACTGATTTATCAAAAATTAATTTAGCTTGTAGGTACACACTCGTTACTAACAATTACATAAATAAATAAAATACTTCTTTATAATATCGGAATTTCAGTTACACCACAACAATTCATTATCCGTAGGTACGCAAGAAAACAAAACAGTCCACCTTTATTTATCGCAATCGCTTGTCAAACCGATCGTCAAACTAGCCTAGCAGCAGGTAGCAGAGCGCTGTGTCATGCTTCGATGTGTGCGTGAGGCGATTTGTATGTGTTGTGCGCGATGCCGGGGGGTGAGCGCTCTCGAGCGACAGCATGCGTTTTCGTAAATACCTATTTCGTTAGGATCGCGAAGCTATACTGTAGTCTTAAGTAAGTATGCAAAATTTCAGCTCAATCGGTTGACGATATCTGCTTCAAAATTGAGTTGCAAGATTTCACCCGAACAAACATACATTAAACATAAAATGCAAGTTAAATAAAAGCTTGTAAAATATATATATTTGAGCTAGATTTTGATCCAGGTCGTTTCCTTAAAATCTATCAGCTCTAGAAAGTACATATAATATTATTAAAACTATAGTGAGACAACTTTAATAATTATAAAAAGGGTTTAAACTCATGTCAAAATTGTCAGGAACGGCCCGACATGTTTCGAACTCATATGGAGCTTTTCATCAGGATCAGATATCCGTGCTGCTACGCGACTCGCGGCCCACAGCTCCATATATTAGTTCGAAACATGTCGGGCAGTTCTTATCAATTTTTACGTAAGTTTAAGCCGTTTTTATAATTATTTACCTATACAAGGCTTACACAGGACTCCGTTTCATTCACGCAAAACAATCAATAAAAAATAAAAATATGACGTTTCCAAATCAGCAAGGATAAACCCTCTTAACATGGCAGTCCGATATGACCAAACATTCCCGGTTGAAGCCATATTTGGAACGTGAAGCTTAGGTCCCTGTCACGTAAAACGGACGCAACAAAACATTTAAAAGCCGCCGGAGACTGGCAGGCAAAATAAAATAAAACTGTAAAATATTATCGGAAAATATTGACGGTAAAACCGTCGATTACTGAAACGTGATCGTTTAGAAAAATGCTGCTTTTACTCATAGTTTATTCAAGGATGCTTGTAGTTTTATCTCCTTATTAAATAAACTTTTATGTTTAAGCAGGAGTATAGTTTTTTGGGGCTTCACAATAAATTGGGCCAATTTAAGTATTCAATTAAAACGAAATACTACTGCTATTTTTTCCATGTAAATTGAGGTTTATTTCTCGTCTTTTTCCTCCTTCAAAACATAACCAATCTTTACAACATTTAACGAACTACAATGTCTTTTATACTAATTCAAATTATACCCAAGAAAATTATGCTTCTTGTTGTTATATCATATGAAACATTATAATTATAACATGTTGTTATATCTAGTGAAATTATATGTTACGTTGTTATATTGTCACTACCTACCCCAATTAATAGTATTAACGTTGTAAAAGTTATACGCTAAAATCGTGCACCACGACCTTTATCTTCTAAAGAACTGTAATAAGTTTCTGTCAAAAAATGTCATTTTTGTGACAAGCTTTTATAGCCGACTGTACTTTTCTTTGAACATCCATCAATTGCTCACAAGGACGATTCTAAAGACCTCAAACTCGATATGATTGCTTTATTTATTACGGAGCTCCTGCTCCATCATCAGATCAGCTCCACACCTCATCATAATATTGCATTGGCACGCAATTTGCATATTCGTGCAAAATTTCAGCTCAGTCGGAAACCGGAAATTGGGTCAAATTTTAACTTGCAAAATTCCATTACAGACAACGGGACCGATAAATAAAAGCTTGTAAAAATGGTTAGAATTTATAACAGGGTTTTGATTAAGATGATGTTCACACGTAACACTTGCACGTCATGGCAGTCCTAAATTAAAGACTTCAGTCAAGTTGTATTAATTAGTTTAATTTGATAACCCACGCCTTTTTTGGGTGCGTTCTACCATATTTCATACTAAAAAACGTGACTAGTGTTTTTGTTTTGTGAGGTTTTAGGTTGTCAAAATGGCAGCGTGACTAAGGTACTATAAATGATAAAGGCGTACGGTCACTGATATGAAAATGCCTTCATTATCGTCGTCATATCAGCTGATAGACGTCCACAGGACGTAGGCCTCCCCCAAAGTTATCCACAACGATCGGTCTTACGCCGCCCTCGTCAAATTTCTGCCCGCGATCCAAACCAGGTCGTCGGTCTCTGTTGGTGGCCTTCTCGTGCTGCGTCTTCCGGTCCACGTCGCCACTTAAAAACCTTTAGCTATGTCCACACTGTGCCCTTTTCACGTTCAACTTGCGCTTTCGTCTATTGCTATCTTGCTCATTTTTGTACGATGCGAGCGAGATCGCAATAGACGAAAGCGCAAGTTGAACGTGAAAAGGGCACAGTGTGGACATAGCTTTTCTGCCCCAACTGCCATCGGTTATTATTAATTTATTTAATTATTTGGAACTATACAACTTTCCTTAAGTCTAAATACATTGCCCCACAAAACCAGTTCCACGATCAATGTGCCCCTCCCACTGCCACTTAAGTTTGGCGACTGTCTACGCTATATCTACAACCTTGGCTCTCTTCAAACTATTGAAGACATTTTATAGAGTAACAAAATTTTCTACTTAGGTACTTTTTATCAGCGAGCCTACATGTCCCATGTGTCTCTTGGTAGATAAAAAACGAAAAAACATATTTTTTTAAACACGACGATCAAACTATCAGGGCTAGCTAGCCATCACTACCAGTGAATCGGTATTTGTGTGGGAGTATATAACCCGCTAATGGGATTATCTCCGCGCCAGAGGAGTGATTATAGAACATCCTTCACTCGTAGCCTGTAGTGTTCACTTACCTTGGTAATTCCTTTAAGCGATGAAATTCGGGGCTCCCTTATATCATTCAATGCTCTGTTTTATGTCTAGTACGTTGGTCGTTTGGTATAATTCGCTTGCTTCGATATATTGGCTGAAAAGATAATAATTATTAAACTGTAGCTCACTGAAAATCGATTTAACGCAGGTTGCTACTTACATCATTTTTCTCTCCGCCTTTTTCTTATTATAATAACTCTTAATTCTATAAAATCACTATTTCTGTTTATTTAATTTGTTATGACTTTTCTGTTTGAAAAATGTCATAGCAACGTCTTGTCATATAAAATTGTCCATTTCACGTAATTTTACTTCCAAAGCGGTGAGGTTGGATATATTTGAGCTAGGTCGTATTAACTTTATCGTTTGGCTGGTGCCTTAGTACTTCTTAAAATTCAAAATTCATATTTTTATCTATTCTGGAACATTTTGTCAACGAGCCTAATATAAAAGCGCCGCCATCAGCTCAAAATTCAGTCTTCTCGTGCCTCTCAACTAAGGAGGAACTCGAAATTGGTCTGTGCAGGGCCAAAGCTTGGCCCTGCACTCAAGAGAGACCCTTTTCCCCTTTGGCTATCCCCGAACAAGACTACTGACTCGCTCGGACGCTGAAAGGCCTTGCCTGCTGCAACTGCATTTTCGTCCACCTGCTGTCACTACGAATACGCCCACCTGCTGCCACTGCGTATCTGCTACCGCTGTGTATGCGACCGAGTATACGCCCTCCTGCTGCTGTTGCGTATACGCCCTCCTGCTGCTGTTGCGTATACGCCCTCCTGCTGCTGTTGCGTATACGCCCTCCAGTGCTGCCACTGCGTAAACGCCATCCTGCTGTCACTGCACATACGCCTTCCTGCGATCACCTCTGCAACCCACCTGCTACGGACTGATACCAGGCTACACGGTCATCGCCTCATCTGCAACCCACCTGCTACGGACTGATACCAGGCTACACGGTCATCGCCTCATCTGCAACCCACCTGCTACGGACTGATATCAGGATACACGGACATCGCCTCATCTGCAACCGCTCGGACCTAGGACTTCCAACCTCCCCTTTACTCCGTTATTCCACTGCCTTGGTGACTGAGTGAAAAAAAAGAACCCTAACCCTGAATTTACTGTTTTTCTCTTTCTTCTTCTTTTCTCCTCTTATCTTTCTCTCTCACGTCTGTTATCCTGTCCTTCGACTCCTCGGAGGACCGGGTAACACGACAAGCCACGTACATGTGAAAAAGGGTGCTATCATTTATTTATCATGAGATAAACGTAATCATCGTGTAGAATATGGGAGCGCAATGAAATACGGTTTATACGAGACTAATTTATGAAACTACCTTTAGGATGCTGAAGGGCAAGCATACCTACCCACATTAGATATGACAACTCGAATATGCTATATATATTGTTAGGTTTACATACACCGTATTAGGTAGGTCAAATTGGAGCCTGTGAAGCTTACCTATTTTCAAAACAAAAAACTTTTTTAAGAAATAGGTAGTGAATGAAACAATCCAGTAATGGTATTCGCAGATGACTGTACGGTATTCATAGAGCTTAATACAAATATAGATTACGAGAACGATATAGACTTAACTATTTCGGAAATTATCAAATGGTTACAATTTAAATAAAATTAACCCAAAAGCTTATGTCAATTTATTGTATATCAAGTGTATGTTAGTTTTTTCTGAAATTATTAAAAAGAAAACTGATCCACTATACAAGCTTGAAAATTATGAAACTGTACTGGCTGCTTACCACGGTTTCGTATACACTATCTGAAGATTTGGGATACTATTTTGGGGATATTCTTCCTACAAAGACATATTGTTCAGAGCACAGAAGCGCTGCGCGCTTAACCGCACGGAAAGTTGCAAACCACATTTTAAGTCTCTCAAGCAGCTAACATTGCCTTGCTTGTACATTTGCAACTTTGTCAAAAGTAATCCCACTCTTTTCCCAGTAATGGAAAAAAATCCATGAAATAGCTTGCGACCCAGGAAACCGTTAGTACGCATAGTGAGATGTAATAACCGCATTGATAGGACGGACATTTAACGTAATGGCCCTCAAACTGTCTAATACCTGTCTACCTAAATACTACCTAGTAGTAATAATTACCTACAACTTTTAAAATACTGACTTAAGAAGTTTAAGCACAGAATAATGCTCGTAGATAAATGTTATTATCCTATTACTGATTATTTTATTTCATTTTCCTTGACATTTATTTATTCATTTAAACTTTATTGCACAAAACAAAAGTCAGTACAATTGGCGGACTTAATGACAAAAATCGGCACTCTCAACCAGACAGCAGGTCAAACTAGAAATTGGAAAACAAAAAGTGTAATCTGTAAGTAATAAATTGTAATCATGTTATGACATTTTTTTTATATATATTGATCGTATTCGTTTAGGTTTTAGGTAATCCATAATAGAGTCATGGAATTTTTGCGTATTTTACCATCATTGTCACCTGATTGTTAGCTGTGATGACGAATCAACGAACATTCTATTCTATTCTAGAAAATTTTACCTTCCAAACGGTCGTTATTACAATAGTAGGCGCATAAATAGTAGGCTCTGTTAACTATAGACCTGAGTTTGTACGATTCGAAACGGTTTTAAATTTGTACTTTATTGCACAATGCAACTGGCGGACTTAGTACCATTGCCATGAGGCATTCTCTACCAGTCAACCACTTGGCCACTATGTATGGCCGTTACATTATCGGCGCTGATGGATCATTAACAAACCTACTCACTTTCAAGAGAAACGGTGAAGAAATGCGACCTTTAGAGATTGAGACAAACGGCCGGACATGCGAAAGAATTTTAGGCTAAGCTGAAAAGGAGACGTCTCGGCCAATGACATAATTTTCTTTTATAGCTCACCAGATTAGAATGCCATTAGCGGGACCCCATCAAAACTAAACGAAATTCTCGTTCTTACATGAGCTTCGGAATCCATTTAAAGGAGGCCATAAAGAAACGCCATGGAGATACTATTGCCAAGATTAACTGCTTTCCCTCCATTATTCCGTGACATTTCGGATTATCTATGTCCGATTTAAATGGGGACGCTCGAAATGAATACGACTGTACTTTTGTATGGAGCCAGCGGATGACTCTTCGTACTGAAAGATTATTTTACTCTTGTCCCGGTTGACGCCGAACTCACCCATTTTGGAATGAGTCGTAAACATACTAAGCAGTGTTTGAAGATTATGAAAAACATATATTATATATCATACTTAAGGATCTTTAGATTATAAAATCGTTTTCAGCAACATGCTTCGATAAATTTCGCTCGATAGAAAAGAATCCCGAGGTTACCTCTATTTGTAATATTTTTTCAGTGGTAAGGCTAAAGTACAAACTTGTTTACCCGTTTTTTGCGTAAATGTATGGATACCAACATTATTTAGGTAAATTCGCTAGGATTGTCTCGATAAAATTATTTATTTAATCACGAAATAAAAACCTACAAAAACTCGTCGTGCGTCAGCGCTTGAAGAGGACGGACCTGCGTCAAAGTCGCGACCACGGTCGGACAATATCGCCTTAAACTTTATTGCACAAAACAAATGGCGGACTTAATTCCAAATGGCATTCTCTACTAGTCAACCATAGGGCCAAAAGAGATACTAGAAGTTGGTGCAAATCAGAAATCATATACTACATATATTTAACTGCATCTCTTGCGATTTGTAACTTAACAAACTAAACTAACTTAACCATAAAAACATACACCCTTAACCCAGTGGCTCCATGATATCTTGATTTCCGAGTAATCATGCTACCAAATATTACGGCGTGACAAAAAAATTGTGCAATTAATAAAGTAACCTCCAACTCAACAATTGTTACTAAGGGTTCAGTCGATATTGACTAACTCCAAAGTAGCGGTCAAGACTTCCGAACTGGATGCTCGCTCAAGCGTATTTACTTCGAGTTTATTTGTTTACTTGCTGGAAACTAATTTCAGATATGAATGACTAAATATCCAAGGTAAGAAGTAGGTTTCCATCTTAAACAAAGGGTAATATTTTTTTTGGTTGACTGTCACACATTTAATTAAAACAATTTGAACGGATTTTATCGCGTATATTCATTATTTGAGCTTTCCTGACGTTTCGGTAACTATTACAGTTAGTAACGTAAGTAAAACTTAAAATAATTTATTTATTTATTTATAAATATATTTACACAGCATTACAGACTTAAATCTAATACACTGTGAAACTAGATTTACACTTATCAAAGAGGAACACTAGTAGTCCTGTCATCCATCAACTCACAGTACCTCAAACACGCAGTACACACAGCCGTCCATCGCCACGCAAACAGATCACATTCCGGTGTTGACACCAGAAGTGCATTGAGCAGCGTCAAGGCCCGGAGGTGCGGCGAGTTCCTGTGCGACACAGTACGAGCTGCTGGCACAGCCAACAACGGTCGCGTACGGGGTCTAAGCGTGATTCGAGGGACATCCGGAACATACACCCTAACTAAATTATTTATCAACTCTAGGCAATCTGACTCTCCTCGCAGCACACGGCAGACTAAGGTAAGCAAACTGAAATTGCGCCTCACTTCAAGGGAATGGAAACCTAGACTTCCGAGAAGAAACTTAGTAGGGTATTGTGATATTTTATGTATGCATGAATGAGGGTGGTTGATAATAAATCAGTCTTCATCGAGCGCTTGAGTTTAATTCACGTCCCGTAGCAAGTACTTATAAAACATGGCGCAGCCGTTATTTTTAATATAAAGTAAATTGACTATAACAAGTGTTATTTTCATATAATGTTGCATAATAAATTAATGGTGTAAAGGTGTATTAATAACGCAATACAAGAGCTAGTGCAATGGAAGCTATTTTGCAACCACCGCAGCCATTTGTGTTCGAGAACAATGTAGTTAATGTGACGTCGGGAAATCTAAGTAAAGAATGGGACAGATGGAAGAAGAGTTTTGAGATATACTATGCAGCATGCGAATTAAATAAGAAGGACCCGAAAGTACAAATAAACATTTTGTTACACATTATCGGAGAAAAATGCAGGGATGTCTTCGATCAGTTCACGGAGAAATTTGATACGGTGACAAAAGTACTTGAAAAATTTGATACTTTCTTCTTTCCCAAAAAGAATTTGACGATTGAACGCCACAAATTCTTTATCCGAGAACAAAGTGAATTTGAATCCGTTGAACAGTATGTCTTCGAACTAAACAAGATGGCGGCGAAATGTGAATTTAAGGATTTGTGTCAAGATCTAGTTCGAGACAGGTTAATTTGCGGAATAAGAGATGGATCCATGCGCGAGCGCTTATTAAGAGAACCAAATTTAACATTAACTAAAGCTGTGGAGATATGTAATTTAGCGGAGTTGTCTCGCGCTCAGGCGGTAACCATAAAAACGGAGAATGCTGAGCATGGTCACGTCCATGAGATATCTCAAAATGGCCAGGGGCCGGAGCCAGCAGCAGCGGCACTGGACCTAATACAAAGGAACTCGTCGAGAACGCAGCGGTCAAGGTCATCGCGCGCCCGAGTGAGCGGGCAGTGGTCACGGCCGGCGCGCCCCGGTCCGGCCAGGCAGCAGGAACCGCGGAACCGTCCAGGTGGCCAACCTATGGCAGGGCAGCGAGGTGAAGGAAATTGGTCTGTTGTGCCTAGATATCGTGGTTGTCGGCAATGCGGCCGAGTTCACCCCAGATTTAAGTGTCCGGCCTACGGTCAACAGTGTCTATCATGTAAACAATTTAATCACTACTCCAGGATGTACGGGGTTTATGAGGTGCGCGAGGACTCCTCCGATCAGGTAAATGAACCTTTGAATTCATCATGTAACGATTGGCTTGTATGTTTGCGAGTTTGTGGTAAAAATTTAAATTTCAAGTTGGATACCGGTGCTGACGTGAATGTTCTTCCTGTAAGCAAATTAAGTGACTTAAACATTTTAGAGTCAGATTTAACTAAAACATCAGTGAAATTGCACGGTTACTCAGGTAGTCTGATAAAAGTAATAGGGAAGTGTTTTTTAAAGGTACAGCACAGAAATAATACTTATGTTTTACAGTTTGTAGTGGTTGATTCAGATTCGGTTCCCATTTTAAGTAGAACTTCATGTCAGGAACTAAATTTAATTAAAAGGGTGTTTTCGGTTCAGAAAAAGAATGAGATTTTAGACGAATTTCCAGATGTTTTCATGGGTTTAGGTTGTTTGCCTGGAAGTTATAAAATTCGGTTGAAAGATGATGTGAAACCTGTAATTCATGCTCCGAGAAAACTACCAGTAGCATTAAAGGACAAAATTAAAAGTAAATTACAGGAAATGCAATCTCAGGGTATTATTACAAAAGTGGAACACCCGACGGATTGGGTAAACAGCATGACAGTTGTAAAGAAGCCTAACGGTGATTTGAGGATATGTCTGGATCCCCAAGATCTCAATAGGGCCATTCGTCGCGAACATTTTAAATTACCGACCCTAGAAGAAATTACCACTAACTTATCAGGGGCTAGGTATTTTAGTACTTTAGATGCTAAACATGGTTTTTGGCAGGTGGCACTACATGAATCCAGTACGGACTTGTGTACTTTCAATACTGCTTTTGGAAGGTTTAAATTTCTCAGATTGCCCTACGGAATCTCATCTGCCTCTGAATTATTTCATAGAAAATTGTATGAACACTTTGAGGACATGGAGGGGGTTATTCTTTTTGTAGACGACCTCTTGGTCTATGCTGAATCTAAAGAAGTTCATGATCAACGACTTAGAGCCGTACTTGAGAGATGCAGAAAAATAAATATCAAGCTTAATCGGGAAAAATGTAAAACCGGCTTAACAGAATTAAAATATTTAGGCCACAGAATCACCCAAGCCGGTATTAAACCTGACTATAGTCATATTTCGGCAATAAAAAATCTCCCTACACCAGAAAATGCAAAGGATGTAGAACGTTTTTTTAGGATTGGTCACATACGTAGGTAGGTTTATTCCAAATCTTTCAGAAAAAACATTTCCTTTGCGGGAGTTATTAAAGAAGTCAGTAGAATGGCATTGGGATCATCGACATCAGGATTGCTTCAACAAAATAAAAGAAAATTTAATAAATCCGCCCGTTTTGCAATATTATAGTCTTGAAAAACCAATAGTAATTTCTGTAGATGCAAGTAAGCATGGCCTTGGCTGTTGCTTGCTCCAAAATGATCTACCTGTGTCGTATGCGTCAAAATCATTGTCAAAATCCGAGCAATCGTATGCACAAATAGAAAAGGAGTTGTATGCTTGTGTATTTGCGTGTGAGAGATTTTATAGTTATATATATGGACGAAGTGACGTTGTAATAGAGAGTGATCACAAACCTTTAATTAGCATAATAAATAAACCGTTAGCGAGTGCACCGGCGCGATTACAAAGAATGCTGTTACGTCTTCAACCTTATACTTTTAAACTTGTTTACAAGCCGGGCAAGTATCTGTTTATCGCTGATGCGTTATCCCGTGCAGTTGCACCGGGCGCGAGTGAGAGGTCAGTTCCACGCGACTATCTCGAGGCTCAAGCGCAGGTGTGCGCGCTGACCACTTCAAATCCGCTTACTGATTCTCATTTTTTAGAAATTCAAAAATGCACTAAGCAAGACGAAGAGATGCAACAGTTAATAAAAGTAATTAAATCAGGGTGGCCTACACACAAAAATGAGATGACTGCATTATTAAAACCATATTGGGATGTTAGGGATGAACTAACGTTGGCGTATGGAATTGTTTGGAAGGGAAATAGGATCGTAATTCCTAGTTGTATGCGTGCAGAAATGCTCCGAAAAGTTCATATAGGGCATCTAGGTATCGAAAAATGTAAGTTGAGAGCACGTGAAACCATGTACTGGCCTAACCTAAACACCCAATTGTTAGATTATTTGTCACGTTGCCAAGCATGTTTAACTTATAAAAAACAAAACAGTAATGAACCACTCATACAACACGAAGTACCTACACGGGCATGGTCCAAGGTTGGAGCTGATATTTTTCACTATCGTGGCAAATCATTTTTGTTGTTAATTGATTACTTTAGCAAGTTTGTGGAGGTGACTAAACTAAAATGCCTACAATCGGATTACGTGATTGACAAAGTCAAGGGTATTTTTAAAAGGCATGGTATTCCTGAAATATTAATGACCGATAATGGCCCCGAGTTTTCGTCACATATTTTTAAAAAATTTGCCATTGAGTGGTCGTTCAAGCATGTGACGTCATCCCCAGGGTACCCGCAGTCTAACGGTCAGGTCGAGCGTTTTGTTCAAGTAGTTAAAAATATGATGCGTAAAACAGGTTTTGATAACACAGATTTAGATTTGGCACTATTAGAATACGCAAACACTCCCATATCTGCTAGTATTCCATCCCCAGCGGAATTACTTTATAACAGAAAGCTACGGAGCATAGTTCCATGTTCACCAAAATTATTGACGCCTAAGATACAAAAAGATGTCGTGAAAAATTTAAAAGAACGTCAGTATAAGCAAAAAATTTACTATGATAGGACATCTAGATTATTACCGGAATTAGTTATCGGACAAAAAAATTAAGGCTAGACATAATGATAGTTGGGTGGCTGGCACCGTTATTGATAAACTAAGTTCTAGGTCATATGTTGTGAAATTGCTATCAGGAACAACTTTAAGAAGAAATCGTAAACATCTCATAATTGATTCGCCGTCTCGCGTTGACATACATTTACCACGCGCACAATATGATGACATAACAGTAGATAACGCACAGCTGATCCCAGCTTCGCTCAGCACCGGTTCTAACATTCCCGTAAGCAACACTTATCGAACTACTCGTTCCGGCAGGGAAGTACGACCTCCTGATCGGTGGGGATTCCCAGCCACATAACCACGAAGAGTCATCCACCCACCAGAGATCCTGAGAGTAAATAATTGGAATTATGATAATTTGCTAATGTTTAAAGTACCTATATAACTAAAATATAAAATAAACTGCATGTCTATACCTACATACATAGATAGAAGTAATTTTAGATTTTAAAATATTGTGATATAATGTAATCTAATCTAATAACATATTTTTAAACATTTAGTTTTACAAATTTTACAATCTAATAATGTTTAAAGTTAAGTTTTTCAGAAAAATCAATGTAAATAATGCACGTTTTTACATACAGAGGCTATTTTATTCCAAATTTTATAATTTTATAATTTTTTTTATGTAATGCAATGAAATCGAATTTATAATATATTGTGAAAATACAAATTTTAATTTGTTTTAAAATTTGATACAATGATTATATACTATTGTTCTGAATCTCTATGAAATGCATGTGATAAAAAAAAAAAAAAATCTTATTCTGTATCATGATTATACATAAATAAAGTACCTACCTAAATCATTTACATTTTGCAAATGTTTGAAAATAATAATGATAAAACAACACCATGAATTTCTTACCGTATTGTTGTTAATAACCGTTTGTATTACATTCTTATTATGTTCTTAGTTATGTTCTATATAGCTTTTTTTATTTCGTTTTTTTTATTGAAAGGGAATTGTGATATTTTATGTATGCATGAATGAGGGTGGTTGATAATAAATCAGTCTTCATCGAGCGCTTGAGTTTAATTCACGTCCCGTAGCAAGTACTTATAAAACAGGTATAAGTAGGGATAATATCCGTACATTTTTTTGTATAAAAATCTCAAAAAGTTTTCTGGACTTTTTCCAGAAGTAAGCTGTAAGAGGATTCGCAAGGGCTCCAGACTACAGCAGACGACTCCAATTTACTCCTCACCAGAGCATTAAACAGCAACTTTATAGCCCCAGGGTCGTGAAAATCTCTGGCGTTGCGCATAGCATAACAAACCCCAATCTACGAAAACCGTCGGCAGCAAGAGCACGAATGTGATCGTGGAAAGTTATACGTGAATCGAACACAACACCTAGGTCTTTAATAAAGGAGACCCTATTAATTGGCTCCGAACCAAGCATATATTTAATTGTGCATAAATGGGAACACATGCGCGACTGAAAGTGCACACACAACACTTAGACCCATTGAAGTGAAGCTTATTATCCACACTCCACCGGAACACTGCTGCGATATCCTCTTGGAGATTTTTGCTATCGGCAACTTGCTTTATTCCGTAAATTAGTTTCAAATCGTCGGCATAGAGCAGACATTTTGCATTTAGAACCACAGATTCAAGGTCATTAACCATAATTCCAAATAACAAAGGCCCCAAAATCGAACCCTGACTAACACCAGATCTGGTATGGTAGGGAAAAGACACAAAATGACCGTGCTGAACATACTGCTGTCGATCGCATAGATAACTGGAAAAGAAATTAAGCAGATTAGGAGAGAAACCAATACTGTAGAGTTTTTGGAGAAGCACATCGTTTACAAATGAAGCGAAAATTGAAAAATTTAATGATTCGGACTGGATTCGAACCTGCGTTTCCAACGGCTTTCCGGGCCAACACTGGCGTCCTCCCAATTGGACCATCGAATCAGATGTCAGAGTCATTGAATTTTTCAACCAGTTGCTTCGACATGCCTTAGGGTGGCATCGTAGCGCCATCTACCGTAAAGATTTAGACTTTATCGTCGGCACCATCGTCTCAAATTCAATGACTCTGACATCTGATTCGGTGGTCCAATTGGGAGGACGCCAGTGTTGGCCCGGAAAGCCGTTGGAAACGCAGGTTCGAATCCAGTCCGAATCATTAAATTTTTCAATTTTCGCTTCATTTGTAAACATTTAGTTTACGTTAGCAGACGTTACTGCTTTAATAAAAAAATAAGTAATTTGGGTGTAGCACATCGTTACTATCGATTCTCAACAAATTTGAGACGATGGTGCCGACGATAAAGTCTAAATCTTTACGGTAGATGGCGCTACGATGCCACCCTAAGGCATGTCGAAGCAACTGGTTGAAAAATTCAATGACTCTGACATCTGATTCGGTGGTCCAATTGGGAGGACGCCAGTGTTGGCCCGGAAAGCCGTTGGAAACGCAGGTTCGAATCCAGTCCGAATCATTAAATTTTTCAATTTTCGCTTCATTTGTAAACATTTAGTTTACGTTAGCAGACGTTACTGCTTTAATAAAAAATAAGTAATTTGGGTGTAGCACATCGTTACTATCGATTCTCAACAAATTTGAGACGATGGTGCCGACGATAAAGTCTAAATCTTTACGGTAGATGGCGCTACGATGCCACCCTAAGGCATGTCGAAGCAACTGGTTGAAAAATTCAATGACTCTGACATCTGATTCGGTGGTCCAATTGGGAGGACGCCAGTGTTGGCCCGGAAAGCCGTTGGAAACGCAGGTTCGAATCCAGTCCGAATCATTAAATTTTTCAATTTTCGCTTCATTTGTAAACATTTAGTTTACGTTAGCAGACGTTACTGCTTTAATAAAAAAATAAGTAATTTGGGTGTAGCACATCGTTACTATCGATTCTCAACAAATTTGAGACGATGGTGCCGACGATAAAGTCTAAATCTTTACGGTAGATGGCGCTACGATGCCACCCTAAGGCATGTCGAAGCAACTGGTTGAAAAATTCAATGACTCTGACATCTGATTCGGCGGTCCAATTGGGAGGACGCCAGTGTTGGCCCGGAAAGCCGTTGGAAACGCAGGTTCGAATCCAGTCCGAATCATTAAATTTTTCAATTTTCGCTTCATTTGTAAACATTGAGTTTACGTTAGCAGACGTTACTGCTTTAATAAAAAAAAATAAGCACATCGTTATCTACACGATCGAAAGCTTTCTGAAAATCGAAATAAACGACATCGACTTGAATGCCCTTGTCAAGGGACTCGGAAATGGTGTTAGTCAGGATTAAGAGGTTCGTATTAACGGAACGGTTCTCCCTAAAACCATGCTGAGAGTCACCCAAAAAAGTTTTTAAAGATGCAGAGAGTGTCCGATGGAGAATGGATTCAAATAGCTTCGCAACGGTAGGAAGTATTGCGATAGGCCTATAACTTTCCACATTGCCAAGGTCCTTGGACTTTGGGATCGGCCTAACACGCGAGATCTTCCATTGCTTGGGATATGTGCCCGTGGAAAGCGATAAATTAAATAAATACAGAATAGGTGTAATTAAATACTCTTTACAACCCTTCAAAATGAAGGCCGGAAATTTATCAGGCCCTACCGCGCTATTCGGTTTTATATATTTGATAGCAGTTTCTATATCCTGCAGTGTTATCGCCGTAATACGGATATAATTTGCGGACGACTTTTGGCTGCTATCATGATAAAGGCCATTAAGACGTGGAACATCAGGTAAGAAGACGCTTGAGAAGAACCTGGCAAATGCCTGAGCTGTATCGGGTCCCTCATACTGGTTGCCTTCGAAAGCTACCTGTGACACAAAACCTCCCCTAGATTTCAAGCTGTCTATATGTTGCCAAAAAGCACGAGGGTTACTCTTAACTCTGGCTTGAATTTGACAAATATAGACTTCATAAGCGGAGGCAATTCTTTTTTTTTATATTAGCTCTTAATTTAGAAAAAAGGTCATATTTGCTGGTGCTCTTGGTAGCCTTCCATTCCCGATGAAGATCGGCTTTACGTTTGATGTCCGCTATTAAGTCGGCAGTGAACCATACCGGATAGCGACGAACTCGCTGTTTGCATCGATGTTTTTTCGGAATGCATTCATGGAAAATCCCATAGACTACCTTATAAAAAGCTGCCACTGCTACGTCAACATCCGCCGACTGCAGTACATCCTGCCAGTCTACTTCAGAAAAAAGATAGTAGAGCAGCTCGTAGTTACCCCTTTCAAAGTTCCATTCGTGATGCGTGTTAATGTATCTGGGATCAATTTGCTCGGTAGACTGCCGCGCGACTGCCTGCAGTGGGATAGAGATATCTAATGGTGGGTGGTAATTATCCCGTCGCGGAACGAGACCCCCGCCCTTAATCTCAAAGACGCTGACGCCACGTATGACCTCTGACACCAACACTACATCTAGTTTTCCACCATACAAATTCATCACAACATTCATCTCTGTCAAGCCACATACAGAAAGAAAATATTCATAGTAACATAAAACATTCTGAGACGTATAGTTAGGATTCAAGTTTAAGTCTCCAACAATAATTACAACACTATCTATGCTTAACAACAAAGACTCCATTGTCTGAAACCACCGCATATAAACATCATCCGAAGCACTTGGGGGAATATAAACCACACATAAATAGCATGTAACGTCCTTTATAGAGAAGGTAACCCACAAGTCCTCCTCCATAAGCGATTCAAAATCCCGACAGCGTCGTTAGTAGAAGTCCTGGCCGTGACGCCAGAAGTACGCCACCACCGCGGGTCCCAGAGGTACGATCTCGCCGCAGCACGCTCCATCCACCAGAAATTAGCTCTGCATCATCGACAGCCTCCGTCAGAAATGTTTCCGTTGCAGCAATTAAGTCGCCATCGAGCGATAGGAAGTTTAGCCTGAAGAAGTCGAGTTTTGTGTTAAGACCCCTGACGTTCTGGTAAATTACATTCAGAACCAAGGTGTTATTCTGAATGTCGCGATGATTGGTTGCCGCTTGTTTGTGGTTTTCGAAATAACCACGGTTTTACACGGGCATTTTCAGGCCAGAGGGCGGGGGACAAACAACTATGGTATAAAGTAGGTGGGACCCCAATTTTAAAAGATTTATTTGGTTTAAGCTCGTCGACCGTACAGTTGCTTTCAGGGTATATTGATTGTAGGTATGCCCGAATTTTGTCAACTCCAGATACCATATTCCAGAGGTAAATATACTTGCGGTATTCAACTGCTCTGAGAGGTGTCGCGTCGGGACCCGCCGTGCCGCGAACAGAGGTATACTGTTTTTTTCTACCACGAACTTGTATGAACTCACCCTCAGTTGTGTCTTCCCGCACACCATCGTCCATGGAACCACTCTCGAGCGTTGTATTCTGCCTGCAAGGCTCAACCGAGGGTGGCAAGTCTGCCGGTAGCGCTTCAGAGTACCGTCAAGCTCAGGTGATACTTTATTGTTGTCGGTGTCTGGTTCCACTGAGCTTAATTCTTGATCCGTGGTCTTCTTGGACTTCAATTTGCGTCGTGGTTTATGCTTGCGGGTTACCTTGTCGTCGCCCGACGTTGGCGTTGCTGAGTTTCCGCATTTGCAGGAATACGGCAAATCCCCTTCAAGCTTCCGTAATTTATCGTCAACTGCCTCCAACCTGGCTGTACATGCAGTGAGTGCACTCTGATATAGTGTAACCACAGACACTGCGTCCATCAACTGTTCAGACAGCAGATTCATCTGTTCGCGCATTAGCTGCATTTCAAGCGCCATAGACGGGAGATCACTAGAAAGCTGCGAGGAAGGAACCGAAGTGTCACCAGATGTCGGAGCACCTGGGGTTTGCTTGGGCGGGATTGGAGAAGCTATAAATGAAGAATCTCCAACGGCCTGCGACTGCGGGATCGGGGTTACGCTCTTGTTTCGACTTACTATGTTTTTGACAGAGGCAGGCGTACCAACAGGGGTGTCACAGTTACGCCCACCCTTTTTGAGACTGCTACGGCACTCGGGGCATACCCAAGTATCAATTTCTTCCATAGTAAGAGTCTTATTGGTGCACAAGCGATGATAAAGCTTACCACAGGTCTTCATCATGCACTGTGGGTACTGCTCTCCGACGGCAAGCTCCCTCATGCACGCACAGCAAATCAACTCGGCGCTATTTGCCCTGTTCATCGTATAAGCGGAAGAAAGTCAAGCCAAAAGCAACTTTAATACTTGCGCTAGCGCTATTAATTCCCTTCGAAGGCCACCGCGTCATGCCACACTACAGCCGTCTCGAGTAGCTCGCTCGACACAATTTCGTAGCCTCTGACGTCACGCTCTCGTAGCACGTAGCACGTATTGTAGCGCGGTGTGTATACACGCGGTATAAACCATTTAAATTATTTTATTAAAATAAAGGGTATTGTTAACTAGGCACGAAGATGATATCAAGCGATGTATTATATTATTTTTAATTTTATTCTATTGTTTTTAACCGATTTAACGCGAGTAAATTCCGTTTTTTGTTTGTCGTTATCTCAAAACTTTCTCATTTATTAAACGATATTTCTAGTAACAATTGTATATTTTAATAAGGGTTGTAATCAACATAAAATCCCTTTAATTACGTTATTAACGAACAGATAGTAATTCAGCTGCAGTAAACCTTCGCGGGTTAAAACGCCCGCAGAACATTATGAGTACCATTGCCGAGAAGAAAGACTTAAGTCGTTCGTTTTTCTAAGTCACTAAAAACATTTTGGTATTGAGAAGGTAGTGGTACCCTTTATGCTAAAACGCGTATTAATGGCACACTAGGAACCACTTCGGATGGCCCTGAGAAGTGGAGTATCCTTCGCCAAAATCGGCATCCCTAGCATGAACTCTCTTTATGCTATTGTATAATCCAGATGAAAGAAAATACACCAAAAATAGATTAAATTAGGTTTATTATTTACTTATTTAATAATAAAAAATGACAGTATAAACTACGCTAATACAAGACAATTTACTTGCATTTATATTATGATAGTCATAAAAATAAAAATGAGATTTTATTTGGTAATTGCCCGACAAAGTTTGTACTAGTATAAAGATACAAAGAGCAACTGAACACTCAAAGAGAAATTGCATTGCGCTCATACGTGGTCCACACTGGGATCCGAACCCAGTATCTTTGGATTACCGGTCCAAAGTCATAACCTTTCAACCAAAGACGCACTGTACGTACTCTTTCTATTTCTCATACGTGGTCCACATTGGGACTCGAACCCGGTTTCTCGATTACCCGTCCAACGTCTTAACCTCTCAACCAAATAAGCACTGTACAACCACTTCAGTTTCTCCATGAGTATATATATTATTTACTTTTGAAAGGCATTTACTTAACCTTATTTAGAAATATCGGCCAAGTGCGAGTTGGACCCGAGCACGAAGGGTTCCGTACCATTATCTGTAAGTTTGTTGTATGGGAGCCCCCCTTAAATATTTATTTTATTTTATTTTTATTATTTGTTGTTATAGCGGCAATAGAAACACATCATCGGTGAAAATTTCAACTGTCTAGCTATCACCGTTCTTGAGATACAGCCTGGTGACAGACGGACGGACGGACGGACAGCGAAATCTCAGTAATAGGGTCCCGTTTTTAGGGTTCCGTAGCCAAATGGCAAAAAACGGAACCCTTATAGATTCGTCATGTCTGTCTGTCTGTCCGTCTGTCCGTCTGTCCGTCCGTATGTCACAGCCATTTTTTTCCGAAACTATAAGAGCTATACTGTTGAAACTTGGTAGGTAGATGTATTCTGTAAACCGCATTAAGATTTTGATGCAAAAATAAAAAAATAATAATAAATATTGGGGGCTCCCCATACTTAGAACTGAAACTCAAAATTTTTTTTTTCATCAAACACATACGTGTGGGATATCTATGGATAGGTCTTCAAAAATGATATCGAGGTTTCTAAAACATTTTTTTTCTAAACCGAATAGTTTGCGTGACAGACGCTTCCAAAGTGGAAAAAAGTTGGTCCCCCCCCCTCTAACTTCTAAAATAAGAAAATGAAAAATCAAAAAAAAACATATGATGTACATTACTATAAAAACTACCAACGAAAATTGTTTTGAACGAGATCTAGTAAGTAGTTTTTTTTTAATACCTAACTTTGCAAGTTTGCACCTAATTTATATGGGGCGCTATACATACCAGGTGCAAACTTAACTTAAACACTTAGGGATGGAAAGTGTTTGTACGGAACCCTCGGTGCGCGAGTCCGACTTGCACTTGGCCGGTTTTTACCCTTTGGGTACGGAACCCTAAAAATCATTTCGAAAGACATAATTTTGATAATATAGGCGTACCGTACGCATATATTATCAAACAGCCACCATGCTAGACCTTTGACCCTTCATTAGCATATAGAATAAACTAACACCTGTATTAAGGGTTTGATTTACATCTCTTTTATAATGTTCTCATAGTTATAATGTTATAAATCATAAACTTTAGGGCAATGGGACTCTAGGGTCGTTTTAATCCTTAAAAGCTGACTTAATAATCATGACTTTTGAATACATTAGCTGCATCGTTTATGGATTGAAATACTGTATTTGCTACCCATACCTACTACGCTTACAGTTGACTCTGTAGTCAAAATACGGCATTTAACCCTTAACTACCTACCTGCTTCTTTAGTCACACAAACAACTACCTCCCGTCCCCAGGACGGATACATAATGTCGGCCTTATTTGTTAAATTTTATAGATCAGATGGGAAATTTAAAATAATAATGGTAATATAGGGATCCCCTCCGTTAGCCCGAAAAACTTTCATCCTAATTTCATTGGCCCTAATTTTGGTAACCCTAAAATCACTAACCCGAATTTTCATTCATCCTAATTAATGAATAGCCCTAATTTCAGGATTCCGAAATTTCATAATACCTAATTACTTCATACCGAATTCTGACTAGCCCTAATTTGCACTTAGCCGATTTTTTTAGACTACTAATATTATTATACCTAATAATGCTAAAACCTACATTTTATTAAACCTATTTATCTATAAACCTAAGGCAAGGGCTGCCCTCCCTCCACGCCTCCGGTTTTGGAATAACACTAGGGTAAGGAGTAGGACAGGCAAGACTACGTGGAGTCAGAATTGCCATAGACTCAGGATGTACATGGGAATCTTTTGACGCTCCGCTATACATTGTCACAATAGAAACCTAACCTAACCTACAGTTTTCGGGGTTCAGCCAATTCGATATTTATCCAAATCCGTATTTTCTGTTTTAACGTAAAAATAGGTTTAATAATCTTTAGTACTCTTGACATTTAGTGTCAGTAATGATTAGGTCTAATAATCATTAGGTGTGGTAATTATTAGGTTATTTCATATTAGTATTGTTGACAATTAGTACAAATCATTATTAGAGTATTGGATTATTAGGTCTAACAACTAATTAGGGTATAAAAAGTAGGTGAAATGACATTAGGGCTAATGAAAATTAGAGCTAACGTTGATAGGTGTAATAATATTAGCACTTGCGATATTAGGTCAAGTAGGGGAGTACCGTATATAGACATATTAAAATATTTATTAAGCTATTAATCATTCTGGAAACATTAACAAAACATTTTTTTGCTGTAAACATATGGCAACAGTCCTTTTTTCTACTAAAGGAACTATATTATATCCTTTGGAAGGTGAGATCAACAAAAAATTTGACTTTATATACAGATCTATGTAATTATTTCTAATTATTCAATAATTAACAATGCTAAATCAATAAACTTCGTTAAAATAAAGGTAATATTTTTATAAAATTGCAGACCACTAATTTATTCGATTTTTTCGCGGCAGTGAATATAAGTTTGTTTGGACATTCTAGGCAAAACTTTTTTTGCATTAGAAACATACGTACTGGTTCCCGTTTTTTCTTCGGGTCACAAGTAGAACAGGTTTTCCATACTTCCAATCACTACTAAACTGACTAAGCGGTCCGCTAAGTAAAGAAAAAAAGTATGCATTAGTCACGTAACCACCTACCACCCGTCTCCGAGACCCTTTAGAAAAAATACGTATCCACCTACCACCCGTCTCAGAGACGGTCGGAGACAGTAATATCCTCACCAAAATTAAATGCGTGCACGACCGACCTTGTCGATCGACGACGCGGCACTGAGGCAGGAGGGGAGAAGGTACAAGGACACAAAGGTTTGTAGGATGCTCGCACATAGGTATGTAAACAATTTTAGGTTTGAAAGAGTGTGAGACGGGAGGTAGGTGGTTAAGTTAAGGGTTAATGACAGCTCAAATGAAATGCTACTCTTTATGAAATGTAAAAAACGATCTGTTATACCCCGCGCGGCGAAAGATGATCCGTATGACACCTCTGTCATCTCAGTACATTTTGCCAATAATAGGTTATAAAATGTACTGAGATGACAGGTGTCATCATAGAAATCATCGTTCGCCGTGCGGGGTATAGTATGAAGTTTCTATGTAGATACTGGCTTTTGACGTCATACAAATGAGTAGTCAAGACACGTCTTCTTTTTCGTTTTTGTCCAATTAAAAATAGTATAATGTCAAAAAGTTAGTGGTAATTTATTTGGTTCCATGTATTTTCGAATGTGCGTTTAGTGGTTTCAATGATATAATTTATTTTCACTGTAGTCGAATACCGCGTTTTACACCATCAAACTAGGTAGTAGCTAGGGATAACTTTAGAAAGAGATTAGGTGAAAACTGTAGAAAGCGGCTTTTTTCAGTCACACGTCTATTTTATTTTCAATATGCACAACATTGCCTTGATTTGTAAGGGATTAGTAAGGAAAAAGAAAAACTATTGAACCAAATATCATATCGAGGTTTTACAAAATGATTTTGTTTTTTTTTTTTAACATTTACTGCAGACACCGGGAAAGAAGGGCTTGCCGGGTAAGTAGGTATAGACGGCCGACCGTGGGGAGGCCAGATAGTGATACGAAGCCGGCAAGCCACTTTCACCGGAACACCCAATAATTCCGAAGTTTCATTAATCCGAATTTTCATAATACCGAAAGCGCTACCACGCCAAACGATGATATTTGCTGTCGATGAGATTTGCTATGTGACACAATTTAATTAGGTTATTTTTATGGAATCTTTTTTATCAATTCGATTTTTTATGTGGAAATACCACATTTTTATTTTTATAAATAATGACACAAAGGTAAATTGAGAAAGAAAAATAGAATGCGATCCACTACAATCTAAGCAGGGCTTGAACCTGCGACCTCTGCGTTACCGGCGCATTGCTCTCCAACTGAGCTATTAGATCGCTACTACAATCACACCAAATCTTTCATTCCATAATTCATACGCTACTGGAGCGCCCTCTGCGTCATATGTGTTTGAAATGCTTATGCGCATTAGCCATACCCAAGGATGTGCGCTTTACACGCACGACGCCCTGCTTAGATTGTAGTGGATCGCATTCAATTTTTCTTTCTTAATTTACCTTTGTGTCATTATTTAATTAGGTTAGGTTAGGGTTATATGTTATCCCAAAAAAGTCAAGAATTTTCACCAGATTATGGTTTTCGGAATTATGAAAATTCGGAATAGTGATGCATTCGGATAAATAAAATGTCGGAGTTTTGTAGTGTACCCCTCTCGAAAAAAATATAATTCAGCTGTGTTCATGAACACAGACGCCATGTTTAAAAAAAAATACTTCACGGCTTAGGCCTTCAATTTTGTATAAAATTCCTTTATAGTTCTCTGGAGTCGTTCCGCCCAAAACGTGATACTTGGCATTTATAGGTTAAAAATAAAACAAGATGTTTATTCTGACGTTCAATACGTATATTTATTTCTTAAACAACGCCTTAACATTATTATTTACACAACCATATCCATTTAGACTAAGTATTAAAAACGAAATGTAATCTTTTTATTAATTTTTAATAATTAAACAACATGATCTAAGCTTTTATTAGTTTTATTATAATAATAACTATTCAAAAGCGTTACATCTAGCGAACAATGCTTTTGGTTTTTATCTTTTACAAATCGCTAATCATAACAAAATTTTAATACATATGAAAGGGCACTTATTTAAAAAAAAACATTACAGCTTTTTATTAAAAAGGTAATCTTAACACAAGTTCCTCGTACTTTTAAACGTTTATGCAGAAAAGGACGTTAGTCACTAAAATCGTCTATAACATGTGCCATTTCGAAATTAAGGTTTTATAGGCATTACGAAACCACATTTTTCGCATAATGAAACGCCTGGCTTAACCCGATTTATTATTCTATTCACTAAATACAATAGCAATATTTAAATTTATAAATGCTTTCAAATGAACGTGGTATCAAGGTTCCGGGATGTAACAATATAAGTATTAACAGTATAATGTCTTCATACAAACGCTTTGGTTAGCACTCATGTTCTATGAGTGACACATGTGACTAAAGTGTATAAACAGACTAAACTAAACAAAAATGTATACAAGTACCGTTCATATTTAAATGCCTAAACAGAATTACTTGTCAATGGATTATCCCGGTCTCGGGTTTTTGCGGATTTAGATTTAGATTTAGATGCAGCGCTCAAACCTTCCGCTCCTTTGGCCGCCGCTCGTCGCTGCCGCTGGCCACCGACGTATGAGAAATGGTTTCGGTACCTACTATTTCAGTGCGTTGCTACTTACAAACTGTTATGATATCTATAAATACTGGTGCTGGTGCCAACCAATACGATTGTATGAAGTAGATTTATATACATACACAATATATTAATTGTTTACTATGTTAACTATACTTGACTGCCGTTAAAAAATATGTTCGTGAGTTAAAATAAAACGCAAAAAGATCTGAGGCGACACTCTACGTTTGTCGGCTAAAGACATGTGACCAAAATAAAATATTAGCATTATGATAAAATGTCTAAGCCTATGTATTTAATTCATAATATTATAAAGCAAACATCAGAACCGTTATAAGCATCATTATGCAACCGTCTTATTTTCTATCTAATTGCAGAATAACAACATAAACATTTTGGAAAGAAAATCGTAATGGGATGGTATGTTCCATACAAAGGTATACTACAACACAACAAAGGTTATCCAAGTGTTTTATTAATATTTACAGCCTTTTATGTACTCGACATATAATTAAAAATAGATTAAAGCATCGAGTTAATTATAAAATCGATGGATCAATCATTTGAACGACTCAAAATACTATATTATAAGTAGTAATATAAGAAGTAAGTATTTATTTACAATGTTTCTAACGTAACACATAATATTTTATATTACTGTGCAATTTTATCGTAGCATGTTTTACATGATATCAAAGAAATAAAGCATTTAACATTTCACAGATGTCATACCAAGTAACAAGGAGAAGACATTGTCCTTATTCATATGATTCTCGTTTCACGTTTTTACCGTTAAATATAACATGATAATTTATTTCACCCCAACTTCATACCTTGCAGCTTCGCGTAGGATGTACATGTACTTCGCCTATATGCGTCTATCTGTTTGCAGTCTATTAGAATATGTTTGGTGGTTTCTTCTGCGTCCATGCATGCTCTGTACAAGGGACTGTCTGTTGCACCTAATTATTTATATGTAATAAATACAAATGTTTCTGCTTTTTGCTGTCTCTTGTAAGTACACCCTACACGAAGGTATTATTTTCTACACAAATTAGGAACGATGGACGTTGACTTGCGGGATATGCCAAGCTAAACTAGAGTTCACCAAGCTAAACAAAACATTACTCAACGCGTTACGCTTTTCTTTTAATTCGCTATTCAATAATATCGAACCATTATGAAAATACCATAGATATCATTTACATAATATTTATACCAGATGCGTGTCAATTTCTTATCAGCTTCTGTGCCCCAGTTCTGCCTCCAAATGAGTCCTATTCATACAAATCAACTGTGTTAAGATCCGCGTATTGCAATCACGTTACATATTTTACTTCGCCGATTGCTGACCTTTGAAAGCGAGCTGTGTATAAGGGAATAAACAATAACCATGCAAATTGGCTTTATTTTACCCTTATTCATAATTTCAATACTATTCCGAACCGATTGTATATGCTTCCTCTAATAAAACAATAAAGCATTCCGCCTTCATGGATCCTGTTTGTTTTTGTATGTTTATTTGCACACATTAAAAACAGGTGTCTCACCTTTATCTGACATCCAGCGTCATAGTGATTGAACTGCAAAACTAATGTTTTACTGAGAAGAATAGAGAACATATTTCCCATCAAAAGATGACGTTAGATAATGATAAAGTAAGCACTTGACATGCTATCCAAGACAGTTTTACGAATACCGGGCCACGACATAGGCTGTTAGCGGTAGTTGTAAATGGCGGTCGGGCGGCGAAAGGTCTCTTACAACTCTGCCCTACTGGGATACTATGACAGAATCAGCAGTAACTTATCCTTTACAAAAATGCGGTAGCCAAACGCTACCAAAGGAAATAATGACCATACATAATCATTATAATGTTTGTTTGGTTGATAGCCGGCGCCATCACTGTTATGTCTCGATGAGTCGGGATTTACGCGAAAATCTAAGGAACGTGGTTACTTTGTAGTGTGTGGTTAAGATCCTATAGTCAGTTTGCTGCTGCCGCTTGTCGCTGATGGCTTGGCCCATAAGTCTGTTGTTTGTGCGTTCTATAAAACTTAATGTGTGAGTGAAGTCGTTAAATTGGTTATCGTGTTTTAATGGTCCTTGCCCGTTATATGTATGTAGCAACTAAAGAGAGGGGAATAGTTTTAGATTGTATGTTTGAAATACACCTAGAATAACAAATGAAAACTATTAAAGTAAAATCATAAAAGAGTAGAAGCTGAAAAGTAACAAATCATCATTCTTGGTCCAGATCGAGGGCAAACTTATAAGAAGTCACTATGGCCCTTCCGGCTCAGTCCAACCCTGCTACAATAAGTTAGTTGTCAACGAGAAACTATTTCAGCGTTTATTATAAGTCAAAGTACCGCGACCATTTTATCTTAGGAGTCTGGAATCAGCCATCCTCTTGTCTTTAGTTGAAATTCAAGCAACAACTGAAAACGCTTTTAAATGTTAATGGAAAAGTTATTGAATGAGCCAAGCGAGACCAATCATGGCCGGAGCGGTGAATAATTCCTGAGATTGTTGTGCATAGCGATTCGAGAAATTAAAATTTTAAGCGATGTTTCATTCGAGTCTTATAAGTTCTTGCGCTTAGCTTATACGGTTTCATTAAGAATGTTTTGGCGAAAAATTTTGCAGCTTTGATGAAGAATATTAAAGTTAATGGCTAGAGCCGGACCGTGTTCTTGGCATTAAGTTGGAGGGCTGTTGTTGATAAAAATGATTTGATTTAAAGACTCTTTTTTTAATAAAAAGAGTTATCGTGCTGAGATATAATATTTATGTCTCAGCACGATTAATATTACAATTTATCACCTCACCTTCAGTACCATTTTATTGTGATAGTACGTTTTGGCCTCATTTAACCTTTACCAGATCAGTAGTTTGCAGCAGTTCTTGTTTTCTTTATACCACGACGGTGACAGACAAGAATGCGGCTGATGGTAAACTTACTGTATATCCATCTAAAGGAGAATGGGCAAAAATATATGGAACCTGGGACCACCCTCCAATAGCAATAAGATAGATATCGTTGGAAAGGTCCTTTCAATTGGAACAACAATTGTTATGGCAGCTTTGTTGTTACAACTGTCCGTTCGGAGTTATAAGATTAATAAGTCTGAAAAAAAAAACAAAAAAATATATACATATACTATATACTAAGTATTTTATCTACGCACATATCATTAGTGCTCCAAAATGCGTTCAGAAACCGTAGGAAATGACCAGCATTACTACAACCAATTTTACTATGAGAACTTTCTTATCTGTGGCAGTAGGTAAAATTTGTACTGTAATGTTATAACGCTATCAATTTTTGTAAGGTTATGAGTTTAAATTTGGAACAGCTGTTAAAACTGAAGTAGGTCTCTATTCTAGTATCCATAGATATTAATATTGTTATCGATACGAAACGTCAATTCAGTATGTTTTTTTATAAAAACCGCACGACATTTGATCTCGAGTGACATGAGAATATGGATACATTCGTTTGTAGGTATATGATTTAGAAAAAAAAACATTCGTCTTGACGGAGGTCCGAATTGCCGCCATTATTGTTGTCATTTGTTTGTTGGTTCTTTGCTGTTACGAAAGTAGAATTGAGAAAAGTTTATTGTAATTCACATTTTAGTTGAAAATATTGTTTCAATGTAAATGTAAATTACAACTATTACAATAAATAATCTGTTTATGTATTTGTTCAGATTTATTTCTTACTGCATTAGTATATGTCGTTTTTAGATATTTTACAGGTAGCACTAGTGGTGCCGGTCATTTTCTTATGGCTTCTGAACCCATCTTAGAGTACTTATGATATGTGTGTAGATAAAGTAGTGTATACAACTGTACATAATTAGGCCTTAAAACACTCGTGTGATCCTATTATGAAACTCGCTGACGCTCGTTTCATAAAACCACACTCGTGTTTTAATGCCTCTCATTATGTATCAGTTGCATAAACTACTATTAAAACTCATGTAAGTACTTTGGTATCATTTATACATTGTTACACTAAGAATACGTTCACTCACTGGCGACGGTGAACGTCTACCCTCATTTTCAAGCACATTGTCAAATGTCGGGTTGCACACAACACTCACTACGTCACTTGCTAAGGGTCTCGTCGTAAGTCGTTCGTTGGTTTTGTGCGTGAGTTATCGTGTTTCACTTGTTTTCACTTGGACACTGATATTTTATACTCCACTTGTTTATTGAACTTTTACTCTTTTAACGAATTCGGCATGCCCACTGGACTTTTGAATTGCATTTCGATCGGGTAATTGTGATGGAAGCTCATCATAACTGTGTTGTGTGTCGGCGAGGACTGCATCGCAGAAGATATCAGCAACACGTTCTGCTAGATAATCTCACAAGAGTGACAACCAGACATTCGACAATGTGCGTGAAAATGAGGGTAGACGTTCACTGTCGCCAGTGAGTGAACGTATTCTTAGTGTAACAATGTATATACGATACCAAAGTACTTACATGAGTTTGAAAATACTTAGTATATATATATTTTTTTGTTTTTTTTTTTTCAGACTTATTAGTCTTATAACTCCGAACGGACAGTTGTAACAACAAAGCTGCCATAACAATTGTTGTTCCAATTGAAAATACCTTTCCAACGATATGTATCTTATTGCTTTTGGAGGGTGGTCCCAGTCTGCCCATTCTCCTTTCGTATCGAAAACTAAATGGCGGTTGAAACGCTTCTGAGAATAACCCCTGCACATTTAATGACGCAACTTCAAACAGATTTAACGGTTACCATGCGCATTATAACTTTAGTCTAAGGATCGAGAAGGATTTAGCGTTACGAGCATTAAGTGTTTAGAGAAAGATAACGTAACCTTCAAAATGTTCTCAAGTGTCGAATGACCTTTAACTTGCCAGTAGCGAACAACCAACAATGAAAATGACACTCGAGTAATCGAGAATTCGGCATTAATTCGATTTGAAGGAGATGTTGATGAGGAACTTGAAAAACAATGAACTTGATGATAAATCACGTGACGGTTAAATAAGAAACACTTAATACATTTTGTATAGGAATGGTTTTGTGGCGAATGTAAATTGGTAAATTCAGCAAAAGTAGTTTCAACTAATCGAAGCAGTCAACTTTTTTGACGTGATAACGTCTTATTAAATCGATGAACGCCGGCTGCACGCATGAAAAACCATGACTCATTGTCACGTTCCGCCTGAGCCAAGCGTGCAAGCGAGAGCGCGGAACAAGCGATAGAGAGGCACGATCGGCCTAAGCGTTCGGCTTGTGACGCATCTATTTATCTCTCTTCTACCTCATCGGCCGGCATATGTTATCACGTAAAATTATCGCCCGTAAACTGATTATACAGACAGCCAATTTTTTAATAGATATGTAATGTACAGTCAAGGAAATTGAAACAAATACCTTTTTAAATAATAAGGGTCAAAAAGATAAGCGTTTCAGTTTTCTTTACTATACTTGTAAAAAAATATAAACACAAGAACTACAAGATTTATGTGCAAGCTTACTTGTATATAACTAATTATTCTAATAAATCTATTTGAATAGTCTAATTCTGTCAAAATAAGCACACAAAATTAACATGTTCCACACATTTAACCAATTGATTTAAAAATTAAAATTTGCATAATCACGTTACTCTTAATACCTGTCTTCTATCGCATAGCCTGTCAACTTTAATATTATTTAATAAAGCAAGCGAGCACTAAATCAATTGCATATTATTTGTAAACCAATAGAAAATGGAAAAAATAAATGCAAATTTTATTTGGCATCAAATATCAACACAAACAGTAAACAAGATAGGTAGCGCATATCGTCTTTACAAATTAGATTCGTTAATGGAATATTCTCGATGGTATTTACTTCAAAAATGGTCTCCATCATTTGGATGATTGAGTGAGACAACTTTACTAACAACAACATGTTTCTCCTGTAACCAAACAAATGAAATCTACTTTTGATCGATCACATTTTCTGTATATTAAGTTTTTGAATAAAATTAATTATTTCTTAAAAGAGACTTATTCATCATAAAGACAGATGCTTGGGGATCAATGAAATACATTGAATTGTATTTATTGCGATTTATAATGAATGGTATGTTCTGCATCTGTATATTTAGTTTGTACTTTAAACCGCGATTATCATAATGATTTAGAACAATGTCAACTTATTTCATACACGGTGTCACAAATGTGGGGCTTAAACTCAGATCATAAACCCTTTAGCTATTCTACCTGCGACCGCTTTCCTATGTAATTTTTACAAAGACAGTCATGCTCCATTATTACCTCGTAAAAATGACAGGGACAACGTCAAATGTGCAAATAGAATCTTAAGTATTCATATTTACAATTAACATAACATCGTAAACTGTTTAACATAACTTATTCGTAGATGAGATGTAAGATTCTAAATGCTATAAACGTAAATAATTATACATTAGATTACTAAAAATACGAAGGAATCCGATGTCAAATTTTGTAAGATATCGACTAATACAGGGTGTAAGTTTGTTTATTTTTGTTATTTTTTCTTCAGGGTGTTCTATGCAAGAAATAGATGTTATCTACAAATTCAATATTAATTTATCTTATTAGTTGTATGAATTATAAAACAAAAGGGTAATTACTCCACTAACACAACTTATACATCCAATACTTGTAGGTAATTCAAGTTTTTATTCTTTAAACACCCTGTATGAGAGCCTTCGAAGAGGCTATTGCGAATGATTGAAAAATATATACATATTTTTAAAAAATGGCTTCTATTGAATTTAACTCGTTTGAGATTCCATAAAATATCACCAAGAAAGCTGTGAATTCTCGATACTGGACAAAACGATCTTAAAATTACAACTTTACAATATCCATGGTTTGGACCAAATACTACATTCATAGTGAAACGGGCCACGATTCTTTAATACTTGATTTTAACTATGTATATTTTTACCAGGTAAATAAACCAATGCTTGACATGGTTCATTTGGTTCAACTGTTGTCATCTTCCACCTAAGATAGCATTCGGATCTTGGCGACCGCGACGGGAAACCGTAACCCGTTGCTTTCTATGAATTCCTATGAATGATGACTAACATAAGTGATCGCATCGTTTGACTAGTAGGTTGCTTGCATCCATCGGCGTTTCATAGTATTTAATTCATGAAACGCGGGCAACGGATCGGCAGTCATCATCCATAGTAATTCATACAAAGCAAAGCTGCGGTAGCCCGTCGCGCCGCGTCGCGGCCAATGCCATCTTTAGTTCAAGTCAATAGAAAATACAGAACGGCTTAGCCAGTAAAATTTGGATGTCAAACATTAGCAAACTTACCAAAAATGTGTATGTAACCTAGAGTTCTATAGTTAAACATCAGTAGTATTAAAAAACGTCATTAGCGTGTATCTGTTGTCACTAGCAGCCCATGAGGGTGACGATGACGCTCAGCAGCGCCGCTGACAGAGGATACTGGAGACGGAGCTGACCCCCATGTTGCATGGCTGCTGGGTGTTCTCCTGAGGACAAGGAAGCCACTTAAACTACGAATAGGTAATAATCTCCTAGAGTAAACGATATTTGTGATACAGGACTTTTTTTTATAACGGCACAACATAGTGGCTGTACTTCGCCTGATGGTAAGCAAAAAGGGGAGCCCAAGTCACAATAGCAACTGACGAGAAACCAACGGTGCCGTGTCAGTTGACACTGCCATGCTGGCCCGAGAGATGCTTCTTCACGCTTCGTTTGAAGGGTCCCAAGTTATGAGTAGGAGGAAACACGTAAGGAAAGTTGGCTCGACTGTTTATCTTGGGCGTCTATGGGTGATGTGGTCAGATTTGTGTAACTTAAAAGGCATGTAAAGGAAACTAGCTAACGAAATGTCAACAGAAAATTATGACGTCCTAAGGCTCCCAAAGCCCAAACCAGTAACCAAACAGTGAACAGTGTAATATCGTTAAGTATAATGAATAATAAATAAATAAATATCGGACAACCTCACACAAACCTATCTAGTCCCAAATTAAGCTCAAGAAGGCTTGTGTGGATACTAGACGACGATATACATACTTATATAGATAAATATATACTTAAATTCATAGAACAACCATGACCCAAGCACAAATATTCGAGTTCATCACACAAATATTTGCCCTGGCCGGGATTCGAACCCAGGACCGCCGGCTCAGTAGGCAGGTGTCTACAAACCGAGCCAAACGCGTCGTCAAAATGAATAGTGAAATGTAATAGTATTAGTATGTGATCAAATTGACCGGCCTTGTGCGAATATACAGTATCTTTCTAGTGTAACTTTGCTCAAGTTGCAGTGCCAGTGTTATTAGGTACTTGAAAGTTACTAGAGATAAGTACTGTTCCTATATTCAAAACTGTGTGTTCAATACAATAACTTTTTCGAGGCTGGTTAGAGTGGTTAGAAACTAACATGCAAAACAGGGAACAGTTTACATAAAATAACCGTTAAAGCTGCATACATTTTATCATTTGGAAGGCTCCAATTCCTTACATTGTAGTTGTGTTCAAATGAAACTTTTTATGGTCCATGAAGATTATTACTCCGCAACAATGATGTTCAGAATGCAACATGCCTGTTAAATTTCAAGCTTCATTCGTCTTTGGAAAAGTTTTTGCTACGTTTTACTACATACTTAGAATAAATACGACGCGTTTGGCGCAGTTTGCAAAGCACCTGCTTACTGAGCCGGCGGTCCCGGATTCGAATCCCGGCCAGGCCAATATTTGTGGGATGAACTCGAATATTTGTGCTTGGGTCATGGTTGTTCTATGTATTTAAGTACATATTTATCTATATAAGTACGTATATCGTCGTCTAGTGCCGATAACAACAGCCTTCTTGAGCTTAATTTGGAACTAGATCGATTTGTGTGAGGTAGTCCGATACTTAGTAAAAAAAATACGCCTAGGACAAGTTTTCATACACTAGATTTGCGATAAATGAAGCCGTTTTTCGTTTTATCTGTGCGTGACTGCAGAGTTGTTTTGCTTGTGACCTGGACGTTGTGACAGATGCGTCAACGGGCGAAAAAAAGCCTGTGGCTAACCAAACCTGGCTTAATTTTCAAGTACTAACCAGGTTCCTAGGCGTATTTATTCTAAGACTACATATTATATTCTATATTACGAGAGCACTGCTCTCAAGCAGAGCTCTTGGGTTCGATTCCCACTTCTATTTCAGTGGATTGCGTAAAATTTTGCTTCTTATCTATACTAAATAAATATTTAAAATTTTCTTCGGTTTCCGCGACTGTCACACATTTAAATAAAACAATTTAAACGGTAACGACAACGGTATCTGTAAACGTACTGAAACGTCAGTGAGGCTCAAATAATTAATATACGCGATATAATCCGTTTAAATTGTTTTATTTAAATTAAATTTATCATTTGCTTAAAGATTAACTGAAAGAAATCCCTTAAAGTAAGTTGGTCTGTGTATATTATGTTTGTTGTTTTGAAGAAGTATTGTAAATTGTTTATGTTATGGACAATAAAGTGTTTACATACACACATAGATAATCCTTTTGATCTATATATAGAGAAGAAAACATGTGGTAGGTATCACATCACCACAACAACAGGATAAACATTGATTCTCGTCAATATATGTATTTTATTTCTTTTATTGGCAATGTGCCTGGCGATGTCTTATGTATTTCACTTGAACATGAACATGAACATAGGCACCACACCCAGCCAGGCCGTAGCCTGACCCGGACAAGCCGGATACACCAGGGGGCACAGATTTATAAGGAGTGACACGCTCTGGGATGGGATAGGAGGGCCGACTAGCCGCAACCGGTCGACCACAATCAGCCGATTATGCAACCTTGAGCCAATATTGGAAGTTAGGTGAGGTGGGGTAGAGCATCGGAGATGAGCGTTGGTGAGTTGTCGCGTGCTCTCGTTGGCGTCTTTGCTTGTCGTGTTCACCGGATAGCCGTCGGGGTATCACGTTTCCTGTTCGTTGGTCTGACTTTCATCCTCCGATTCCCTGTCGGTTTCTTGTAGTTGGTAGATTTTTTGGGCTGCCGTGATGTATTTGTTCTTGTCTGATGCAAGTTCTGCCCACTCAGAGAGGTTCATGTCGTAGTATTGCATATCCTGGTGCAACGAGTTTTTCCATGTAAAGCTGGGTCGGCCAACTTTGAGTTTTTGCGCTTTGTGCCGGTACGCGGAATGCAGCAAGTGGGGTCTTGGGCGTCGCAGGATGTGTCCGTCCGTAGTAGCATAGCCGAAGGCATTTTATCCTTTTGGTTATAGTTTTTCCCTCCAGTACATATGGGCTGCTTTTGCATTTCTTATCGCTTGCTTGCACCGTTCGTTGATCGTATTTTTTCTGCTGCGGGAGGAGGTTATGTAGATACCCAAGTAGCGGATTTCGTTCACTGGAGTAACTGTTGTCCCGGTGAGGTTAATGAAGATTCTGTTGTTTTCGTTTATTGGGTCTCGTACTAGGAGTTTTGTTTTTGTCTCGTTCACCTTTAGACCCACTGATTCGAAAAAGGTTTTGGCCTTTGCGTGTATCTGATTTAGTTGTTGGAGGCCGTTCGATATCACGTCGTCCGCAAAAGCTAAGATAATCGGTCACTGTATTTCCTCGCCTTGGTTGAGTTTTACGAAGGGCATTTCTTCTTCTAGTGTTCTGAACACGTCATCCATTACGATGGTGAATAGTCGCGTTTAGAGAGGGCAACCCTGTTGGATGCCTTTGCCTTTATTGATCCACCTGGTTTGTTGTCCAAACCACTTGATGCAGGTAGATTCGTTCATCGCGGCTTTAACTATACGATTGGCTAGCGCCTTGTTTGTTCGCGTGCATAATATGTCCCTCATGGCGTTGAGATCAATTGTGTCGAATGCTTTTTCTAGGTCGACTGCTAGGACAAAAGTTTTCTTTCCTGCTCGCCATTCTTCGTCTAGAATTCGGCGTAGAGTAAACATGTGACCGTCAGTAGATCTGTTTTTCAGGAATGCTGCCTGGTAGCTTTCGAGGTCGTCAATGGTTTCATCCAGTCTCAGTAATAGTAGATTAGCGTAGATCCTGTATCCCGTGCTGCAGATAGAGATTCATCTGTAGTCATTTATAGATTTTAGGTTCGTTGTTTTTGGTAGCGGTACTTGGATTGATTGTGTCCAAGTCTCTGGCAGGGTATTCGTTGTCCACGCTGCCCGCATTAGCGTTAATATTTGGTTGGTGAGTTCGTCTGGATTTGCTTTAAATAGCTCAGTCACCGTTTGATCTATTCCAGGGGCCGTACCATTACGCATCTTTTAAATAATATGCTTTATTTCATCTAGCGTGGGCTCCGGTTCTAGATCTATTGTGTCTTCGACGCTTATTTGCTCAATGCTTGGGCCCTCTGACTTAGCAAGCTCTTCTTCCCATGTGGACATTGGGATAAACGTGTTTTTTGATTTTTGTCTTGCCTTGAGCTCGTGTGTCTGTAGAAGTCGTAGGTGATTTTCGTCCTCCTTGACGGATGGGTATTTGCTAGCCCCTTAAAGAATATTCTGCATTCCCTTTCGCCTTCTATTGATTCAATTATTTGTAGATTTCGTCTGCATTCCCTGAGGTTGTTTATTCGTGTTACGTCACTTGGGCGTAGAGTTTTCCTGAATTTTGCTTGTTGCAGTTTTGCTAGCGCTACTCTGCGTTCTTTTGAGTACTTTGGATGAAATTTGATTGTTCTTTTCGCTGAGGTTTTCATTATCTCCGTGATTTCTTGCCATTGGAGTGGGTTTCTTTTGTACGTTTCTGTACCATTGCCAGTTCTTGTGCGATGTTCTGATATTTCTTTTTTGTAGTTTTATCTTGGAGCATGTTGTAGTCTAATGTCTTGTAGTTGAAGGATTGTGATTCGCCTGGGGTTTTATCTCAGGAGGTTTTGTTTATGTTGGTCTTATTAGATTTTTGTGGTTTCAGTTCGCCCCATATGATTTTATGATTTGATACCGGCGTGTGCTGGCCTTTGATGAAGCTAAAGTTGGATGAGCTCTTGTTTTGGGTCATTATGTGGTCTATTTGTGACTTTTTACTGCCTGATTGCCAGGTTACTTTAGAGCTACTTCGGCCGAATGACGTTTCCAATCGGAATTTCTCGATTCTTATTAGGTCAGTGAGTATTTGCCCATTACTCTTGCTGTTTGGATGGTATAGGTTTTTACACATTCGATGACAGTTGCGTAGTGTTTTTGCATCTTTATACCCGATGTGTGCATTGAAGTCACCTAGAACGATTAGGGTCGGGTTTATTGGGTTGAGTTTTATTCATCGGAGTAGGCGCAACAGGTCGTTTGTGGCTGCTGATGTTTCGTTTGACCAGTGTGTTGTGACGACGAATAATGTTGTTTTGTTATCAACGTCGATTGACGCTGCCATGTTGTTCAAATTTGTTTTTATCCAGTTAATTTTAAGCCCGCTATTTTTCCTAATAGGGATGGCCAGACCTCTGCTGGAGTTATTTCCGCTTACACTCCATTTGTAGTTATCGGATTCATGAGTTCCGGTTTTCAGGTGAGTTTCTTGTAAGCGTGCGATGTGTATCTGATTTTTTCTTAGGTTTTGCTGCTCCTCTAACGTTCCATGTTGCCACGTTAGTTCTATATATTGGGTTGTGAACCGGGTGGTGCGGCCTAGGTCGTGACAGTCGGTATCCAGTTGCGTCTGCTATCTCCTCTGGCGTTCCGGTATTTAGGTTTATTTCTGCTCGCGTGAGTTGTGTGTTATTAGTCGTGTTTACACTCGGGTGGTTTTCAAAACAATCGGGCCATGGCGCCTACCGCGTCGCTGGGTGTTTTAGGGGTAAAGTGTATTATTTATTTTAGTGGGGTGCCTTGAAGTACTATTAAATTGATGCTGTAGTATTCTGCTGCAGATATAAGTATATCGGCTCCACCCCACACCTCATCTTGGTCTTGCAAAGTCAAATATTTCTTAATTTATTCATTTTGGTCTGGCTTGTTGACATCAATATTGCTTATGATCTCGCATTTCGCATTGTTTGGTCATGTTGGTTTACATCGGCATATCGTGCGAGGTCTCTGCGGATTGCTTGATAATCAAGCGTTAATCCAAATAAGTCGTTGATTTGGTGGGCGATAGCTCGAAGAAGACAGTTACCATCTCCGGGTATATTCTTTATTGCCGTTTTGCTTTCCGTGTTTGTCGATTGTTGTCGTGTCCTGCTATCTAGAGGCGCGCTGTGGGGAGAGCTTAAAGTCTAGGTTATTAGTGGATGGTGTTGTCGGGGGTGTTTATGTGTGTTGCTAGGTATTTTACTTATTGTTATATGGTGTAGTGTTTGTTTTTAATGCACACCGGCTGTGTTGTTTTGTGCTTCAGTGTGACTTAGGTAGTTAATATCTATTGTGATCGATATCCTGACTTTCAAACTTGCGTCAACTTTCTACTACTTAATTGCTATTGTTATATGGCTTGGCAGACTCTCTTTGGTGACTTGTGGCCGCCAGATGATGTGTCGTTCGAAGAAGCGGTGCGCTTTAGATTAAAAAATGGTCTGTTGCGTAGTGCTCTAACAAGGGTTTTTTTTATGTCGAGCTGCTTTGGATGGCAATAAAACGGGGTGTTTGCCGGACTGACCATGTGCTTTGTTGTGAGTGGGTTGTAACAAAGATTATTTTTGTTTGATCATGTCTTATAACCCAAGCTTCTTCGAGATTCTGTGAATTGCGTTGGAAGTGATGGTATAATAATATAATAATGTGTGTATGTATTTTAGGAGTTGTGTTAGGCGCGTGGTAATAGGTAGCAGTTTATGTTAGATTTAGTTTCGCCAATTAATGAGCCATGAGATTTAGCTTTAACTAGTTGTTTGCGAAGTAAAAAGACCGCGTTTTTGGATTGGAATTCTTGGCCCCGTTTTTTCTGGCGTTGAACTCGACTACAGCTGTTCGTCGCTCGTGGAGGTTATTTATGTATGTATGCGCTTCGGTCAGTTTAATAAAAGAAAAGGTTTAGGACTCTATTGATTTGTGGTTTAGCGATGTAATTATTAGTGAAGTAAAGTTTATATATAAAAATCTGCTTTTAATATCTTTGTTAGTTTATTAGGGCCTGGAGTTGATCAGTGCATCTAGATTACAGATCCTTCGTAGAGGTATAGAACCTAAGTGTGGCGGTTTTAAAGAGGTCGGGGGAATTTTTGAGGTGCAATTTGCCGAGGACCTGACGAGGTCTGTTAGGCACGTGCTTATCTGATCTGATCTTTATAGCTTTTCAACTCGGATATCTGAGGTATTTAATGGTTCAATTTCGAATTGACATTAAGTAAGCAGTGATAATGGAAAGAGCTCACCGAGTTCTCCTTGGGCCGCTGTGTCGTCAGTAATTGATGCAGCGCGCAGCGTGGTTACTCCTATTTTGTGCTCTACTCGGCAGTTTCTGCCTCCAGCACTAGGTTTGCACTCACTACTTAGGCTATTTGTTATCTAGACGCACTGCACTATGTATAAACCCGATGGTTTTGGTTTGGAGGTATTTAGGGAACGCGGTGGAGGTTAGTTTAAACTAATCTTTCAAGTTTATCGTCGAACGCGCGGTGAGAATTTTGAACTTTATGACGGGGTTGGAGCGAACAGACGGCCGGACTATTGTTTTGCGTGGGGCTATTGTTTTGGCTCAAAGATTTAAGTGGCGTTATTGGGTCGTTCGGGATGGCTTGCACAGATGCGACCGCTCTGTACCGTGTCTCCAACGAGACTTCGCGATGTCTTATGTATTTCACTTTTAGAAATATGTTTTTATAAAATGTTTCATTTGAAACCTTTGAAAAGGTTTTGAGAAGCTAAATACGCCATTTGTTGTTTACACCTACATAATTATTTCTTTTTACAATTTTTTTTCAAAAACATTTATAATTAACTACCGTGTAAAAGACGAGAAAACATTTAAGGCTCCTTATCCGTTCATAAATACTGTTTTTTCCATAATTTTATTAAAACTTTCGTGAGACATATTTAATTATTGTATTAAGCGGTTTACACTCACGTGAAATTGTCAGGAACGGCCCGACATGTTTCGAACTCGTATGGAGCCCTTCATCAGGGACGGCTGCCCGTGCACGTACACCGCCGCGGCAAACTCGTCACTCGTCACTCGTCGTCGTGTACGTGCACGGGCAGCCGTCCCTGATGAAGGGCTCCATACGAGTTCGAAACATGTCGGGCCGTTCCTGACAATTTCACGTGAGTGTAAACCGCTTAATACAATAACTGTTTTTTCCATTTTTCTCTATGATCAAACATTTTCTTAATAATTATATTCTCAATGTTACTAGTGAAAACAGGCTACTGCGATTTATTGGTATACATTTGAAACCTACAGTTAAAATTTATTTCTTGTTTCAAAAACTACTCAAATCTTTTACATAATTCACGCAGAAAACTGTTTTTTCGACTGCACGCAATGAAAGCATGAAATAGCTATGTTTCTATCTAGTACTCAGGGAAAAGTATTATTCACCTTAAAAAGTTAGGTGAAATTATCAATAATATATTAATTGTCAAAAATTGGCAGCGTCTTAAGACGAAGGTTTTTAACCAATGTGTGTTGCCAGTGATGACATACGGTACTGAAACGTGGTCGCTTACAATGGGCCTTATAAGAAGGCTCAAAGTTACTCAAAGGGCAATGGAGCGAGCTATGCTCGGACTTTCCTTGCGGCATCGAATCCGAAATGATGAGATAGGCAAGAAAACCATGGTTGTAGGTATAGCTCAGACAGTCGCCAAACTTAAGAGGCAGTGGGCGGGGCACATTGCTCGTAGAATCGATGGCCGTTGGGGCAGAGAGGTTCTAGAGTGGCGACCGCGGACCGGAAAACGCAGCGTTGTAAGGCCTCCAACAAGGTGGACCGACGAACTGGTTAAGATCGCGGGTAGAAATTGGATGAGGGCGGCGCAAGATCGATCGTTGTGGAGAACTTTGGGGGAGGCCTTTATCCAGCAGTTGACGTCTATCGGCTTATATGATGATGAAAAAATAATAAAAATGTATTAAGCCTCTTAATAAGTATATTTAAATTATCATAAATACGAACGATAACCACGAATCAAGCAATGTCTAACTGCAAAATATTCCACATTAATGAACTACCAATAAACTTTGCTTTTAATGAAAATTTAGATTTTAGACGAGTTAAATATCATATCAATTCAGTTCGGCGAAACGTTATACCAAAATACTTATAATAATCTTTTTGTAAAATTACCGATAACAGTATCGGATGAACTTTCCGGTAAAATTAAGTAATTTTTATTAACGATCTGCTATTTATGAATCTGTTAACCCTTTTTGATATAGCTTTTGTATACTCAATACTCTGGAAGCGTTTATTTTGGTAGGTTACTTTCACCAGGGTATACAGGGTGATCAATCCAAATGGGTCAGTAGGCAGAAAACGAAAACTTTAAGAGATAGGGCATCTGTTCTTAGGAACCATGGCGTAGATTTTAAATTTATCAGAACCTGCATTCTTTTTTTTATAAATCTCGACCATAACCGGGAATTAAAGCTGATCTTAAATTGACGCCATGGTTCCTAAGAACAGATTTCCCCCTCTCTTATAGTTTCTGAGTTCTCCATGCTGACCCATTTGGTTTGATCACCCGGTATATTATAACGATTACGGTAGCAAAAACTATAGTTATCTATCAGACATTTTACACATGCAGCATGGAATTTGTTACTTACTGTGCTAAGAAGGTGTTCAAGGCCCTGCGCGTTCAATACAACAATGGTTCAGAATGTAGTTGGGACTAGTAGGGTGTGTAGGTATGTATGTGCGCTTGTTAGGTTAGGTAGGTATGTCCTCATTGATCTTGCTACTAAGATCAGTTAGTATAGCGTTGGCTGGGGCACATGTACCACACCTTTTGCCCGTTGGACCAGGAGATGAGACACTAATAGTCTAGTTGTTATGGTAAGTTACCACTAAGTACATGAACATGCAGGGATCTTGGTTTAGAGTTGGCAGTAGCACATATAAATCGTCCCATATCGGGCACATTGACCCGTTTTACCAGTAGATAGTGACAGCAGTAGTCTCGTTGCCATGGTAACTTACCACTAAGTACATGAACATGCGCCGGTCTCGGGTTGGCGTTGGCAGGAGCACAGGTATATCATCTTGTATCGGGTACATTAACCCGTCGCGCCGCTAGATGAGACACTAGTAGGCTCGTTGTCATGGTAACTTACCACTAAGCACATGAACATGCACGGATCTTGGGTTAGCGTTGGCAGGAGCACAACTATATCATCTTGTATCGGGTACATCAACCCGTTGCGCCGCTAGATGTGACAGCAGTAGTCTCGTTGCCATGGTAACTTACCACTAAGCACATGAACATGCACGGATCTCGGGTTAGCGTTGGCAGGGGCACAGGTATATCGGCCTGTGTCGGGCACCTTTGCTCTTTGGACCAGGAGTTTAGTAGTCTCGTTGTCATCTTACCACTAAGTACATGAACATGCACGGGTCTCGGGTTGGCGTTGGCAGGAGCACAGGTATATAATATTGTATCGGGTACATTGAGCCGTTGCGCCACTAGATGAGACACCAGTAGTCTCGTTGCCATGGTAACTTACCACTAAGCACATGAACATGCACGGATCTCGGGTTAGCGTTGGCAGGGGCACAGGTATATCACCCTGTATCGGGCACCTTAACCCGTTGTACCATTAGAGGAGACACTAGTAGTCTCGTCATGGTAATTTACCACTAAGTACAACATGCACGGATTTTTGGTTAGCGTTGGCTAAAGCACAGGTATATCATCTTGTATCGGGTACATCAACCCGTTGCGCCACTAGTTGAGACATCAGTAGTCTCGTTGCCATGGTAACTTACCACTAAGTACATGAACATGCACGGATCTTGGGTTAGCGTTGGCAGGGGCACAGGTATATCGGCCTGTGTCGGGCACCTTTGCCCGCTGAACCAGTAGATGAGACGTAGTGGTCTCGCCCTTCTCTGTGATGACTGATACCCCGCCGCGGGGCGAGTCGTAGTTGATCTCCTGAGGACAAATTGGCATTTTTAGTACATTGTTTTTTAAAGTCTATTTGATAATCATCGACATCCACCTTTATTTTTTTAGACATGGACTTGAATTGTGTCAGGGTTGGTTAGCCCTCACTACCAGTGAGTCGGACTTTGTGTGGGAGTATAACCCGCTAATGGAATTACCTCTGCGCCACAGGAGTAATACGCAACATCCACCGTAAACTGTTGTATAAAGGTGTCTCCCAAAGTTCTGCACAACGATCGGTCGTGTGCACGCCTCATCCAACTGCTTCCCGTGATTCTTACCAGGTCATTGGGCCACGTAATCCACTTTCCTAGTCCACCGAAAGAAACTCAGCAGTCGACAGTCAGGCAGTCTCTCACACAGCGGGTAGATGTCACTATGTAAACGTCGAATTCAGAACTAGTTTCATTTATTTTTATTTATTTAGCCATAAATTTGTGATACATTTTTTTCATAAGGTGTATGTAGTAAAGTAACTTTAATAATTAAGTTGGTAATTACTAATTATAATAGTACCAAGATCATTATACCGGGTGTGGGCTGTAACAGGAGCAATAAATTAAATCAGATATAGCTTTTAAACTGAACAAAATTAACCTCACCATCTTCAAAAGACAGTTTTCAGATTTTAATTAATTCATTATTGCTAACAAATTAAATAGCATTTTCAAGCTACGCTCTCCACTAATAAATCGTTTTGACTGACACTGGCTGTCACGCTACTAATTACCGGATATTTAGCTATACAATGCTTCTTTGAATAAACAATATTTTACAAATTATTAATTTACTAGCTTTTGGAGCTTGGAAGTATGGAAGCAACCTCGTACAACACGATAGATATCCACCTAATCACCTTAATTAATAAAAGGGATTATTAAAAGCGCCTAAGCAAATGTAAGAGCAATTGTGATTTTGGTCTAATAATTACATTTCCTACAGGGTCATCAATGTCATCATGAATTACTTACTCACTTTTCAATCTTTTTAGGGATAATTTTCAGGATAAAAACTATCCTATGTCCTTCCTTGGATCTTAAACTATCTCCATGACAAATTTCATCAAAATCGATTCAGCGGTTTAAGCGTGAAGATGTAACAGACAGACAGACACACTTCCGCATTTATAATATTAGTATGGATATATAATATTTTTTTTAAATATGGTACTTAACCAAATTGTTTAGTTTAATGAGTAGAATCTATGTTTTACTTGTTTGCTCCGGTTTCAAGTCACACCCTACATAGGGAAGTTCTGAGAAATTCCTTTGTGGATTCTATACCTAAGATAATATTAAACGTATTTCATACCAAAAGCATACGTCAAATAGTGTTGAATATAAATACGATATATTATATTCCCAAAGTTTCGTTCCGCATTATTCATGAGTCAGAGTTTATGTGCAGTCAAATTTAAAATATATAGTTAGATAAAATAGAAGTATCCAAGTTGAGGTTTGTATAGTTTAGTTTAATATTATACACTCCCGTTTCATATTGGTTTTTGAATAAGTTTCAGTCAAAGGATTCTTTTTTGTGACAATCTTTTGACAGTTGATTGTACTTTTCTTTCAACGTCCATCAAACTGCTCACTGAGAAGATTCTAAAACCCCAAACTCGGCAGGAATGCTTTACCTATTACAGAGTTTCTAGTGCCACCTCCCGGCTCCATCACCAAACTCTTGTCGTGTGACTTAGCGTCACCCATCACTTTCCTACAATACTGTACAGAAAGAGATAGGTAATATATCTCGCGCGAGAAAGAGTCGCGGGCCACAATTGTGCTAGAGGTGCTGCACCATGATACCATATTATTGTATTGTCATCAAAGTTACGTAAGTATGCAACATTTTAGCTCAATCAGTTGAAGATATCTGCTTCAAAATTAAGTTGCAGGATTCCACCCGAACAAGCATTGCAAGTTAAATAAAAGCTTTTATAAATGCCTTTTGCCTCAAAAATGTTTCCTATTTACTCAGTCAGCCAGTTCGGCTAGCCATGTTGGGTTTCAGTCAAATGTAAACAACTAAAGGATAGTAAAATAAAAACGGGTGTGTAATGATGGAGATAACAACGTTTCATATAATTTCACTAGATATAATACCATTTGATATTATAACGGTTCATTTGATATAACTACAATAAGTATAATTTCACTGGGTTGAAAAGAAATTTGTTGTAATGTATGAATTCGAAGGATAACCTAACACTCCTCCTCGCTTCGCTTATCGTCGTACCTAACCATGACTCTATTACAGTTTTTTCTTTAAGCAGTTTTGGTGTGTATGAGCCTCCTAACGTATGTGAAATATAAATAAATAAATAAATAAATATCGGACAACCTCACACAAATCGATCTAGTCCCAAATTAAGCTCAAGAAGGCTTGTGTTATGGGTACTAGACGACGATATACATACTTATATAGATAAACATATATTTAAATACATAGAAATTATAACAAATGTTATTACATTATTCGTTTATTATACCTACACTTGATCGTTATATTGACCAATATTATATCAAAAGTTGTTATAGCGACCGTTACGCACCCATCATAACGTATATTTGACATATTATTATAAACTTTGGGGGAAGAAGGATAAAATGGATGTTGGGTACCAGATAGCGGTCAAAGGTTAGATAGAGATTTTTTAAATAAATAGGCCAGACGTTTGGCAAGCTTCGAGTATAGTAACTCGTTACAATATCCATTCAAGGCACACATTGTTGGGGCCTGTACGCGCATTTACGACATATTATGTTATGTTTAGATTCTGATCTGGCTCTTCGCGGAATGACTGATTTTTCCTAGGTTTGAAGAATGCCTTTGGCGAACGTCAAAATTTATTCCGATTTATGCCTTTGACTGGTGTATTTTAGTATGTTTTAGTTAGCCCTAGAATAACTTGAATTTTTGGTCAAACGAACGCAAAAACTTATTCCGTTATGAAGCCCGCGCATTCATAACCACTTGGAAACAGTCCATTTAACCTGGTTAGGTTCCTTGCGTCTCGCAGAGCGGTAATAGAAGCCCCGTGCAGCGGGGCTTTATAATTTCGACCCGTCATTAAAAAAAATAAGGCCATATAGAGTGTCGACTTTAAACTGTCAAAGGCCGAAACACGTTATTGCAATCGCGTCTATGTGAATGCCAAATAGTAATGTGACTGCCCCTTTTTAGGCTTCCGTACCCAGGGGTAAAAAGCGGGATGTCTATTACCGGGCTGTATCTCATGCTCCATGCGCGAGTCCGACTCGCACTTGGCCGGTTTTTTACAGGTTCGCTCCTCGCCGGTGGGAGGCAGCCTTAAACTTCCATTTTCTGCGAGATTTCGATATTTAATGTGCTTTTACGATTCTCGGGAATGTCCCCTTCCAAGTCACTGAACACATATTTTCCGAGCGCGTAAAGTTCAATCCGCATGAATATAAAACTAAATATGCCTTTGGAGAAACAATGTATTTTATGAGATTGTTATAAAATAAATATGGTGTTGGCAAGTTGGTATTAGATGGCTCGCTTTATGCTTGGGCCCTACTTCAAAGAAGCTTTGCTATACCGGGTGTTGCATGTAATAGGAGCAATAAATTAAAACATAAAGCTTCCCTTCAAACTGAAAAAAACATTTGTTAAGCAACTTCTGAAAATAACGTCTATCAATTAAATTATATTTTTTAGAATATTTTTTAGACAATGGTATTAGAAGAGTGACAACTATTTCAATGCTCAGGGAATATCAATGTTGGATGACGTACTACGAATACTATTTAATTTTTTTGAAAAAATGAAATTCTGAAAACTGACTGTTTTTAAAGTTGCTGAACAAATTTTGTTCAGTTTGAAGAGTAAATAAATATCAGACAACCTCACACTTATCGATTTAGTCCCAAATTAAGCTCAAGAAGGTTATGGGTAGGTACCAAACGACGATATACATACTTATATATGTAGGTAAATCATATTTTACTTAATACATAGAACAACCATGACCCAAGCACAAATATTCGAGATCATTACACAAATATTTGCCCTGGCCAGGATTCAAACCCGGGACTGCCAGCTCAGAAAGCAAGTGCTTACAAATGGCGCCACCGCGTCGTCCGAGTAGAATGTGTTTTAATTAATTGTTCATATTACAGACAACACTCTGTATATCCCCGCAAAGCTAGCATATCTTGCCGTGAGTTCGCTTGTCGCGCGATTGCATCTCCTGTCCTGCTCGCCCGGTATTGAAAGGAAAGTGATGTAGTATCGGACTAAGAGTGATAAGAGTCACAAATTGATAAATATCTCGGCCTTATCAGGGCATTATTACTATAACATTCTGAAAGTTTTATAAAGGGTAGTATTTAAACGCACATAAAAAAACGTTTATCTATGCAAAAATTTATAATCAGCAAAAATAATCAAATAATCAGTTTGACGTTTTTCTTAATCGTATATCTGTGGTTTACGTTAGTCAATGCCATATAAACGCTCGAAATTTGTCAGAACTTAATTTTGTGATAATTTTCAGACTATTTCAGTAATACAGACTACCTTACCCCGCCACCATGAACTGATCAAGATTCTAGGCCGTAACAATAAAAGTTTTCGAAAACGTTGCGTTGGATGCTATAAATTAATGACCGAACAGGGTAGCACACCTACAGAAACTCGCAATAAGGTGAAGCAAACAGACACTGAATGCTTGATGTGCAAGAAAACATTGTGCCTTCGATGCTACGATGCTTGCCATTAAAAAACCTCACCAGTTTTTTTTTCGTTTTGTTTTACAAATTTTATTTGATTATTCTTTTGTTTTTATTATGATGTGCAAGTAAGGGCAAGTAATTCGTATTGTTTTATTATTTCGAATGAAAACCTTTTGAAATAAAATATATTTCTGTGTTTTATTCGTAACAGCCATAATCTGGCAACATACATAAATGTCATCCGGACGCACGTGTTTTTTGTCAACATTTTCGTACCCGGTATGTGCACGCACATGAAAAAGACGTAGCTCACACGTGTGCATCATCAGTGATGCATGCACGTATCATAATAATATAATACCCTAAAATGCTACAGATATGATGCATACACAGGGAACGTGTTAACTTCGCTGCTTATTAATTCTATGAATATCAATATATACAAAGAATAATTGCTAATTAGTAAGAGATGCTTCAATACTATTTAATTAGTAATTAAGTTCTCTGTCACTGATATCCCAATTACGTCGACTTATAAGTTAATCCGATATTGATAGCTTCATGCTAAGGTATTTATTTTATTAAGATGTTCTATTGCGTTATACATGGCCATTAATACGATAAACAAGTAAAAAAACAACAATAACCAACTTAATCTATACCTAATATAACATAATTAACCTTACTAAAATCGATGTCCCCAAGCTATTTATTGGATTACGCTTTAAAATGTATCGTATAAATTAGTTTTGACACTGAATAAGAATACTACAGAAGATTATCTCTTTTGGTGTTTACGAAATCCACTTATTGCATTTTATTGGTTGTTTTTTTTTGTAAAATGTAACGTCGACTTTGTCACCTCCAGCACAACTGACTCGACTCTTTGTCGCGCGACAAACACTACCTGTCACTCTCCTGTTTATTATGTGCAAGCAAGACAGGTGATGCTAAGTCGCGCGACAACTGAAGTCGCGGCAAGATATGCTAGGCTCGCTAGACAAGCTACGAACGCCGATTATTCTCGAACAAAGGCCTCCCAAAGGAGGCCTAGGCACCTAGGTGCGCGGACCTAAGTGTGCGCTAGGCGATGGTGCGTAGGCTATTAACGTGTTCTGCAGCTTGTTGTGAACCAGAGGTCTTAAAGTTCTCATTTTGAAAAACCGGCCAAGGTCGAGTCGGACTCGCGCACCGAGGGTTCCGTACAAACACTTTCCATCCCTAAGTGGTTAAGTTTGCACCTGGTATGTATAGCGCCCCATATAAATTAGATGCAAAGTTAGGTATTAATTGGTATTAAAAAAAAACTACTTACTAGATCTCGTTCAAAACAATTTTCGTTGGTAGTTTTTATACTAATGTACATCATATGTTATTTTTAGATTTTTCATTTTCTTATTTTAGAAGTTAGAGGGGGGGGGACCAACTTTTTTCCACTTTGGAAGCGGCTGTCACGCAAAATTCGGTTTAGAAAAAAAATGTTTTAGAAACCTCGATATCATTTTTGAAGACCTATCCATAGATACCCCACACGTGTGTGTTTGATGAAAAAAAAAATTTTTGAGTTTCTGTTCTAAGTATGGGGAGCCCCCAATATTTATTATTATTTTTTTATTTTTGCATCAACATCTTAATGCGGTTCACAGAATACATCTACCTACCAAGTTTCAACAGTATAGCTCTTATAGTTTCGGAAAAAAATGGCTGTGACATACGGACGGACAGACGGACAGACATGACGAATCTATAAGGGTTCCGTTTTTTGCCATTTGGCTACGGAACCCTAAAAAGCATTGTAATATAACCAATATGTCCATATTATCTTGATTTTTTGCCATATAACGGACATTTTTACTATCGGAGCTGACTTACCGAAGTGATGTCGGCAAACTGACATTTTAAAGGAGTCATTGTTTGATATAATAAAATGTAGTAAGTAGATAGGTAATGTTTATTCTATTGCGATGATAACAAAAGATTACCCCGATATAGTTGTATAAATAAATAAATAAATATCGGACATCCTCACACAAATCGATCTAGTCCCACAGTAAGCTCTAGTTTGCTTGTGTTATGGGCACTAGACGAAGATATACATACTTATATATAGATAAATACATTGCTTAAATATAAATAACATCCATGGCTCAGGCACAAATATTCGAGTTCAAAAAATAGGTAAATTATATATTTAAATACATAGAACAACCATGACCCAAGCACAAATATTCGAGATCATCACACAAATATTTGCCCTGGCCAGGATTTGAACCCAGGACCGCCGGCTCAGTAGACAGCTGCTTTAACACTGCGCCAACTGCGTCGTCAAACAAACTTCTATTACTTTATAAAATTCTCCCCCATTTCCCCAAATCATCAAAATAGACACGGTATCGCAAGACGTCACTTGCACTCGATGCTTTGACAAAAGCAATCCCAACATGGCGTCCTGAAACTGGGGCATTAGTTCCAATTTGTAACAAAAGGCCAAAAGCGTACAATTTTATTTTCTGGCAGACCGGCTAGCAGCTCATTCTGGCATCGTTTCAAATCGCCAACCAGGGTTCCCTTGTAAATAAAACTCTTGAAGTTTCTGGAGCAAGCACGCCAATTCTCTGATTGCGTGCGTTTGGTGTGCTACAGTCGTATGCGATAAAAGACGAAATTAAACAAATACATCGTGTTACTTTGTTAATTTTCTAGATGCAAATTCATCTGTAGATTGTCGACGCGACGGGTGATCAGAGGGCTGACACAAACCTTTGCCAAAGAAGCCCCAGCTATTCAGTGCGGTACTGGGCCTACTTGTGACTCCTCTGGTATTGCAGGTGTCTATGGGCGACGGTAATCGCTTTCCATCAGGCGATCCATTAGCTCGTTTGCCCCCTATGACATAAAAAAGCCCCCCACTCGGCACCGATCTGGATCTCATGTTTTATTTATAGTTAGGTTTATTTATAGCTAAGTTCTTCATTTTATTTGCTAACATTTATTTTAATAAAAATTTCCTTCTATAGATTACATTCTACATATTGTGTTCATCACTAGTAGTGGCCACAAACGCGCGTCAGTAAACAAATACAGATCTAAGCACTCGGTGTGTTTTGGAGCATACCATTAAGGTTCTAGTGCGGTTCACAGAGCGTAGTGAGCTTGCTATTATCATTCGGGGAAGCCAGCTACAGCACAAAAAAAAGAGGCACCATTAAGCCCTAAGCACACGACGCTTTTAAAACTAGTTGACGCGGTTGATTGGACGCGATTAGAATGCTCAGCAAACGTTAGGCAGTCGGCAAGTTGTGACCTTTGCTCACGAGCTTTGTTATTGTATCGCTACAAACGATCAGGGGGCCTATGATAGTTGCGTTTATCACGTGATGAATAAGTGACAATGAAGCATCCGTCACTCACACTCACATTTTGTCAAAACGTGATGGAAGCTTTGTCACTTATTTATCGCGTGATAAAAGCAACCATCCTGGACCCGTAGAAAGCAATGACTTTTTAAGAAATGACTCAACAGTCAGTTGGTTTCAAATTTCTTCTCAACAGCGGTCTCCTCGTTTGAAAGGTAGATTCAGTTTCAGAAATGTAAATAAAGTGCCATTGTGGCTTGCAGACTACACATTTTGATTTTGATTTCGTTCAGTGTGTATATGCCCTTACACGTTATCGCAACGACCCACGACTCGTCATGTAATTGTGTTTTGTCCCAGCTTATACCCACCACACGCAAAATACCCTATTCCCACATTTGGCATGTATGCAATTACTAGTGTTGTATAAATTCCAAGTTTAACACGGTCGTACAACGATACGGCGCCCATTTGTGGGTACGTTAGTACTTTCAATTTTAAATTCGCTATTTGCTTTAGAATAACCAGGGGAATTTGAATGTTGGAACTGTGTTCAGAAGTTGGTAGCATTTGGAATAGCTAACTCGGTTTCGTAATTCTGTCGGTAGTTGAAAAGCGCAATTTTGGGAAGTAGAGGTAAAGCCTCGTTTTCTGAGTTTATTTCCTCAAAATAATTATTGAGCCTTTTTTGCATTTGTTACGGTATATTATTAACCTGAATTCATCATGGATCGTCAACAATCTTTTATATTAAAATGACACATTCATAAACTATAAGATTATTAAAACGGGTTATGTTGCCTCAATCTAATTGAAAAGAGGAGATACCCAAATCAATTGACGTTGAATTGAGCATGCGTCGTGTTCACCGAAAAACAATATTTAAATATATTTTTGAGTAACCTCTCCAATGTTTTGGAGTTTAATAAAAACATAATGAAATAATAAGTATATAATAGTTATCTCAAGAAAAATTTGTTTTTATAGGACGTATATAGTAAATATTATATGTAAAAGCATGTTAATAATCATTATTTAATGTATTTAATGAAGCGAAATAGGATGCGTTCGGAGATTTACGTTGGTTACGCCAACGTAAAGATATATTTTAAGCTACTGTTTGTATGAGAAGTGCCAAACATGCATATATTTTTAGAAACTAGATTAAATGAGCTTGTTAAAATAACAATAATAATTTGAAAATGTTCACGAAATTAAACTAATTTACCTCACTGAATAAAAAAAACTTGTTGTGATTTTTACCTTTTCGGCCATACACCCATATTTTTATATAGAACTAACTACAAAAATAACAAAAAAAAATATTTCTGATATTTGTTTTACACGGAAATGATACTAAACATGTCCTGGTAGACGTAACTGACCAGCAATAAAGAAAGAAAAGAGGGATACTTGGCCGTATTCACTCCGCTCTCCCGCCTCACAGGGGACGAATCTGACTTCCCTCCACATCTGAAAATAATCACCGTGGAACACTCTATCTGTGGTAGAAATTTCATGCTTGTAACTATAGATGCGAAGCTGGTTGCTAACATTTCTAGCCCAGCGGCTAGAAACGGCTTATTTGGCTTATTATCATTTCTAGCGATAACAAGCGGCTGGAAACGGCTGCTTACATTTCATTGACATATTCACATGATTCAATGTTTGTTTTTGTTATTTTTCTTTTCATTTATTTACTATAGGATCGATTTAACATAAATAGACATAAACAATGACTTTTGTATCTGTATTAAGTGTTAAAAACTCGAAATTCTCTTACAAAATGTGAAAGAGCAGTGGAATAGGACTATTTTAATAATTTATTTGTGAGAGATGAATTGGAAGTAGGTATTTATCAGTTACCTAGTAATAGTAAGCATCCCCGCATGCCCCGCGCACCCCTCAGCCCCCCACACGCATTTATCCTGCCGGGCGAGATTCCCGCGTTTGGTTTACAATGATGATTAGATCCAAAATAAACTGATTTAGCTACCTTTATTCTTATAATTTTCATACACCGCCACCTTAACACAAACGTTGTTTCATAGTTTACTTTTCGTATCTGAATTAAGTACATTAGTAGGTACAAATGGTGTCTTCGGGGTCTATTTTTGAAAAAAAAGTGCTACTGTATAACAAAAATAAAAGTTTAACAAAAAAAATGTAATAAAAATCATTTCTTTATTTGATGCTCAAGTCGGGTATCTACCCGGTATCAAGCGGCTGGTTATTCGTTTCTAGCCGCTGCTTTCGGTTACTACCGGCTTACAAGCCGCTGGTTTACAACTATACTTGTAACCCGATGCGCACAATTATGTTAGAAAACAGCGGACTAACAACTCTACTATTATAAGTAAACAGTTTCGCTTAGAAAGAGGGCGTACTTAATAATTGTTTTTATATTAATGTAATTAAAACAAAATATTTTTTTGCTAATGTATCACGAGCACGTGGGCTAATCTCAACATCAACAATTTATTTAAGTTACTGTTTGTATAAAGAGTGCTTAATATGTATATATTTTTAGAAACAAGATTAAATTTGCTACTTTTAAATATTTTTGTTAGTTGTAAATATTCAGGAAATATAACTAATATATCTCCCTGAATAAAAAAAAATTGTTGTGATTTTTACAATTTCGGAAATACAACCATATTTTTATATGATACTATGAATAAATAACATAAAAAATGAATTGCTGATATTAGTTTTACACGAAAATGATACCACACAAGTCCTAGTAGCGTTATCTGATCAGTAATATAAAAAGAAAAAGAGGACTCCTTTGTCCTATTCGCCCCGCTTTCCCGCCGCACAGGGGACGAATCTGACTTCCTTCCTCATCTGAATATAATCACTGCAGAATATTCTATCTGTGGTAGAAATTTCGTGGTTGTATCCCGATGTACACAATTTCGCGACTTAGCAAAATGTACCTACTAGAGCACGCAGGCTAAGCTTAGCATCAACATTTTTTTCAAGGTATTTTTATTGTATCAGATGTGCTCAATATGTATATATTTTTAAAAACAAGATCAAATTTGCTGTTAAGTAATATTTATTTAAATTGTAAATATTCAGGATAGATAACTAATTTATCGTTCTGAATAAAAAAAAGTAAAAACCGGTCAAGTGCGAGTCAGACTCGCGCACCGAGGGTTCCGTACAAACACTTTCCATTCTTAAGTGGTTAAGTTAAGTTTGCACCTGGTATGTATAGCGCTCCATACAAATGAGGTGCAAAGTTAACGCAACCAATCCCGTTTGTTGTATGGGAGCTCCCCTTAAATATTTATTTTATTTTATTTTTAGTATTTGTTGTTATAGCGGCAATAGAAATACATCATCTGTGAAAATTTCAACTGTCTAGCTATCACCGTTCTTGAGATACAGCCTGGTGACAGACGGACGGACGGACGGACGGGACGGACGGACGGACGGACGGACGGACAGCGAAGTCTCAGTAATAGGGTCCCGTTTTTACCCTTTGGGTACGGAACCCTAAAAACTTGTTTTGATTTTTACCTTTTCGGCAATAAACCCAAATTTTTATATGAAACTATTAGTAAATAACATAAAAAAATAATAGCTGACATCTATTTTACACGAAAACGATGTCGCACAAGCCCTAATAGCCTTAACTGATCAGTAATAAAAAAAAGAAAAAGACAGGAATCGGTCCTCTTCACCCCGCTCTCCCACCACACAGGGGACGAATCTGACTTCCCTCCACATCTGAAAATAATCACCGTGGAACGCTCTTTGTGTGGTAGAAATTTCATGCTTGTAGCCCGATGCGCTCAATTTCGCGGCTTAGCAACTCTACTATAATAATTCAGTAGTTTGGCACCGACTTCAAAAGGTCATTTAAATGTAATCTATAAATGAACGGGTTATTTTTGGCTTTTTTAGTTTACTTATAAGTCGGTTCTTATTTTGTAATTTTTTTTTCGTTCTGTATAAACATTTTCATCTCTAGTTTGTTTTTAATGTAGTAAAAAAAAAACAAAAAGTTTGAATAGGTTTGTTTTAAAAAAGTCTTTTTTTTTTATATAAGTTCATGCATTTTTTCGGAATATATGCACTTTATAGAAAGCATACAAGCTAGTAAAACGAGGTTAGGTTTTAGGTATCCAGTACTTAGATCAACAACCACAATGACCGTGTCAAATCAATCACTATCCTGACCTACTTTCCTTTTACGGCACAAATGAGAGCTCTCATCCAAACTAAACCAATCAATTGGGAAAACAACGTTACAGCCATGCGTTATGGCTCGCGCTTCGGTCGGCTTACCGCAAAATAGCTATCAGGGTACATGAAATACAGCGTGGTGACATACAGACAGACGGACAACGAATGCTTATTAATACGGTCCCATTTTTACCCTCTGGGTACGGAACTCTAAAACGGTTTAAGCTCAAGTAAAAATGGTCAGGAACGGCTCAACATGTACTAGATCATCAGAGATATGGCACCTCTTCATCAGGGATAGCAAACTGTGCTGCTACGCGACTCACGGCCCACGGCACACATTTTTCAATTTTCGAAAATATCTCAATCCGAGAAAAATTAATTCGAAAAGTTCCAGTAAATTGGTCACAGCGTAAAAAAATCTCACAGCCGGACTCTAAGGGGGAATAAGTGTGGAAATTGTACCACTGTTATTTTTATGTAAAATTTTCCACGAGGTGAAGTGACGTAGAGGGCCGATTCTTAATGAAGCTGCTTTCATATTTTTTCATTATTTAAAAACGAATGGGAATAATAGAATTTGAGTCTCTGATAGTAAAATAATGAAATTTGTTCAAACTGAGCACTCAACTGACTTTTCAAATAAAGCCTCCTCTTTTTGCAATTTTGGTGTAAATAGACATATACGCCCAACATGACTCGTTTCAAAACCCTCGCTTCGAGAGTTAACTCGTGTTCAACAGAACGGACTCACCCGATGTTCGCGCTCCGTTAGTTCAATTGTTTGATTGACTTTCGGTCGGATTATAGAGATTTACACGGAGTTTCTACACGTTAGCGTGAACTTCTCGTTTGTTGCTATTTTTGACACAATAAAGATATAATAAAACTATATAAAAAAAAGTTTTGTAAAGGTGTGTTTTAGAAAGTCTTCTTCAACATAGTTATTGGAAACGTCCAACTAATCACTGATATTGTTAGCAGTAATCAATTTACCCAAAGATCTGTGAGTTTCACACTCAGAACTTCGTATGTAGTGATTTTCAAGACATTAAGCAACATAATCGTAACGATACTGCATTAACAAGTTTTGTTTTAGTTAACTGTATAGAAGTAAATAGCATGTATAACTGAATTGAAAGCCTCCTCTTTTCGCAATTTCTTTTCTTTTTCTTTAATCTTTTTTTTTATACTAATCGACCCAGTCTCAAACTAAGCAAAGCTTGTACTATGTTGTGAACAGACATATATATGCTCGCCTAACACAAAGCGTTTCAAAACCCTCGCTTCGAGAGTTGAGTCGTGTTCAACAGAACGGACTCTCGATGTTCGCGCTCCGTTAGCTCAATTGTTTGATTGACTTTCGGTTGGATTATAGAGGTTTAAATTACACGGAGTTTGTTACGTATTGCGTTTGTTACTTCAGTGTTAACAGAAAAATTGAGGTTTTCAACGGGGGCTGAAGCATAGCGAAGGTAAACCATTGATACAAAGATCAAAGCTCAAAGAAAAATTGAAATGCGTAACCTGGTGGAAGCGTAACTACATTAAAATGAGACATTACATGTTTCCTAAATTTATAAATAAGAGCGCGTACTCTCACTTGTTCGTTCAGTACTGTAAAGTGGTGCGGTAAGATGTGAATATTAACATATTCACATGGAGCTTGCTAAGGTGTATAGCCTTTCAAATAAACAATGCAAAGATCGACACACAAAGCATAAGGAAAAAATTGAAAGGTTGGCTGGGCGTTAGGGTGGTGCAAAGATTAACACGCTGGACCGGTAATCCAGAGCTACCGGGTTCGATTTCACGGCACGAAATAGCGGGTCAATTTTACGAAACGTTGGCGAAAGGGAGGGGGAACTCTTTATTTCGGACTTGAATTCGTATATAGTAACAATTTTTTATGCCTATATTGTTACTGAGAAAAATGTGTTAACATGTCAACAATTTTTCCTAATAGCCGTATAGCGACCTGGAAACAACACACACGCGTGCAGCTCCAGCCATCTATGAGTCGGCGGGTCGTCCCACCCCTCAGCCAGCGCTAACAAAAAACTTCACCAAATATCACGAGGGGTGTCAATAAGTAGCCGAAAAAACCTGATTTGTGCACTACATCAATATCGGTGGATACGGGCTTGTACAATTTACCCAATGATCTGTGAGATTCACACTCAGAACTACATATTCTAGTCATTAAGCAACTAGAGTGCAACGATACTGCATTCACAACTATTAGTTAAATGTATAGTAGTTGGTTGCTCGAAGCCGCGGCAAGTTGGTTTCTAGTTCCAAAGTTTCCAAGACTGACACGTTAAGTCTAGTTCTTACGGCGAAGTATAAACAGGACTTTACTCCATGTTTAAGTACAAGCGAAGGACTTTACTCCATGAATAAGTTGGTAAGCAACTAAACAAGAGGTTTATTAGAAACGAAAGTGAGTATTATTAGTACCACTTTATATCTACTTTAGCGGTGTATCATATTAAATTCAACTTTCTACGTCGCCTCTTGCCTTATAGGTATATGACACTCCATAAAATAATTATTTTCAATACAACTTTAGAATGTTATAATAGTAATAGATGTGTGAATGATTTGATTTGGTTTGACTAGATATTTTGTAGGGTTCCGTACCCAAAAAGTAAAAACGGGACCTTATTTATTAAACCTCCGCTGTCCGTCCGTCTGCCTGTCTGTCTGTCCTTCTGTCACCAGGCTGTATCTCATAAACCGTGATTGTTAGAGACTTGGAATTTTTACAGATGATGTATTTCTGTTGCCGCTATAACAAAAACAACAACTTTAAATAAAACAAAATAAATATTTAAGTGGGGCTCCCATACAACAAACGTGGTCGATTGCGTTAACTTCGCACCTCATATCCGGCGCCATACATATCAGGTGCAAACTTAACTTAACCCGGCCAGTTAAGATGGGATAAGTATCTGTACGGAACCCTCGGTGCGCGAGTCAGACTCGCACTTGGCTGGTTTTTTAATCATAGGAAGCAACCAGTAGATGTATTGCCTTATGGCCTTTAACGTCGCCCATGGACATATATTTTGTAACACCAGATATTTTCATTAAATTTAACCTCTTCTCAATAAACCCCTCTGATTTTGTCAGCTGAACTAATAAATTGGTCTGAAACTAAGCTAATTGCAAATAGCACGAGTACGGAAAGAGCAGAGGCCAAATAAATCAATGTGATTGGTTGTCGGGGGCGCGATTCTGTCATTAATGCTTTCCGATTGGCTAGTTCAACCATTGGCGAGGTACAGTTCCAAAAAGACGGATGTAACAAGACGCTTATTGTATATGTTGCTCTTTAGTTATAGGAAAGTGAGGTCCGAATTCAACATGCTCTGTTAATAATAAAATACATTTATTGAGAGCATATTTAAGCCTTTCTCAGTATAATCACCGTCAGAGACTGTGTGACATGACGTCCATGACCATGACGATAATAGTTAACAGTGTATGAGTGGAGTAGATAATGATGGCTTTATAAACATATAAATAACTGAAAAGTGCCTGCCAGTTCGTCCGCGTAATAGTACATTACTGCAGACGCCGGAAAAGATGGGCTTGCCGGAAGAGTGGGTATAGTTGATACAAACGTCATAATGTGCGTTATAACAGGCTTAGAAGTATCACGGTTCGGTGGAACAACTCGAGAGGACTGTAAAGGACAAAAACATGTACAATGAAATAAAAAAAAATACACCACTCAAAAACTGGTGACCAAAGGCTGGCAGTTTCCTCGCTCAGCGTCTTAGAATAGCAATACAGCGAGGTAATGCTGCCAGCGTCTTTGGTATAATGCCACGGGGGCCATTTTTAGACTAAGTTTAGATTTAGATTTAGATTGACTTATTTTTATTTGGTTATTGTCTATTTTGTTCTGTTATATTTTTAATAAAGTTACTAGAGGGCGTCATCTCCACTCAAAAAAACTATAAGTCAGCTGTTTAGCCTGTTCATGAACACTAACGCCATTTAAAAAAAAAACTTTCTGGCCTAGGCTTTAAATTTTGTATGAAATTCCTTTACAGTTCTCTCGACTTGTTCCGCCCGAAACGTGATACTTCGAAGCCTGTTATAACGCACATTATGACGACATTTCATTGCATGTTTTAGAAAAACTTATTTTCTTTACCGAAGCTGGGTGTATCATAATAACCATCTTTAAGTGTCCAGCCATCCCTGTACTAATTGGTTGAAATCCGTCAACCCATTTCGGCATATTGAGAGGACAAAGGTTTTTTTTTTTTTTTCAACGGTTACCCATCGTAAGCCCGAATTTTTGTTTCCCACCTGTGTATTAACGATTCACATATTTTCATTTGCCCGAAAGCTGTTTTTTTCAAAACTGTTAATATTTCAGAATAATTATAAAACAAACCTAACCTAACCTAATGCAAGAGCAAGAGCAGGTTCGATAAGTATTATAGATTTTTTCAGTCGACTGAGTTTATCAAAAAAAATCAGAATGGTGTAGAATAGGTAGGTTGTAGTCTTTACGCCACTTGGATACCAAACTCGCGAGTTCATAGAACCACTAGATATGTACCTATAACTTACCTCTTCGTTATGAGTCCATCGGATAGCTGGAGGGGGCTCCGGGGAGTGCTGAACCACGCAGGTCAGGTTGATGGTGCTGCCCATGTTGATGAACAGGTCTGGGCCGCCCAGGATCGTCGTCAAAGGCTCTGTTGGGACAAAACGAACAGTTGAGCGAATTTCACATGAGACGACGCGGTTGGCGCAGTTTGTAGACACCTGCCTACTGAGCCGGCGGTCCCAGGTCCGAATCTCGTCCAGGGCAAATATTTGTGTGATGAACTCGATTATTTGTGCTTGGGTCACGGTTGTTCTATGTATTTAAATAGTGATTTATCTATATAAGTATGTAGGTATATAGTTGTCTAGTACCAATAACACAAGCCTTCTTGAACCTTCTTTCGGACGTTTGAGGTTGTCTGATATTTATTATATACATAGAAAACTACCGTGAGTGCTCGATTGCCCGCCGCGACGACTGATCGGCGCTCTTGATCATGAATCCCGTACCAATTCGAAACATATCCAGCGATATTCGACTTCTACGACGTGAGTAAAACCGTTTTGTATTTTAATAAGTTGAGCGAATAGTTTTTACTTTTAGTCCTACAACCACACATACAACACTGACGGACAGCAATTGTACCGAGTTTGGGGTCGTTAGAATCGTCTCAGTGAGCATGGTGGTTTAAAAAAACGTACAGTCTATAAGAGTCTGTCACCAAAATGATTTTTTGGACAGAAATTTAAAGCAATGCTCATAGATGCAATCGACATTCGAATCAGTGTAGATTCTCAGTCAATTGGTTTAGTAATACAAACACGTCTGCATCAATGATGCGGCCATGTATTTCTGACGTTATATTTGCTCAGCGCCGGGCACTGAATATTAAAGTGCTTAGTATTCATTGTCAAACATATCTGACATGCAAGTCATAGGTCATAAATGTACAGTCTATTCGACTTTACTTCCAAGTTTGAAAACAAGATTATAACGTAATCATAATTCTGATTCATTCATTTGACACTGCTGTAAAAGGACTACAATGAAATAATCATCATCATCATATCAGCTGACAGACGTCCACTGCCGGACAATGGGCTTCCCCAAAGTTCTCCACAGCGATCGGTCTTGCGCCGTCCACCTTGTTGTGGGCCTTCTCACGCTGCGTCTTCCGGTGCGCGGTCGCCACTCAAGAACCTTTTTGCTCCAACGGCCTTCACGGCCATTTAAGTTTAGCGACTGTCTGAGCTATAGCTACAACCTTGGTTCTCTTACGTATCTCATCATTTCGGATGCCGTTCCGCAAGGAAACTCCGAACAGAGCTCGCTCCAGTTGCCCTTTGAGTAACTTGTGTAATGCAACCTTTGAGTAACATGTTCTCATACATAGCGCTAAGGTAAAATACCTTTCAAAAATAAAATAGGTACTTAAAGATATCAAAAACGGATGGGGAAATATAAAGCGTATGTGTAGTGTTTGAGATTCTAGTCGAAAGGTTAGGACGTTGGACCGGTAAGGGAAGGTGCCCAGCAATATGCGTCCATTTATTTATTTATTTATTTAAACTTTATTGCACAAAACAAAAGTCAGTACAAATGGCGAACTTAATGCCTAATGGCATTCTCTACCAGTCAACCATAGGGCCAAACGGAGATGCTTCAAGTCTATCGGCTGATAATGATGATGATGTTTGTCTTCCGACACCGGGCTATTGAAAAGTTACATTTTGTTTTCATGTTTACATTATGTCCTTGCGTATGTGTTTTTTATCAAAATGGATTGAGCTGACTGAATTCCTGCCATTTTGGGTACATGAATGGCTGGACATGAAAAAAAAAACATAATTATGACTTTTTCGTATACAAATTCATAAAACAAAATCCGCTATCCAAACATTTTTTCATTCATTTGGAGAATGTTAGCTGGCCTAAAATAAAACTCCTATAAAACTAACGTCACATAAAATTCAATCGTTCCAAAAGAGTTTAAAAACTTTACGAGGTTTGTTCAGTGGTTCTATTTCGCTTTTTCAATAGTTTTCATCAGAGTATTGACGTTCGATTGGAAAAAATGTGTGATTCTGTTTTCCATAGTACGGGACGAGACAAATGCATAGCTTGGTTTTCTTTACTACAGACATATTGTTACATTACTATAAAGCGACGGCGGCGCGGCATGCATGAGCGTTATCAGTGATGTTATTTCATAACATTACGATTATATGATGATGTTCTGCCGACCTAGCGCGCGCCGCCGCCGCTATATTCCTCCGTGGGAGTTACTGGTAGTACGGAATGTACTTCATAATTATGTACCTATATACAGGTCTTGAAGTTTAGTTTATTATACGTGTATATCTAAACAAAATGACGTCATTGTCCTTAAAAAGATGGACTAAAGGCGTGTACTCTAACTTTTCAAGGCAAAATGGACGTATTTATGCACAGGAACCAGTCTACATATCAAAACCGTTTACATTGAACCCTGTAACTATATCATAAAGTACAAATGTTTAATGTGGGTTGGTTATTATCTACAGATACCTATATAAATCACTTTTATGGCGGCCGATTAGGAATCACTTTTTAATAAATGTCTGTAAAAATAGGCACAAATTACAAACTAAGTTATTTATTCCATCGGGCTTTACGCGGGTATAAAAACTACATCGATGTGTTTATTTGCCCATGATATCAATCATTTCCTCGCGACACGTCACTGATTATGACAAATGAGGTGTCAATCGATTTGTCGTGCGTGTATAAACACTTTACACACTTAAGGTTGTGCTAATCATTTTCAAATATCCTAAAAATTGTATGAGTTAAATTGCAGTCACCTAAACATTGGTTTACCACTTTTCGACTCTATTTCATGTCATGACTCATGAGTATTACGATCCAAAAGTGGTAAACTACTTTGGGTGACTGTACTAGCATGGAATAAAAGACTACAGAAGGTTATCTCTTTTGATCTTTGCACAAGCCGCCTGAAACCTGTAGTTTGATGGCTGTACTTTGTCCGAAAATCGCAAGAATCGAGCACCTAGGGGTGCACTTGCACGTAGCCTACGCCAGCATTAAAGAAGTCGTTTAAGTTTGTAACAACTACAAAAACACAAATGGCATACAGTGGTTTAATTAGAATGTTTTTAGTAAAGGTGTTTTTCTGATTCTAGCCTTTGCATTTACTGAAAAAATTCTATGATTTAAAAGATCGGAAGTGGTGCTAGTTTAAATAAAAAGTTTGTACAAAAGTTATTCAATCATCAACATTTCCTACCCATTACAATTCCTGCAACTACCTATATCGAGGGTGGAATCTCAAAAACTAATAATATTTGCAACTATCAAAACAACTCCAACGATCCGTGTTAATCCAATTTAAATCTTATCAAACTTGGATGAGCGTTTAAAATGCTTGCGTGACTCCAAAGTTTGATGGATTTTGTGCAAGTATAGTTCGTAGTTTACGATGCTATAGCCAATTCGATTCCCCGGAGGATTTCAATGGGAATATCTCTGTATTTTGTTTGGAAATTGGAATGGGATTGTTGAAATATAATTCAGATATTTGCACGCAAAAGTTGGGGTTTGTTGTTGACGGAGTTTTCGATTCAATGATGTGATTTAAATAATGTGTAAATAAAGGTTTTGTTACGAGGTGGATTCTAAAAATTACATTTTCCTTTACTTTTAATGCAGTCAGGTACTTACTGGAATTTGGCTTCGTTATGTACATATGTAGAATAAGGAGTTTATCTTCTTCACTGACTATTTTTACGGTGAATTTCCAATGAATCATTGGATGGGGTCTGCACGGGATCGCACTTTGTGGCGAGTCATGGGGGAGGTCTATGTTCAGCAGTGGAAATCTGTGGCTGCTAGATAGATAGATTTTCAATACTGTTACCTTACAATAATGCATTGATTAAATCCATTTTGTTTTATCGGCAAGAAGTGATGCCTGTTTTTAAACACATCAAATTGGCTGTCCGAGTTTAATTCTTATCTAACTTGAACCATTGATAAAAAGAAATAATCCACAGTAAAAATATTGAAAGAATACATGTTTCAGGAGTTTTAATCATACTTGATAATCAAAATATGACTTTTAGACGTCTTATTGTATTTTTGTATGTATAGATAGGTAGAAATGTTCCGTTCTCAAGAACGTTCGAGAAACGTTCTCGAGAACTTGTCAAAAATATACGCACATTCGTATATTCTCGACAGGCGTACACCTTTGCTTCTATTGCAGACGATTTAGGTCAATTTTCGAGAGACAACGCTTTTAGTGGCTAATTAATCCAATACGGGATCGACATGTTCTACCGCAGGCCTGACGTGAAGTTTGCGACAGGTAGGGAGTACCCTATGATGTTTTATAAGAAGATACACTGATATAACAGCTGCAATATTGACTTCCCAGATCACGGTCAATTATATCCCACCAAAAACATTCTGTAAAAAACTAGCCAAGTCTCGATGGAGCTTCTTGTTTATCTCTAAAAAGTAATGAAATCTATACAAAGTCATACCAAGTCTAAGGTTCCTTACTGCGATTTCTTTATTATTATAGTTAATGCTGTGTGACTAGGCCGTTGAAGGGTACACCAGTATGGGCTATTATCTCGTTTAACAAACATAGGTAGTTACAACAGATATAACATTACGTGTAAACAAAATTGACTTATAGCGGTTCTGGCCACAGATTGGTGCAATGGTGTCATGGAGCACCTGGTTTTGTACCCTTGTGTACCCTTCAACGGCCAAGTCACACAACATTAACTATAATAATAAAGAAATCGCAGTAAGGAACCTTAGACTTGGTATGACTTTGTCTAGATTTCATTACTTTTTAGAGATAAACAAGAAGCTCCATCGAGACTTGGCTAGTTTTTTACAGAATGTTTTTGGTGGGATTTCACTTCTTTTTGTAGAAACGTGGGCATATTGTTTTATAACAACCTGCTAATTCACTTTAGCAAACCTCACGAAATAATAAGCGAAATCAACGAAATGCAAATAATCCCTCCTAATCCCTAGCTAACGTTTCCAAGCGCAGTAGAAGAATGTCGTAAACGACTGTAACGCGGCCGGTTGCCACTTCGCCATATAAGATTATCGGAAAAACAAACGACGGCGCGTTTTAAAATACAGTCAGCGCCATCTAGCGACGTGTGCGGCGGGTATCACCGCCACTCTTAGTCCAATGCATTATATTTTGACCAAATTTTGAGCGAAATTAATATTTTGGTGTAATTTGTTTATTTAATTTGTGTAATGTTCGAGTAGAATAAAGTTAATCGTTCGACTATTTCTTCTTGTAAACTTGTAAGTATAAGTATAAAATCCAGTCTAGTCTTGTCCAGAGTTTTCCTTTAATTTTATTTATATGCGTATTAAAAGCAGAAGGGGAGGCATTCGCCCAGCGGGTACGTATTACAATGCCGAAGTTCAAAATACCGAATATCATAAGACCTATATGGACGGAAGGCCGAAAATTAAAATGACGAATGTTTATTTGACCGAAAGTTTAAAATCCCGAAAGAACGTTTGATCGAAAGGATGAAATACCGAATATTATAATCCCGAAGACTGTAAACCCGAAGAATGTAATCCCGAAGACTGTAATCCCGAAAATTATAATCCCGAAGACTATGATCCTGCCTGAAGGTTGTAATCCAGAATATTATTTAAACTCTCGAGAATTATCTCGTATTTCTGTAGTCTTACAGATTCTAATGTTTATTTTATACAAGGAATATTAACCTAAATTACGTAACCTACTTGCCTACTACTTACTATTTATAAGTGAACTCTTCTGTGGAACCGATCTGCTCCGGCGCTGTGGGATGTGCAGCCCCTCCGCCCTAGTACGTTAGTACTCTTTTTTATACTGTGGCCCTAGCGTAAGAAAGTGCGGGCATCAAGCGAGTCGCAGCGGCTGAGGCTGGTCGCCCAAGGTGACTAAAAAGCCGAAGCTGCGGAGGCGAGCGTTGACAGCTTCGGTTCCAGACAAGTTCGGTTCGGTTGGCAGTCCATGACAGAATATTTTATAATATCGAATATTTAGTGTCATACTTAATTTCCCACTTTCCCGGACTCTTTCCTTTTCTTAATCGACTTGCCACAGAACCGAAGCTATCAACCCCGATTCCACGTGGTCTTGTCTGTCCTAACCCTAGAGTGTATATAAAAGCCCGGAGGCGCGGAGGGAGGGCAGCCCCCGGCCGCCCTCCCTCCGCGCTTTCCGCACTTTCTTACGCTAGGGCGGAGGGGCTGAACATCCCGCAGCACCGGAGCAGATCGGTTCCACGGAAAAGTCAGATAAGTTTAGTGTCCTGACACTTTTAAAGTGCTCATTGACTTTCGGGATTATAAAATTTAGAGATTTTAAAAATTTCGGGATTATGAAATTTCGACATTTTCAACTTTCGATTTTCTGAAAATAGGTAATTTGGGCTTCGGTTTATTGAATATCGGCTTTTTGAACTTTCGGTATTTTGACCATCGGTATTTCAACTGTAGGTATTATGAACTTTCGGGATTTTAATACGTAACCCGCCCAGCTGTGGGACGCTATAGGCTAGATTAAATTAGATGTATCCTACTACGCTGGATTGACAGTCGATTTTTTTATGTACCAATAGTAGAAGGGGGCATTACCATATCTCTAATACAGCTGAGACCAGCTGAGGGTTCTTCATCAAATAAATAATAAATAAATAAATATCGGACAACCTCACACAAATCGATCTAGTCCCAAATTAAGCTCTAGAAGGCTTGTGTTATGGGTACTAGACGACGATATACATACTTATATAGATAATAAATATATACTTAAATACATAGAACAACCATGACCCAAGCACAAATATTCGAGTTCATCACACAAATATTTGCCCTGGCCGGGACTCGAACCCGGCACCGCCGGCTCAGTAGGCAGGTGTTTACAAATCGAGCCAAACGCGTCGTCAAAATACTTCAGACCTTGGATTTTTGACATCAAATGAAGCGGCCCACCAAGTTGAATATTAAAACACTTAAACGGGTTTACTCACGTCGTAGAAATCGAATAACGCTCGACATGTTTCGAATCGGTACGCGATCCATCATCAGGAGAGACGATCAGTCGCGACGGCGGCCAACCGAACACAACAAGTTGAATATTTTTTGTAAAGGCGGTATGTCGATCTCACGTCGATCTCTAATAGTTTGGTTGGGCTCTTGTGTTTTCTAATCAGAGTACTCCAGATCTTCGATTATCCTAGTTTTTAGGGTTCCGTACCCAAAGGGTAAAAACGAGACCCTATTACTGAGACTTCGCTGTCCGTCCGTCCGTCCGTCCGTCTGTCCGTCCGTCCGTCCGTCTGTCACCAGGCTGTATATCAAGAACGGTGATAGCTAGACAGTTGAAATTTTCACAGATGATCTATTTCTATTGCCGCTATAACAACAAATACTAAAAATAAAATAAAATAAACATTTAAGGGCTCCCATACAACAAACTTGTTTTATGGTACGGAACCCTTCATGCGCGAGTCGGACTCGCACTTGGCCAATTTTTATAGTTTTCGCTTTATGTGGCCATTAAACCCTAACTCTGTACCAAATTTCAGCTCTCTGAATTTATGGGAAGTACTACTTCTTTACTGATGATCATGAGTGAGTGAGTGTCGTAAATGCGAAACTTTGCATTCGCTTAACTTCGGAACTAAATGACCTACAGACTTGAAATTTTGGATTTTAAGTATGTGATTATAGCTTACTGGATGACGAAAATTTCTGCGTTCTGGTCTTATCCAGAGGTGCTCAAATAGGGGCCTGAAAATGCGGCGAAATGGTTCCAGTAAAGGATGGTACGGCAGTGTTTGCTTCGCGCTCGACTTGGCGGGGGCACTGCCGTGCCCCCCGATAAGCTTAATCTCTCTCTAAGGCGGCATCATGATGTCAAAATGGCGTTATATTTGAAAAATTTAATGTCAACACCGAGAACACCAAATTATTTTGGCTTACTTACTTGTGATATGAGGTTTTGTTTTCTTTTTTAGGTTTATTTGCGTAGTTTGTGCACTTACACATATGCAAAATGGCATTTTTTGGCCAACACACATTTACTGAGAACTTGACACATATACGTCACTTTCCAGAGATTAGCAAAATCATTGCCATAGCATAAGGCTCCATTTGACTCATATTAAGTGCTTCACTTTTGAACCGCTAACCTATCTACTTATAAAGATATACATTGTTACTGCATACTTTTCTAAGGTTAGTAAGAACTAAAAGATACCTGCAACCGAACCAACTTCTAAGGTTAGATTAGATTTTGCGCCAACTTCATCCAAATAAAATCTTGTTTAGAATACTCACCAACAACAGACAGATACATCCGATGCCCGATGGGCGGGGTCGTGCCCACTTGGCACTCGTAGATTCCGGAGTCGCGTCGCTGCGGGAACCTTATCTAAATAAGAAAAAGAACAACGTTAGTATTTATTTGGACGATAAATGTGTTTTACATAGAAAACTCCCGTGATTCTCAGACATATTGAGAAATAAAAAAAAAATCATTTTTCAATATGGCGCAGTCAGTAGGATACAAACCCACGCTCCCTAAAGGAATCTGATTTCAAATAGTTGACAAACCTTTTTGAAGACGAAAACGAGAACAACTTAGACGCCAGCATAGACAAATTAGTTTTACATAGAAAATGCGCGTGGGTCTCAGATATATCAAGTATTTGTTCTCTTTTCATTTTTCAAACAATACAAAAAGAATCTGATTTCAAAAAATTGAAAACTTTTTGAAGTCGAAAACGAGAACAACTAAGTCGCCAGCATAGCAAACTCGATTCAAATTTGTTTAGACCATAAATTTGTATATAAAAAAGTCCCATGAGTCTCAGACATATCGAGAAATAAATATTTTGTCATTTTTCAATATGGCGCAGTCGATAGGATACAAATCTACGCTCCCAAGGGGAATACAATACAACAATACTTTATTGCACACCAATAAAAGTTTAGAAAAGGAAATAAAACAACTGTAAATAACGGTAGAAACAACAGACGGTCTTATCGTTAAAAAGATCTCTTCCAGACAACAGTAAACATGATTTCAAATATTTAAATAAAACAAGTTAAACGGATTATATCGCGAATATTAATTACTTGAGCCTCCCTGACGTTTCGGTAGCTTTACAGATACCGTTGTCAAAGGTTGACTAAGAAAAAACACAATTTGTCGCTTAACTTTGACAAAAAAACTACCCTAACGTGATATAATCCGTTTAAATTGTTTTATTTAAATGTTATGATTTCGACAGTCGCGGAAATCGAAGAAAATGTTATGATTTCAAATAGTTGAAAACCTTTTTGAAGACAAAAACAAGAACAACTTAGTCGCATAGAAACTAGGTTAATATTCGCACAAAGTAACGAACTATTGGGAAAGTGGAGTTAGCGTTGTGCGGCTAATGATGATGATGAGGTAGGATGTCGGCTAATATTGTTTTTGTTGTAGCATGTTTAAATGCACGCAATGTTTATTTTGATTCAGACACAATCCGACTTTACCAAAGTAGCAGATAAGCTGCATAAGCGGTTATAAAAAAAAAAAACTTTTTTTCCGTAACGCATAATTAACGAATACACTTACACTTTTTTTTTATTAATATTTATAAAATGGGTAGTTTTCACAAATGTAACTCTGACATAGAAAAATTGTGTTTTTCGCAGTCAACCTTTGACAACGGTATCTGTAAAGGTACCGAGACGTCAGTGAGGCTCAAATAATTAATATACGCGATATAATCCGTTTCAATTGCTTTATTTAAATGTGTGACAGTCGCGGAATCCGAAGAAAATAATATAAGGTAGAATAATTTAATTAGAAAATTATTTTTTACCCTGTGACCCCTTCTGGATAAAGGCCTCCTCCAACTTTTTCCAAAGTTCCCATGTCTTGTGCCTCAGTAATCTAGTCATTCGTGACCTTCATAATGTCGTCACCCCAACGAGCGCATGGCTGCCCTGCTCTGCGTTCGACAGTTGGTCCCTTCCATTTACCGGGTGTCCCAAGACTATGGGACATCAAGGGAAAGTACCTTAAATATCGCAGATAGGATATTTTGCTGAAGAAGGACTTGATGTTTTTTTTTTATAGTTAGTAATTCTGCATTTAAAGATTTGCTAAGAATTACTCTCGCGCCATACAAAACAAATGACGATCCTGCATCACGCTATTAAGATTTTTCCTGAAACCATGATCCATAGAAACGTATTTTCAATACTAATCTATATAATTTTATAATAGTATAAAATTATGTGAAACCGAAGAAAATAATCATGGAAACTTGAATCATATTTGTCTGGACAGATTTTTATTTCTTAGCGGTCCTCAAATTAGAAATGCAACATCCTGTGATCTAAATACTGATAAATAAATTAAGTAAATAAATATCAGACAACCTCACACAAATCGATCTAGTCCCAAATTAAGCTCAAGAAAGCTTGTTGAGGGGTTGTGGGTACTAGACGAAGATAAAACATACTAAATATACCTATGTATATATTCTTTGATACATAGAACAACCATGACCCAAGCATAAATATTCGACTTCATTACACAAATATTTGCCCTGGCCGGGATTCGAACCCGGGAACGCCGGCTCTGTAGGCAGATGGACTATAAACTGCGCAAAATAAATAACATTAAGTGGCTCGATCTAACGTACGTATACAGCGTGTATATTATTTGATATAAACGCATGCTTTAGGCTGGTTTTAGTGTGACGCGGACCGCCGCGCGGATCGCTCCGCGTGGAGCAATATGTATGGCGCGTCCGCGCGGACCCGTCCGCATTACTCTAAAAACGCTCCCTTAAGCTTAATGCATCGTACGTGATCCGCGCGGACGGTCCGCGTGCGGTCCGCGTGACACTAAAACCAGGCTTACGGGGTCTTAGTATAGGCACTTATTAACATATTGATCCGTAAATTATTAAAAAAAAAAATAGTTTTTTTTTTCATTTAAAATAAATCACCCCGCAATGTATTTTTTTGTTGTTGTTTGTTGACACTTAACATCGTGATGACACTACTGTCGTTAGGAATAACTACGCCTTACATTGCTGCTCAGAAAATTTTCAAAAAATAAAATATTACCCTATTGCAGTTAACGCAAAATTCATAATACTTATAAATATCAGATTATAGCACTAAAATCTCCGTCTGGCTACAATTTGCGGTTATATCAAATATACACGCTGTATAATAGTATGTCGCTTTCTCCCAGATATATTTCTAGTATCATACTAAGCGACTAGTACTAAGTCCATGTAAACACATAAGGGTGAAACTATCGTCAAATCCCAGTTTTGACCAAAATCATTTATCTTACAAGCACTAAAAGGATGTTTTCAGCCGGACACGAGTTATTTAAATAGGAAAAGTTTAGGAACCCAAATATTTGGACTGTCTAGCCGCTATCTCCATTGTCCTAGATGGTAGACGGTTAATACTCAGTTTTTTTAGTGAAGGGCAAAAGCTTTTGCATTTCAATCACTGTTATTTTGCCTGTTACTTAGATAATGTTACTTACTGTAATGTAATCTGGGACTTATTTCGACTGACATTAATATAGAGCTATTAAGGCGATGGACTGATAGTTGTGATTTAATCAAAATAAATCGTTTCTGCTATTCGAGCTACGTATAATAAAATGTCATTTCTAAGTTGATCTTCAAAGGTATTAGACGCGATACCGACTTATCCCAATTTCCATTTGAAATGTAAATCCTAGGGCTTCGCTCTCTAAAATGATACTTCTTAGAGTGATTTTGACGTATAGTGTTGAATATTGACTGGATAACATATATCACTAGAAAAGTGAACAACCCACGAGATTTTGAAAAATAATTTATATATTTATTTGAATTTTATTGCGCAAAATACCAAAGTAAGGCTCAATTCACACGTACCACAACCACACCACGTCGCAGCGTCAAAATGTGGTGTGGTTGTGGTTACGTGTGAATTGTACAATTCATTAACCATACAAAATATGCGCCCGACCACGTCGCAACCACGTCGTGTGGTTGTGGTGTGGTTGTGGTACGTGTGAATTGAACTATTCATTAACCATACAAAATATGCGCCCGACCACGTCGTGTGGTTGTGGTGTGGTTGTGGTTGTCGTGTGGTTGTGGTACGTGTGAAACAACCCTAAAAGTACAAATGGCGGACTTAATGCCACAAGCCATTCTCTACCAGTCAACTATAGGAGTAAACAGAAACATTTGTATGGTGCAGATCCAAACCTACTTTTGTAACCAGTAGATGTAAGACCATAATTGACATTACTCTAAGCACAGGGCTAGCAGCACAGCACATATCCAACTGGCACATGTCGGACGAACTGTCCTGCTCCGACCACAGGTGGATCCGCTACGATCTGACTGCGGACGTAGATACACCAGCACCGATAAGGAATCCGAGGCGCACAGACATAAAGGCGTACAAGGAACTTATGGTAGGTAAACTAAAGCACTATACAATTGCTCATAGGCCACAAACCGCGGATGAGCTAGAGGAACAGGTAAAGTCACTCACTAAAACTATAATAAAAAGCTACGAAGAGACATGTCCACCGTCAATACCATCTAGCGGCAACAAAACACACGGCAGCTGGTGGGGTCCGGAGATGGAACGTCTCAGAACGAAGATGAGGAGACTCCTAAACAGAGCAATGAACACAAAATCTGCAGAAGACTGGGACGAGTATAAAGCGGTCAAAGCAGAATACAAGAAAAGGTTACGATATAAGAAATCCACCTCATGGCGGAAATTCTGTGACACCATAACCACCAGTACACAAGCGAACAGAACAAGGAAAATACTTGCCAAAGAACCAAATCAACTACTAGGCACCCTGAGGAGGCAGGACGATAGCTACACCAGTTCGCCTGCTGAGACAGAAAGCCTACTGGTGGAAACTCACTTCCCAGGATGCAAGGTAATTGATAAGAACGAAGAGGAACAACAAAGGATGAATTATCAACCTACCGTGAGTGAATGGAAGATAGCGGAAAACATAACAGAACTAAATAAAACCACCTGGGCAATAAACAGTTTTGACAATTTCAAATCACCAGGTCTAGATGGAATCTACCCAGCTTTATTAAAGTGGGGAGGACCAGCTCTTACCGAACTAATATCCAAACTTCTCTGCAGCTGCATTGCCCTCCGATACATACCCAAGCAATGGAGAGAAGTTAAGGTAATATTCATACCAAAACCCGGGAAAAGCGACTACACTGACCCGAAGTCTTTCAGACCAATTAGCCTAACTTCTTTTATGCTAAAGATACTAGAGAGACTATGTGACAGAGAACTAAAGGATACTGCACTCAAAAACATAAAAATCCACCCAAACCAACATGCTTACAGTCAAGGCAAATCAACAGACTCAGCACTCCACGCAGTGGTAAGCAATATCGAAGTCGCACTAACAAGGAAAGGCTCATGCCTGGGAACCTTCATTGACATAGAAGCTGCTTTCGATAAAACAAATTTTAGCAGCATCAAACAAGCTCTAGAAAGACATGACACAGAACCATTGCTAATAGAATGGATAATGAACATGCTAGAACAAAGAATCATAAGGCTAGCAGAAAACAAAGATCAGCAAGCGCTAGTCGTGAGAGGATGCCCGCAAGGAGGAGTCCTCTCACCCCTTTTATGGAACCTAGTGGTAAATGATCTGATAACAAAACTAAACGAGAGTCATTTCACGACCATAGGATACGCGGACGACCTTGTTATACTTATCAGTGGACTGGTAATAAGCACACTGTGTGATCTTACACAAACAGCACTAAAAATAGTAGAGAAATGGTGCAGGGAGAATGACCTATCGGTAAACCCCAAAAAAACTGACACAATTCTCTTCACGCACAAACGTAAACTGGGGCCATACGAAATGCCAAGCCTTTTTGGTACGAAGCTTACACTCTCCAAACAAGTGAAATATTTAGGGATAACCTTAGATGACAAACTGATCTGGAACAAACATCTTGAGAACAGATTTAACAAAGCCACAGTCGCCTTCTGGCAATGTCGAAGAATGATAGGCAAGAGGTGGGGTCTTGCCCCACGTATCATTTTGTGGCTATACAAGACGGTAATAGTACCTATGATCAGCTACGGAGCAGTAGTATGGTGGCCCAGAACGCAGCTAGCATGTGCGATTGCCGGCCTGCAGAAAATACAAAGATTAGCATGCACGGCAACAACAGGCTGCATGAAGACTACCCCTACAGCAGCACTAGAGATAATGCTAGGTCTCACGCCACTGCACATACGCATACAAAGAGAAGCAGCCGTCACGGCGATGCGACTAAAAAGCCAAAATCTATGGACGAATAGCAATACCCAACACACAAAGATCTACAGTGATATGATCACAAAATTCCCAATAATGGAAGCACCAATCGACAAGATACCTAAGACTATAACCTGTAAGAAGGAATACGTCATACTCCTAACTGAAGACCCAAAAGAGGGGCTAAACCTAGATGACCTGAGAATCTTTACAGACGGGTCAAAGACTGAAAATGGAACGGGCTGTGGTGTATTCTCGGAGGATTTAAGTATTCACATCTCTAAACCCCTAGGTATACACAACACGGTATTCCAGGCAGAATGCGTAGGAATAATAGAAGCCTGCAACGCTATAAAAAGACGCCAGGTTCAAAACACAAACTTACGTATACTATCAGACAGCAAATCCGTACTACAAGCACTAGACAGTGATAAATGTACCTCTGCTCTAATAGACGAATGTCATCGCAGCATCACAGAGGTGTGCAATGACAAAAATAAGGTAACATTACAGTGGATAAAGGGACACAGTGGCTCGAGAGGCAATGATGCAGCGGACGAACTGGCCCGTAAAGGATCAGAGACATCAACATGCGGACCAGAGCCAATAATACCCCTACCACAATCTTACATATACAATACAATAAACCAATATTCAATATACCAACACCAAAAATACTGGGAATACATAGGAACGTGTAGACAGACGAAAGAAATTCTTCCGAATAGGAACCAAAAACTCACCACAATCTTACTGAGAATCCACAGGAACCAACTACGCAAAATAGTAGGAATAATAACGGGACATAATACTCTGAACAAACACCTTTTCAATTTAGGGATATATATAGAGGGCTACTATGCAGGGCATGCATGGAAGCAGAAGAAACCACCAAACATATTCTACTTGATTGCAAACAGGTAGAAGTATACAGGACAAAGTACCTAGGATCCCCAAGTACCGTAACGACGCCACAAGCAACATTAAAGCTTTGATAAGGTTTGTCGAGGAGTTGGGGTGGTTGGAGTAGCGCTACCCCTTTTTCACGCAAAATAGGCACGTTTGGATGTCGACTTGCGGAAAATTCCCAGCGCAACTAACTAACTAACTAATGGTGCAGGGTCTATAAAAACATACACAAATATGACAAATAATATACTTAGAATAGAATAAAATACATTTATCTTTCTTAAGGTTTAGTTATATACTTTTTATTTTGTGTTTTTTTGGCAAACAAAAAATTCATTTTTGACATAATTATAGTGGCTAATAAAACTTATCTGTATGATTTAGCATATCACGATATTACAAGTATGGGTGGAACTATAAATAAGTTAGGTAGTAACAAGTCACTATGATACTTTTAGGTCGATCACTGTGATTTTTTCATTGTTACGTAAATCACTCATCTCTAGTGTTTTGAGGGACGACAAAGATTGATCGATTATATGGGACGTTCGAAAACTTTCAAACGGATTTAAAATGTGGGTTATGCTTGTTTTAAAGCAATAAAGTGACAAACAATAGATTGATGTGTGTTATATACATTGTTGGTTTGTAAATACTTGTCGGTCAGATTTATAGTTGGTCACACCTGCTGCAAATCTCAATTCGTTGTTTGTAGTTAATTATAATGGATTGGTGAATAGAATAAGTTTAGTGTCTGTTTGATATACATTTTTTACTTCTTTAATGGTCGAGGTCGACGACTGTAAAATTTTGTTTTCGCTGTTGTTACCTGAGATATACGATTTTGAAATTTACGTTATTTGGGAATCCACTATTACACACATAATTATTATTTACTCGTTAAAGTAGAAAAAAATTAAAATAATTATTCAAGCCTCGGTAATTGTTAAAATAGTCTTAGAGATTCTGATGAAATAAAAATGGAAAAAATGGCTACATAATATGTATATCCCGCTATACATTGTAAAATTAAGGGTTAATGTATTTTAATTATAAATTTTCTTTACCTAATTGATTGTCCCTTAACATTTATTTATTTATTTATTTATTTAATTATGCACGAAAAACTTTCGCTGAAATCAGTTATTTTTTCATATTTTTCTAAAATATTTATTTATTGAAACTTTATTGCACAAAACAAAGGTCAGTACAAATGGCGGACTTAATGCAAAATGGCATTATCTACGACTCAACCATAGGGACAACCAGAGATTCTAGAAGTTGCTTCAAATCAGAAATCTATGGAGTTTTTGCATGGAACCCTCGGTGCGCGAGTCTGACTCGCACTTGTCCGGTTTTTGGAAAACCGATAACACTCACATCTTTCTTTCTTTAGATTTAAACGAATACTTGTACTTACATTCTTTCTATTTTTTATAAAACTTTATTCAATGCGTAAGATTCTCATCTCATTGACCTCAATTTTCTACAAAATAGCAATATTTTCCGTTCTCCGATAGTAGCTCTTGATGTGGTGTGGTTGTAGCTTTTCTTATTATAGTCCAGTTTTTGCTTATTACTTTTATTTTAGAAAAATAATTACAGTGTCAAAGACAGGGAAAAACGACGACTAGGTATTGGGAGGCCAAAGTCTAGCAATGGACTCCTATTGGCACTATTGTCTTGATTATTAACTTTTGACACTATTGACTCGGAAGTCCGAAATATTTAGTTCGTATCGTACCTATTTCACTACCCAAAGGTTATAGTCTGAAAGAGAGCGCTTTTTAGCGATAAGACCGCATGTTGTCTACTATTATTAAAAACAATATTTGTTTTGTTTCCTTTTGGAAACTTTAATGGTGTCTAATAAAGTTTTGTTGTATTGTATTGTACTGCCGTCGTAACGACAAAGGGCGCTTCTACATAAACTTGAAAACGGAGAAAAAAAAATATTTTGTGAATTTGAAATTAAAAAACTCGCTGCGTGAAAGAAAATAAAAAATGTGATACTTTTTTAATGCAAAAACGTGTAGTAGCATTTGAGCTATAGGGTTTGATATGCAAAATTCAATTTGGATAACATTTAATAATAAATAAATTATATTTTATCTTTTTTCTTAGTAAAAAAAAATACAAATAAATACTTTTAAACTACCGTAAAAAGACGTGTTTGGCTAGAAACGTCTTTTCAGCGTAGTAATTTATTAAAACGTCTTTTATACTTAGTTATAATACGCATACCGCATTTTAGTTAACGAAATAAAAAGGACGCGTTTAGCCATTAACTGCTTGTTAACGTAGGTTGTAAGTAAAACATCGTCCAACTTAAAGAGAAAAAAGCAGATACGTCTGTAACGCATTTTGATTTTTTATTTTTGAGCAGCCCTAATACTTGGTACAATATTATTGTTGAAGCGAAGGAAATAGGCAATTGCTTTTTTTTTAGTTAGGTTACCTACAAATAAGTTTTAGTTTTACCGCTATATGTCAAAACGGAATTCTTGCATTGACGACTTTTTATTTGTTTTCATAAAAAAGTACAAGTGTATTTTTCTTCCAAAAACGTCAAAGCTTTTAGCGTATGTATGCCTTGTCTATATGGCCGTTTATTTTTAACCCCCGACGAAAAAAAGAGGGGTGTTATAAGTTTAACATGTGTATCTGTGTATCTGTCTGTGGCATCGTAGCGCTCAAGCGGATGGACCAATTTAAGTGCGGTTTTTTTTATCGACAGACTTTTCCGTCGAGATGGTTCTTAGCTATGTTTGGTGGAAGTAGGACCTGTAGTTTCCAAGATATTCAGCTTTAATTGGAACAAGTGACAAGATCTCAGCCAATATTGAAGCCAAGGATTCCAAATTTTAGTTAAATGTTAAGTAATATTAGCATTTTCTATATCACTCACTAAATGAGGATCTCATGATGACCAGGTAGTTGTTAATGGATCTCAGCCAATATTGAAGCTAAGGATTCCAAATTTTGGTTAAATATAAAGTATTATTAGCATTTTCTATATCACTTACTAAATTAAGGTCTTATGATGACCAGGTAGTTGTTAATGGATCTCAGCCAATATTGAAGCCAAGGATTCCAAATTTTGGTTAAACGTAAAGTATTATTAGCATTTTCTATATCACTTACTAAATGAAGGTCTTATGATGACCAGGTAGTTGTTAATGGATCTCAGCCAAAATTGAAGCCAATAATTCCAAACGCTGGATAAATGTTAAGTTTTAGGAGCAGTTTCCTAATCACTTACTAAGTGAAGATCTCATGATAATCATCTAGCAGGGCTGGACTAAGAGCGCCAGGGCCCCTAGGCACTTGGCATTTGGGACCCCTCCCCTATAAGGAGAACATTATTATGGTACAAGTCCTGTGTCTGGGACTGGGTCCCTCGACTAGCTGGGCCCCTAGGCCCGGGCCTTGTGGGCCTAGGGGTAAATACGGCCCTGCCATCTAGTTGTGAAAGGATCTAAGCCAAGAATTTCAAAAGTTGGTTAAATGTTAAGTTTTATTAGCGTAATCAACAATTTAATAAAATTTTGACAGTACAATAATTTGGTACCATGCAGCTGAAGATGTCCGTAGGAACTCTTGGATTGTTCTTGATGAGCAATTGACGTTTGTGTAAGAAAGTACAGTCGATATTAAACCGAGTCTCAGAAAAAGTTTTTTAATTTCTGTCACAATACTGGGTCACTGTTTCTAAGTTTTGCAATTCTGCTAAAGCTGAATTGTCATTAGGACTATTGAAGAGGTTCCTTTGATTGAGGTCACAAATAGCAACACCTTGCAAGATTTTAACGCGACTAAAAGACACGTAAGCTTTAATTAGCAAAAGTACTCGCCTAAGTTATTAACAGCTTTTTAGGATTCTGTGGTCAACAAGGAACCCTTATAGTTTCACCATGTTCGTCCATCCGTCTGTCTACGGCTTAGCTCAGAGACATAGTGGTAGAATAAGTTTTTAATTTTTTTTTTGTGTACCTGCCCTACACGTAAAAAAGTTGGCATGTAATTTTTTTTAACGGTTTATCCCATGGTGTGGGTTATCGATGATGAGGTCTTTCAAAACTAAGTCAAGTTACCTAGCATCAACTGCAATTTTTATGGAGCTAAGTAAGCCACCCGTACTATTTGGATCCTGTAGAATGGAAACCTGGTTCTGTTTTAGGCCATAAGTAGCAGGTTCTTTCAACTCATCCAGTGCATTTAAAGTATATATTTTGATTGTCTTGGCTAATAACTTAGCCATTTTGTCATTATAAGCATTAACTAATTTGATTTTACGATTTTTTCCCAGAATGTTGCTTAAGGCTATTTAAATCAAACTACTCGTATATTCTAATTTCAATCTTAGAGAAGACGGCTTTCGTTACCACTGGCTTGGGATCCTGTTGCCGTACACATAATCAAGGATCAAGCTCGAGGAAAGACTGGAAATTATGGACTTTAAATGGTGTAAAACCAAAAAGTGTTAAATGTAGAAAATTCCGGGAAAAAACTTCTGTTTGTTTAAAAATATGAAATAAAAATAAAATTTAAAATTTAAAAAACCCCCGACATGACAACCTGTAAAAAGAAAGAAATAAAATCTACGAAATGTGCCTTTACAATGAACAGTAGAAAAAGAATCCAAGCTTCGTTGCGTCGGGGGACCGCTACGTAAATGAAATGCAATGTACTTAAAATCGTAAAGTGGGAAGCCCCAAATAAATGCATACTTACAATTTGGCGTTGAAAAATATATTTCATTTCACTTAGGTTAGCGGTCCCCCGAACGCAACGAAGCGTGGATTCTTTTTCTACTGTTCATTGTAAAGGCACATTTCGTAGATTTTATTTCTTTCTTTTTACAGGTTGTCATGTCGGGGGTTTTTTAAATTTTAAATTTTATTTTTTAAGTTTGTACCTGTCTCCTTTAAAATGTATATTTTAATACGACCCTTTAAATTTAAAGAAAAGCAAACTAATATATTTATGTATATTTATTACAGCAGACTCAAATTGTACACCAGACATCAAAGCAAGAATAGGTTTAGCAAACGTGGCTGTTAAAAATAAAAATAATTTAATGACTGCAAATATATCCCAGAAAATCCCAGAAAAGCTTACTTTCAGTATCCAGTCTTCTGTGTGAGGATTGTGGACACTGATGAATCTCTGGTCAGAAGTGTACGTCATTCTCCCGGAGGTCAGAAGGTGGATGTCGCGATGTCGTATCCATGATACCTGCACAAACAAACACAACTAGTTTGGTGACATGGCCTTGCGAATCATTGGTCATGATAAGTTTCTACCACCCCCCCGAGAGCTCGGCGGAGGAATTAATAAGAGTAGTCGAAGTATCCAGTCCACGTCAGTGGCAACAGTGTAAGTGGAGAGGAATGGGACAGAGATGCCTCTGATATAATTAAGCTTCCAGCTCCATGCCCGTAAAAATACTAGTCAGTTTTCACTTCCCATGAGAGCTTGGCGGAGCAATTAATAAGAGTAGTCGAAGTATCCAATCCACGTCAGTGGCAACAGTGTAAGTAAAGCGGAGTGGAGCAGAGAGGCCTAATTGAGCGCCAAGCTCCACGTCAGTAAAAATACTAGTCAGTTATCACCACCCCTGAGAGCTTGGCAGAGCAATTAATAAAAGTAGTCGAAGTATCCACGTCAGTGGCAACAGTGTAAGTGGAGTGCAGTGGGGCAAAGAAGCTTTTAATATAATTGAGCGCCAAGCTCCACGTCAGTACAAACACTAGTCTCAAACACCACTCTTTTGTACTCCGTGTCCGTGGCATACTCCAGAAACATGACAGCCCACGTTTCTGGAGTACGCCACATTAAAATGTGGCCCGCGCTGTGTCAGCCCTAGGTCTACATCAGTTTTTTTTTCACACTAACCGTTCTATTTCCAAGGTCATGCACCCTGCAGTTCAACTGCGCTGTCTTCCCAACCAGGGCTGTCACATTTCTGGAGTACGCCACATCGAAGTGTGGCCCGCGCTGTGTCAGCCCTAGGTCTACATCAGTGTAGTCCATCTCTTGGACGCTGTCCGTGTTGACACCGTTTGTGTTGTCCGTGCATCCTGCGAAAGAAAAGTTTTGTTTGTAGGTTACGTTAACTTTAAAAAGAAATGTGAAACCTCAGGGATTTCATTTTTGACATTGAATATAAAAATATTTATATTTGAGTTCATCACACAAATCTGGCTTGCCGGGATCCGGACCCATGACCGCTGGTTCACTTGGCAGTTGCTTAACCACTGCACCAATCACGACGTCAAAATTGACAAAGAACTATCAATATATTGATTATGTATGTAGCAGCATATGCTAAGTATTTTTGATATAGTGACAAGTTGTAATTTCAAGGGTAAACAAAATATCTATAAGTGAACAATAAGACATAATGGATAATTATATTTCTGATAGATGTTTTTAGAAACGCTGAATTTAATCCCTGAAATACTGAACAGATCACAAAGTGAAGTTTACTTAACTTTGTGAACTGTACTTTATTTTTTCTACCGAAAAGAAGAGCATAGAACATTCAGTCTTATAAAACCGTAGTTTTTCTTGAAAACTGACTAGACATGTGCCGTTCTTGAGAACTTTTCCCGAATTATAAATAAATGTACCTACTGTATTATAAATCCATACTTAATATTATAAATGCGAAAGTGTGTCCGTCTGTCTGTTACCTCTTCATGCTTAAACCCTAAAAAGGTTGAAAAGTGAGTAAATAATTCATGATGACATTGATGACCCTGTAGGAAATGTAGTGATTAGACCAAAAGCACAATTGCTCTTACATTTGCTTAGGCGCTTTTAATAATCCCTTTTATTAATTAAGGTGATTAGGTGGATATCTATCGTGTTGTACGAGGTTGCTTCCATAATTCCAAGTTCCACGCGGACATAGTCGCGAGCAAAAGCTAGTAAATAAATAAATAAATTGAATGGAAAATGTTCTTGAGAACGTTCTTTCCCCATACAAATCGGGGAAAGTTTTCGAAAAAATCTCTAAAACTGACAAAGCTTATGATGTGACATGTTCAGTTTGTTAGTTTAAATCATATAAACGTAGAAAGTAATTAAAATGCTTCCCTTCATCTAAATAAAACCTTTCCAAAATCCGTACTAGAATGTTTAAGTTAGCGTGAAACCTCAAACACCACATTTCTAGAATTTCTCATACAAAATTATAATATGCTTTCATTTAATATCCGACTAAGAGGTATTTAATTATTCTGTTTAATCACACTAATCTTATAAAGGAGAAAGTTCGTGAGTGTATTTATATGTGTATGTTTGTTACTTCTTCACGCTCAAATGGCTGAACAAATTTTGATAAAATTTAGTATGGAGGTAGCTGACAACCTGGATTAACACAAAGGCTTTTTATCATGAAAAATGTAGTGTTACCGTGGGCTAAGCGGGTAACACCGCGTGGCGCAGCTAGTCGCTTAATAACTAAGGAAGATTTGAGAATAATATGTGTTAGTAATACACTACTTATTTGGATATTGATATAAAGGTAAATTGTCAAAACAAAATAGTTAATAAATCCACTGCAGTCCAAATGATGTTCGAACTCACGGACTTTTATTTTATCAGACTCACTTACAAGGTAGGCACCTTTTATTCGCGTAATAATGAAAAGCTCTTTTCTATCTCTTATTCTATCTATTTTCCTCCTTTAGTCGATATCCTCAATAATGAAGGTCATGGCCCCTCTGAGTAACGTTTTGGTGGAATTTCTTGCGCCCCCTTACTTTATCCTGGGCTGCGTGGATGGCATCGTAAACTAAGGTCTTGATGGCAGAGCGTATCCAGTCCGACCCGCGTGATTGACTTCTGCTTCTAGGCCTTTTTCTGCACACCTTGTACCTGTTACCAGCAGCTTTTCTAAATAGTCACTTCTCTTTCTGGTAATGTGGACATAGAACTCGAAAATCGGCTGTTTTGATGGTCTCTGTCTCTGCGCCGTATATAAAGATTGAGAAGACTAGGGCGGTGACGAGCTGGTTCTTGGTCCTTGAGATGTTTCTGTCAGTCCATACATGGGCAATTTGGGTCATAGCACTCTTTGCCATACCAATACGCTAATATCAATCTATCAATAATCAATTAAGTTACTAATTTCGTAAGTATGTTACATACAGTCCATGAGCTCTTAAATTGAGATTCAGTTTTGGGTGAAATCGGAGAGGTTCTCATTTTGAACACATACGAGCGACCGAGACAGATATAATATTTTAATCATATTCTGCTAGCTATGTATTGTCTGCTACATTGCGTCACTGAAATGAAACGTTTTTGCTAGTTACCAGGAAAGGAAACCTTATTTGAAATCATCTACATTTTTTCAACAATGAACCCATTTCATTCCAACTTCATCTAGCTATTCAAGCTCTTTAGCGTTTGTTGAACAAAAATATAAAGACCAGTTAATTTACCAACGCACTTTACATGTAAAACAGCTCTCCGTAATGAAAAAAGCGGGTTCATAAATACGCTGCAAGATTCCAAGTTTAATATTAAAACAATACATACCTAGCTTGGCAAACGGATACTTTTGTGTGGGTGGGCTTTAGGTTGGGATTACACTGAAGGATAGGAGTGGAATGTAATATTATTTTTATATTATTTTATAATACTAGCGCATATCGTTATAATCTCCATTAAAAAACATCGTGTTTGGCTGTTTAGGGGTTTCCAAAGTAAATTAAATCAATTTTACTTTAGTCCCTAGAGATTAATAAGGAGCTTTAGTCCCGATATGATGAGACTAAAGTAACATTTTAAGAGCATGAGAAGTGAAAACACTCTAAAATGTTGTGCGTAGTTGTAATTGAGTAACAGACACATACATATACGAGTATGTCTCAATAATGTAAGCCTTAGTTAAGTTCTTAAGTTTGTGACACAGAGATAGTTCTGAGACAATTTTCTTTTTTGAGCTTCGCAAAAGCCGCTTCAGAACCGTTTTTATTGGTTGTTTGTGTAAGCAGCGCCGCTGCTATGACTGGTTGCGAATACGCATCGATTTTGTTGTTAGCACTTTGCACAATATCATCCTACAAAAATAGCGCTGACATATCCTATCGAGAAATAAGTGATGGCAAAAAGTTGGACGTTTTAATTAGCCATGCAAAACGAGAAAAAGAGATCCCGAAAAAGGTTCCGTTATGCGACAAAAAAATAACGATACAATAAGGATCCTTAAAATAGAATCTTAAGGTACATTCATCGATGATTAATTGTCGCACAACAGAAACATTCAAATTAATTTTAATTGAGCGAATTAAGGTTGTAATAAACTTTTATTTTGCATCCCACCCAATACTACCTACGCACAGACTGTCTGTGTACCTACGTCAATAATTATCACGTACGTTGGTACTATGTTGTAACTATGCCTTTTCTAAATAAAATAAAATAAATAAATAATGCCCTTGAAAAAATATTCAGCGACAAAAAATATAATGTGGTATTAATAAAAATAAAATTTGGTATACCGGGTGATCAATCCAAATGGCCGGCTCCGTAGGGAAAAATCACAAACTATAAGAAGATAGGGAAATCTGCTCTTAAGAATCATGGCGTCAATTTTAGATCCATCCATACTAACTATCCATACTAATATTATAAAGCGAAAGTGTGTTTGTCTGTCTGTCTGTTACCTCTTCACGCTTAAACCACTGAATCGATTTTGATGAAATTTGGCATGAAGATAGTTTAAGATCCGAGGAAGGACATAGGATAGTTTTCATCCTGCAAATTATCCCTAAAAAGGTTGAAAAGTGAGTAAGTAATTCATGATGACATTGATGACCCTGTCGGAAATGTAATTATTAGACCAAAAGCACAATTGCTCTTACATTTGCTTAGGCGCTTTAAATAATCCCTTTTATTAATTAAGGTGATTAGGTGGATATCTATCGTGTTGTACGAGGTTGCTTCCATACTTCCAAGTTCCACGCGGACATAGTCGCGGGCAAAAGCTAGTTTAATATAAATTGTTTGGATGTGCTGATGTTTTCGTTTAAAGGTCGCATTTCTTAACCAATTCTCGTAAAAGTTTGTGAGAAGCTGCGATAAGATATCGTTTTTTTGTCGCTTCAGTTCTTTGGTTTATCAAAATGGTGGTTATATGGGGTGTGCTAACGTCGGTTAGATAATCAGTTGAGAAATGCGATCTTTAGACGAGGACAGCCGGAAAGCATGCCAAAATCCGAACATACGCAATAATTTTTGGCCAAGCTGTAACGAAGACATCTCGCTCGCTCGATCAATAATGATTAGTCAGTTAGTAAGAGTATTTTTTCAAAACCTTTTACATGATTGAAACCCGCGCAAAACCTGGCAGTGTGCCAGCCCATATTCCATATTTTTTCAAACTTTTTATCTTGTTCAACGTGATGTCGGTTTTTACTGAAATTCAATAACCGTCATACCTTGCCTTATATTGGTATACCAGTTGATCAATCTAAATAAGAAACATGGCGTCGATTTGAGATTTAAAGAAAGAAATTAAATTACTAAAATCGACATGTCCTGTTATAATAATAATGATAAAGCTAAGATGCTAAATTAAGAATATTAAATCGTCATATAAAATAAGACAGACCAGTCTCGCTCTAAAAATAAATGCTTCAGTGTGCAACCACCTTAAGACTATTCATTCTCCGGAAAACAAAAGCATATCATATTGGAGACTTATAGTCCCTTACATCCTTTTATATAAGTACCCAGAGTATTCATCGTAAGGCAGCTATTGTTTCCAGGCTGAGTTAAAAATGGTTATAGCTACCTCTATGTATTGGTATTGCTGAGAGCAAAAACTTGAACGTTTTTAGAGCCTCTTGGAACTTATAAATATGTTAACTTATAAATACACAGTCAACAACAAAAATAGAAGTTTTCTGTCACTGAAAGTATCTTATAAACACATATATTATTTTTAGTTCTTTGTGTTTTTTTTTAGATCTATTAGGTGTTTCTTCTGGTCATCATGAGATCCTCATTCAATGAGGGATATAGAAACTGCTACTAAAACTGAACGTAACTATAACATTTTGAGTTTTCATCCCCATTTTGAAAAATTACGAGAAACAAAACCGACAACTACATTCTACCTATTTGTACTTATCGGAAAATCGGTTGAGAAATGCCTCTAGGTGAAAACAGCCGGAAATGCGAACATCCAACGGACATACGAAAGAAATTGAAACTGAAAAAGAGACTCTTCGCTCGCTTCGTTCGCTCGCCCAATTATCAACCCGTGTCCTCATTAAATAACACAAACAAATAGCTTCGTTCTTTGTAAATACCAAGAAAATTTGTCACTCTAGACTTGTCGGCTTGGTTTCCTACTTCGCCAAACTAAAGTGTGTCAAGAACCCTTCTCTTAACAGTTCGCCAACTCGCTGTAACTTGAGATTTTAAAATTCGCTATCCCGTAATTTTTTTTTTTTTAGACTTGTCGAGAAAATATCGCTTGACAAATATTTTAAAGTTGATGCACAGTTTCTTAGGTTTCGAAGTTGATATAAGTAGAGCTACTTATTTTTATTCCACAAAATACTTTCTTGAGTTTGACGTGTGTAGGTAATAAAAAAAATGCCTACTTACTTATTTTATGAGATTTTGTTCTTCCCTATTAAATATTACAGAGCCAATAACATAACTGGAAACAATTAAATAGGGGTGGCTCATTCCTCGCCCAAAGGAGTTTGCTGGATTGTAAATTGACGATGCGGTTAGCTCAGTGGTAGTGCAGAAACGACAACGGTCAAGAACTCTAGATTTTGTTCTTCGCTATTAAATATTTCAGATCCTATAACTTAACTGGAGACAATAGGGCTGGGTCATTCCTCGCCCAAAGAAGTTTACTGGATTATAAGTTGACGATGCGGTTGGCTCAACTAGTAGTGCAGAAACGACAAACAATTTGGTCGAGAACTCGAGAATTTGTTCTTCCCTATTAGGTATTACCTACAGAGCCCATAACATAACTGGAGACAATAGGGCAGGCTCGTTCCTCGCCCAAAGAAGTTTGCTGGATTATAAGTTGACGATGCGGTTGGCTCAGTAGTAGTGCAGAAACGACAAACAATTTGGTCAAGAAATCGAGATTTTGTTTTTCCCTATTAGTTATTACCTACAAAGCCCATAACATAACTGGAGACAATAGGGCTGGCTCGTTCCTCCCCCAAAGAAGTTTACTGGATTATAAGTTGACGATGCGGTTGGCTCAGTAGTAGTGCAGAAACGACAAACAATCTGGTCAAGGACTCGAGATTTTGTTCTTCCCTATTAAATATTACAGAGCCCATAACATAACTGGAGACAATAGAACTGGCTCGTTCCTCGCCCAAAGAATAGGCATATCTATCCAGAGAGGGAACGCAGCGATTTAGGGGATTTAACTTAAGTTTTAGGTTTAATTTAGTTAAGGTTTTATTCATTGTAATCTCTTTTTTTATACCTGAGAAAATATGTTTCTTTTATGACCCCTGGGGTGGACCATGATGCAAAGGAACCGCGAGGCGCTGGAGGTATTTGAAATATAAAGCTGGAGAAGGATGGACATCAATTGAATGTTAAAAGTTACAAATGAAGAAGTACTTAAAAGAGTAGAAGAAAAAAGGAATTTCCTGAAAATTACAGAGAATAAAAGAGGAAAATTGTTAGGCTACCTTATACGACATGATAGTTTTCAAAATAACATCATAGAAGAAGAGGAAGGCTAAGAATAAGTTACATTAAACAAATTAAAAAGAAGGTAGACGTCATGTCGTATAAGAAAGTCAAGGAAGTGGGTATGGTTAGTTGCTACACCGACAAGAGATTGACTCTTAAATTTATAATAATGAGTGACCCCTTATTTATGTACATTACTCGCCATGTTCAAAGTATATTTACCTGTACGCCCCACTAGAGCCAGGACGCCTAGAGCCCCGAACAGAAGCGCCATCCCTCTAGATCACGTGTCTTCGCATAATCTGTTCATACTCCGTTACACCTGCGAACAAAAAGCGACGTTAACACAACCATAGCCAAATTGAAAGCGGAAAATCGGGAGTAAGATAGTAGTTGACAAACGACTATGTGTTGTAAAGACTTGGGACATGGTCCGGTTTAGGTCGCATTTACATAAGTGGTTCATGTGTTACAGCGACTGCCACGTATTAAAACCTAGTATGTGCTTGAAAGAAAATTTTATATGATAGCAAAAAATCATAGTGAGTCCAGTCATGTTAAATTGTCAAATTCATGTGAGTTTAAACAATACAATAATTAAATATGTCACATGAAACTTTTAATAAGTAAATAGTGAGTCCGTTTAAAAGGTCGCATATTTTGACAACTAAAAGTTACATCACGTCTAATACTCGGTAGTTTAACCTTCAAAACTGCTTTCAGAATTACGATTGACGACCTAATGACAAAAATTACATTTATGACAAATCATTTTATGACAAAGTTTCAATAATTAAATTAGGCGTTAAGAATTTACTTATACGAGGTTTTGAAGGCAATACAACTTTATGACAAATCATTTTATGACAAACATTACATTTATGACAAATAATTTTATGCCAAAGTTTCAATAAACAAACAAGGCAATAAGAATTTTCTTGGGCTAGGTTTTGTAGGCAATAAATCTACGGTCAATTATGACGGTCATAATAAGGAGAGCCTCCTAACTGGGTATGGAACTTATTCCTATGAAGTTGTCGGTTACTAAGTTTTGATACGGGGCAGCCGCCCGGCGGTTCATGTATTACAATATAACGCTTGTTTCAGTATGTGAGGTTGTTAACTCTGTTGCGATTTTATAAAGGGCTTGGCTTTGGTAAAAATTAAGTTTCACACCGTTGAGATAGACGTTAGATTTGTTTGGTGCATTTAAAAAGTAAATACTTAGTTTCAGAATTACGATGAACGATCTAATGACAAACATTACATTTATGACAAATAATTTTATGACAAAGTTTCAATAATGAAATTAGGCGATAAGAATTTACTTATACGAGGTTTTGAAGGCACTAAAACTTTATGACAAATCATTTTATGACAAAAATTTCATTTTTGACAAATCATTTTATGCCAAAGTTTCAATAATCAAACAAGGCAATAAGAATTTTCTTGGACTAGGTTTTGTTGGCAATAAATCTACGGTCAATTATGACGGTCATAAGGAGAGCTTCCTAACTGGGTATGGAACTTATTCCTAAGAAGTTGTCGGTTACTAAGTTTTGATACGGGGCAGCCGCCCGGCGGTTCATGTATTACAATATAACGCTTGTTTCAGTATGTGAGGTTGTTAACTCTGTTGCAATTTTATGAACTGCTTGGCTTTGTTAAAAATTTAGCTTTACATCGTCGTGTTAGAGGTTAGATTTAGTTGTATGGGGATGCATTGTGGGTTTCTTGTGTTATTTACAGGGTGATGTTTTCATAGTGTCAACCTAGGAGACAGGCAGTGTGGTCACGGGTGCTTCTACTGAGGTGTAAACATTACCAAACAGTGTTCATTGAGCGCTTATCTCTAACTCTATCTACTCTAGAAATTTAAACAACGTAGGTAGTTAGGTAGTTTATTACCTCGATGTGGTAACGAGATTCTTGACCCCACGAGACAGACCTAGTGTGAAGGTCACAGGTAAAACTGTCATTCTTTGTAAATGACGGTTTCACGCACGAAAAAGCACTCATTGGCACGTACCGCCTGAGCCAAGCGTGCAAGCGAGAGCGGCGAACAAGGGACCTAAACGTTCGGCTTGTGACGCATCTATCTCTTTTCCACTCCATCGGCCGGCCGGCATACGTTATCACGTAAAATCCTCTTCCGTAAACCGACTTTATAGCTAACAGACGATCGAACGGTCCGGCGGACCGATAGGGACGCAGCTATCTCTTAGAATGAGAGAGATATATATTACTATCTCTTTCTAACAGATAGCTGCGTCCCTATCGGTCCACCGGACCGTTCGATCGTCTGTTAACAATTTTTTGTACATGGTTATTTATTTGTAAAAATGTCACTATCTTAATAAACTATTTGTATTTGTATTATAGTCATTTATATATTAGATTAGATTATTGTGTATGTTAGATTAGAAGTATGTAAATCTGCCATATATTGTTACTGATACTGGTGGTTTTCAGGTATCGGGCCCTAAAAGTAATCAAAACCCGTCAACCAATCAATATTCAAAATACCCGCAAACTTTGCGAAGTGTTTGCTTGTTGTGATCAAAGGGTAAACAGGTACAGAATATTTCGAATCTAATCCCGTTGTAGTTGAATAATGTATGAGCTGGTCAAGTGGTTTGTTGCGAAAACATCCTGTTCGCTTAATCCGTATAGAATAAATATATAAATAAAATATCCAACAACATTACAGAAATGCTTCTAGTCCCACAATAAGCACCGGTAGGCTTGTGTTAAGGACACTAGACGACGATACACATACAAATGACCCAGGCACAAATGTTCATCACACAAATATTTGCCCTCGCCGGGATTCGAACCCAGGACCGCTGGCTCAGTTAGCTGTTTTACCAATGCGCCAACCGCGTCGTCAAAATAAAATATCACAGATGGTTCATTCTTTTGATCTTCGCAAACGTTGCTTCTTTCTTGCATCGTAGGGGGAGATGGGGTACCTTGATACGATTTTTTTGCATAGACGATAAAAACGGCAGGGAAAGAGTAATTTCAACAAACAATATTTTGATAGCTCGAGTGTTTAACTAAGTTTAAACGTAAGTGTACATTTGTCCGCAAAACAACATATTGATTTTTTTATGTATTTTTTTCTGAAAAATGGGATTTGTATCAAACTACCCCGTATACGGGGCGGTTTGATACACACCTGGGGTACTTTGATACTCCCACATATATTCCTATGTAATATATATAGTCTTATTTAAAAATGAAAGAAAATGCATTATATTGATTTATATTATCATTTATTTATGGCATAATCAGTCTCATGAATGTTTATGGCAAATCAACTAGGTTTTATCAGTAACTTTAATTTGTACTTATATTTATCTTTGATATATATAGGTAAATAGTCAATATATATATCCTACACCTATTTTCCTTATAAACTTAAGATCACATGCTAACAATCAGTTGTTTTGAAACACTAACAGTAACATATAAACATTATTTATGTATTGACATACATTGATACAGTATCAATCTACCCCACAGACGTTTGTATCTATGTGCCCCGAGGTAATTTTTTAAATACAAATTAAGATAGAAAAAAATCTAGAAGTATCTAGGATAAAATGGCTATTGTATAGAATAATTCAACGTATTTAATTACTGCATGTCGTAGATTCCTCTCCGATAACGTTACAATACTGCCTAATAAGTCACTTCCTAAAATGATCGATTTTTTACTCGCGGTCTTAAAAAACGTGTCCGTACTTGTCAAATGCGTTTGAGCGACTGAGCCGCGGTGAAACTCCGGCGCCTCATTCGCCTTGTAAGTGACGTCTATGTGTGCGTGAATGAATTGCACACACCCATTCGTTTAGGTTTTATGACTACCGTATCTATGTGCCCCGCGTATCAATGTACCCCTACTCCCCCTATTCCTCTGAGTTGAGGGTCGTGACCTCCCTTTTGCATCACTTTCTCTCCTACGACTTTGAAATAAAGTGACAAATTTGCCGCTCCGGTACATGGGTAGCAGTCCCTGTTGAAGAGCTCTATACGAGTTCAAAACATGTCGGGCCGTTCCTGACAATTTCACGTGAATGTAAACCGCTTGGTAAAATAATTAAAATATGTCTCACGAAAGTTTAAATAAGATCATACAAATACATACAAAAAAAACTTCCTGACGAACTAAGGACCTTCTCCGTTTTCGACGTCGGTTGAAAAGAGAATTTACTCCCATTTTGCAACGTAACTGTAACTACCTACATTATCTTCACAAGTGCTAAGTAACCGTAAGAATGCGGAATATTTAAACCAAGCAGTCTATTAATAGTCCACCACCCTTCAAAAGACTCAAGCGAGGCCAATTTGATTAACACAAGGCGCCAAATTAAAGTAGCCCGACTTAACCAGGACTTAGCCTTAAAGGAGCTTGAAATAAGCAAGGAAAATGCAGAGAAAGCGACTACATTTACCATGAGCTAGTATAGAATCTTTTTATTCCAGACGCTGCACTGTTCCAAAAGTCTTTAGCCAGCATAGCTATATACATAATCACAATTTAACAAAAAACACAATCAACTTGTGGTACTAGTATTTTCATAGTATTTTGATGTAGATGCACGAATACCTACAAATATGTGAGTTAGTTTATAAATGACAAGTCATTTACACGTTCGACATAATGCAATCAGTAGGATAGTTATACCATTAAACTCACGTGTTTATCTATATCAATGACGAACTAAAGGTGGTTTAATGCCGCTTTTCATGATCACACCACAGTGTGTGATGTCAGAGAGTACTACTTATATTTTAAGCCAATTAATACCAGTGATATGGTATCTTAAACTATTATTTATAGCGTACAGTTTGTTGTTTTTCTTATCACCCCATCCCTCTTTTTATTCTCATCAAGATTAAACAAGTGTCAAATAATATTTATTGAAATAAAATATAGAAAATGTACAAAACATAGGTGACGACGGCAATGGGGGAGAAAAAGAAAGAAAAAGGTGAGGTTGTTGTAAAATCTTGCTTAATATAGAATTCCTGCTACGTCTTCGCAGTCGAAGGCCTAGTGTTTGCACGATTACACCGATTTTAAAATTTCCAGCATTTTCTCCCACATTTTTAGTCTTATACACGATGAATTCCCCATTTCTAGTAAATAATCATTTGCCCGGCGTGATGACATAGTTTTTTAACACAAATAATAAATAAATATCGGATAACCTCACACAAATCGATCTAGTCGTACTTAGGCACAAAATAATATTCGAGAATATCACAAAAGTATTTGTCGTTGCCGGGATTCGAACCCAGGACCACCAGCTCAGTTGACAGCTAACCGTGTCGTCAAACGGCCCAAATTCAAAACTCATCTAGCAGAAGATTTTTCAATACGACTCTGTATACATTTCCAAACACCGCAATGACTCTGAAAGTCTCCTAAATTCTAATTTGCTTAACTTCTCCTCCAATCGCTTCGCAAACAAATTAAAATGAATCTTACCACGATTCCACAGTAATTATAATTTAAAATTCAACGCTATAAGGTTTTAATCGCTTTGAAGTCCCACTGATATCACTGTCTACTAATTTAGATTTCTGAAGTTCGTTCATTAGAGCTAACTAACGGGAATTAGTTGAATTAACATGAACTATAATCATAGCGATGAATAAATAAGGGACCTAATTCGAGAATGCCGTTTGAGAGATCGCACAACGTCAAAATTCTATTAGATAACAGTGATATCGCCTTTGAACTGCAATTAAATTGCGATGAGCTTCAAGTGACATATCTCATCTCAATTTTGGAAATACGAAGGCGATAATGAGTGTCAAAAATGCTATTCATGCAAATGAATTTCTGTTTTGAACGAAACGTAATTGACTAAGTTCACGCACTACACGGTCAAGTCAAAGTATGCGCCTGTTATTTATGAAATAATGAAATAATGAAACAATGAAATAATGAAATAAGGAAAGAACGAAACAATGCAATAATGAAATAATGAAATAATGAAATGATGAAATGATGAAATAATGAAATAATTAAATAATGAACTTTATTCTGCAATTAGGCCACAAGGGCACTTTTACATGTCTGATTCTACCGGCATTTCACAAGAGGAGACCACTGTTGAGAAGAAACGCCGAAAGAAACTCAACAGTCAGTAATTTTTTCATAAAGTATAAGTACTTAACTATTACAGTAATATGAACTTAACTATACGTAGTTCTCGAAGAAAACATATTAAAAGTGTATTCTAAGACATAAATGAGGACTAGTGTAAGAATAAAATATAGAAACGCCGAAATATAGAATTATAGATATGCCGTCACATACAAAGGAAACGCAAATTAAGCGCGACCGGATTGACGAAGCTGCGATATTTTTAGGGATATCGCTACTTGTCAAGTAGGGACACGTCAAAAGTGACGGATGGCGATGAAATGGAGAGATCTCCATCATCTCTTTAAAATTGGTCGAATTACCCCCCTTGGCAAACTATAAGTTATCGTCATAGCCTGAATATCGTAGTTTAGTAATCATATTAAAACTTTCGCGAGACATATTTGATTATTGTATTAAGCGACTAGTTCGAAACATTCCTGACAATTTCACGTGTAATACAATAATCTTAGTGTAGGTAAAACTATGAACTAGACACAGTAATATTATGAAGGCCAAAGTTTGTGAGTGTGTTTCACGCTCTAACGGCTGAACTAATTTTGATATTTTTATTATATGAAGGGAGCTGACGCTCTGGATGAACACATAGGCTACTTTTTATCCCGAAAAAATATAGTCTTCCTGTGGAATGAGCGGGTAGCGCGGCGCAGCTAGTGACAATATAAGATGGAGTAATACAGCTGTATAAGTGTATAGAGTAAATAGAAGGTGGAAAATAAATATACTTATCGACCCACTCAAAAAATTTCATGGAAATCGGTCAAAATATGCGACCTATGGGCGAGAGCCGGAAATCTGGACAACCTTAGACATCTAAACATCCGGATATACGACAGAATGTTTGGCCAAGTTGAAACGGACACGCCTCGCTCTTCACTCGCTCGTTCAATAAAATTGTGTTACTTTTACTATGGTAAAACAATTTAAAAAGTCTCTTTCATCGTGAATTCAATGACTTTTGATTGCTTGAAAGTCTTGAAACACTGTGTCATATTTCATTTGAACGGACGAAAAACGGATTTTAAACAAATCGCAGGGAAAAATATTCAATTTATTGTAAGCCCGTTGTCAGAACTGTATAGGGCCCTTGAAAACTTTTGAAAAAGGCAATTTAATTTATATTCTATTTTGTTAAGTGACAAGTTTAAATACGGGTTTTGGATTGCGTGATGCAGGGTTGGAAACTTTGAGCGATGTTATGTATGGCTTTTTAATCAAAAAAATTTTGAGTGGTGTTTTATAATGGAATGTAGGCTTTTCATTGTTATAGGAATATCGCGATGACATAAATTGAAAATGGAAGCCGAGAAGAACTTAATAATTGTATTCTGACGTAAATCATCATCATCTTATATTTATAAATCTCAAAAAAAAAACTGTCAAGAATTTTATAGCCAAATGTATTTTTCTCCGAAAATTCATCAATTGCTCACTGAGACGATTCTAAAGACCCTAAACTCAGTAGGATTGCTTTACCTTGTACAATGTAGTACAGAGTTTCTAGTTCCACCGGTTTCATCATCAGACCAGCTTTATGGGTCCATAATATTATTGTATTGTCATCAAACTTATAAGTAGGTACCTTTAAAATTTAGTTGCAAGATTCCACCCGAACAAACATACATACTTACATACATTTCAAGTTAAATAAAAGCTTATAAAAATGAAAGTTTTAATGCCAATAACTCCAAAACATTTACCAATATTTTGATACAACATTTATCAACATTTTTTTTCTAATATGTAGGTATTGATGAGATATTGGACGCCTAAACGTTTCTAATAGCAACACGTCAAACAGGCAAAGGTTGCTTGTGACGTTCCTTCCTTCGCGTCTACCATTGTGTGCTCGATACATTGTTGTATAGTCTTTATATTCAATAAATTAATTATAATTGATATTCGGTCGTTATTCATTTTGTATCAGGTTATGGGCCGTCCCACGCCTGCCATATAGCGTTATCTTTGCAATAATAACAGTACTTAGTAAGAAAATAGAAAAAGTAAAAATCATCGTGCATAACCTCACTTTTGTTAGGGTTCGGGTCGCGAGTGATTTCTTTTCAGCTATTTCAGAGCGAATATCATTGTGACCAAAAACATGGCTAATAACAATTCAATGTCAATTGCGAAACTTATGGGTCGAGATAATTGGGCTAGTTGGAGGTTTGCAGTAAAAGCCTACTTACAGCATGAAGAATTATATGACTGCATTCTTGACCCACCAAACGACGGTGACTCAAGTTCAACAAAAAAAGACATAAAAGCCAAGTCGAAATTGATATTATTAATTGACCCAATGCTGTATGTGCACGTTCAAGATGCAAACAATGCCAAGGAAGTCTGGCAGAACTTAGCCCGAGCATTTGAAGACAGTGGATTGTGTCGAAAAGTCGGCTTGTTAAAAGAGCTTATAAATACTAACTTGGGAAATAGTGCATCAGTTGAAGACTATATAAATAAAATAATGACAGCGGCACACAAACTAAGAAACATAAATTTTAATGTAGACGACGAATGGCTAGGTACTCTGATGCTGGCAGGCTTGCCCGACTTGTACAAGCCAATGATAATGGGTTTAGAAAGTTCCGGTATGAAGATTAGTGCTGATTTAGTGAAAAATAAATTATTACAAGAAATAAAAACTACAGATTCAGACACTACTGCGCTTTATACAAAAAATTATCAGCCCAAAAGTAGCCAGCAAAGTCCTAAAAAAGGCCCTCGATGTTTTTGCTGTAACAAGTATGGGCATATGAGTAAAAACTGTTGGTATAAAAAAGGAAGCATAAAATCAAGTAACAAAACAGGTTATATAGCAGCTTTTTCAGCATCCACTATGAGTGACTCTGTGAATTGGTATATAGACTCAGGCGCATCCATGCACATGACGATGCACAGGGATTGGCTGAGTGATGTCCAGGCTTCACCTGTACCGAGCATAAGAATTGCAGATGACAAGTCTTTAAAAGTTGAGTGCTGTGGCAATGTGACAATAAGAATAATTGCAAAGGATGGCAGCACAGAAGCTATACAGGTGAAAAATGTCTTATATGTGCCAGAGCTGAAAACAAATTTGTTATCAGTAGGTAAAATAATAAAGAGTGGTTGCAAAGTTACCTTTGATGAAAAGGGCTGTCAGATATTTAATGAGAATAATAGATTAGTGGCCAAAGCAAATCTCATAAATAATACTTACCAGCTGAGTGTTTGTTATAATAGAGAAATGCAACATGCTTTAAGTGCGAAGACTGATGATGATACTTATTTATGGCATCAAAGGATGGGACACTTGAACTTCACCGATATCAACAAAATACCTAACTGTACTGAAGGTGTGAAGTTATCAGAAAAATCAGCAAACTGTGTTTGTGTCACCTGCCTTGAGGGAAAGCAAACCAGGCTCCCATATCCTAATGATGGCTCCCGTGCAACAAAACTGCTCGAGCTCATCCACAGTGATGTCTGTGGACCGATGAAACAAGCTTCTATTGGAGGTGCCAGGTATTTAGTCACATTCATTGATGATTTTTCAAGAAGAGTACAAGTTTATTTTCTGAATTGTAAAAGTGAAGTTTATGATAAATTTGTGGAATTTAAGAATAGAGTTGAGAATGAGTTAGGAGAAAAAATTAAAATTTTGAGGACAGATAACGGGGGTGAATATAAAAACCACAAATTTTCTCTGTACCTAAAAACACATGGAATACTGCACCAAACATCCAATCCATACTCCCCACAACAAAATGGCCTAAGTGAGAGAATGAATAGAACTTTGATAGAGCGCGCTAAATGTATGCTTTTGAATGCTAAATTACAGGATACATACTGGGCAGAGGCCGTTGCTACAGGCGCCTACATCGTGAACCGCTCACCTACACGGGCTCTCTCAGACATCACGCCACATGAAGTATGGACCGGAAAGAAACTTAATTTAAGTAATATGAGGATTTTTGGATGCAGTGCGATAGTACACATTCCAAAAGAGAACAGAACAAAGCTTGATGCTAAATGACGTAAGTTAATCTTCATAGGCTACAGCGACTCTACGAAGGGCTACCGTTTCATAGACCCTGTAACAAAAAATGTTATATTAAGTAGAGATGTAGTATTCCTGGAGGCCACAATTCAGAGAAATAAAGTTGATAAAGTACCTGAAAAAGAACAAGATATGAGTAAAAAGGAAATTAATGAAGAGCAAAATGAAAGTACACAGGAAGTTAATAAGAATATAAAAGATAAGAATATAGTTTACTTACCTTTACTTGAAGAACACGAAGAACCTGAGGAAAGAAACAATGAGGGTGATATTGATGAAAATCAAGACAATATACAAGGCGTTTCTCAAAGCATTTCTATTTCAGATGATTCCGACTTATTCGAAGACGGACATGATAGTACATACTTACCCGATGAGACACTTGTATCGCCACCACATTCTAACATAACATTGAGACCACTTCGTCATCGAGTAGAACAGGATAATGACATATAAATGAAAACCCCTCTTCGTTCATGTGTATTAGTGGAGAATCAACGATGGGATTACTAAACAATGATCCCCAAAATCTTCAAGAAGCTCTTAATAGTGAAAGGGCTCATGAGTGGAAGAGTGCTATGAATGAAGAATATCAATCATTGCAAAAAAATAATACATGGACTGCAATGAACTTACCAGATGGAAAGACAGCAATTCCCTGCAAGTGGGTTTTTAAAACAAAAATAGACGGAAATGGATCTGTATCACGCTACAAAGCTAGACTGGTTATCAAGGGTGTTGGATTATGAATGCAATATGTTTTCTTTATAAAGTTTTATTGGTAGTTTTGTGATTGTTTATGGCACTCTATTTTGTCTATGGACGTCATTCGTCTTTTGTTTGTTCTTCTCATGTTCTCGGAAAATATAACGTCAAATATTTCAGTCCCAAGTTTAATCTTTTATTTACTATAAGTAACCAAAATCCTTTATGGTAGCAGAGCGTTAAAAACGCAGGATAATCGTTGGTTACTCGGATTAGTAAACAGAAAAGACCGAAACTTAAATTTGAAACGAAAATTCTACCGGACCCGGCGTCATTCAGTTTGAGGTTATAATTGCTAGTGAAAAAGTGAAGAAATGTCTGTTAATAGTGCGTTCAGTATAGAAAAACTCACTGGTCGAGATAATTATGCCACATGGAAGTTTGCCGTCAAAGCATATATGGAACACGAAGATCTCTGGACTTGCGTCACAGGCGAAAATGTCGATTCTGTCAAAGACATCAAAGCAAAATCTAAACTTATTTTGCTAGTGGATTCGATCAATTACGTCCACATACAAGATGCAAAGACATCCAAGGAGGTCTGGCTTAACCTTGAGAGAGCATTTGATGACAACGGTTTGACGCGAAAAGTGGCTTTATTGAAAGATCTTATCACTACAAGCTTGGAATCCTCGAAAAGTGTCGAAGACTATGTCAATATAATTATGACGACGGCTCATAAGTTGAGAAATATAGGATTTTCAGTTGACGACGAATGGCTAGGAACTTTGATGTTAGCGGGTTTGCCGGACAAATACAAACCCATGATTATGGCCATTGAGAGTTCCGGAGTAAAAATCAGTGCCGATATTATAAAACTAAACTTCTTCAAGAAGTTAGTTCCGAAACCACTGCTTTCTATTCATTCAAGAAGAATAACTCTCAACCGAAACAGAACTATGTTAAAGGACCAAGATGTTTCAACTGCAATCGATTTGGACATCTCAGTAAATATTGTCGGGCACAGAAGAAAACTTCATGTAAACAAAGTGATGATAAAGGCTTTGTTGCAGCTTTTTCCGCTTCTTGTGCAACAATAGGCAGTGACAGCAACAAATGGTACCTGGATTCTGGCGCTTCAATGCACATGACAAACCGCAGCGACTGGTTGTATGATGTGACAAATCCACCGATATCAAGTATCACTGTTGCAAATAATTCATCTCTTCCTGTTCAAGGGATTGGAAAAGTAAATATGGTTTTAGATGGTGATGTTGAGAAGAAAATTCAGGTATGCAATGTCTTATATATACCTAAACTTGCTGGTAATTTACTTTCTGTCAGTGCCATGGTCAAGAGTGGATGTACAGTAAATTTCACTCAGAATAAGTGTGAGATTTTAAATAATAAAGGAGACTTTGTCTGTAATGCTAAATTAGAGAATAACTTATATACACTCACAGTTGATAAAGAAATAAATGCAAACTTGAGCATTTCCGATATTTCAAAAGATGTTGTCCTATGGCATCGACGCATGGGACATTTAAACTTTCCAGATGTGAACCGGTTACCTGAGTGCACCGAAGGAGTGAGCTTGACTTCGGATAAGAAGAAATTACCCGTGACCTGCACTACCTGCCTAAAGGGAAAACAGTCGAGACTACCTTTCAATCATGAGGGCTCCAGAGCTACAGAAGTACTCCAGGTGATACATTCTGATTTGTGTGGCCCCATGGAGACGCCGTCCCTAGGAGGTATGAGATATTTTCTTACTTTTGTGGATGATTACTCCAGATCAGTCTATGTATACTTTCTTAAAGACAAGCTCAGTGTCCTTAATGCATTTAAAGATTTTCACAAGAAAGCCGAGAATGAGTGTAATAAGAAAATTAAAATTATTCGTACAGACAATGGCCTTGAATACTGTAACAAAGATTTTGAAAATTACTTAAGTCAACATGGCATTAAACATCAAACCAGCACACCATACTCACCGCAGCAAAACGGGCTCGCCGAACGGATGAACCGTACTCTTATAGAAAGGGCGAAGTGTATGTTATTGGATGCAGATTTACCTAAACCATACTGGGCTGAGGCGACTGCTACTGCGGCGTACATCATCAACCGCTCGCCTACTACAGCTTTAAGTAAATTAACTCCGTATGAATTATGGTCAGGTAATCGGCCCGATTTATCCAATATGAGAATTTTTGGTTCCGAAGTCATGATGCAAGTTCCCAAAGAAAAGCGTAAGAAATGGGACCCGAAATCGCAAAGGATGATCTTTGTAGGATATGGTGACAACACCAAAGGATACCGTCTTGCTGAACCTAAAACAAATCGAATCATGAAAAGTAGAGATGTCGAATTTTTGGAGAATGTAACGAAAAATAATAATATATACCTACCTGGTGATGTTAACAGCTCAAGCTCCACTGAAGAAGTGCAATCAGCACCGTCTCTGTCAGCTCCTGCACCCGAAACAGTACAAGTACTATTGGAATCTTCAGAGCTCAGTAAAGCAGAGAACATAAGTGGCAGCTCCGATGAGTATGAAACAGACACAGACGAAGATGATTGTTATGTCGCGCGTAGCTCAACACAGGGCTTACCACCGAGTACCGTGACCTTACGACCTAGAGACAAGACTGGCAAGACTGTTTCAACACCTAGTTATTTTTGTTCCGTTAAAAATCTCAGAGATCCAGAATCAGTAAAGGAAGCTCTATCCTCCGAAAATGCTGAGAAATGGAAAATTGCAATGGATGAAGAATACCAATCACTATTAAGAAATAATACCTGGAAGCTTACCGACTTACCAGCTGGAAAGAAAGCTTTACCGTGCAAATGGATTTTTAAAACAAAAACCGATGAAACTGGGGCTGTGAACAGATATAAAGCATGATTAGTTGTAAAAGGCTATGTTTAGAAAAAAGGCGTTGATTATGATTTAATATACGCACCTGTCGTAAGATACACATCCGTAAGATACTTAATTGCATTGGCTGCAAAATACGACCTGGAAATAGATCAAATGGATGTAATTACAGCATTTTTACAAGGAGATCTAGAAAACGAAATTTACATGGTTCAGCCCGAATCTTATGAAGAAGGAGACAAAGTATGTATGCTACAGAAATCCATTTATGGTTTGAAGCAAGCCAGCCGGCAATGGAATCTTAAGCTAGATAGTGTACTTCAGAAAATTGGCTTAACAAGATCAAAAATAGATCCCTGTATTTATTACAGCGTTAAAGAAAACACAATGATTTTTGTGGCTGTATGGGTCGATGACCTTATAATTTTTTCAAGTGATCGTAACATTACGACTGAAATAAAAGAAAAATTAAAGGGAGAATTTCATATGAAGGATCTTGGTGAAGCGAAACAATTTATAGGGTTGAATATCAGTAGAAACCGTAAAGAAGGGAAAATAATGTTGGATCAAGAAATCTATGTCAACGAGATATTAGACCGTTATGGTATGGCAGAATCAAAACCTGTGAGAACTCCAATAGAAGTTAATGCCAAATTTGAATCCGATGATACACGCATCAATGACAGCATTCCATATCGACAGGCAATTGGATGTTTATTATATTTAGCTCAGGCAACGAGACCTGATATTGGATTTGCAGTTAATAAACTAAGTCGATATGTCAGTAACCCCTCAAATCAGCATTGGCTCGGTGTCAAGAGGATAATGAGATACCTTCAAGGCACTAAAGATTACAAGTTGTGCTACACCAAAGATGCGTCTAATAAGATAACAGGTTTTTGTGATTCAGACTGGGCTAGCAGTCCAGAGGACAGAAGGTCCTGCACCGGTTACGTTTACATTTTTCAGAATGGTGCCATAGCTTGGAATAGTTGTAAGCAATCTACAGTTGCCCTATCCACAGCTGAAGCAGAATACATGGCGATGGCTGCTGCGACACAGGAGGGACTGTGGCTCCGTCAACTCCAACAACAACTTGGCTTACAGGATGAGTGTCCCCTATCTATTAATTGTGACAATCAAAGTGCAATAAGTTTAGCTTCTGTTGATTGTTACAAACCTAGAACAAAACACATAGATATTCGATTTCATTTCTTGAGAGATAATGTTAATAACAAAAATATTAATTTTGCATATTGTAAGGGTAGTGAAATGGTAGCTGACATTTTAACAAAGGGGACTACTTTAGAGAAACATTTGTATTGTATAAAGAAAATGGGTTTACATTCTAGAGGGGGTGTTGGATTATGAATGCAATATGTTTTCTTTATAAAGTTTTATTGGTAGTTTTGTGATTGTTTATGGCACTCTATTTTGTCTATGGACGTCATTCGTCTTTTGTTTGTTCTTCTCATGTTCTCGGAAAATATAACGTCAAATATTTCAGTCCCAAGTTTAATCTTTTATTTACTATAAGTAACCAAAATCCTTTAAAGGGATATAAACAAGTCAAGGGTATTGATTACTCCGAAGTATATGCTCCAGTGGTACGATATAGTTCCATAAGATACTTGATCGGGTCAGCTGCAAAATATGGACTTAAAATCCACCAAATGGATGCAGTAACAGCATTTCTACAGGGTGAAATTGATGAGGAGATATATATGACTTTACCTCCTGGCTATGAAGAAGGAGAGAAAGTGTGCAAATTAAATAAGTCTATATATGGCTTAAAACAAGCAAGTAGACAGTGGAATAAAAAATTAAATACTGCACTGTTCGATATTGGAATGACTCGCTCTAACATTGATCCTTGTGTTTACTATCGCATATCAAGTATACAGGACATACTATTTATTGCAGTATATGTGGATGATCTATTATGCTTTTTTAATAATGAAGAAACATGTCACCTGATAAAAACCAAGTTGAAAGAAAAATTTAGTATGAAAGATTTGGGAACTGCCAAACAATGTATTGGATTTAGAATAACCCAAAAACATAATGAGATTTCTATAGATCAATCATTATACATAGAAATGTTACTCAATCACTTTGACATGCAAAACTGCAAGCCAATATGGACACCTTGTGATGCAAATGTAAAACTAAAAAAAGCAGAAAATGAAAATGACATTTTAAAAGATATACCATACCAAGAAGTAATTGGTTGCTTATTGTACTTATCACAAGGCACCAGGCCGGATATAACCTACACAGTAAACACTTTAAGCAGATTTAACAATCAACCAACGAATGAACATTGGACAGCTGTAAAAAGAGTTTTAAGATACCTAAAAGGTACTATTAACCTCAAACTTACCTACAAGAAAAATATTAATGAAAATATGTGTGGTTATTGTGATGCAGACTGGGCGAATGATGTTGAGGACCGCAGGTCCTGCACAGGTTACATATTCTTATTTCAGGGTGCAGCTATAAGTTGGAACTCGAAAAAACAACAGACCGTAGCCTTATCTAGCACTGAGGCTGAATACATGTCGCTAGCCTCAGCAATACAAGAAGCTCTTTGGTTAAAGCAATTAGAAGAAGAGTTCTGGCCCAATCGTAAAGGTATGCCTATAATTATCTACTGTGATAATCAAAGTGCGATTAGTCTTTCAGGAAATTCCATGTATCACGCACGAAGCAAGCATATAGACGTGCGCTTTCATTTCGTCCGAGAGAAGATTGCTGCCAACCAAATCGCTGTACAAACCGAAGCACGAGAGCTTCAGCGCATCAATGGGATTAAAGCGTTTGCGTCCAGGAGGGGATGATGAGATATTGGACGCCTAAACGTTTCTAATAGCAACACGTCAAACAGGCAAAGGTTGCTTGTGACGTTCCTTCCTTCGCGTCTACCATTGTGTGCTCGATACATTGTTGTATAGTCTTTATATTCAATAAATTAATTATAATTGATATTCGGTCGTTATTCATTTTGTATGTATGTTTATGAAAATTTGATGCAATATTACCCGAACAAACATACAAAAACAAAAAACATACAAATGAAAGCTTGTAAAAATAAAAGTTTCATTATCCATAACTCTACAATCTTAAAATTTTCTTCCAATAACAATATCTGGCTCCGCAGGGTCCGTAGAATCCTTGAATTTTTCGGTCAGAAAGCCAGAATTACACTCTGGAAAAGCTCTTAGTTACAGGAAAGATTCATGAAAGAAGAGCAAGAGTAAGGAGTCTGTCAGTCTGCAGTTGATCGAAATAAGTGGAGAGTCAAAGTCAAAAGTCAAAGTCAAAGTATTTGAGCGATCGTCAGAAGAGTGATACATAGAGGACGACCCTCATCAATAAGATATATGACACAAGAAAAACCGGTCAAGTGCGAGTCGAACTCGCGCACCGAGGGTTTCGTACAAACACTTTCCATCCTTAAGGGGTTAAGTTAAGTTTGCACCTGGTATGTATAGCGCCCCATACAAATGAGGTGCAAAGTTAAAGCAACCAATCCCGTTTGTTGTATGGGAGCCCCACTTAAATATTTATTTTATTTTATTTTTTGTATTTTTTGTTATAGCGGCAATAGAAATACATCATCTGTGTAAATTTCAACTGTCTAGCTATCACCGTCCTTGAGATACAGCCTGGTGACAGACGGACGGACGGACGGACAGCGAAGTCTCAGTAATGGGGTCCCGTTTTTACCCTTTGGGTACGGAGCCCTAAAAAGGAATGTTTCCTAATGTATACGTTTTTATTTCGATTGCCTCCAGCTTACGAGTATAACCTCACACCTAATCTAACTTTGGCAATACCATTTTCTAGTTTTATGTACACCGTTACGCCAACAAAAGTGCGTCATTATCATTAAGCGTTTCGATAAAAGGGTGAAACAATAAAATTCCTTTTCCGTGTTGTTGAGCACTGAGCAGGCGTGTATTTAACTTGCCACGTAAAAAGAGGGGTGTTATAAGTTTAACATGTGTATCTGTCTGTGGTATCATAGCTCACAAACGAATGGATCAATTTGAGTGCACTTTTTTAATCAAAAGAGTTGTCCGTCGTGATGGTTATTAGCTATATTTGGTGGAAATAGAACCACTAGTTTCCAAGCTAGCTTTATTCAGCTTTAATTGGAAAAATTACAAGAACTAAGGCAATATTGAAGCTCAATTAATTTTTAGGGTTTCGTACCTAAAGGGTAAAAACGGGACTCCATTACTGAGACTTCGCTGTCCGTCCGTCCGTCCGTCCGTCTGTCAACAGGCTGTATCTCAAGAACGGTGATAGCTAGACAGTTGGAATTATCACAGATGATGTATTTCTATATTGCTGCTATAACAACAAATACTAAAAGTAAAATAAAATAAATATTTAAGGGGAGCTCCCATACAACAAACTTGTTATAGATTATGATACGGAACCCTTCATGCGCGAGTCGGACTTGCACTTGCCCAATTTTTTAATCAAGAACTGTCCGTCGTTATTGTTATTAGCTATGTTTGGTGGAAATAGAACCACTAAGTTTCCAATATATTCAGCTTTAGTTGGAAAAATTAAAAGAACTAAGGCAATATTGAAGCTAAATTAATTTTTATGGTTCCGTACCTAAGGTAAAAACGGGACTCCATTACTGAGACTTCGTAGTCCGTCCGTCCGCCCGTCCGTCTGTCACCAGGCTGTATCTCAAGAACGGTGATAGCTAGATAGTTGAAATTTTCACAGATGATGTATTTCTATTGCCGCTATAACAACAAATACTAAAAATAAAATAAAATAAATATTTAAGGGGGTTCCCATACAACAAACTTGTTATAGATTACGGTACGGAATCCTTCATGCGCGAGTCGGACTCGCACTTGCCCAAATCTTTTTTTAGTTATGTTCAGTCTTAGTAGCATTTTCTATATCACTGATTGAATGAGGGTCACATGATAATCAGCTATATAGTGCAGATGTTTTAATTTTTTAATTATATTCTTTTTCATTTCTCTTTCATGACATCTATCTTGTTAAAATAATTGAACTGGATAATCGAAAAGGCTTTACGTTCGTTTCTATAAATAAATAAAAAGGGTCGTGGCCCGAGTATTTATTTAGGAGAGTGAAAAGTGGGAAGGACAAGACAGAAGCCTGAAGTAGTAACAAGTGGAGGACCGTAGTTTGTTCTTTAGTAGGGTACAGAGAAAATAAGTAAATGTATTTTATCTTCACAATGGGGTGCGTTTATCAAGAGATAAATAAGTGACAAAAAATCTGTCACACACTCGCATTTTGTCAAAACGTGACGGATGCTTTGTCACTTAAAGCCTTCATAGACCCGCAGAACACCTACCTTTATCTTTGGAAAATAACTACTGTGTGTTTCATTAAGTAGGAGCACATTGCTAAAGTAACCTTTAATATATTTTATATTTTAGAAGCCAGGTCTTCGATACAAGTCATTAGAAATGCCAGAAATTTAAATAAATATTGGACAACCTCCCATTATTTGATCTAGTCCCAAACTAATCTCTAGTAGGCTTGTGCCATGGGAGTGATAAGATAAGTACCTATATACTCGACGACGCGGCTGGCGCAGTGATTAAGCAACTGCCTACTGAGCCGGCGGTCCTGGGTTCGAATCCCAGCAACGGCAAATATTTGTGTGATGAGCTCGTATATTTGTGCCTGGGTCATGGATGTTATTTGTATTTAAGTATGTATTTATCTATATAAGTATGTTTATCGTCGTTTAGTGTCCATAACACAAGCCTACTACTAGAGCTTACTGTGGGACAAGAGTGATGTGTGTGAGGTTGTCCGATATTTATTTATTATTTATATACTTGTCCGTAAAATTCAGATGAGAAAAATACAAAGCTTTAGTTTTGCAGTGATTAAACTTGTTTTTTTTTTTCATTTTACTACTAAAACGAGTTTAGTTATGATGGAACAGCATCAATCATTATATCTAATATTATTGTCAATATTTTAAGGCTTTGACTTGACTTTGAAAAAAAAATGCAATTAGCGACTCCGTGGATTTTAGAACCATGGTCTGCTACCAAAAGTCCTAAACCTAAAGGCCCTAAGAAACCTTCTTGCCCAAAGACTCGCTCTTGCCCGCTACCAAAACACAACTACCACTACCCCTACCAATATACCGCTACCAATATATCACTACCAATATACCGCTAGCAATATACCGCTACCAATATACCGCTACCAATATACCGCTACCAATATACACCTACCAATATACTCCTATCAATAGCAGCCAAGACATACCATCGGGCTCATTGGCAGTATCAGGATATTACTAAAACCGTCAGCTTGAGGAATTCATTTCCTTTCTGGACATGAAATACTTCGCAATGGCCGCGGAACGAAACGCTATGGGAAATTGGGATCTTACCCTCGAACCTTCCCATGCGACCAAGAAAAAATTCAGAATATTATTGGAATTTCATAAGAAAACCTACGAAAAAGTGAAAATATTAATAATATTTGATTCTAACAAACTAACTATAGTTAGCACCAAAATGTTAATATTTTCACTAACTATAGTTAGCATCAATTGTTAATATTCTCACTTTTTCGTCGCCAAGGAACACTTTGAAGTGTAATGAAATGACTTATTTCCTGTAACCAGGAGTGATAGTCATTATTGCTTGTTAAATAATTGTATTTCATAGTTCTCTAGGTCAACGGGAAATACCTTTTAAATTATGAATCTCTTGAGTGTCGAAATAGTTCTTTGATTTAGAAATTTTATTTAATAGCTTTAAATAACTGTAGCCAAGTAGGTATGGTTTTAATTTCAATTCGATACCTCTACGCGTTCCCGAAATCAAGTGTCTTGGCGGATAGACAGAGAGACAGACGGACGGACGGATAGCCAAAAAAGTGATTTTATAGGGGTTCCGTTTTTCCTTTCGTGGTACGGAACCCTAAAAACACAACACAAAACACACCCAAGCTTTATAATTAGACAAGCCCGCAAACTTGTGGGAGAGAAAAAGTGCCACAGCAAGAGTATATTGCAAGCATTTATCTTACGACCTCGGGTCAAGTGGCCCTGCTACAATACCGACTTGCTGGGAGAAACGGCTTAAGTGCCATTGAAGCCCTTACAACGCTACGCCCTTTTTAAAGAACTGCAATTTAGGAAAAAGAGCGTAAGCGCCGGGAATTTCTTAGTTAAATACGCTCTTTTATAATACGACGCGATAACGCCTTCCTCGTTCTACAGCTTTTGTTTGCGAATTTGCAAAATCGTGTATTAGGCTGCCAGTGTTGGGCATAAAGTAATTGAATTAACAATTAATAATTACAATTACAAAATGTAATTCGTAATTAAAATACTAATAATTACACTTTGTATTTTTAATTTAATAAAAAAATCAGCTTTAAAAATGAAAATTTGTAGGTATATCAAATTGGCTCATCAATCATCATGGTGGATTGGATTTTTTGTACTTATTGTATTTGTTTACTTAATTCAGGTTTAAAGAAAAAAATCCTCTTATATCTCTACTAAAACAGGTTTACATTAAGTAATTTAATTACCAATTAAGTAATATAATTGAAATTTAAAATTAAAATGTAATTATAATATAATTATTATTAAATGTAATTATTATAATTACATGTAATTGCCATTACATTTAATGTAATATTACATGTAATTGAATTGGTAATTAAATTATAAAAGGAATTAATTACGCCCAACACTGGGCTGCGTGCCCGCCAAGCGGAGGGGAGCGGATATGTATAAAATGGACCAACCACATTCCTTAGATTTAAATGCACTTCTTCTGGGCTTCACAAAAACGCTGCCTGATTGGTTTATTTTTTCCACGCAGTGGAGAGGCAGCTTTATTCTCTTAAGCGGGATTGCACGCGATTTTTTGCTGTCATTATGAAAAATTACAGTCAATACTTAGGCTTATTGGATAACAACAATTCAGCCGTTATTTTTTCAGTAATATTTCATAAATAATAATACAAAAACGACGAAGGTAATTAGAATGTTAAAACTAATCTTTTTACAGTTCATTGCAAAAAAAAATGTTGTTGGCTCACGTCATTTAAGCTATCGATTTGATAAAAAAAACTACTTTTTTGATTCATTTAATTACGTGTTAAATTTTAATTCGTATTTATTTTTTCTTTTAGCGGTATTTCAATACGTGAAAAAATACGTAAGTATAAAGGGGTTTTGCTGATTATAACTAGCACGTTTATCGTGGATTAGCAAAGCAGTATGATTGTTTTAATGTATTTCTTTGAACCATTTGAACATGCATTATTATCGAAACATCCACTTTTCACCTGCAATACTGCAATAAAACAAATCAAATGTAGTTTTGTTTGCGCTAGAAAAAACTTTTTCCGGCTTAAGCGATAAGAAAATCGGACTAAAAATCGCAGCAAACGTAATTGTCTGTAATAAGTTTCAACATTTCAAAGCAAAAAACCCATGAAGACTTCAGAAACTTAATGGAAGACCTGATTTAGTTCATCAATGTAATTAACCTACTTTTTCCAAGTTAAACCTACAAAGGAGTTCTTTTTAACAACTGCGGGCTGTTGGAATCACGCCAGAAAAGTTTGTCAAAGACTTTGCTAGATATTTGTTAGTTCATTATTTTGGCGAGTTAGTTCATGTGTCAGTTTTAGGAGTTAGGAATTTAGAGTGGATCACTTGAAAGAAAACTCAAGACTAGTCCAGTCCACAACTATACATGTATATTTATTTATCTTATGGTTATACTTACGTTTTGTATATTTGCGCGTTTTAATTTGTTTGTTTGTCTATCACTTCAATATTTAGTTTTCTGTCTCATTTGTTTAAAGGTTAACTTAAATAAATCCCTTAATAGGGATAAGTTCGCCCTTGTTCACATGTACCTATTGTTTTGAGTTTTTGACAATATCATTTTATGTGCAATAATAAAGTGTTAACATATTATGTACGTACATACATACTATAGTCTATTTTCTGTGTTTGTATTTCTTTGGTGTTGAGGTGTGCAATGAACATAATTCTATAGGTATAATCTATCTATGGTCTGAATTAACACGAACATTATTCGTAAATATAATTATAAAACAATAATTACGGAGAAAATTGCAATTTGAAAGAAAGAAAAGAAAGAATAGTTATTTGTTATGCAAGGCTGCAAAGTTGTCATTTGGCGCGAGTGTTGAAATTGAAAGCTGAGCGTAGCGAGGCTTTCAAGACACGAGAAGCTAAATAATTTTGCAGCCATGCGGAACACACAACTTTTCACCTCACTATAGCGAGGAAAATGCAAGAATCAAGAAAAACAATTAAAACATAAAAATAATCATATTTAATTTTGCCTTCTATTTAACACATCAAATTTAAAACATAAATCAAGGGATTTCATACTGCTTTTCAGGCCTAGGCCTGCAAAGTAACTTTTTTTTTGTTTCAACAACAAGGTCATTCACACAGCTGGCTGGTTTGACAAAAAGCAGGTTTTGTTTTTAAAGGTTGGTTGTTAGACACGTGTGGAAAAAAAAAATTCAAGATGGATCTTTTTTTTTTCAAAATTTCAAATTGGTGCTAGGCGGCTAAAACTCGGTATCGGGGGGCTCTCGGGGCTCAAAAATATGAATCTGAAATCTTGTCCGAAAATTCGGTCAAATTCGGAAAATATCGAAAAAAAAAACGATTTGTATGGAGAAAATTTCAAATTGGTCCTAGGAGGCTGAAATTCGGTATCCGGGGGTTTTTGGGGCTCCTGAGTCAGAATCTGAAATCGGATTTTTAAAATTCGGTCAAATTCGGATTCGGGGGCTCTCGGGGCTCAAAAATATGAATCTGAAATCTTGTCCGAAAATTCGGTCAAATTCGGAAAATGACGAAAAAAAAACGATTTGTATGGAGAAAATTTCAAATTGGTCCTAGTAGGCTGAAATTCGGTATCCGGGGGTTTTTGGGGCTCCTGAGTCAGAATCTGAAATCGGATTTTTTAAATTCGGTCAAATTCGGCATCGGGGGGCTCTCGGGGCTGAAAAATATGAATCTGAAATCTTGTCCGAAAATTCGGTCAAATTCGGAAAATGTCAAAAAAAAAACGATTTGTATGGAGAAAATTTCAAATTGGTCCTAGGAGGCTGAAATTCGGTATTCGGGGGTTTTTGGGGCTCCTGCCATTTTATGCCAAAGTTTCAATAATCAAACAAGGCAATAAGAATTTTCTTGGACTAGGTTTTGTTGGCAATAAATCTACGGTCAATTATGACGGTCATAAGGAGAGCTTCCTAACTGGGTATGGAACTTATTCCTAAGAAGTTGTCGGTTACTAAGTTTTGATACGGGGCAGCCGCCCGGCGGTTCATGTATTACAATATAACGCTTGTTTCAGTATGTGAGGTTGTTAACTCTGTTGCAATTTTATGAACTGCTTGGCTTTGTTAAAAATTTAGCTTTACATCGTCGTGTTAGAGGTTAGATTTAGTTGTATGGGGATGCATTGTGGGTTTCTTGTGTTATTTACAGGGTGATGTTTTCATAGTGTCAACCTAGGAGACAGGCAGTGTGGTCACGGGTGCTTCTACTGAGGTGTAAACATTACCAAACAGTGTTCATTGAGCGCTTATCTCTAACTCTATCTACTCTAGAAATTTAAACAACGTAGGTAGTTAGGTAGTTTATTACCTCGATGTGGTAACGAGATTCTTGACCCCACGAGACAGACCTAGTGTGAAGGTCACAGGTAAAACTGTCATTCTTTGTAAATGACGGTTTCACGCACGAAAAAGCACTCATTGGCACGTACCGCCTGAGCCAAGCGTGCAAGCGAGAGCGGCGAACAAGGGACCTAAACGTTCGGCTTGTGACGCATCTATCTCTTTTCCACTCCATCGGCCGGCCGGCATACGTTATCACGTAAAATCCTCTTCCGTAAACCGACTTTATAGCTAACAGACGATCGAACGGTCCGGCGGACCGATAGGGACGCAGCTATCTCTTAGAATGAGAGAGATATATATTACTATCTCTTTCTAACAGATAGCTGCGTCCCTATCGGTCCGCCGGACCGTTCCATCGTCTGTTAACAATTTTTTGTACATGGTTATTTATTTGTAAAAATGTCACTATCTTAATAAACTATTTGTATTTGTATTATAGTCATTTATATATTAGATTAGATTATTGTGTATGTTAGATTAGAAGTATGTAAATCTGCCATATATTGTTACTGATACTGGTGGTTTTCAGGTATCGGGCCCTAAAAGTAATCAAAACCCGTCAACCAATCAATATTCAAAATACCCGCAAACTTTGCGAAGTGTTTGCTTGTTGTGATCAAAGGGTAAACAGGTACAGAATATTTCGAATCTAATCCCGTTGTAGTTGAATAATGTATGAGCTGGTCAAGTGGTTTGTTGCGAAAACATCCTGTTCGCTTAATCCGTATAGAATAAATATATAAATAAAATATCCAACAACATTACAGAAATGCTTCTAGTCCCACAATAAGCACCGGTAGGCTTGTGTTAAGGACACTAGACGACGATACACATACAAATGACCCAGGCACAAATGTTCATCACACAAATATTTGCCCTCGCCGGGATTCGAACCCAGGACCGCTGGCTCAGTTAGCTGTTTTACCACTGCGCCAACCGCGTCGTCAAAATAAAATATCACAGATGGTTCATTCTTTTGATCTTCGCAAACGTTGCTTCTTTCTTGCATCGTATTCCTCTGAGTTGAGGGTCGTGACCTCCCTTTTGCATCACTTTCTCTCCTACGACTTTGAAATAAAGTGACAAAGTTGCCGCTCCGGTACATGGGTAGCAGTCCCTGATGAAGAGCTCCATACGAGTTCAAAACATGTCGGGCCGTTCCTGACAATTTCACGTGAGTGTAAACCGCTTGGTAAAATAATTAAAATATGTCTCACGAAAGTTTAAATAAGATCATACAAATACATACAAAAAAAACTTCCCGACGAACTAAGGACCTTCTCCGTTTTCGACGTCGGTTGAAAAGAGAATCTACTCCCATTTTGCAACGTAACTGTAACTACCTACATTATCTTCACAAGTGCTAAGTAACCGTAAGAATGCGGAATATTTAAACCAAGCAGTCTATTAATAGTCCACCAACCTTTCAAAAGACTCAAGCGAGGCCAATTTGATTAACACAAGGCGCCAAATTAAAGTAGCCCGACTTAACCAGGACTTAGCCTTAAAGGAGCTTGAAATAAGCAAGGAAAATGCAGAGAAAGCGACTACATTTACCATGAGCTAGTATAGAATCTTTTTATTCCAGACGCTGCACTGTTCCAAAAGTCTTTAGCCAGCATAGCTATATACATAATCACAATTTAACAAAAAACACAATCAACTTGTGGTACTAGTATTTTCATAGTATTTTGATGTAGATGCACGAATACCTACAAATATGTGAGTTAGTTTATAAATGACAAGTCATTTACACGTTCGACATAATGCAATCAGTAGGATAGTTATACCATTAAACTCACGTGTTTATCTATATCAATGACGAACTAAAGGTGGTTTAATGCCGCTTTTCATGATCACACCACAGTGTGTGATGTCAGCATTGGCGTATATAGGGGGGTGACCGCGTGGGCCGTGCCCACCCCAGTATGGTCTAGTGCCCAACCCAGGATTTTGGGTTACCGATAGAAATTCATGGCTTCATCTCATAGGCCATGGCCAGGCCCCCCCTCGGGCCCCCCCATGCCCCCCCTGAAAAATAATGTTAGATACGCCAATGGATGTCAGAGAGTACTACTTATATTTTAAGCCAATGAATACCAGTGATATGGTATCTTAAACTATTATTTATAGCGTACTCCTAATTGTAATTTGTTTAATATATTTCATCAAAATATAGCGGGACTAGTAAGCAAAAGAAATTTACTGGAAATAACACTTGATGAGTTAGAGCGAGACAATAAGCAATTTGATGTCTTATGTTTTACAGAGACATTCTTAAAAGCTGGTAACGAAAGGAATTTACGTATATCTGGGTATCGTTTGGCGGCATCATATTCTCGGGCTCATCAAAAGAGAGGTGGAGTTTGTATATTTTGTACAAACCAACTCCAAACAAAAGTGTTATCTATTTTAGAAAACTATTGTGAAGATTACGTTTTTGAATGCTGTGGTATAGAGATACCGGCACAAAAATGTATTATTATTTGCATTTACAGAACACCAACACCTTATTCGTCACTTTTTCTTAGAAAGTTAGAACTTGTTGCAAACAAACTCAAGCACAAATTAAAATATAAGGTCGTTATAGTCGGAGATTTTAATATAGACTTACTTAAGACCACAGTGCAAGCGAAGGAACTCACACGAATCGCAATAAATAATAATTTCAAACTGCACGTACTTGGTCCCACGCGTCGAGAATCGTGTTTGGACCAGATACTATCGAATATTCCCGAAACTCGATGTGAGATTCTTAAACTAGGCTTATCAGACCACGAAACTGCACAATGTCTCTCATTTGCTGTAAAAAATAAGGAAAAACCAGTTTCATGTCTGTATATATATAAGAGAGACTATAGTTCAGAGAATATAGCAAAATTTTGCGTTTATCTCCGTAGCTTATTGTGGTCTGATGTTTATAGTGAACAGGACACAAACATTGCGTTCAGAACATTTTTTGACACATTCATTCTTTTCTATAGGCTGTGCTTCCCGATTATCAAAATTAAAACTAAAGTCAATACAAAATCGACTGGTTGGCTTACGCGTGGAGTCAAAAAATCAGTAATAACAAAAAGACGCCTACGTTTTTGTTATTATAAAAATCCAAAAAACAATAGCAGTAAAATTAAATATAACACATACAGTAAAGTTCTAAAGAGATGCATATATCAGGCTCAAAAATTATCCAACGTCAAATACATTGCTCGCTCCAAAAATATATGTAAGGCTACATGGGACGTAATTAAGAATGTGACTGAATGTAAAAATGTTGATACTCAGATAGATAAAATTATTAGGAATGACGACATATTAGTAAATCCCTCTGACATAGCAAATACTTTTAACGACTATTATATAAATTTAACTGACACAAATTCTCACAATATAGGTAAACCTGACACTTCACTAGTTCAGGATAATTCTGCTAGTTTATTTCTAGTGCCTACAGATGCAAACGAGATATGCAAATTAATTAGTTCCCTAAAACCTACAAACTCGGCCGGTTTTGACGAGATACAAACAAAGGTTATAAAAGAATCTAAAAACGAAATCGCAACGGTTTTAAGCTACTTGGTTAACTTATCCTTCACGAGCGGTACTTTTCCGGAGCCACTAAAGCTTTCCCTAATCAAACCTCTCTACAAAAAAAAAGGAAATAAAGAATGTGTTGAGAGCTATCGACCAATATCGCTTATTTCAGTTCTCGCTAGATATTTGAAAAGGCGTTTCAAAACCGTTTAACATCATTCATTAATAAGTATAAGATTATTAAACCTGAACAGTTTGGCTTTCAGAAAGGGAAATCGACGTCATTAGCTGCTTTTAACTTGTCAAATTTAATTCTAGGCTACATGAATCAAAGCTTACCTGTAACTGCAATCTTCTTCGACATGAGCCGGGCCTTTGACTTTGTCTGCCATGAAACACTCCTGGCTAAATGTGAGCTCTATGGTCTAAGAGGGGTAGTCAATAAATGGCTTAGGGACTATCTATATGCGAGAACCCAGTTTGTAGAAATAACCCAAATCGATTCTGCGAATACTGCATCTACTCATAAGTCTTCTACTAAAATCAATAAGGTTGGTGTACCGCAGGGGAGTATTTTGGGCCCCCTACTATTTTTACTGTACATAAATGACTTACCTAATGCGATAAATTATGATTGCACTTTATTTGCAGATGACTTATCCGTGGTTGTGCCATGTTATGACATTGATACATACAATGATAACATAAATAATGTATTATGTAGCATTGTGACCTGGCTGCGCAAAAATAATTTAAGTGTTAATATAAGCAAAACGACATATATTCAATTTATAAATCGGAATGCAAATAAGCAGTCGTTAACTGTAACGTTTGAAGATCAGACAGTGACAGAATCTTGCGAGGCAAAGTTTTTAGGTATACTCTTAGATGATAAATTCTCTTGGCACGAGCATATTAACCAATTATGCAGTAAAATTAACTCATTTGCGTATGCCTTATGGAGGCTTACTAAAGTTAGCACCAAAGAATCGGCAATACAAGCTTATCATGGATATGTTTGCTCCCTGATAAGATATGGCATTCTCCTTTGGGGTAACTCTTGTCACGCTAAGCGAGTGCTGGTAGCACAAAAACAGTGCATCCGGGCCATATCAAATGTTGACATCCTGACGTCGTGTAGACCCTTATTCCAGGAGTTGAATTTGTTAACAGTACCAAGCATGTATATCTACGAAGTTTGTCAATTTGTTAAAATGCATCCTGAATTGTATAAAACAAATAAAACTAATTGTAAATTTCTAACAAGGTACCCAGATCGTCTCGTTTTTCCAGCAATAAAGACAAAACTGTATGGCAACAGCACCTACTGCATGTCAATAAGTATTTACAATCGTTTGCACAATGACATAAAAGAATTGCCAATTAACTTATTTAGAAAGGAACTTAAAAACTGGCTAGTGCAAAAATGTTTTTATTCGGTGGATGAATATGTCCAATATTATAAGAAGTAAATGACACCATAAATTAAACAATCAAATGAGATTATATATTTTTTTTTAGGTTAAGATAGTTTTATAAGGAATTATTTAGTATGCACTGACATTTGTTTTAATATTTTATGGTCATAAATATGTTTAGATGTGAATTTTGTTATGGATTAAGGTATAATTGCATTATTAGTTATAGACGCTTTATTATATTGTGTCGTATTTTAAAATTCTTGTTTTGCATGCCAGTTGCTGGCAAAATGTGTGTGTCTGTATTTATTTGAAATGTACCATCTTTAATACCACATTTTACGCAAATAAAGATATTTGTATTTGTATTTGTATTTGTATTTGTATTTGTACAGTTTGTTGTTTTTCTTATCACCCCATCCCTTTTCTTATTCTCATCAAGATTAAACAAGTGTCAAATAATATTTATTGAAATAAAATATAGAAAATGTACAAAACATAGGTGACGACGGCAATGGGGGAGAAAAAGAAAGAAAAAGGTGAGGTTGTTGTAAAATCTTGCTTAATATAGAATTCCTGCTACGTCTTCGCAGTCGAAGGCCTAGTGTTTGCACGATTACACCGATTTTAAAATTTCCAGCATTTTCTCCCACATTTTTAGTCTTATACACGATGAATTCCCCATTTCTAGTAAATAATCATTTGCCCGGCGTGATGACATAGTTTTTTAACACAAATAATAAATAAATATCGGATAACCTCACACAAATCGATCTAGTCCCAGTACTTAGGCACAAAATAATATTCGAGAATATCACAAAAGTATTTGTCGTTGCCGGGATTCGAACCCAGGACCACCACCTCAGTTGGCTGCTAACCGTGTCGTCAAACGGCCCAAATTCAAAACTCATCTAGCAGAAGATTTTTCAATACGACTCTGAATACATTTCCAAACACCGCAATGACTCTGAAAGTCTCCTAAATTCTAATTTGCTTAACTTCTCCTCCAATCGCTTCGCAAACAAATTAAAATGAATCTTACCACGATTCCACAGTAATTATAATTTAAAATTCAACGCTATAAGGTTTTAATCGCTTTGAAGTCCCACTGATATCACTGTCTACTAATTTAGATTTCTGAAGTTCGTTCATTAGAGCTAACTAACGGGAATTAGTTGAATTAACATGAACTATAATCATAGCGATGAATAAATAAGGGACCTAATTCGAGAATGCCGTTTGAGAGATCGCACAACGTCAAAATTCTATTAGATAACAGTGATATCGCCTTTGAACTGCAATTAAATTGCGATGAGCTTCAAGTGACATATCTCATCTCAATTTTGGAAATACGAAGGCGATAATGAGTGTCAAAAATGCTATTCATGCAAATGAATTTCTGTTTTAAACGAAACGTAATTGACTAAGTTCACGCACTACACGGTCAAGTCAAAGTATGCGCCTGTTATTTATGAAATAATGAAATAATGAAACAATGAAATAAGGAAAGAACGAAACAATGAAATAATGAAATAATGTAATAATGAAATGATGAAATGATGAAATAATGAAATAATTAAATAATGAACTTTATTCTGCAAGTAGGCCACAAGGGCACTTTTACATGTCTGATTCTACCGGCATTTCACAAGAGGAGACCACTGTTGAGAAGAAACGCCGAAAGAAACTCAGTAATTTTTTCATAAAGTATAAGTACTTAACTATTACAGTAATATGAACTTAACTATACGTAGTTCTCGAAGAAAACATATTAAAAGTGTATTCTAAGACATAAATGAGGACTAGTGTAAGAATAAAATATAGAAACGCCGAAATATAGAATTATAGATATGCCGTCACATACAAAGGAAACGCAAATTAAGCGCGACCGGATTGACGAAGCTGCGATATTTTTAGGGATATCGCTACTTGTCAAGTAGGGACACGTCAAAAGTGACGGATGGCGATGAAATGGAGAGATCTCCATCATCTCTTTAAAATTGGTCGAATTACCCCCCTTGGCAAACTATAAGTTATCGTCATAGCCTGAATATCGTAGTTTAGTAATCATATTAAAACTTTCGCGAGACATATTTGATTATTGTATTAAGCGACTAGTTCGAAACATTCCTGACAATTTCACGTGTAATACAATAATCTTAGTGTAGGTAAAACTATGAACTAGACACAGTAATATTATGAAGGCCAAAGTTTGTAAGTGTGTTTCACGCTCTAACGGCTGAACTAATTTTGATATTTTTATTATATGAAGGGAGCTGACGCTCTGGATGAACACATAGGCTACTTTTTATCCCGAAAAAATATAGTCTTCCTGTGGAATGAGCGGGTAGCGGGTAGCGCGGCGCAGCTAGTGACAATATAAGATGGAGTAATACAGCTGTATAAGTGTATAGAGTAAATAGAAGGTGGAAAATAAATATACTTATCGACCCACTCAAAAAATTTCATGGAAATCGGTCAAAATATGCGACCTATGGGCGAAATCTGGACAACCTAGACATCTAAACATCCGGATATACGACAGAATGTTTGGCCAAGTTGAAACGGACACGCCTCGCTCTTCACTCGCTCGTTCAATAAAATTGTGTTACTTTTACTATGGTAAAACAATTTAAAAAGTCTCTTTCATCGTGAATTCAATGACTTTTGATTGCTTGAAAGTCTTGAAACACTGTGTCATATTTCATTTGAAGGGACGAAAAACGGATTTTAAACAAATCGCAGGGAAAAATATTCAATTTATTGTAAGCCCGTTGTCAGAACTGTATAGGGCCCTTGAAAACTTTTGAAAAAGGCAATTTAATTTATATTCTATTTTGTTAAGTGACAAGTTTAAATACGGGTTTTGGATTGCGTGATGCAGGGTTGGAAACTTTGAGCGATGTTATGTATGGCTTTTTAATCAAAAAAATTTTGAGTGGTGTTTTATAATGGAATATAGGCTTTTCATTGTTATAGGAATATCGCGATGACATAAATTGAAAATGGAAGCCGAGAAGAACTTAATAATTGTATTCTGACGTAAATCATCATCATATATTTATAAATCTCAAAAAAAAAAAACTGTCAAGAATTTTATAGCCAAATGTATTTTTCTCCGAAAATTCATCAATTGCTCACTGAGACGATTCTAAAGACCCTAAACTCAGTAGGATTGCTTTACCTTGTACAATGTAGTACAGAGTTTCTAGTTCCACCGGTTTCATCATCAGACCAGCTTTATGGGTCCATAATATTATTGTATTGTCATCAAACTTATAAGTAGGTACCTTTAAAATTTAGTTGCAAGATTCCACCCGAACAAACATACATACTTACATACATTTCAAGTTAAATAAAAGCTTATAAAAATGAAAGTTTTAATGCCAATAACTCCAAAACATTTACCAATATTTTGATACAACATTTATCAACATTTTTTTTCTAATATGTAGGTATGTTTAAGAAAATTTGATGCAATATTACCCGAACAAACATACAAAAACAAAAAACATACAAATGAAAGCTTGTAAAAATAAAAGTTTCATTATCCATAACTCTACAATCTTAAAATTTTCTTCCAATAACAATATCTGGCTCCGCAGGGTCCGTAGAATCCTTGAATTTTTCGGTCAGAAAGCCAGAATTACACTCTGGAAAAGCTCTTAGTTACAGGAAAGATTCATGAAAGAAGAGCAAGAGTAAGGAGTCTGTCAGTCTGCAGTTGATCGAAATAAGTGGAGAGTCAAAGTCAAAGTATTTGAGCGATCGTCAGAAGAGTGATACATAGAGGACGACCCTCATCAATAAGATATATGACACAAGAAAAACCGGTCAAGTGCGAGTCGAACTCGCGCACCGAGGGTTTCGTACAAACACTTTCCATCCTTAAGGGGTTAAGTTAAGTTTGCACCTGGTATGTATAGCGCCCCATACAAATGAGGTGCAAAGTTAAAGCAACCAATCCCGTTTGTTGTATGGGAGCCCCACTTAAATATTTATTTTATTTTATTTTTTGTATTTTTTGTTATAGCGGCAATAGAAATACATCATCTGTGTAAATTTCAACTGTCTAGCTATCACCGTTCTTGAGATACAGCCTGGTGACAGACGGACGGACGGACGGACAGCGAAGTCTCAGTAATGGGGTCCCGTTTTTACCCTTTGGGTACGGAGCCCTAAAAAGGAATGTTTCCTAATGTATACGTTTTTATTTCGATTGCCTCCAGCTTACGAGTATAACCTCACACCTAATCTAACTTTGGCAATACCATTTTCTAGTTTTATGTACACCGTTACGCCAACAAAAGTGCGTCATTATCATTAAGCGTTTCGATAAAAGGGTGAAACAATAAAATTCCTTTTCCGTGTTGTTGAGCACTGAGCAGGCGTGTATTTAACTTGCCACGTAAAAAGAGGGGTGTTATAAGTTTAACATGTGTATCTGTCTGTGGTATCATAGCTCACAAACGAATGGATCAATTTGAGTGCACTTTTTTAATCAAAAGAGTTGTCCGTCGTGATGGTTATTAGCTATATTTGGTGGAAATAGAACCACTAGTTTCCAAGCTAGCTTTATTCAGCTTTAATTGGAAAAATTACAAGAACTAAGGCAATATTGAAGCTCAATTAATTTTTAGGGTTCCGTACCTAAAGGGTAAAAACGGGACTCCATTACTGAGACTTCGCTGTCCGTCCGTCCGTCCGTCCGTCTGTCAACAGGCTGTATCTCAAGAACGGTGATAGCTAGACAGTTGGAATTATCACAGATGATGTATTTCTATATTGCTGCTATAACAACAAATACTAAAAGTAAAATAAAATAAATATTTAAGGGGAGCTCCCATACAACAAACTTGTTATAGATTATGATACGGAACCCTTCATGCGCGAGTCGGACTTGCACTTGCCCAATTTTTTAATCAAGAACTGTCCGTCGTAATTGTTAGCTATGTTTGGTGGAAATAGAACCACTAAGTTTCCAATATATTCAGCTTTAGTTGGAAAAATTAAAAGAACTAAGGCAATATTGAAGCTAAATTAATTTTTATGGTTCCGTACCTAAGGTAAAAACGGGACTCCATTACTGAGACTTCGTAGTCCGTCCGTCCGCCCGTCCGTCTGTCACCAGGCTGTATCTCAAGAACGGTGATAGCTAGATAGTTGAAATTTTCACAGATGATGTATTTCTATATTGCTGCTATAACAACAAATACTAAAATAAATATTTAAGGGGAGCTCCCATACAACAAACTTGTTATAGATTATGATACGGAACCCTTCATGCGCGAGTCGGACTTGCACTTGCCCAATTTTTTAATCAAGAACTGTCCGTCGTAATTGTTATTAGCTATGTTTGGTGGAAATAGAACCACTAAGTTTCCAATATATTCAGCTTTAGTTGGAAACATTAAAAGAACTAAGGCAATTGTTTACAAATGAAGCGAAAATTGAAAAATTTAATGATTCGGACAGGATTCGAACCTGCGTTTCCAACGGCTTTCCGGGCCAACACGGGCGTCCTCCCAGTTGGACCACCGAATCAGATGTCAGAGCCATTGAATTTTTCAACCAGTTGCTTCGACATGCCTTAGGGTGGCATCGTAGCGCCATCTACCGTAAAGATTTAGACTTTATCGTCGGCACCATCGTCTCAAATTTGTTGAGAATCGATAGTAACGATGTGCTACACCCAAATTACTTATTTTTATTAAAGCAGTAACGTCTGCTAACGTAAACCAAATGTTTACAAATGAAGCGAAAATTGAAAAATTTAATGATTCGGACAGGATTCGAACCTGCGTTTCCAACGGCTTTCCGGGCCAACACGGGCGTCCTCCCAATTGGACCACCGAATCAGATGTCAGAGCCATTGAATTTTTCAACCAGTTGCTTCGACATGCCTTAGGGTGGCATCGTAGCGCCATCTACCGTAAAGATTTAGACTTTATCGTCGGCACCATCGTCTCAAATTTGTTGATAATCGATAGTAACGATGTGCTACACCCAAATTACTTATTTTTATTAAAGCAGTAACGTCTGCTAACGTAAACCAAATGTTTACAAATGAAGCGAAAATTGAAAAATTTAATGATTCGGACAGGATTCGAACCTGCGTTTCCAATGGCTTTCCGGGCCAACACGGGCGTCCTCCCAATTGGACCACCGAATCAGATGTCAGAGCCATTGAATTTTTCAACCAGTTGCTTCGACATGCCTTAGGGTGGCATCGTAGCGCCAATGGTGGTCCAATTGGGAGGACGCCCGCGTTGGCCCGGAAAGCCGTTGGAAACGCAGGTTCGAATCCTGTCCGAATCATTAAATTTTTCAATTTTCGCTTCATTTGTAAACATTTGGTTTACGTTAGCAGACGTTACTGCTTTAATAAAAATAACTAAGGCAATATTGAAGCTAAATTAATTTTTATGGTTCCGTACCTAAGGTAAAAACGGGACTCCATTACTGAGACTTCGTAGTCCGTCCGTCCGCCCGTCCGTCTGTCACCAGGCTGTATCTCAAGAACGGTGATAGCTAGATAGTTGAAATTTTCACAGATGATGTATTTCTATTGCCGCTATAACAACAAATACTAAAAATAAAATAAAATAAATATTTAAGGGGGTTCCCATACAACAAACTTGTTATAGATTACGGTACGGAATCCTTCATGCGCGAGTCGGACTCGCACTTGCCCAAATCTTTTTTTAGTTATGTTCAGTCTTAGTAGCATTTTCTATATCACTGATTGAATGAGGGTCACATGATAATCAGCTATATAGTGCAGATGTTTTAATTTTTTAATTATATTCTTTTTCATTTCTCTTTCATGACATCTATCTTGTTAAAATAATTGAACTGGATAATCGAAAAGGCTTTACGTTCGTTTCTATAAATAAATAAAAAGGGTCGTGGCCCGAGTATTTATTTAGGAGAGTGAAAAGTGGGAAGGACAAGACAGAAGCCTGAAGTAGTAACAAGTGGAGGACCGTAGTTTGTTCTTTAGTAGGGTACAGAGAAAATAAGTAAATGTATTTTATCTTCACAATGGGGTGCGTTTATCAAGAGATAAATAAGTGACAAAAAATCTGTCACACACTCGCATTTTGTCAAAACGTGACGGATGCTTTGTCACTTAAAGCCTTCATAGACCCGCAGAACACCTACCTTTATCTTTGGAAAATAACTACTGTGTGTTTCATTAAGTAGGAGCACATTGCTAAAGTAACCTTTAATATATTTTATATTTTAGAAGCCAGGTCTTCGATACAAGTCATTAGAAATGCCAGAAATTTAAATAAATATTGGACAACCTCCCATTATTTGATCTAGTCCCAAACTAATCTCTAGTAGGCTTGTGCCATGGGAGTGATAAGATAAGTACCTATATACTCGACGACGCGGCTGGCGCAGTGATTAAGCAACTGCCTACTGAGCCGGCGGTCCTGGGTTCGAATCCCAGCAACGGCAAATATTTGTGTGATGAGCTCGTATATTTGTGCCTGGGTCATGGATGTTATTTGTATTTAAGTATGTATTTATCTATATAAGTATGTTTATCGTCGTTTAGTGTCCATAACACAAGCCTACTACTAGAGCTTACTGTGGGACAAGAGTGATGTGTGTGAGGTTGTCCGATATTTATTTATTATTTATATACTTGTCCGTAAAATTCAGATGAGAAAAATACAAAGCTTTAGTTTTGCAGTGATTAAACTTGTTTTTTTTTTTCATTTTACTACTAAAACGAGTTTAGTTATGATGGAACAGCATCAATCATTATATCTAATATTATTGTCAATATTTTAAGGCTTTGACTTGACTTTGAAAAAAAAATGCAATTAGCGACTCCGTGGATTTTAGAACCATGGTCTGCTACCAAAAGTCCTAAACCTAAAGGCCCTAAGAAACCTTCTTGCCCAAAGACTCGCTCTTGCCCGCTACCAAAACACAACTACCACTACCCCTACCAATATACCGCTACCAATATATCACTACCAATATACCGCTAGCAATATACCGCTACCAATATACCGCTACCAATATACCGCTACCAATATACACCTACCAATATACTCCTATCAATAGCAGCCAAGACATACCATCGGGCTCATTGGCAGTATCAGGATATTACTAAAACCGTCAGCTTGAGGAATTCATTTCCTTTCTGGACATGAAATACTTCGCAATGGCCGCGGAACGAAACGCTATGGGAAATTGGGATCTTACCCTCGAACCTTCCCATTCGACCAAGAAAAAATTCAGAATATTATTGGAATTTCATAAGAAAACCTACGAAAAAGTGAAAATATTAATAATATTTGATTCTAACAAACTAACTATAGTTAGCACCAAAATGTTAATATTTTCACTAACTATAGTTAGCATCAAATGTTAATATTCTCACTTTTTCGTCGCCAAGGAACACTTTGAAGTGTAATGAAATGACTTATTTCCTGTAACCAGGAGTGATAGTCATTATTGCTTGTTAAATAATTGTATTTCATAGTTCTCTAGGTCAACGGGAAATACCTTTTAAATTATGAATCTCTTGAGTGTCGAAATAGTTCTTTGATTTAGAAATTTTATTTAATAGCTTTAAATAACTGTAGCCAAGTAGGTATGGTTTTAATTTCAATTCGATACCTCTACGCGTTCCCGAAATCAAGTGTCTTGGCGGATAGACAGAGAGACAGACGGACGGACGGATAGCCAAAAAAGTGATTTTATAGGGGTTCCGTTTTTCCTTTCGTGGTACGGAACCCTAAAAACACAACACAAAACACACCCAAGCTTTATAATTAGACAAGCCCGCAAACTTGTGGGAGAGAAAAAGTGCCACAGCAAGAGTATATTGCAAGCATTTATCTTACGACCTCGGGTCAAGTGGCCCTGCTACAATACCGACTTGCTGGGAGAAACGGCTTAAGTGCCATTGAAGCCCTTACAACGCTACGCCCTTTTTAAAGAACTGCAATTTAGGAAAAAGAGCGTAAGCGCCGGGAATTTCTTAGTTAAATACGCTCTTTTATAATACGACGCGATAACGCCTTCCTCGTTCTACAGCTTTTGTTTGCGAATTTGCAAAATCGTGTATTAGGCTGCCAGTGTTGGGCATAAAGTAATTGAATTAACAATTAATAATTACAATTACAAAATGTAATTCGTAATTAAAATACTAATAATTACACTTTGTATTTTTAATTTAATAAAAAAATCAGCTTTAAAAATGAAAATTTGTAGGTATATCAAATTGGCTCATCAATCATCATGGTGGATTGGATTTTTTGTACTTATTGTATTTGTTTACTTAATTCAGGTTTAAAGAAAAAAATCCTCTTATATCTCTACTAAAACAGGTTTACATTAAGTAATTTAATTACCAATTAAGTAATATAATTGAAATTTAAAATTAAAATGTAATTATAATATAATTATTATTAAATGTAATTATTATAATTACATGTAATTGCCATTACATTTAATGTAATATTACATGTAATTGAATTGGTAATTAAATTATAAAAGGAATTAATTACGCCCAACACTGGGCTGCGTGCCCGCCAAGCGGAGGGGAGCGGATATGTATAAAATGGACCAACCACATTCCTTAGATTTAAATGCACTTCTTCTGGGCTTCACAAAAACGCTGCCTGATTGGTTTATTTTTTCCACGCAGTGGAGAGGCAGCTTTATTCTCTTAAGCGGGATTGCACGCGATTTTTTGCTGTCATTATGAAAAATTACAGTCAATACTTAGGCTTATTGGATAACAACAATTCAGCCGTTATTTTTTCAGTAATATTTCATAAATAATAATACAAAAACGACGAAGGTAATTAGAATGTTAAAACTAATCTTTTTACAGTTCATTGCAAAAAAAAATGTTGTTGGCTCACGTCATTTAAGCTATCGATTTGATAAAAAAAACTACTTTTTTGATTCATTTAATCACGTGTTAAATTTTAATTCGTATTTATTTTTTCTTTTAGCGGTATTTCAATACGTGAAAAAATACGTAAGTATAAAGGGGTTTTGCTGATTATAACTAGCACGTTTATCGTGGATTAGCAAAGCAGTATGATTGTTTTAATGTATTTCTTTGAACCATTTGAACATGCATTATTATCGAAACATCCACTTTTCACCTGCAATACTGCAATAAAACAAATCAAATGTAGTTTTGTTTGCGCTAGAAAAAACTTTTTCCGGCTTAAGCGATAAGAAAATCGGACTAAAAATCGCAGCAAACGTAATTGTCTGTAATAAGTTTCAACATTTCAAAGCAAAAAACCCATGAAGACTTCAGAAACTTAATGGAAGACCTGATTTAGTTCATCAATGTAATTAACCTACTTTTTCCAAGTTAAACCTACAAAGGAGTTCTTTTTAACAACTGCGGGCTGTTGGAATCACGCCAGAAAAGTTTGTCAAAGACTTTGCTAGATATTTGTTAGTTCATTATTTTGGCGAGTTAGTTCATGTGTCAGTTTTAGGAGTTAGGAATTTAGAGTGGATCACTTGAAAGAAAACTCAAGACTAGTCCAGTCCACAACTATACATGTATATTTATTTATCTTATGGTTATACTTACGTTTTGTATATTTGCGCGTTTTAATTTGTTTGTTTGTCTATCACTTCAATATTTAGTTTTCTGTCTCATTTGTTTAAAGGTTAACTTAAATAAATCCCTTAATAGGGATAAGTTCGCCCTTGTTCACATGTACCTATTGTTTTGAGTTTTTGACAATATCATTTTATGTGCAATAATAAAGTGTTAACATATTATGTACGTACATACATACTATAGTCTATTTTCTGTGTTTGTATTTCTTTGGTGTTGAGGTGTGCAATGAACATAATTCTATAGGTATAATCTATCTATGGTCTGAATTAACACGAACATTATTCGTAAATATAATTATAAAACAATAATTACGGAGAAAATTGCAATTTGAAAGAAAGAAAAGAAAGAATAGTTATTTGTTATGCAAGGCTGCAAAGTTGTCATTTGGCGCGAGTGTTGAAATTGAAAGCTGAGCGTAGCGAGGCTTTCAAGACACGAGAAGCTAAATAATTTTGCAGCCATGCGGAACACACAACTTTTCACCTCACTATAGCGAGGAAAATGCAAGAATCAAGAAAAACAATTAAAACATAAAAATAATCATATTTAATTTTGCCTTCTATTTAACACATCAAATTTAAAACATAAATCAAGGGATTTCATACTGCTTTTCAGGCCTAGGCCTGCAAAGTAACTTTTTTTTTGTTTCAACAACAAGGTCATTCACACAGCTGGCTGGTTTGACAAAAAGCAGGTTTTGTTTTTAAAGGTTGGTTGTTAGACACGTGTGGAAAAAAAAAATTCAAGATGGATCTTTTTTTTTTCAAAATTTCAAATTGGTGCTAGGCGGCTAAAACTCGGTATCGGGGGGCTCTCGGGGCTCAAAAATATGAATCTGAAATCTTGTCCGAAAATTCGGTCAAATTCGGAAAATATCGAAAAAAAAAACGATTTGTATGGAGAAAATTTCAAATTGGTCCTAGGAGGCTGAAATTCGGTATCCGGGGGTTTTTGGGGCTCCTGAGTCAGAATCTGAAATCGGATTTTTAAAATTCGGTCAAATTCGGATTCGGGGGCTCTCGGGGCTCAAAAATATGAATCTGAAATCTTGTCCGAAAATTCGGTCAAATTCGGAAAATGACGAAAAAAAAACGATTTGTATGGAGAAAATTTCAAATTGGTCCTAGTAGGCTGAAATTCGGTATCCGGGGGTTTTTGGGGCTCCTGAGTCAGAATCTGAAATCGGATTTTTTAAATTCGGTCAAATTCGGCATCGGGGGGCTCTCGGGGCTGAAAAATATGAATCTGTGTGTGAGGTTGTCCGATATTTATTTATTATTTATATACTTGTCCGTAAAATTCAGATGAGAAAAATACAAAGCTTTAGTTTTGCAGTGATTAAACTTGTTTTTTTTTTTCATTTTACTACTAAAACGAGTTTAGTTATGATGGAACAGCATCAATCATTATATCTAATATTATTGTCAATATTTTAAGGCTTTGACTTGACTTTGAAAAAAAAATGCAATTAGCGACTCCGTGGATTTTAGAACCATGGTCTGCTACCAAAAGTCCTAAACCTAAAGGCCCTAAGAAACCTTCTTGCCCAAAGACTCGCTCTTGCCCGCTACCAAAACACAACTACCACTACCCCTACCAATATACCGCTACCAATATATCACTACCAATATACCGCTAGCAATATACCGCTACCAATATACCGCTACCAATATACCGCTACCAATATACACCTACCAATATACTCCTATCAATAGCAGCCAAGACATACCATCGGGCTCATTGGCAGTATCAGGATATTACTAAAACCGTCAGCTTGAGGAATTCATTTCCTTTCTGGACATGAAATACTTCGCAATGGCCGCGGAACGAAACGCTATGGGAAATTGGGATCTTACCCTCGAACCTTCCCATTCGACCAAGAAAAAATTCAGAATATTATTGGAATTTCATAAGAAAACCTACGAAAAAGTGAAAATATTAATAATATTTGATTCTAACAAACTAACTATAGTTAGCACCAAAATGTTAATATTTTCACTAACTATAGTTAGCATCAAATGTTAATATTCTCACTTTTTCGTCGCCAAGGAACACTTTGAAGTGTAATGAAATGACTTATTTCCTGTAACCAGGAGTGATAGTCATTATTGCTTGTTAAATAATTGTATTTCATAGTTCTCTAGGTCAACGGGAAATACCTTTTAAATTATGAATCTCTTGAGTGTCGAAATAGTTCTTTGATTTAGAAATTTTATTTAATAGCTTTAAATAACTGTAGCCAAGTAGGTATGGTTTTAATTTCAATTCGATACCTCTACGCGTTCCCGAAATCAAGTGTCTTGGCGGATAGACAGAGAGACAGACGGACGGACGGATAGCCAAAAAAGTGATTTTATAGGGGTTCCGTTTTTCCTTTCGTGGTACGGAACCCTAAAAACACAACACAAAACACACCCAAGCTTTATAATTAGACAAGCCCGCAAACTTGTGGGAGAGAAAAAGTGCCACAGCAAGAGTATATTGCAAGCATTTATCTTACGACCTCGGGTCAAGTGGCCCTGCTACAATACCGACTTGCTGGGAGAAACGGCTTAAGTGCCATTGAAGCCCTTACAACGCTACGCCCTTTTTAAAGAACTGCAATTTAGGAAAAAGAGCGTAAGCGCCGGGAATTTCTTAGTTAAATACGCTCTTTTATAATACGACGCGATAACGCCTTCCTCGTTCTACAGCTTTTGTTTGCGAATTTGCAAAATCGTGTATTAGGCTGCCAGTGTTGGGCATAAAGTAATTGAATTAACAATTAATAATTACAATTACAAAATGTAATTCGTAATTAAAATACTAATAATTACACTTTGTATTTTTAATTTAATAAAAAAATCAGCTTTAAAAATGAAAATTTGTAGGTATATCAAATTGGCTCATCAATCATCATGGTGGATTGGATTTTTTGTACTTATTGTATTTGTTTACTTAATTCAGGTTTAAAGAAAAAAATCCTCTTATATCTCTACTAAAACAGGTTTACATTAAGTAATTTAATTACCAATTAAGTAATATAATTGAAATTTAAAATTAAAATGTAATTATAATATAATTATTATTAAATGTAATTATTATAATTACATGTAACTAGAGGCCCGTTGCGGCGTCGAACCGCCGCTAGAATATGGAAATCCGGTAGTGTTACAGAAAATAACTACTTTATCGAAAAGAAGTTTTTGGCGAACGAAGAATAAATACTGTAAAAAAACACGTTAAAATAATGTTTTAAAAACGTTGAAACATGCCAGGCTAGAGCTAGGCCTGATAGCCAACTGCCAGTTTCATCGTGACAACTTTTTCAACTCTTTTGTAAAAATAACTTGTGCATTAATGACATGTGATCTGCTGATCTGTTCCACAAATAAAATGTATATTATTTTTTATGGAAAAATTTAATTCATAAAAATAATCCCATATCTTGAAAAAAATATTGACATAAGGACCGAAGATTGGTAGAATTTTAATTTGTTGTTCTTTCTTCAGGAAAGAAGAATTTATCGATTTGATCGATTTCTATCAATTTCCCGAAAAAGCACATGAATCGAAACGACAGATTTGGGCACTCACTATGCAGGTTTTAAAAAGGAAATCATGTAGTGCGTAACGGTTTATGTATTCATTTATAATAGCTCGTCCACAATGCCAACTCGTCCACATTTCCAACTCATCCGTATTCCCACCTCGTCCACAATGCCAAGTCGTCCACATTACCAACTCGTCCATACACCCAACTCATCTACATTGCCAACTCGCATTCATTTCCAACTCATCAACAATGCCAACTCGTCCATATTGCTAACTCGTCCACAAATACAACTGGTCCACATTTCCAACTTGTCCATAGGCCCAACTCGTCCACAATTCCAAGTCGTCCACATTTCCAACTCGTCCATATTCCCAACTCGACGATACACCCAACTCGTCTATAGAAACTCGTCCTTATTATCAGCCCGTCTTTATTGCCAACTCGTCCATATTCCCAACTTGTTCATTTTGCCAACTCATCCACATTCCCAACTCGTCCATATTCTCAACTCGTCCGTATTACCAAGTCGTCTTCATTGCCCACTCGTCCGTGTTCCCAACTTGTTCATTTTGCCAACTCATCCACATTCCCAACTCTTCCATATTCCCAACTCATTCACATTGACAACTCGTCCATATTACCAACTTGTCCGTATTACCAACTCGTCTTCATTGCCAACTCGTCCATAATGCGAACTCGTCCACAGGTGTGCAGGTGTCTATGGGCGACGGTAATCGGTTTCCATCAGGCGATTCGTTTGCTCGTTTTCACCCTATGACATAAAAAAAAAACTGCCCACTTTTCCATGTTCCCAACTTGTCAATTTTACCAACTCATCCACATTGCCAACTCATCCACATTTCCAACTCGTCCATATTCCCAACTCGACGATACACCCAACTCGTCTACAATACCAACTTGTCCTTATTATCAGCTCGTCTTTATTGCCAAATCTTCCATATCACCAACTTGTCCGTATTACCAAGTCGTCTTCATTGCCAACTCGTCCATATTCTCAACTCGACCACATTTCCAACTCGTCCATTTTACCAACTCATCCATATTGCCAATGTAGATACATTCCCAACTAAGCTACTTTGTCAAGTCGTCCATATTCTCAACTCGACCTCATTTCCAACTCGTCCATTTTACCAACTCATCCATATTACCAATGTAGATAAATTCCCAACTTAGCTACATTGTCAACTCGTCCATATTCTCAACTCGACCACATTTCCCATCCCGTCGACATTCAAGCGGAAGGACTTAGTTTTTTCTAGTAAAATACTATTTAATTTACCATAACTCATGCTATTTGCTTTGGTTTCTTTTTTGATGGACTTATATAATCATATTTAAAATAATCTATCATAAATTTACTTATTTGAATGACGTTTAGTTGTACTTACTACATTTTTTCTGCTTTGATTTATTGTAAAACTCGCTTATAAAAATAATCTATTCTTGAATGACGGTCAGTTTTTCTGGTCTTGCGAGCACCAGTCCAACTCGCACTTAACCGGCTTTTTCCTCCACATTTTTAACATGCGAAAAAAGTTTCCATATCAACATTTTAAAAAGAAAAACAACCTGGCAATTTAGATCATTGACATTATAGCCCCCAATAAAAAATACATTAAAAGTTGTCAGAATATGATTACTGTCATTCATTGTCAACAAACTGTAAAATTATTTTTGCATATTCGTACATGTTTTAAGTGTTGCGGATATTATGTTGCCGACTCAAAAATAATATTTCATCATACTGAACAACTTACTACAGGTTTGTGAGCAAATCATGCTTATTATTATTTGGTCATCTTAAGTCAAAATAGGGATCACAGGTCACGTGGTCAATGTCACGTGGTTAGCGCACAGTAGTTTTTTCAAATCCATTTTTCAGTACTTTTTCGGGAAAAAATTAAAAATCTAAGAGTTTTATGCACATCTCCAGCATGGGACGAATCTAATGACATATCATTTATCAAAATCGGACCATAACTGTAGATCTGATGGGATGTACAAAAATCGGCCTCGCGTAATATATATATAGATTGCCATTACATTTAATGTAATATTACATGTAATTGAATTGGTAATTAAATTATAAAAGGAATTAATTACGCCCAACACTGGGCTGCGTGCCCGCCAAGCGGAGGGGAGCGGATATGTATAAAATGGACCAACCACATTCCTTAGATTTAAATGCACTTCTTCTGGGCTTCACAAAAACGCTGCCTGATTGGTTTATTTTTTCCACGCAGTGGAGAGGCAGCTTTATTCTCTTAAGCGGGATTGCACGCGATTTTTTGCTGTCATTATGAAAAATTACAGTCAATACTTAGGCTTATTGGATAACAACAATTCAGCCGTTATTTTTTCAGTAATATTTCATAAATAATAATACAAAAACGACGAAGGTAATTAGAATGTTAAAACTAATCTTTTTACAGTTCATTGCAAAAAAAAATGTTGTTGGCTCACGTCATTTAAGCTATCGATTTGATAAAAAAAACTACTTTTTTGATTCATTTAATCACGTGTTAAATTTTAATTCGTATTTATTTTTTCTTTTAGCGGTATTTCAATACGTGAAAAAATACGTAAGTATAAAGGGGTTTTGCTGATTATAACTAGCACGTTTATCGTGGATTAGCAAAGCAGTATGATTGTTTTAATGTATTTCTTTGAACCATTTGAACATGCATTATTATCGAAACATCCACTTTTCACCTGCAATACTGCAATAAAACAAATCAAATGTAGTTTTGTTTGCGCTAGAAAAAACTTTTTCCGGCTTAAGCGATAAGAAAATCGGACTAAAAATCGCAGCAAACGTAATTGTCTGTAATAAGTTTCAACATTTCAAAGCAAAAAACCCATGAAGACTTCAGAAACTTAATGGAAGACCTGATTTAGTTCATCAATGTAATTAACCTACTTTTTCCAAGTTAAACCTACAAAGGAGTTCTTTTTAACAACTGCGGGCTGTTGGAATCACGCCAGAAAAGTTTGTCAAAGACTTTGCTAGATATTTGTTAGTTCATTATTTTGGCGAGTTAGTTCATGTGTCAGTTTTAGGAGTTAGGAATTTAGAGTGGATCACTTGAAAGAAAACTCAAGACTAGTCCAGTCCACAACTATACATGTATATTTATTTTCATCTCTCCTGTTTGGAAAGTGTCATTTTCATGAATAGATAGCCGGGTGGAAAATAGCTTTTCCATCCCTAGGGTGGAAAGTAATATTTTTTTAATTGCCACGAAGTCAAAGATAATTGCCCTCTAGATGCACGTCGTGACCAACTAAATTAGGTACAATCTAGTCGGCCGTGGTAAGTGGCCATTGAAAAAAGGTCTCCAAAGGTTAGATATAGGCAAACTTAATTTATTAACCTATTGACCGCCAAGCGGTCTAGCAATTTACCGTGCCACTGACGCCAGAGTAAAAAAAAAAAGATGTGCCCCAAAATCAACAGGGATTGAAAAATACTTGTAGCTGTTAGAATTACAAAGTTTTTGATAATTGGACATTGATATTTGGACGGCTGTGGCCGACGTGGCGTCAGGGGCACGATTTTTTGTTGACGGCCACAGCCGACTGTGGCGGTCAAAAGGTTAATGTCTATTTTTATCAATTTTTTTTTTATATTTAATTATTAAAAATAAGTTTGCCTAATATTTATAATACATACATATAATTCCGTCCCACATTTATTGATAGATCGTACTGTGAAGGTCGTACCTTCACTATCGGTGCCTGGCCACTGATTTAAGAAGTAAAGTTGTTTTATATTTAGAATAAGACGTGTGACATCCGTCAAAGAAATAAAATGTAGTAGTTAGTCTTAGACTGGCCTCCGGGCAATAAACACATTTAAACCTCTCGCTGCCCTTTCTCTGTAATAAATTCCTCCTCTGAGAAGCTATCTCCCGGCAGTCGCCACACTTGGTGGAGCTGCGAAAGTTTATAACTAGAGTCACGCGAGTATTGACAAGTTCCCCCGATCCCAATTAATTTTGTCCACAGATTCTCGGGGATTTTACAATTACGTACGGCAAGCTTACGGTTGGCATAGGAGCCGGACAGGAGCGAAGCGCACCGTCTATACGCGCACGAAGTACAACGGAAAATAAGTGCACACTAGTGCATTTAGTGTGGTATTGTATTGTCGGCACTGCCGTAAAGCTATCCCCCGGCAGTCGCCACAGTACATTTATTTAAAAAATACAATTGAAACCATTGGGTCGTTTTTTTTTTACTTTTTAAATGGCAGTACGTATATCTTAATTTTTTTTTTTTTTTTTTTCAAAAATAAGAAGAATGAAAGTTTGCAGTAGAAAAAGCGGGAACACGAGATTAAATATAAATACCGTGTCTTTAATTGATTATTTGTTAAAAATGACGTGGAAATTAATATAACTCAATCATGCCATATAATATGTGCGTGTAGTATTTTATTTTCCTCGCAGTCGAAATGAAAAGTAGAGTGTTTAACTCGGGTGAAATTACCCATTTCACCCTCGAACTATTGGCGCTCTCACTTCGTTCGAGCGCCAGAAATATCTCGGGTGCAATGGGTCACTTTCTACCCTTGGTTAACAATCTACTATTATCTTATGGTTATACTTACGTTTTGTATATTTGCGCGTTTTAATTTGTTTGTTTGTCTATCACTTCAATATTTAGTTTTCTGTCTCATTTGTTTAAAGGTTAACTTAAATAAATCCCTTAATAGGGATAAGTTCGCCCTTGTTCACATGTACCTATTGTTTTGAGTTTTTGACAATATCATTTTATGTGCAATAATAAAGTGTTAACATATTATGTACGTACATACATACTATAGTCTATTTTCTGTGTTTGTATTTCTTTGGTGTTGAGGTGTGCAATGAACATAATTCTATAGGTATAATCTATCTATGGTCTGAATTAACACGAACATTATTCGTAAATATAATTATAAAACAATAATTACGGAGAAAATTGCAATTTGAAAGAAAGAAAAGAAAGAATAGTTATTTGTTATGCAAGGCTGCAAAGTTGTCATTTGGCGCGAGTGTTGAAATTGAAAGCTGAGCGTAGCGAGGCTTTCAAGACACGAGAAGCTAAATAATTTTGCAGCCATGCGGAACACACAACTTTTCACCTCACTATAGCGAGGAAAATGCAAGAATCAAGAAAAACAATTAAAACATAAAAATAATCATATTTAATTTTGCCTTCTATTTAACACATCAAATTTAAAACATAAATCAAGGGATTTCATACTGCTTTTCAGGCCTAGGCCTGCAAAGTAACTTTTTTTTTGTTTCAACAACAAGGTCATTCACACAGCTGGCTGGTTTGACAAAAAGCAGGTTTTGTTTTTAAAGGTTGGTTGTTAGACACGTGTGGAAAAAAAAAAATCAAGATGGATCTTTTTTTTTTCAAAATTTCAAATTGGTGCTAGGCGGCTAAAACTCGGTATCGGGGGGCTCTCGGGGCTCAAAAATATGAATCTGAAATCTTGTCCGAAAATTCGGTCAAATTCGGAAAATATCGAAAAAAAAAACGATTTGTATGGAGAAAATTTCAAATTGGTCCTAGGAGGCTGAAATTCGGTATCCGGGGGTTTTTGGGGCTCCTGAGTCAGAATCTGAAATCGGATTTTTAAAATTCGGTCAAATTCGGATTCGGGGGCTCTCGGGGCTCAAAAATATGAATCTGAAATCTTGTCCGAAAATTCGGTCAAATTCGGAAAATGACGAAAAAAAAACGATTTGTATGGAGAAAATTTCAAATTGGTCCTAGTAGGCTGAAATTCGGTATCCGGGGGTTTTTGGGGCTCCTGAGTCAGAATCTGAAATCGGATTTTTTAAATTCGGTCAAATTCGGCATCGGGGGGCTCTCGGGGCTGAAAAATATGAATCTGAAATCTTGTCCGAAAATTCGGTCAAATTCGGAAAATGTCAAAAAAAAAACGATTTGTATGGAGAAAATTTCAAATTGGTCCTAGGAGGCTGAAATTCGGTATTCGGGGGTTTTTGGGGCTCCTGAGTCAGAATCTGAAATTGGATTTTTTAAATTCGGTCAAATTCGGTATCGGGGGGCTCTCGGGGCTCAAAATATGAATCTGAAATCTTGTCCGAAAATTCGGTCAAATTCGGAAAATATCGAAAAAAAAAAACGATTTGTATGGAGAAAATTTCAAATTGGTCCTAGGAGGCTGAAATTCGGTATCCGGGGGTTTTTGGGGCTCCTGAGTCAGAATCTGAAATCTGATTTTTAAAATTCGGTCAAATTCGGAAAATATCGGACAAACAATATTAAGTGTTATTCTTTGAAGTATATTTTTTTATTTCATTGTATGTTTGAGAAAAGCACTATACATGCCTCGTCGTGAAAACGGATTCCCGGCCTCGTATCACTATCCGGCCTCGCTCGCACGCTCGCTCGGCCGTATATACCTACTTGGCCGGAAATCCTCATTTTCCCGGCCTCTGATGTAATGTACTATTTCATTTTAATGCAGGCTTTTAGCATTGAATAAGTACTCCAAATTGGGGTTAAAATTCTTGTTTTCGATATTTCTATAAAGTAAGACAACAGTATGTATTCTCCACAGAACAACGTTGTTTACGTGAATTGTGAAAACTTCCAACTTTTTAATTATTTTTTTTCTTCTCGGGTGCGTTCAGAAATTACTCTCTTATGCTCCAACTTTTATAACAAATAAATATTAAAATTTGTGTTGTGTTTAATATATCTACTAGTCAAAATATGTAAATGAAACTGAAATACTTACAATTAATATATATAAATATATTCAACAAAAAATAAAGTGTAGAAAAAATAAAAACTTAAAAATCTGCAACCACAAACCAGGTTACTGGACGTGATATTGTAGGTGTATTTTTTTTAAAAGAAGTATTCAAACGTACATATGATTTTAGCCGGCCTGACCAGATCGCCCTTTATTAGCGTGCGTGGATTGTTTATTCGAAGATTTATCGACTGATGAAATCAGTCACGCGTTGAAGGAGTCTTAAATATAAAAAAGTTACATGCACCACAGAGAATCAAAATCGTCGTGCTCGAAATTCAAATGACTTTTGCACGCTAGCGGATAAAATAGACTTTTGCACGCAGATTTCGCCCTATAAACGGAGGTTTTCCGAGCGAGTGAGGTGAAAAATAAATTTATTGAGACAAACTAAACAGCACCAAAACAATAAATCATAATAATAATGACTAAAGACAGATCATACAGCTCAAACATACTTAATCTAAAAAACCATATACAAACTTAAATCTAAACAATGGGTAGACAGAAAAAGTAAAACAAACAAAGTAATTTGAAATAACGAAATACAAATAAATGGTGCTGTCATGTCAGATCCCAAAAGGACACCACTCAGCATATGCTACGGCATCCAGGACATGTCGCAACGCTGGTCTTCCTTGCAATTTAAGTAATTCAATACGGTATTTTGATTATAGTGAAAATTAATGATGTCTTTAAGGTATGTATTTTGACGTTGATTAAAACCACTAAACATAAATTCAAAAATACACGGAACCAAATAAACCACCACTAACTTTAGGACATTTTACTATTTTTAATTGGACAAAAACTAAAAAGAAGACGTGTTTTGACTACTGATTTTTATTACGTCACAAGTCAGTATCTTCATGAAAACTTCACACCAACTGATCGTTTTAGACATTTTTTAAAGAGTAGCTTATTTGTGCTGTCTTGAAATACCGTAGGTATTTACCTAAATAAAAACAAACTTATTTTAAGTTGATATATTAATATGTTTAATAGAAGCATTGCGAGGCAGCCTAGACAGAAAAAAATATCGGCCAAGTGCGAGTAGGACTCGCGCACGAAGGGTTCCGTACCATTATCTATAAGTTTGTTGTATGGGAGCCCCCCTTAAATATTTATTTTATTAAATTTTTAGTATTTATTGTTATAGCGGCAATAGAAATACATCATCTGTGAAAATTTCAACTTTGATAGCTAGATCACCGTTCTTGACATACAGCCTGGTGACAGACGGACGGACGGAAGGACGGACAGCGAAGTCTCAGTAATAGGGTCCCGTTTTTACCCATTGGGTACGGAACCCTAAAAAACGGGACGAGGTCGTGTCGCCGTCTCGCTCTATTACACGATGTACGTTCTTATTCAACAATACATCACACTAATATTATAATGGCGAATGGATGTGAGTTAATGTGTATGTTTGTTACTTCTTCACGCTTAAATGGCCGGACCAATTTTAATAAATTTTGGTACAATGGTAGCTGACATCCTGGTACTAAGGTAGCTGACACCCTGGTACTAAGGTAGCAGACGCTGACGTAATCAAGAGATTAAAACATAGGCTACGTTTTATCGCAAAAAATGTAGTGTTCCCTTGGGTTAAGAGGCCTTAATCCTTTAAAAAAAATTTTTTTACATTATGACAAAAATGTATTGATAATTTCAACCAACTTTTTGAAGTGAATAACAATTTTCCCCGAGTTCTAGGTAGTAACATAGCTATTTCATCCTTCAGTGCGTGCAGTCGAAAATAAGTTGAACAAAATAATTTTTCGCGTGAATTTTGTCAATTTCGAGTAGTTTTTGAAACAAAAATTTGCAATGAAAATTTCAAACTGTAGGTTTTAAATATACATACCAATAAATCCCAATAGCCCTGTTCTAGGTAGTAACATCAATAATATGTTAAGAAACATGTCTGATCATAGAGAAAAGTGTCTTAAACTATCAGCATTTTAAAAGGAATAAGGCCTCATAAGCGGGCAAGACCGCGCGGCGCAGCTTGTTTAGTATACATTTTAATATAAGAGGCAGTCTATTCTGTGTGGCTTGCGTATAAGTATGCTTTAAGGATTTGTACAGGGTCATTCTTTCATCTTAAGCAGCTTAACAAGAAGCAGGGTAAGAAATCAAATTTGTTGCAATAAAGTCTTCTATATTGGCTCGGAGAAGCTGCATTTACTCCAACGAAAGTCAAGAAATAAAAGCTTTGGTTAAATCGTCTTGTCATGTACTTGTAGGGCGTATATGTGTGACTAAGGCATTGGCTTTGTTTTAATTAAATAAAATCGAAAAAATAGGGCAGATAGCACACAAAGTGAGGAAAGTTTGTTTCGTATAATGCCTTTAGCTGGATAGGTATTTCAATATTATGGGTTAGTGAAGACTATTTTTCTATTCAGCAACGAAATATCAAACTAAAAAGAGCTAATTTTAATAGAAAAGAGTGTTCCTTTCTTTCAAAACATTGTTTACCGGAATGCTGCTCAATCTTTCGTTGTTCTTGCGAAATAAAAAGCTAAGCCTTTCGAAAAAAGCTTGACTTTCATCACTGTGGATAGTTTTGGCTTTATTACTTTTGCAAAAATTACTTGAAATTTGCAGAATATTTAGTCCTTTTTCTTTTTTGCGTATATCAGTGACATTCACTGACTTTCAACGTCAGTTACCAAAAATTGTCGTTGCCAGTAAAATAAACTTATATCGCTAAAAATCCGAAATATGCTGCGGGCTAAAAAGTACCCTGTTATCCGAAATATGCTGCGGGCATGTATAGACAGTATACTCAAACCAGTGTGTCAACAGCAAGACGAGCTACACACGGGTCGCGTGCGTCTGTCTCAAACAGATTTGCGATAAAACTCGCCTTACAAAGCTTCAAAGGGCATCGCTTCAAGTAACTCGAGCGAATATTCCCCTAGTGTACGTGTAGGGATGTCCCGTTCCCGAGGATTCACCAAGTAATGTCACTTATGATAAGTAACTTTTAACTAGGTACCGTACGTAATATCATATTATTGTATTTAAAGATGTATGTATAAGTACGCTTATTTGTGCGTTATATAATTATTTTTGTACTTATTATTATTATATGTTTGTGATAAGAATTTTATTGTATGTGTTTTAAGCATTTCATGCAGATTTTTATTCATTTCTGACGTTCATACAAAATGTCCGCTACCCAAAGGTTGTCTGGAAGAGATGGCTCTTTAGCAATAAGACGGCCTGTTGTCTACCTCTATTGTGAATTTGAAGATTTTTCTGTATATGTATTTCTTCCATCTAATATCAGATATGGTTTAAATTGTAAACTTCCCTTTCAGTACGGAACCCTCTTTTTTTTTGACGATCATAGTATAAATGCATGTAAGTTGTCTTAGCGTAATTTATACTGACATTTTATATTATGTAATAAATACATCTAATTTAAATCTAGATTTAAAAAAAATAGTTCATTTATTTCGGGAGTTTTTCGGGTAGGTGAATAAAAACGAGTAACATCCCTTTGTAATAGTTTAATGATTAAAAATATAAACAGTGTCTTTTTGTAAATAATTACACAATTAATTACATGTGTGACTAACTTTAATCACCTACCAGTAGTTTTCACATTGTTTCCTGGACATTTTTAACTTTTTTGTACCACTTCACTACACTTCAAAAACAATGGCACAAGTGGGCGCTATCAAGGAGTCTATCACGGAGCTGGCTAATGTTTTTCACACACGAATGGACGAGCTGAAGCGTGACCTGGACAAGGCAGGTTCAAGCAACCCTTCTGTGTCTTCGGTAGCAGCAGACTTCAGTGTGTTCAAGGCCTTCATTTTAAAGTCGCTCGACATGCTGCAGAGGCAGGTGGAGCTTGTTGCAAAGCAGGTTGACACCATGGAGATGCGCTCGCGTCGCAAAATGTTGGTGTTTCATGGAGTCAAAGCATCCAGTACACAGTCGGGCTCTGAGGACACAACTGGGCTCATTATTAGCAAGCTGAAGTTAATTAAAAGCAGTGTGTCCGCTACTGATATTGGGCGCTGCCATCGCCTGGGCAAGCCTCGAGCTGGGAAATCGCCACCCATCCTTGTGAAGTTCCGGGACATCTCCATCCGCGATGAAGTTTGGTTTGGCAAGGTAGCTCTGAAGGGTTCCGGTGTCACAGTCGGCGAGTTCTTAACGAAGCCCCGTCACGAGTTATTCATGGCCGCTCGGGATCGTTTTGGTGTCCGTAACTGCTGGTCTTGGAACGGGGACGTGTTTGTTCTTGATGCGGACGGTCAACGACACTGTGTAACGAGCCTTGGTCAAATGGAGACTATTTCGGTGGCGGCGAAGGCGCCTGCTACGTCCTCACCGGTCGACGAAGAGGCCCCACAACACTCCCAGGCTGCCACGCAACCGACCAGGCGACCAAAGCGAGTACCAAAAGGCCAATCTTAGTTATACGCTTGTTTTTCTGTTTCTTGGTGTAGCTTGTCTTTTTAATTTAGGTTCGGTATGTTGCTCCTCCTTAATTTAGTAGTATTATACTGTTTTATGTGTACCCTCTTCTATTTTTCTTCATCAGATTCAAAGTATTTGACTTAAAACTTAAAAGTAATGTTTAATTATCAAATTGTAGTGTTAGACATCTGTCACTGTCAGTGTGAGGAGCAACAGATAAAAGCAATACTGTGCGTTTTGTTTTTGCTGCGGCAAAATTTGTTTTCTTTTTTTTTTTTTATGTCTTAACTAAATCTTTTATACTAATGTCCTGACTGCTGGCGGGTGGAATTTGGACATTCTATTTTTATTTTTATTTATTGTATTGTATTGTATTTATTATATTTTATTATTTTTATGGCACATTTAAATGTTAGCACTTCCAGTAGTGATTGTAATGTAAATTTTTTGTCCTGTTCATCTAGTAACGTTAGTGATAATGACAGCTTTCATAGTTTACCTCCTTCTCTTCACGATTTCTTAGCAGCACAATTGAACGATGTTCCTAAAAATTTTAATATTATTCACATTAACGCTCAAAGTATTCCCGCTCATTTCACGGATTTATTGGTAACGTTTGATCTTCAAAATGTTCATGCGATTCTTGTCTCCGAATCTTGGCTTAAGCCTTGTCTTCCTTCTACTTCATATTCTTTGCCTGGCTTTACTTTGATTCGGAACGATCGCACTTTAAAAGGTGGCGGCGGAGTTGCTATTTATCTTCGGTCTCATATCCCCTTTTCTATTGCTGGTATGTCAGTGGAATCTCCCACTTCCGACGCCGCAGAATATTTATTTCTTGATATTACTATTTCTCATTCCAAATTTCTTCTTGGTGTATTTTACTCACCTTCTCTTAATATCAATTACTTCGCCTCTTTTGAGAAACTTCTCGAGGATATTATGCCTTCTTTTAATCATCACGTCATCATGGGAGATTTCAATACATGTCTCCTCAAAGATGACCATCGGTCAAAATCTTTGAAATCTGCCGTAGATGCTTGCAATTTGAGCATTCTCCCTTCTAGAGCTACGCATCACTTTCCGAATTGCCTTCCTTCACTTCTTGATCTCTCCCTGACTTCCTCAAAACCTCATGTTGCCAAATTTGGACAGTGCCCCGCGGATGCATTTTCGTATCATGATTTACTTTATTTATCATACAAAATTCGTCCGCCTAAACTTAGACCCAAAACCATATTTCAGCGTAATTTTAGTCGGATGGATGTGGATAAGCTTCGTGATGATGCGTTGAAGGCTGACTGGAGTGTCGTGTTTGCGGCTAATACTGTTGATGAGAAAATTTCATTATTCAATTCGCTTCTCACTCAGCTCTATGACGCGCATGCTCCAGTACGACCTATCAAGGTTAAACATCTTCCTGCTCCCTGGTTAACCGAGGAAATTAGATCGTTCATAGAGAAAAAGAATTTATCTAAGTCTAGGTTTAAACTTGACCCCTCTGATAAAAACAAAGCGCGTTACCACACTTTGCGGAACCGTTGTAGCACTGTATGTCGAGACGCTCAAAGGCGCCATATTCATCAGTCTGTTGAAAATGGTGACCCAGCTAAAGTGTGGAAGTTTCTTAAGTCACTCGGAGTTGGGAAAACTCAGCAAAACTCCTGTTCTAAAGATGTCGACACTGATCGGTTGAATCAGCATTTCTCCTCTTCTTCTATCTTCAGTGGCCCTACTAAAGTCAGGACCCTCAGTTATCTTTCATCTCTCCCAACTCCTGACTTCAGTCCCTTTTCTCTTACTCAATTTTCCGACAGTGATGTTAAGAAGAACGTACTATCAATTAGTTCCAACGCCGTTGGTGTCGATGATGTCAGCCGGAATATGATCCTTCCCTTTCTTGACCTCCTCGTGCCTGTCATTACCAGCATCATGAATGCTTCAATTTCATCTAGTATATTTCCTGCTATTTGGAAAGATGCTGATATAATTCCCTTACCTAAAAAGTCCAATCCTACTTTTCTGACTACCGTCCCATTTCCATTCTTCCTTTCTTATCCAAAGTCCTTGAGCGCTTGGTGTTTCAGCAGCTTTCATCTTTCCTTAATCGTAATGATCTCCTGAATCCTTACCAGTCTGGTTTCAGATCTGGTCATAGCACGACTACTGCTCTGATAAAAATTACGGATGATATTCGGTCAGGTATGAGTGATCGGAAGTTGACGGTGCTAACGTTGCTTGATTTTAGCAACGCGTTTAGTACCGTAGATTTTGACATATTATTGGCGATATTACGTTCTCTTAGCATATCTCCTGCGGTTATTGATTGGTTTCATAGCTATCTAACTGGTCGTCGGCAGCGTATAAAGGTGGATACTTCCCGTTCTTCTTGGTGCAGTACGTTGGCCGGCGTTCCGCAGGGCGGCGTGTTGTCTCCATTGTTGTTTTCTATTTTCATTAATTCCATTACTAGTAATTTATCTTCTTCTTATCACCTTTATGCCGATGATCTTCAAATATATTCGCAGGGTGTACTCGGTGATCTACCATCGGTCATATCCTCGACAAATTGTGATCTGGAGCGTATTTCAGACTGGAGCAGTAGCTACGGTCTGAAAATCAACCCTGCCAAGACTCAAGTTATAATCATTGGTAGCCCTAAGATGATCGCAAAAATTGACTTCATAAACCTCCCACCTATTTTGTTCAATGGCATTCTGATTCCTTTCTCTCATCAGGTTAAAAACCTGGGTGTTATTATAGATTGCACACTTTCTTGGGTGCCACAGCTTGGTGAGGTTAGTAGGAAGGTGTTTGCCGCAGTAGGTTCTCTGAGGAGGCTTCGTTATTTCCTACCCATTGCTACTAAAATTACGCTTGCTCAGACATTACTCCTCTCTATTTTAGATTACGCTGATATTTCCTATATTGACCTTTCCGAGGAGCAGCTTAACAAACTTGAGCGTATTCAAAACATCTGCATTAGGTTCATATTTGGGTTACGCAAGTATGACCATGTTTCCAGTTTCCGTTCACAACTCAAGTGGCTCCCTATCCGTCTTCGTCGTAACTTTCACACACTTTCACTTCTCTATAATATTCTTTTTAACCCTGCAACTCCCCGCTACCTTAAAGATCGTTTTAGTTACCTCACATCTGCAAGGTCCGCTCAAAATTGTATACTCACTGTTCCGGCATCAAAGTCAAAATTTTATTCTAATTCTTTTACTGTGCAAGCTATTTTACTGTGGAACTCGCTTCCGCTGGATCTTAGACAAGCTAAAACTTTGGCAATTTTTAAATATAAACTTAAAGATCACTATTTATCTCTACCGTAGCCTAATCCTTTAATAATTATATGCTGTCGTTTTTCATTATAAGTCTAATGTTGCTGTGATATTCTTTTCATTCTCCCTTTTTAGGGTTCCGTAGCCAAATGGCAAAAAACGGAACCCTTATAGATTCGTCATGTCTGTCTGTCTGTCTGTCTGTCTGTCCGTCCGTCTGTCCGTCCGTATGTCACAGCCATTTTTTTCCGAAACTATAAGAGCTATACTGTTGAAACTTGGTAGGTAGATGTATTCTGTGAACCGCATTAAGATTTTGATGCAAAAATAAAAAAATAATAATAAATATTGGGGGCTCCCCATACTTACAACTGAAACTCAAAATTTTTTTTTTCATCAAACACATACGTGTGGGGTATCTATGGATAGGTCTTCAAAAATGATATCGAGGTTTTAAAAATATTTTTTTTCTAAACCGAATAGTTTGCGTGACAGACGCCTCCAAAGTCGAAAAAAGTTGGTCCCCCCCCCCTCTAACTTCTAAAATAAGAAAATGAAAAATCTAAAAAAAACATATGATGTACATTACTATAAAAACTACCAACGAAAATTGTTTTGAACGAGATCTAGTAAGTAGTTTTTTTTTAATACCTAACTTTGCAAGTTTGCACCTAATTTATATGGGGCGCTATACATACCAGGTGCAAACTTAACTTAAACACTTAGGGATGGAAAGTGTTTGTACGGAACCCTCGGTGCGCGAGTCCGACTCGCACTTGGCCGGTTTTTTGTATGTATGTACGTTTATATATGTTTATATATATAGATATTATTTGTGTATGTGTATGTCTTATCTGTCTTTAATATTTTGTTTGTCGTTTATTTATTATTTCTCAAATTACTTAAAGTTCTTATCTCACCACCTACTATTTTCTGTTTAATTTTGTTTTCTCCGCCACCCAAAGGTTGTCTGGAAGAGATCGCTCTTTAGCGATAAGACCGCCTATTGTCTACCATTATTTAATTTATGATTTCTCATGTTATATTTTTCTTGTTGGTGTGCAATAAAGAATTGTTGTATTGTATTGTATTGTATTTCAGTCATCAAAAGCCCATACAAAAACCTTATACTCTAACATACATTAAATATTAAAAACAATAACTAAGGTCACATTTTTTCCTGCGATGTGTTACGCAAGTCCGTGGCATTGGGTAGCCGACCGCGGAAACGCACATAACAAAACAAAAAGTCTCCCAGCTGGAATATCCCGGGCGCTTATTTCCGGGTACATCACTAGAACGAGCGATCTAAAGATTGACTTTACATGACGAGTGAGTGCTACAGACATCCTCAATGCCGGCTGGTCATCTATACTTAGAGATGTGCAGTTCTCGGAAACGTTGAAACGGGATATTCCGATTTGTATGGAGAAAAACTTTTTTTTTGTAATGGAATGAGATTTTTTTTATCAATTAAAAGATTTAGACCAGCGCCATCTCTCTCGCAGTCTTCACACTTGCTGTAAAGCAATGGGGACAGGGGATTGTGTGTGTAAAGCACACATGCTAGGCTAGGGTATGGCTAATGCGCATAAGCATTTCAAACACATATGACGCAAAGGGCGCTCCAGTAGCGTAAAGCTATGTCGACGCTGTGCCCTTTTCACGTTCAACTTGCGCTTTCGTCTATTGCGATCTCGCTCGCATCGTACAAAAATGAGCAAGATATCAATTGACGAAAGCGCAAGTTGAACGTGAAAAGGGCACAGTGTGGACATAGCTTAAGAATTATGGAATGAAATATTTGGTGTGATTGACGTACCTAACGATCTATTAGCTCAGTTGGGAGAGCAATACGCCGGAAACGTAGAGGTCGCAGGTTCGAGTCCTGCTTCGTTGTAGTAGATCACATTAAATTTTTCTTTCGTAATTTACATTTGTGTCAATATTTATAAAAAAGGTGATATTTCCACATAAAAAAAATTAATCGACAAAAAGATCGAAAATGGTCGGATTTTTACCAATTTTGGTACAAGGATAGCTGGGTATCGAAAGATGGTAATATGATACTTTTTATACATCTACGGTAAAGAAAAAAATGCGAGGACGAAGTTCGCATCTCCTAGTTTAAAATAACTGGAGTAGAATTTATGACATCACACATATCGCTGCACCTAGCTCCGTGATATAATTAGACACAGTCATGATATAGTGGATGGGTTTGACTATCTGAAACAATAATGTTTGTTTCCCATCTGTACCGTTTCGCCAAATTTTCATTTGTTCTAAAGTCACTTTTTTCCCAAAACTGTAATATGTTCAGAATAATTATAAACAAACCTAACTTAACCTAACGGGTTATTTAAAATGATATTTCAGTATAAAATCCTGAAAACTTTACGGGTTTCAGGGAAAAAAATACTTGTTTAAAACTTCGATAGCGCGACGCAAACCATTAAATTTGCATTTAAGAGCAATTCCGGCTGACATGAAATTATAATACAATCGAGAAACAGTTAGAAAGAAAGAAAATTAATTTATTGCCACGATTTACACAAACTTGGCATGTGCCTACTAAAACTAACAAAAAGTAATAAAAAAATATATTAGTCCATGCATAGGCTAGCCTTAAAAACTAAAAGTGTGACAAACGGTTGGGGCGTCAGCATGATGCTGATCCTGTCGTCGGGCGACACTTCAGCGCTGTTTTTCAGCCCCTACTTTACCCCTACCAGTTGACAGGGTGTGACGGATACTTCAAGGAATTATTCAATCGAGAAACAGTTGACAGGGTGTGACGGATACTTCAAGGAATTATACAATCGAGAAACAGTTGACAGGGTGTGATGGATACTTCAAGGAGAACATCATCGTCATCCATCATCTACAATCGAGACTTATGTTGAGTAGTATATTGGGTGCAAACAAATGGCTTATGAGAAACAAAAAAAAATGTGACTTTGCATAGTTACCACCCGCAAAATAGGTAGTCATTAAGTTACGATTTAGCACAATTCACCAAAATCTGCTTTAATATACTCGTAGTTCTAATAATTTGCCTACCCATTTATCTTGTTGAAACATGATGTTAAAATGAGATTAGATTTTGTTCGGAGTAATTTGTCTTTAAATTTAGAGAATTTCTCAGAATTTATTTACAAATCTGCTGTAGGACGTGTCTTAGGTCTAGAGGTAGAGGTCGGGGAAAACGTTACTTCAATCACTGTGACTCATTTCTGTTCTAAAAAATCACTGTGAAATGTCACTTTTACTTTACGATGCGTGTTACTCATGACATGTTAAGACTGCCGAGCGAAATGTGAAAAATAGGCAGATGCCGTGAAGTAGACAACGTCAACACTAGTTGTTTAATCCGGGTCTATATTGGAATCCATAATTTCCTTTGTCCTATTTGTAAATTCCATAATAACTGTGGTCATAATGATCTTTTGCCATAATAACGTTTATCCTGGTAATGTAAATGCCATAATATTGATCATCCTAATATTGAATATCCTAATGATTATTTGCACTATTATCTTAAGTACTAATGATCAAGTGTCCTATCAGTTACATATCCTAATACTAGTTGCCATAATCATCATATGTCTTAATAGTTACTTATCCTAATTATTATCACGTGTCATTCATCATAATTCCGAATGTTTTAAAACTCCGAATATAAGTATGTCGATTTTTTATTTTTCCGATTTTTATAATCTAACCTATAGTTTTCGGGGTTCAGCAAGTCTGACGCTCCGCTCGCTTCGCTCGCTCCGCTATACGTGGTCACAATACAAACCTAACCTAACCTACAGTTTTCGGGGTTCAGCCAATAACCTAACCTATAATTTTCGGGGTTCAGCAAGTCTAACGCTCCGCTCGCTCCGCTGTACGTGGTCACAATACAAACCTAACCTAACCTACAGTTTTCGGGGTTCAGCCAATAATCCAACCTTCAGTTTTCGGGGTTCACAAGTCTTTTGACGCTCCGCTCGCTCCGCTATACGTGGTCACAATACAAACCTAACCTAACCTACAGTTTTCGGGGTTCAGCCAATAACCTAACCTATAGTTTTCGGGGTTCATCAAGTCTGACGCTCCGCTCGCTTCGCTCGCTCCGCTATACGTCGTCACAATACAAACCTAACCTAACCTACAGTTTTCGGGGTTCAGCCAATAACCCAACCTACAGTTTTCGGGGTTTAGCCAATTCGATATTTGTCCAAGTCGAACCTGCCGTAAGGTGAAATAGGTAATGTAAGGAATCGTAAGCCAAGTCGGACCTGCGCGGCTCACTCGCTTCGCTCGCTCGTTAGGGTCATAGTTCAACCTAACACTCCTCCTCGCTTCGCTCGTCGTCGTACCTAACCTAACCCAAGTCTGACCTGCCTTAAAGTAGGATATTAGGCAATGTTATTATAGCTTATGATCATTATGGCAAGTAATCATCATGGCATTTGACTTTAGGACATGTGATTTATGGTTTTGTATATTATGACTCGTAAGTTTTATGTGTTAATAGATTAGTACAAAACATATTAGGTATTTAGAGCATTAGGTAATGTAATATTATGGTTTATGATCATTAGGATGTAAGATCATTATGGCAAATAATCATTATGACAAATGATTGATATGTCAAAAGTGTTTAGGGTAAATATGGTATGGCATTTGACTTTAGGACATACGATATTATGGATTGCGAAGGAGACCCGTTTAATCCATTTCTAAACTATATACCTATTTAGCATTTAGAAAATTAACGACAGTTAAAGATAGCAAATACCAAATAGTAGTCTATTCTGTATTGTGTTAGGAGTAAAGAGGAGGCTTTTATTTTAAAATCAAAATCTTACGGGAAAACTTATTTTCTTTGACATGTGACAATAAGTAATCAAAACACGTTTACTTCATAAATACTATGTCAGATGATTACCAAAGAAGTGTTGATTTGAAGTACTTTAAACCTCGTTTTAAATCGTTAAGCTTAAAAACATGGTGATGCTTTAAAACTCAAAAATAAGATACTTTGATTTTTTTAGAAGCACGAAACGGTACAGGGGTTTACATTAGGGAATATTTTATGTACTTAAAATTACTTTTGTATTACCAATTTGAAGCCACCCTTTATCTTACCTCAATGTAGAATCGGATTAAGATTAAGTTATTCTAAGTAGGCTTAGATTGAGTCTAAGATTTTGTCTTTACTGAACGACTATGATTTCTACGAAGTTAAATAATGCTACGTTCCAGGAATTTCTTCCAGAATAGGTAATTATAAAAAACGGACTGCTGGCCGCGAGTCGTGTAGCAGCACGGATACGTCCTGACCCTGATGAAGAACTCCATATGAGTTCGAAGCATGTCGGGGCGTTGCTGACAATTTTGACGTGAGCTTAAACCGGTTTTATAATGATTGAAGATGTACCTATCACGATAGTTTTAATAATATAGTTTGTAAGTTTAGGGGCTTTTTAAAGAAGGGAGGCATTCTCAGTGTTAAGGTGTGGTTTTATTAAGATTATTCACCGAGCGAGCAAAGCGTCACTGCTTCGGCTTCACCTGAATTTCTTTCGTATTTCCGGATGTACGGATTTCCAGCTGTTCTCACCTACAGGCCACATTTTCACAACCGATTCTCATGTGTGAGTAGGTTTGATAATAAAATTGATGTTTTCTTCGATTCAGTTTTCTGACAATGTTCAGAATGGCACAGAGACAATGGCCACGGAAACTTTGTTAGTAAACAACTCAACCCCATCGAGCTTGGTCTCTTTTAATTTATCTTAACGGGCAGTTGATGGTTGGGTAAAAAAGTTCAATCACATAAAAAGGCCTCAAAACTAGACTTGCTGTTTTTTTTTACCGTGCTACTCAAAATTTACGGAAGGACGACGTAAAACGTCACAACAATGTGTCATGTTCTGTTAACCTGAAACTGGAAACATTTACATTTTAGCTGGGTTTATTCTGATATTATTCAGTAAAGGATAAAAAAAATATTACCACATTTGAACATATTCCAAAATATCCTAATTTGTGATTGAAAATTTTATTTTAAAAATTCCTTATTCATAAAGAGCGTAGAGTGACCAATAATTGGTCACAGCGCAGAAAATCATACAGTAGGACTATTTACTAAGGCGGACTTTACATTACCAGTACTAATATTGGTAATGTAATATAATTGAATAATTTATTTGTAATACACTTACATTGTCAAACATTCAATTATTACATGTACAGTCTTAAAAAAAAATTACTAAAGTGTTGAAAGAAAATAAAATAGATTTGCAATTGTACACAAAGAAATCAATGCAGCAGTTATCAAATTAAAATTAACATGTCAATGATATAATATTATGTACACCAAATATACTCGACACACTCACTCATCAAGGAACTCTTTGACAGAGTAATACGCTTTTTTAATACAAAAAGTTTTAAGTTTCGTGATGAAAATACGTTCTGTAGGTGAAGCTCTGATTAGTTCAGGTATTTTGTTAAATATACGTGCACCCATGACTGCCAGGGACTTGCCAGTTTTTTGTAGCCTGTGCGGCGGTACTAACAGGCCTGGTTTTCGCCTTGCGGAATAGGTAAAAGAACAGTGTTTCTTTTTAGGGTTCCGTACCCAAAGGGTAAAAACGGGACCCTATTACTGAGACTTTGCTGTCCGTCCGTCCGTCCGTCCGTCTGTCTGTCACCAGACAGACGTAGACAGTTGAAATTTTCACAGATGGATGTATTTCTATTGCCGCTATAATAACTACTATAAATAAAAATAAAATAAATGTTTAAGGGGGGCTCCCATACAACAAACTTGTTATAGATTATGGCACGGAACCCTTCATGCGCGAGTCGGACTCGCACTTGCCCAATTTTTATTGTATGTTACTAGTGTCAAATTTTCGTTTGAGTGCTAATTCTTAGACGACGCTGCTGTCACCTTTTTTATATATTTTCCGTACAATTAAAAATAAATTGTTTTGGGGTCTGTGATAATGGAAAATTTAAAAAGTTTTCAATTGAAATACCTTCAGTTTAACTTCACTTTTTACCCATAAGTGTACACTACTAGACTTTAAAAAAAAACGAGCTTGCACCAGTAGTAGTTAATTAAAATGCTACTTAAATTGTTAACAAGAAACGAAGCTCCGAATCGCTACAAAGTTACAAGCGTGCAAATGGTAGCACCGACAACCATCCAAATTGAATTTTATTCCATACACATTTAGGTAAATTTTCAAACGCTCAAGTTTTGTCAAGGCTTTAAAAGTTAAGTCCTGTAATTAAGGAGTCAAAATGTTGGCAAATTAGTTCGGAAAAGGACACGTACAGTGTCATGTGTAACTTGCTGACAGAAATAAGATCGTGGGCTAGATACATTCAAAACCCTTAAGGCTCCTTATTCGTTCAGAAATGCTGAAATGAAATGAAATAATTTATTCAGAAAGTAGGCCACATGGGCACTTTTGCAAGTCAGATTGTGAATCTACCGGCATTTCGCAAGAGGAGACTGCTGTTGAGAAGATAGCCGAAAGAAACTCAACAGTAAAGTATTTTTTTCGTAAATGAGTCCATCAACTATTTTCTGCCACTCGTTGCCATGGTGATGCCCCTGGGTCACTTTTAAAAACTACGATTTTCCGTGGTTATATTTAGCAAAAGCTTCGTAATTTAAAAGCAGTTATAAGCCCATTTTTATGTAGATTATATTCTGAAAATACCAGTAATGTCAATTATCAACACTTTTCTTAGAAATATAATCACTATTATCCCCTGGGTCACGGACAGAATAACAGCAAGAAAAAGTTGATCCGCCCAAATAATACTTAAAACAATTACATCACATTAGTGTTATAACTGATTATTACAGTATGCGTATTGTAATAAATGTGCGTATGCTGATTGTTTTAGAAGTTTTTCTCTATAATGAAACATGTTTCTTAACATATTATCGTGACGTTACTTACTACCTAGAACAGGGTTATTGCGATTTATTACGTATTTGAAAACTACAGATTTAATTTTTTATTCATAATTTTTGTTTTAAAAACTACTTGGCTATGAAGCATTCAGTGAAATGTTTTTCTAATAAATTTAAGGTATGTAATTAACGGGATCCTCCTCTTTCCTCCTCTGAAATGTATGGCGCCGCATACAAACGAGGTGCAAACTTAACGCAATCGAGTTCTCCAAATATGATGTTTGAAAAGTACTATATTTTGCTATGATATTATTACAAATGTATAGTTTTCAGATTTTTATAAGTATTTGTAGTATGTGACTATATTACTTGCCAAATTTCATAGTTTTAGGTCATCGGGAAGTATTTTGATTACCTTGAGAGTGTCGAAATGTACGTTTTTTTGCGACATAAACGGCCGTATCTTTTTTTCACGTTAACGTAGAAGTTTGATTTTTTGACAGCTTCAAGGGACCCGTATACCGGACCCGGACCCGAGTATATATGGTGTTAATATTAGACTAAAGCCGTAGGGCTCCAATTGATTGGTAGAACGCTCGATGAAGTCTGATATCCTCAGCAATAACTTCAGCTGTCGGTATTGATCGGACTCGAATATTTTATTTTTATTTTAGCTACATTAAATAAATAAATAAATAAATAAATAAATATTAAGGGACAATCATACACAAATCGACCTAGTCCCAAACTAAGCAAAGCTTGTACTATGGGTACTAGACGACGATATACATAATATATAAATACATATATAGATAACATCCATGACCCAAGAACAAATATTTTGCACAAATATTTGCCCCGGCCGGGATTCGAACCCGGGACCGCCGACTCAGTAGGCAGGTGTCTACCAACCATTAAACAGACATGTTGTAAATTTTGAAGAGATTCCTGTTTTTTGTACATTTGGAATAACTACAGTATGCTGTGCAATTTTTAATTTGATGCCTATTTTAGTAAAATATATTCATCTCAATAAGAAAGAAACACCTATGGTACTTATGTCGCGCGAAATAGCATCAGCCGTCACTCTCTCACTGTACTGCACAGAAAGAGATAGGTAGTATATTATCTCGCGCGAGAAAAAGTCGCGTGTCACAGTTGTGCTAGAGGTGCTGTAGCAGTCGAATACCGCATATATCTCTAAAGTAGAAATACATTGGTGATATCTCAGATAAATTAATAATCGTCAAATTGAGGCCTAGGTGGGCGATTAATTGAGCATTTTAACTATCTCATTAATATGTCCATAATAATGGCCAATTCATAAAAACTATCAACATCATTTTAATAAGAATTTGTAAAGTCGCGACTTCTACACGACAATGGCACCTCGGTTCATACGAAGGTCGTCGATAGTCGTATAACATATTAATGATGAGGTTCAAAAGCTTAAACAATCACCTAAGATTTCTTTAAAATTTACGAACGAAAAGGAGACACGCAAAACGCCAGCAAATCTATGTTAAATTTAATTCAGGCTAAATCTACAAACTAAAGACCCAGACTGTCGACTAGGCTAGTTTTCGAATCCGTCGTTTAATCTACAAAATCGCCTTAGTACCTATAGAATGCTCTGCTGAAAATACCACGTTTTTTGTGAACTTTACTGTCCGTCTGTCTGTCTGTTAAGGTTTTTTTCTAGAAATACTTGAAGCCATTGAGCTGAAATTAATACCACTCCATTGACGCTGTAAGGAAACAAACTTCTAATTATTCGTCGCAATTGTTTGCCGTTAACGGCTCGCTAGGGAACCGAATACTATAGGATACTTCCCATTGACCTAGAATCATGATGTCTATTGTCAAACATTGAACTGAGGCCCAAGTATTCTCTACAATTTACAAACAAAAAGGAGACAATCCAGTTTAAATGCGATTCAGGTTAAATCTACAACCCAAGGAGGTGCAGACATGCCGTCTCGGCTGGTTATCGATTCAACTCCGTCGTGTAATCTACTAAATCGCCGTAGTTTAGAACGCTCTCCTAAAAATACTACAATTTTATGAAATTTAACTTTGTTAGCCGTCTATGTGTCAAGAATTCAAGATCCTATTTCTTATGAACAGGGAGCGAAACTTTGGTGCCGGTGACGTCATTATGACGCGAAGTCGCATATAGGATGTTTTTTTAACACCTCAGTGATGCTTTATAATGTAAATAATAATGGTAATATATATATATATATATATTGATTATTTAAAAAAAATGGTATTTATACATTAAATAATGTAAATATTAACGAGTAACATTTTGTACTGGATAATGCAATTCTAACAAAAGAAAACTTTTCCTCGAGTAAATGAAACAACACAACAAATGTTTCGTCGGATGACGAAGTATGCAGAACGCTTAAAATTCAAACATAATAACCGCATCTTCTTTCTTATTTACATGTAGGAATAACGATGTATGAACTTTTGGAGGTGATACAGGGGACTGTTTGGAAGAGTTTGAACCCAACGAGTATATACTTTAGTCCAATCCGTGATTGTTTTCTAGTTTCTCCAATTTATTCAGTGCGTACCAAAAATGTATATGAAGAGTCACATTTAAACTAAACTATGCATATCATTTACATGATTACATGTATACATTTCACACGTACATTCAGGGCAATATAATTCTCGAACCTTTCGCCAGTTATAAATATGCCAATAAGTTGTCATTTGATTAGGACCTGGTATCTATAATAAAAATAAAAACACTCTTTATTTAGCTTGACGTCATACGTCTGAAATCGGCACCATAGTTTCGCTCCCTGCTTATGAATGCGTAAAGCTATTAATCTGAAATTGATACCAATCCCTTGACGCTGTGAAGAAACAAACTTCTAATTATTCATCGCCATCCTTCATGCTTGTATTTGCGGCTCGCAAGAGAAAGAAAACCTGTTGGGTACTTTCCATTGACCTAAAATCATGATAAATACTATGGGAAAACGTCGAGGCCTAAGTATACTCTACGATTTATAAACAAAAAGGAGACAATCTATTTTAAATTCAGGTTAAATCTACAACCTAAGGAGGCTCAGACATGCCGTCTCGGCTGGTTATCGATTCAACGTGTAATCTACTAAATCGTTCTAGTGTAGAACGCTTTCCTGAAAATACCACGTTTTCGTCTCATTTTCACTACCAATTTTATTCTCCCTTTACGTAGATTACAACCTGAGTCAAGTTTCATAAGAAGTTTAAATCTCAGGTAACTGCTTAATCCATTTTACAATGAGTAAAAATTATACTTAGTTATATTAAGTACGTTTAATCCGGTGTTTTTAACCCCCGACGACCCTGACAAAAAAGATGGGTGTTATAAGTGTAACATCTGTAATTGTGTACCTGTGTATCTGTCTGTGACATGTACCTACCTACATTATTTTGTGACACCATAAATGATATGAACATGATTGCAATAAATGATTATGATGATTATGATTATGATGATGATCGTAGCTCAAACGAATATAACGCATAAGTCCGATTTGAATGCGTCTTTTTTAAATATAAAGCCTTGTCTGTTGAGATGATTCATAGCTATATTTGGTAAAAATCATTTATTGTGTGAGGAATTCAGGTCAAGTACAAGATGAGTATAAGATACTATTTCATAATTGATTAGGTTAGGGGTTTTAATTTTTTTAATTTAGGTTATTCAGGTAGAGATAGGCTATATGAGTTTTACTACTGTTCTTTTTTTGGATTGTGACTGCCATAACTTGTAAATCAAGTCGTGAGGGGGTACGCTGGGGGGTGAGAGACGAGAAACAAGTAAAGGACTACAACGAATTCCGCAGTAAAATGCTGAACGATATAAATAATAGTTTCAAATGTGATATGTGTGACAACTGTGATACAGAAATTAGATGTAGATATATTAATGAGCATTTAAATGATATTGATAAGTTATACTCTAATATAGTCTCTACTTTGACGATGGGTGCAAAAAAAACCAAGCGTTCTCACTCAAGTAAACGTAAGCATCTTGTACCCGGGTGGAACTTTCATGTAAGGGAAAGTCACAGTATATATAGGATGTATTTTAACTGGTGGCTGGCTGCTGGAAAACCGACCACTGGTCCTGTTTTTGAAAAGATGTGCTCAAGTCGAAGGACGTTTAAAAATAAATTACGCTGGTGTCAGAGGAACGAGGATCAAATTAAGTTTGATATATTGGCCGCTGCAAGAAAAAACAATAACTTTGTTAAATTTTGGAATGAAATCAAAAAAAATAATTGTAAGCAGGCCTTGCCTGTAAGCGTGGACGGCTTCCAGCAGCCTGTGCAGATAGCCGATGCATTTATAGATAGGTTCAAAACAGTGCCGCGACCTGTACCGGGGTATGTGCTCGAGGAGGTGCCGCGAAAGGACAGCGAGGATGTTGAACCACCAATACATATTCGTTTCTCTTATAAAGAAGTAGCGAAAGTGGTTAAAAACATGAAACGAGGCAAATCTCCAGGACATGACAACTTAAGCCTCGAGCACGTACTCCATGCGGGAGATATCGTCTATGTACAGCTCTGTAACTTATTTAATCTATGTATGAGGTACTCATATTTACCACCTGACATGATCCGTACTGTTGTCGTCCCTATTGTAAAAAATAGAACCGGCGATGTTTCGTCTTCGGCTAATTATCGGCCTATATCACTGGGGACAGTAGTTGGCAAGATATTTGAACGGTTGCTGCAACCTGTACTGGTCGATTCGATTGACATTGATGACGCGCAGTTTGGTTTCCGCCCCAGTCTCTCGACTGACTCGGCTATCCTTAGCTTGAAGCATACTGTTGATCATTATTTAAAGAATAATACAACAGTGTATGCATGTTTTCTGGACCTGAGCCGGGCATTTGACCTTGTGAACTATAACATACTCTGGGGAAAATGCGCGGCTCAGGAGTACCGGAGGAGCTGGTGCGAGTGTTCGAGCACTGGTACGGAAATCAAACCAACTGTGTGAGGTGGGGCGACACGACTTCTAATACCTATCGATTAGAATGCGGGGTACGCCAAGGAGGGCTCACTTCGCCGGACCTCTTCAATCTTTACATCAACGACTTGATGGTGAGGCTAAGGAGCACTAAAATTGGATGTCACATAGGTGGTGTGTGTGTAAACAGTCTCAGCTATGCTGATGACATGGTGCTGCTTAGCCCCTCCATCAAGGGTCTAAGAAAACTGCTGTCAGTCTGTGAGAATTATGTTAATTCTCACGGGCTGATTTACAACGTAGCCAAAACGGAAATGATGATTTTTAGGGCGGGGAGAGGTCCGGATAATGTGCCAGAAGTTAAATTAAATGGTGAGAAGGTTCGAATAGTGCGGCAGTTCAAATATCTTGGCCATATACTTACCGACGACATGAGGGACGACAAGGATATGGAACGTGAAAGAAGAGCTCTAGCTGTTAGAGGGAACATGATAGCCCGAAGGTTTGCCGGGTGTAGCAGGGGAGTCAAGTTGACGTTATTTAACGCCTTCTGTCTCTCTTTCTACACCTGTCAACTGTGGGTGAGGCACAGCAGAAAAGCGTACAGCGCCATCAGGGTGCAGTATAATGATATATTCCGTACGTTGATGCGGCTGCCGCGGTTCTGCAGTGCCTCGACGATGTTTGCTAAAGCTGGAGTTCCCGACTTCTACGCTGTCGTGCGGGCGCGTATTGCCTCCTCCTGGGAGAGACTGCGTCGCTCGCGCAACAGCATCCTCGCAGCTGTTTACAGTGACATGGATAGCCCTATCTTTAAATGCTGGCTATCTGCACACCGGAGTGAGAATCGCAAATGACGATTACATTTTATTATTGTAATTTGTAATTTTAGATTTAAGTTTTTATTTTATTTTATTATATTGTAATTGTATTGTATTTTACTATGGGTGTCCTACCTGCACAATAAAACTTTATTATTATTATTATTATTATAACTTCCTCATTTACCAATTTATTGTTAGATGGATACAAAGATCACTACACGAAGACAATTCAAATTATGCTCACAAAGAAAGAAATACTGTTTATTTGTTATCTATACATATATGCATTTATATATTATGTATATCGTCGTCTAGTACCCATAGTACAAGCTTTGCTTAGTTTGGGACTAGGTCGATTTGTGTATGATTGTCCCTTAATATTTATTTATTTTGAAGTAACATAGGTACAACATCGTGTATAAGTTGTCGCTTAAATCTAACGAACGAAAGAGGTGAGTGTTGGAAGAGATCGCTTTTTAGTAATAAGGCCGCCTATTGTCTACCATTGTTTAATTTAAGACTTCTCATGTAATATTTTTCTTGTTGGTGTGCAATAAACTATTCTTGGAATGTTGACGGCATTTCAAAAAAGGAGCCCGTTAGCATATGTAATGATCCATATCGAAACTTGCTCCACTGTTTAAAAGGACAATCTTACACAAATCGACCTAGTTCCAAACTAAGCAAAGCTTGTAATGGGTACAAGACGACGATATACATAATATATAAAATACATATATAGATAACATCCATGACCAGGGACAAATATTCGAGTTCATCACACAAATATTTTCCCTGGCCGAGATTCGAACCCAGGACCGCCGGCTCTATAGGCAGCTGCACTACAAACCGAGCCAACCGCGTCGTAGACGTTTAACAATCGTATATCTTCATCCACTTTAATTCCCGTACCAATCGAACTCTAGTAATCTAGTTTGAACATCAACTGACACCTCAACATTCTATATAATTTTATTACTTCCAAGAATTCTCAACATCGCATTCACCATCAATTCAATTTGCACAATTTCTTCTTCACCAAGCTCTAATCTTCAGACACCTCGTGACCCCACAACAATGCAAAACCAATCTACCGAATGCTCAGTCTATTCAGCTCAGAATGCTCAGTCTATAGCAGGCTCAGAATCGAAATCCAGCTGGTCTGATTGCATTCGTTCTTGAGCAGCGGGCAGATTAAAATCGAGCATTTTCAACTTAGAATAAAATGTAGAGTATTTATTTATACTGCTGGAAACGGGACATGAATACGCTTAGGTCTATTTTAAAGTTGTGAATGAAATGTACATTGACATGCGTGCCGTGGAAATTAATTACATTGAGTATTTAATAATCTCGATATCAGTATAGTACATTACATACCTCGGGCGGTGGATTCGGGAAAATCACAATTCGCAGGTTTTTGTACCAGAAATATGCTGGGCTTTACGAATTATACCGTGGTTTGTCTAAGTTTTACGTTTTACCTTGGCTAGGAAGTGAGGTTTTCGCCCTGTGTAGCGGGCAAAAATGCCCAGTTACAGCCTAGGGTAACGGTCATTATATTTTAAAGACATCAGTATTCAGTTTTTGTAGCTCGTAACACAGGATTTTTTACTATATCTCCAATTTAGCAGTATTACTAGTATGGCCGTGTCACGACCAACTTATAATTAATGGATGCATATTTATTATGCAAGGTTCATTTAAAAAATCATCACTCGCTAAAGTACACATACTGAGATTACACATATGACACTTTTTGAATTTAACCTATTATGCATAATCTGGTTAAAATCAAAAAGTACTAAGATCCAAACAAAATCAAGCAGTGACAAACATCAAAGACACACTCACCAGACTCTGTAGCTCAACGCTTTCAATCAACACCGGGAACGCTCCGTGGGCACTATGCACGTAGAGAGTTTTCGCTACATACGGATTTCTCCATGTTATCGGCTACGCGCGTAGCGCTTCGAAATCCTTGGTTGCCAAGGTGATAATTGGTTAGTGCGTATTGCCTCAGCACGGCGTAAGATATCAACCAATTCAAACCTGGCAAGGCCAGGGTCTAAAACACCGTTTCTATCTTTGAAGAAATACAAGAATGAGTGATTAATTTCACTTTACATGGATGTCTGTAATCAAAAAAGATCTCGAAAATAGTGGAAACCGGACCCAGACTGTCATCTCTGACAAAATTAGGAGCCAAACCCAACTAAAAACGGGTCAAGGCCAGATGAAGAAAAAGAAGTTATTAATTTCACTTTGAATTTACAAAAATCATGGTTTTCGTAATCAATACTGTGGTGGGCAAAGTCCTAGTATAAAAAAGGTTATGATAATTCCATGTATTCCATTTATTTCGACTTCATACATTCCTGGTATTGTGTAAAAAGATCAGGCCAATTATAACGTTTATTTTGTCCTCTTTAACGTTGTTATGAAACGACGAAATAACATTTATTTCTAGGGTATATTTTTTGTCTTGGTTGGTAACAAAATGATAAGCTAAGAAATATAACTATATCACAACTTCGGAAAACCTAATTAGAAATAAATAGACTATCCTTATAATATAATATCTACTAATAGAGAAGCCGTGAAAAGGAACTATATGGAACATAATAAATATTTTCTTCGGTTTCCGCGACTGTCACACATTTAAATAAATCTTGCCTTCCCTATTGACATCTGTCAGTTTTATTCCAAACGTATATAACTAAACCTTAACAAACTTAAATTATGATCTAATTAAACCTAATCTAATAAATCAATTTCAACGGATTATATCGCGTATATTAATTATTTGAGCCTCCCTGAAGTTTCGGTAGCTTTACAGATACCGTTGACTGAGAAAAACACAATTTTTCTCTGTTAAAGTTACATTTGTGCAAACTACCCAATTTATAAATACGAATTTAAAATAAAGGTACGAAAGGGAGGCTCAAAAATTAATATTTGCGATATAATCCGTTTAAATTGTTTTATTTAAACTATATGGAACGTCAAATTGTTGATACGGACATCATTGACTGAGCCAGCGAAGCTTTTTCGTTTCAGCTTGGCCTCAAATTTTTTCGTATGTTATTATAACAAAACCGGATGTCATGTTTAATTAATTATCGTGACGTTTCGATCGTGATGGTACGAACGTTTATGGTTTCTAAGGGATTTTTAGTATTTTCGGATGTTTGGATGTCTGTTTATCCAGATTTTTGGCTGTTTTTGCCCTGAGCTCGAAAAAAAAATCGGACTTATCACGAACCTATTGTCCAGGTCATTGAGCATTTTGTTCGGACATATGACCCACGGCGTACACAAAAGAAATAGGGCTAGTTATGTAGGTAAATGTATCTGCTACTCAGTGGTATGAGTCGCATTCTTGTAAACCATGGGAGAATTGAGAAAAAAATTTTTTTTTATCATTATCTAGCATTTTTGCAATGAATTAACTCAGAACTATTGGAATTATTTCAAAAAATACTTTGAATAGCTGCTGTTATATTGCGTTGCTGTTGTTACGAGTATATTGTTGAATTTAAAACTAGACTTTTGACTTTTGACAGAGAATTGTGCATGAACCACATCTTTGCACAATGCTGAAAATAAAAACATTAATTAACCACTACATCGTACACATACTGTTGAATAACTTTTTTCTGCCGGTTGATACGTAAGAAAAAAATACATATTTAGAAAAGTGAGATTAAATTCTCTATTTTAAAGGTAGTTTGGTCCCTGTACGCAAAATTTCGGAAAGCGGGTTAAAAACGCCCAATAACCTTTCGCTCAAAACATATCAACGTCAATCCAATTAGATCCTTGCTTGGACTCTGGTAGTCGTAGAAAGCATTTTTATCAGAAACCATCAACCAGAGGAAAATAAAAATTCTGCAAAGTGAAAATTCGGGGGCTACAGTATGCAGTTCTTCAAGAGGGGAGTAAATAGGTTCTTCAAGGGTCGGCAACGCACGTTTGATGGTCCTGGCGTCGCGCGTCGCAAGTGTCCATAGGCGGCGGTAACTGCCTAACATCAAGCGGGCCGCGTGCTTGTTTGCCACTCTTGTAGTATAAAAAAAATGATTTGACCAACAATAATTCTGCGACAAGAGACCCTTATAATATATGTATTTATATTACTATGAGTTTATATTTGTTCTGGCTTTGGGCTCGACCTTTCCTATTAAATTTCGTAGCCGTAAGGCGCGCTTAAGTCAATAAGTACCTTTTGTGGTTTCGAAGAATATGAAAAGAATATTTATTTTTATGTACTAGCATTTATTTTTACAGCTAATATTATATGAAACTAGTTTTTTCTTGTGGTTTTACACGCATGGTATTTTTTATCACTATTTTTCCTCAGTCAGTCTAAAATATCTTCATGACGCAAAACTATTGATTCAAATTTTGCCGGGTGACAATCAAACCTCACAAACATTTCTTTCACTGCTTTTCAAAACCTCGTATCTTCTTAGTAAATTGATACTGAGATACGAGCTTTGTTTTAAGCAGGTATTTGTTATTGAGTTTTTTCTTGTCTACAGACGATTTTACACTTTTCAGGCAGAACAACGAAATATTAATGTATTAAGGTACGACTTGTGTTCTGGATAGTAATATATTTCGCTACACGATTCAAATTAAAATACATGTGAAACGGTTTCATCAGGAGCTAAGATCAGTAGCGGCGGATCGCCTACCGATTCGTAACATGTCGAGCGTTTTCATTGAAAGTACTTATCTTATAAAGCCTCATGAATTTTTCCATAATTTTTTGACCCGTGGTTGAAAAGTTAGAGGGGGGCGCTATTTTTTGGATTTCCGGAGCAAATGTTTACAAAACTGCTGACTTTATCAAAAAATAATGTTTGGTGACCCCTATTATTTTTAAAAGAACTATCCAACGACACCCCACACACTCGTGTTGGTACGAAAACAAATTCACCCCCACCCGGCCGTCCGCAAAACCGATTCCCGATTCGATGAATCGCGTACCGATTCGTAATAATTCGACTTCTACGGCGTGAGTAAACTCGGCACGTGCACAAAAGTTTAACAAAATGCTCAAAACGCTAAGTAAGAGTACAAAGACTTATTAAGCACTAAAATGTAAGGAATTATTACGAAAACGTCAAGCAATACCTATTATATAAAATTTGTAAAATAAAGGAAATCGACATAACTGGACCAAATAACGGCTGAGTGATCAAAACAACAACAATGTCATTGCATCAGTTGTATTACTCGGTTTTATCCGGGATAATATTTATCCGCCGGGACAGAAACATTCGGCCACGGACCATTAGCTCCTGTCATCGTGCACAGCGTATTGTATGCAGAAAGAACACTTTGGTTACCTTTAGCTACTATTATAAATATAAGGTGTTTTTAAATTAAGCACTGATTTTGGAGAGGTTGCATTAGAACAAAACAAACGAATTCAAATATAAATTACTACTAATCTTTAGGATGGGTAGTAGGGATAGAAAGGGTAAAAAATGGGACCCCCGTGATAGCTAGAAAGTAAAAATTTTGACAGATGATGTAACTATTACTAAATATTCCGCTCAAACATAATTAATTTAAACCCTTCGTATGTGCGATTAAACAAAAACCGCGCGTCCAAGCCTCATTTGCCTCTTACATACAAAAAGACGGCCTTTATATGTGATCTGGATCCTTATTAGACACATACGAGAGGTTAATCAGAATGCCATACTAAATCGGATATAACATAATTCTCATCCATTAAACAGATAAGTGAAGGCAGTTTATAGTTCGTATCTTAAACTACAAACTATTGTGGTATTGATATAACACCGACTCATGAGACATAAAGCGATCGCATTGTATAAAGGAAGAACACACACGTTCACTCTAGTGGTGTACCTATACCACAAACAAACAAAGCGAATTAGTTACCTCTACGTTTCGCATTAAGTCGGCTACAGAGTGGACTATCTTACAGCAAATACTCTTTAGTACTACTTAAGTTACAACTTGTTAATGTCCAATTAATTCACATTCGTGGTGACGTACAAATAAATCAAATCAATTCGATGAAACGTCACTGCATCAGTTGTGTTACTCGCGGTTTTATCCGGGATAATATTTATCCGCGGGGACGCAAAAACATTAGGCCACGGACCATTAGCTCCTGTCACCGCAGCACAGCGTATTGTATGCAGAAAGAACACTCAGACTAACTACAAAAATAGTGCTATAAACATTACTATAATGTAATCGGTATGGTTTCACTTTAGTGGTGTTGATATACCTCGAACAAGCACAATACAATTCATCTTCGTTAGCTAAAAAAAACTTGTAGAATGTCCATTTTTGCAAATAATATGTTCTAAATAGAACATTTTAAATACAATTTTTACAGCTCGACTTGTGTATTTTAGTTATTTCCACAGCCTTATGTCTTACGGTATTCTCTTGTGGGGTCATGTTGCAGATACTATCTGCATATTTATCTTGCAAAAGCGAGCAGTCAGAGCTTTTTTTAATCTAAATACCAAAACTTCATTAAGGGAATCATTTGCAAAATCCGGTATTCTAACGTTTGCTTCTCAATACATTTATCCACTACATTGCTTTTGGTAACTACGGCTACCTGTCACCGCTCTTATTATATTATATAAATGGAGTCCAACTCAAAATTCGAAGCAATAGAGTGGTTATGAAAATTTATTGTATGTACATAAAAACAAACATCTATTTAAGAAATGCGACATTCACGACATAAATATAAGAACCAAAAACAATCTAGTACCCGCTAGAAGTAAACTCCGTAGAATAAGTAAATCATACGTTGGGCCATGTACACTTTATTATTATTATAATAAAGTCCCAATGCATATGCAAACTTTGCCTGTTCATAAATTTAAATTAGCGATTAAAATAAACGTGAATAAATTATGCCAAAAAGAATACTATACTATAAGTGACTATATCAATGATGTCAACCCATGGAACTAAAATTGATAAACCATATTGTATAATTAATTATTATTAACCATTTGTTGTATAGTGTTGTGATCGTAAATGGTATTTATTATCTTATGTTTGACATCATAAACTGATTGTAATAATCCTACTATGAAAATAAACGAAATAAAATAAAAAATAAAAGAAATAAATAAATAAATAAATTTAACATTTAAAAGACTTTTAGGTGAACCCATTACCTACCTTCCGAATAATATAGCCAGACACATTAATACGCTTTTTTTATTCTTAATGGCTTCACATTATAAATAAATAAATATTTATAAACAATCTATCACAACTCGACGTAAGTAATTTCAAACTAAGCAAAGCTTGTACTAGGGGTACTAGACGACGATATACACCCTAGGCCAAAAGTATGGAAACAAAGTTTATTCTTTGAATATTTAAAGTTTCCAATAATTATTCCTTGTGTAAATATGTTAGTAACCGTTAGGCCACCCCGAAAAGATAAAAAATAGAACATCCACTATTAAAAGATCTGCATATTGTAAAAATATATACATACTTACCTAACTCCGGGACAAAGTGCATGCCGTCGTTTTTTTATTGCCTGTCTACAAAATTTTGCACTGGCAATTTTTATAAGCAGAATTTGCGTTATTGACTTGTAAAATGTTTATAATCGTTTTTATTTTGTAATTTATTCCGTAAGGAAATCACAGGTTTGTATAGTAATATAAGTTTGTATAGTAAGGTGCACTCGGGTAATTCCGAATGCTTTTTGCACTAGTTGGTAAGGTGTAAGTGTCTCCATGAACCAGTCAGTATGGCAAGGTTTTAAGACGGAAATAGTGAATAACTTACTTACTAGATGATATAGCCTAACAATCGATTACAGAATTTTTCATAAGTAATGTAAGTTTTTTAAAATACAAGCATTTCAAATCTAGTTTTTTTTTTCGTTGCCAACGGGCAATTCCGAATTGGTTCGGGTAAATCCGAATACACTTGAAAATGAGTTTTATGCGCTTCTTGCATAAGGGACATATTCCTTTTTTGATTGGAATTACCCTCCCTGCTCTTTTTACTCGATTAGGCTTATAGAAGTACATATACGTGTGTTTGACAAGCTTTTATTTCGGAATTACCCGATCAGGAATCTGTGGTACTCAAACTTTAACCCTTAAAGTCTGGATGTATAGCCCCCTGTTTACATATCTTGACCATCTTTTTGCATTTTATTGATTTTTTTATTATTTTTTCAGGGCACCTAGGTTTGAACCCTGTTATTTTTTTATTTTTCGTCTTTAAGGGTACCTAAAGACACCTGCAAAAAGGACAAAAAAAATCCGGCTTGCAACGCCATGAATCCAGGAAAACATTCCCATACAATATGTGTGAAAATAATGATAATGTACTTAATAAAAATCCACATACCGAAAAAAACATTTTCCATACATGTGGAGCAGAATTTACTACGAGAGAAAAAAAATAGCGATTAAAAAATAATAGTTTTCATTTTCACACAAATATGTGAAAATTTTTCTTCGATTAGTGGCTTTTCTAGCCGGTTTTTTTTTGGCCCATATAAGTTTTGGATTGGCATAAAAAATAGTACATTACTGCAGACGCCGGGAAAATAAGGGCTTGCCGGCGGTAAAAGTTTTTTCTCAAACATGCAATGAAATATTGTCTTTGCGTTCCTTATAATAGGCTCGGAAGTATCGGTTTTTGGGCGCAACAACTCGAGAGGACTGTAAAGGGATTTCATACTGCTTTTCAGGCCTAGGCCTGCAAAGTAACTTTTTTTTTTGTTTCAACAACAAGGTCATTCACACAGCTGGCTGGTTTGACAAAAAGCAGGTTTTGTTTTTAAAGGTTGGTTGTTAGACACTTGTGGAAAAAAAAATTCAAGATGGCGACTTTTTTTTTTCAAAATTTCAAATTGGTGCTAGGCGGCTAAAACTCAGTATCGGGGGGCTCTCGGGGCTCAAAAATATGAATCTGAAATCTTGTCCGAAAATTCGGTCAAATTCGGAAAATATCGAAAAAAAACGATTTGTATGGAGAAAATTTCAAATTGGTCCTAGGAGGCTGAAATTCGGTATCCGGGGGTTTTTGGGGCTCCTGAGTCAGAATCTGAAATCGGATTTTTTAAATTCAGTCAAATTCGGTATCGGGGGGCTCTCGGGGCTCAAAAATATGAATCTGAAATCTTGTCCGAAAATTCGGTCAAATTCGGAAAATATCGAAAAAAAAAAAACGATTTGTATGGAGAAAATTTCAAATTGGTCCTAGGGGGCTGAAATTCGGTATCCAGGGGTTTTTGGGGCTCCTGAGTCAGAATCTGAAATCGGATTTTTAAAATTCGGTCAAATTCGGATTCGGGGGCTCTCGGGGCTCAAAAATATGAATCTGAAATCTTGTCCGAAAATTCGGTCAAAGTCGGAAAATGTCGAAAAAAAACGATTTGTATGGAGAAAATTTCAAATTGGTCCTAGGAGGCTGAAATTCGGTATCCGAGGGTTTTTGGGGCTCCTGAGTCAGAATCTGAAATCGGATTTTTAAAATTCGGTCAAATTCGGAAAATATCGGACAAACAATATTAAGTGTTATTCTTTGAAGTATATTTTTTTATTTCATTGTATGTTTGAGAAAAGCACTATACATGCCTCGTCGTGAAAACGGATTCCCGGCCTCGTATCACTATCCGGCCTCGCTCGCACGCTCGCTCGGCCGTATATACCTACTTGGCCGGAAATCCTCATTTTCCCGGCCTCTGATGTAATGTACTATTATAGACGGCCGACCGTAGCGATACCTACGAAGCCTGCAAGCCCTTTTCACGGCTTTCAAGCCAAACGGAACGTTGGGGTTGTGTAATAACGGTGAAAATGAATTGGCTCACTTGTCGCATCGACGCTAGCGAGGGTTATCAACGATTAAATAAAATAATAATGTATTGACCATTTATTTGTTGCATTCAATATAGAGAGCAAATTATATTATTTATACATTATATACAGGATGATCAATCATAATGGGTCAGTAGGGAGAAAACGAAAACTATAAGAGATTGGGAAATCTGCTCTTAGGAACCATGATGGCGTCGATTTTAGATTTATTAAAAACTGCATTCAATTTTTTTTCGTATATCTCATGCATAACTGGGAATCGAACGCGGTTAAAATTGAAGAGGATAAAAAGAAAAAAAAAGATGTCAATCGATCCTATTTTTTATTAGCAACAAATATCTGTATAAGTGTACATACATTTAGAGTGCTCTAAGAGTCAGAAATTGCTGTTAAAGCTGAAAACGCTACATAAAAATATGCGTGCTGTCTAGGTATGGAAAAATAACTTTTTCCATTTTGACCATAATAATTCCCGTTTATGTTTATAGTTGTCATACAATAATTGTTTTGTTGAATTATGAGGATATTGGAAACAATTTCATATTTGCTTTTCGATAAAAAAAAAAGTCAAATGTTCGTACCTTATAGGAATGTCACTCTTTAACAGCAATTTCTGATTCTTAGAGCACTCTAAATGTATGTAAACCCCTACAGACATTTGTTCTCAATAAAAAATAGGATCGATTGACATCTTAATTATTATTATTTTCTCTACTCAATTTTGACCGGGTTCGATTCCGGGTTATGCATGAGATATACGAAAAAAAATTGAATGCAGTTTTTGATAAATCTAAAATCGAAGCCATGGTTCCTAAGAACAGATTTCCCTATCTCTTATAGTTTTCGTTTTCTCCCTACTGACTCATTTGGATTGATCACCCGGTATATTATTTCACTATTTAACTGTAAAATGATACATTTCTAAATTTACACAAATTGAATACACCACCATGCCACATTTTATTGGCATTGCTGCGAACCACTGCAATACAAAATCTTTTTTTTTTTTTTAACAATACAATACGTATTTAAAAGAATGCAACGTTACAAATACAAAAATAGCGATAGTACGGCGTGGTGGAGCGATAGAGTAATAAAAATAAATACTGATTTCGTTTACAAAGGACGATAAGTAATAAATTAATAAGTTAATAACGCGCTATAATATAGTTATAAGTACATGACACATTACAAATGGTTAAAATTGGTGGCTGTTAAATATAATAGTGGTATATGGTAATTCGAGCAAATTCCTGCATCCCGCTACGATGCAAATGTTTTTAGCTATCTTTTTATTCATTTCACTACTAGTATAAAAAGACAAATGCGGCACGTTCACTTGCGACGTAAATCGGTAGAGCGTGGGCGCTAGTATCGTGTACGTGTACGTGCGTTCCGAGGCAGAGCGTGGCAGCCACTGAATATGCCACACTGGTCTGGGGACCGGCATGTACTTGTAGCGGGAAACGTTAATCGCGGAGTGCGCCCCGCCTGGTTATACTTACACATCGCGTCAATAACTTAATTTTGATTGTTTGAGAACCACTGGCTGTCACTTTGAAAAACAAGGTCGGATAATTCCGGCCACGGAATTCCCCACTTCGGGTAAATCTGAAAATTTAATAAAATACAAGCTACAATAGATTAACTCTATTTAAAATGGCTAAAAAACGAAAATCTCTTAAACACAAAAGCAGTCAATTCATTTACTCACCAAATTACAGAGTTAGCGATGGTCGTCTAATTCCGAATGTCAAAAAGGCGGGAATTTTTCACTCGCTCACTAATCTGATGCGCCACGCGCGTAGTTTTGTCGCTAGCGTCTCAAGCTAACTGACGCGGCAAGGGAGATACTTGAACTTCATAGGGAGTGTAGCCAGAGCAAATAATGTAGCCGCGTTTAGTAGATAATGGTCATTTTCGGAATAGCCCGATTTTCGGAATTAGCCGAGTGCACCTTACATAATATATAAATACATATACAGATAACATCCATGACCCAGAAACAAATATTCGAGTTCATCACACAAATATTTGCCCCGGCCGGGATTCGAACCCAGAAACTCCGGCTCAGTAGGCAGGTGCACTACAATCTGCGCCAACCACGTCGTCATTAAACAGTATTTCAGCTGCATCTGCCTGGCGGTAAAACTTTCATAATTATAAACTTAACTGCACAAAATATATTAATGTTAGAGGTATCACACTAAAATAATAAAACAATCATCCAACAAACTAAAGAGACTAAGCCTCTTATAAAATTAAATATCAATGCACTTCATCGAGTTATAAAACAAAGTCGTTCGTCATAAAACTTCCGACTTCCTTTCAGTCTAAGTGAACGATCTTGCCATTCATAAGCTTTACGAGCTTCGAGCGCAATTGTGAAAACGGAAACGTCTATTGTTGAATTTCACGTCTTTCATTTTTTTTATGGCTTCTCCGTTGAATTTGTCACTCGAGGTTTTACTACCAGTCTTTAGGGTTTTTTACAATTTAAATTTTAAAATTTCACGCTGTTTTACTGTGCATTTAAACTTTTTTATCATTGTTCTTGGTATTTACTCGTGCAATCTACGTTGGCATAATGATGCACTGAAAAAAAAAATGTTAAGAGTAGTCCAAAAATGTTAGCTGCTAGTCACATAAGGGTGGAGCCAGACGAGCGTAATTTGAGTCGCGTAATTTCGGTCGCGCTATACTTAGTGTGACGTGATCACGTGGCATGATGTATGGCGCGACCGAAATGACGCGACTCAAATTACGTTCGTCTGCTTCACCCTAAATCGGAAGACTGACAAACTGAGGGCTACTAGTTACCAAAATAAGTTGTGAAAAATTAGCATAATTTTGGTTACTACTTAGTACAATTTGGTTATTTCTCGCGTAGTTAAACTAGTTAAGCTATTTTTTTTTCGGTGTGAGGCACCTAAATGAAGTACCAGTATTTTGTATACCTATCTCTAGACCTTTTTCCTCTCCGGTGGCGGTTAACCACTGAGTGTTTGGTCCGAATTTTTCCTATGTAGCAGGATACCATTCAGTGGTTGGTGTCAAAAATTGCTCATGTGACATGCCACCTGTGAGTGTTCGATTGGTAAGGGAATGTAGGTCCATTTTAACGTATAATTTAAGGTTTACTATTGGAAGGCATAAAAACATTAATACTAATATGGTTACGCATAATTGGTTTTCGCCGAAAATAAGATGTGCATAAGCCTCATTACGCATAATTTTTTACGCATAACATTAAAAAGCATAAATACAGAAAGCATAACCGTCATGAAGACTAATAACAAAAAGCATAAGCATAAATAGGCATAATAATCAATTGGCATCATATCAAAATGCATAACGCTATTATCCTATTAAAAGTTGCACTACGAGAGGTTAGTATAGTGTGTATATATTTTATTTAGGAACTAAAGCGAGGTCGACGGAGGTCCGCTTCGCAGACCCCCTATTCCGCGTTGCCTAGGCGCTTCGCGCCTGGTTATCATGCTAACCTAACCTAACCTAATGTAGAAATGATGAATTCATTCATAAATTGGCCATGCAATTCTGCAGCTCATTGTACCTACCATGGAAGAAAGAGACGTACCTACCTAATGTGTACCTAACGTCACGTAACATTTTGTTTTGAAACATATACATACAAAAATAATAAATGCATGTTAACCACGTAACTGAGTTTCATTCATTTAGACAACTGAAATTATGGATAATGACAGATATACCAAATAATTATTAGCCCAAACAATAGTATGCGTAAAGTATATTCGGCCAATACAAATTAGTCCAACTAAAATTATGCTAATAGCGTAGTATGCAAAAAAACCAGTAGGCCAAAATATTATTATGCGAAAGTACTATTATGCCAAAACAAATTATGCTAAATCAATTATGCGAAACAGCATTAGTCTAAAAAACATTATGCGATCCAAGGGGATCCCATAATTTAACGCTTTTTAAAATAGTGGTCTAGTGGTCATATAGCCAGTAAGAAGAATGACATCCTGGAAAAGCTCTTAGTGACAGGAAAGATTCAAGGAAGAAGACCTAGAGGAAGGAGTCCCATGCGCTGGACCGATCAGATTCGAGACATAACGGTTTCCAAATTTCGCGACGACATGCGGTCTACAGGAGATCGAAATAAGTGGAGAGCGATTGTCCAAAATGATAAATAGAGGACACGACCCTCAGCAATGAGGATTACGACACAAGAAGAAGAATATTGTGATACCTGCTCTTTTCATTGAAACAATAGGTTAAAAATACAAAATAATGTGAATCTTTAAGATTAGTTTCGATCAAAATACATGTATTATTTTCACCAAGAACTTACTTCAAACTCCAGTAAACTTATTAACAAAGAAATATATCAATGGCAACTTTGAACACATTCCACAACCAAATAAAATTCGGATTCAGATCCATAAAATAAAACTGTCATTCAGCAAAACAAGGATGTCCACATTCGAGGCCAAGGCGAATGTATGGCGGAATAAATCTAAATCCTACAGCAAATTCACCATAACAGGCATATGAAGAAAAGTTTCTGTGGCAGTATTATCGATAAATTTTATTTATATCTTCACTCGCCCGCTTCGCCCTATTAGGTTGGGGTGGGGCCTCTTCTGCAGCGGATTCGACAACTCTACGATTCGTAGGTACTTAAGGTGGATTTGGTAGTAATTATTTTTCCATAGAAAATTACCGTAGGTAAGTCTTAGATTTATATTCAGATATCTACGAAACGGGTTTCTGTACGATTTTTTTTTCAACTGTACTTTCTTACACTTTTCTTATAAGTTAATAGTTAATTCCGCATCAAGACTAATCAAAATGAGCCGAAACATGATGGCTTTATCTTCCTATGGCCACCTTCCGTCTTCGTCACCATCATCAGATAGAAGTAGGTACATATACTATACGTGCACAGTTTTTTTATCTTTTTACATACTTTAATAATATTATTTAAAGTGCGCCAAACTGTGAAACAGTTTGTTGGCGTCGCGTTGTGACAGTAAATTAATTATTGTGCAAGGTGATCCTTGCTAACTACGTAACTAAAGAGAAACATAAAATATACAACCGAAGATTCAGTCAGCATACCAAAGTAGATTTTATTCCAATAAAATTAGAAATAAGAGGGATAACTCGAACCAAATGGTTAAACAGAGTTCGTTGGTTCGAATCCCACTTGGACTGCAGTGGATAGCATACAATTTTGGCTTCTTATTTATCTTTTGTAGGTATCTATATACAAACTAAGAAAATGTGGTATTACCACAAAATAGGATTATTGATTCTGTTCAATATTTTGATTACATTAAACCCTCCGTAAAATTAATTTTTTGTAACAATTTCAGAATTTTATAACAGATAGTTTTAATCTTTACGTTTAGTTTCCGCTCACACTGGCGCCGTAAAATCGCTGACCCCGTTTGTCACATAACGATAATAAATACACCGAACAAAAGGAAAGTTGGAAATGTATTTCTGTTTACCTACAACATCCAATTTGGAGATTAAGACTGACTCGTGCCTATTTCTCGTTATTTTTTTACAATGGCGGCTATTCGACGAGGCACTTAAAGGTTAAATAAAATAAATATCGGACAACCACACACAAATCGATCTAGTCCCACATTAAGCTCTAGTATTCTGTATTATATCAGCCGATTCGCAATAATTCTAGCGGAATTTCGTATGTATCTTAATATAAACCACAGCATTGGCAGTGGCCATAATAATACCATATAAAGTATTTTAGCAGTTATTCCTATTCCAATTTATTACAATAGTATACTCTGTTTTTGAAAGAGTTGCGGGGCCTATGATAGTTGCTTTTATGACGCAATAAATAACACAAAAGCATCTCTCACTCACACTCCCATTTTGTCAAAACGTGTCAGATATATTATAATTAGTAAGTATAATTATGTGACATAATAAAGGGCATTAAACACGAGTGTGGGTTTATTAAACGAGCCGAAAGCGAGTTTCATAATAACATCACACGAGTGTTTTAATGTCTAATTATGTACAGTTACGTACACTACTTTATCTACCCACATATCATAAGCCTCCATGCTGCATTCAGAAGCCGCACATTATGACCACCATAAAAATAGACTGTTTTTTTAGACTGTTGTTTTGATTTTGAATGGTATTGTTATGATCAGTGCCAATGCTGTCAATGAATCCGTCACGTTTTGTCAAAATGCGGGTGTGAGTGAGATTATGCTTTTTCACTTATTTATCACGTGAAAAACGCCACAATCATAAACCCCTAGATGTGCTTGCTATTTCACGTTTGTTACCAATTACCAATATAACATCGCACGGGATCAGTTACCAGTTACACGACCAAATCGCATTCGTAACGAATGCTATTGTAAACGTACGCTAAGCCCGAAGGCTACCAAACTCAGATTACCGTGGTACGGTAAAGGCGTATCTAACTATGAAATCCATATAAAGATACGACCTTTCAATGTGGCACGGCAGCAGATCAGTCTGCAAACAGTTGTAACTGTAACTCGGATAGCATTCCAAAACCAATCATGGCGTATTCGAAACCAACCCCGTGTATACGAAACGATTTAACCGCCAACGATTAACAGACCACATTTGACCTTATTGATATGGGAAACTGAAGTGTAACACGGAAAAGACGTATGTGCGTTGAATCCCAGTTCAATATAGTTTCTTTCTGACAAAGGGTACTGCTTTAGAAATCAATACGACTTAAGTGCAGTGGTACTTAAAGTGATATAGTGTCTTTTGGACGTCAGTTGATTCTGTATGCATAAGATAGTACCGAGAGTTGAGAAAGCCAATTAGAGGTGAAGTTGGCCGTGGACACTTGTAATTGGACTTCAAGTGCGGTAATGTTGGAAATGAGGCACTGCGGGTAACTTCGGCGTTTGCAACAACATTTGTGTGAAACATTATGAGGTTAATCGGGACAAGCATACTAGCAGGTCTTGTACCTACCGTATCGAAATATCGAAAAGTACACATGTTAATACTACTAACGCCATCTCAACCTACTTTCCAAATGGAAGGAGGACTGGCAAGTCACATCAGCCGTCTTTGCGACAAATATAAACCTCAAAGCAAAACCTCCTGGCTTCACTCTGCCCCGAAAACAGTGGTGCCAGCTTAACAGGCTCAGACCTGGGAGTGGGCGACTTCCTCTACAGATGTGGCTGGAGAGACTCGCCACCGTGCAAATGTGGAGCCGCAGTCCAAGACATCAAGCACATCATACTCACCAAGTATAACGGAACCCTGCAGACTTGTTTGCCCGAGGAAACGACCCAATCCATTGGATAAAACATCTTAAAATTAACTAATAATTGTGTATGAAAGACTGTACATACTATGCCATACAAATAGAATATTTGCCTTGGCCGGGATTCGAACCCAGTATCGCCGGCTCAGTTGTCAGGTGCACCAACTGTGCCAACCGCGTCGTCTAAAACGCGTCGTCTCTAGAATCTTGTTCATGGTATTAAATTGAACAAGAAAGGACGAACAGGCTGTACAATATTATTGTCATATTACTTAATAGTAATCTTCACACACTTGTATGCTTGACTGAGTGTGTCGTCTAAACCTAGCTTGGACTAGGTTAACTCTAAGTGCACGCCTGTGGTTCGAGTCTATTCCATCGAGACGTGTTTCGTCAATGGTCCTTTAGTGCCGATGCTGTTGAGAGCTCTTTACGTGTTGCCTAAGCGACTGAGAGAGGACCAAACTTGGCTTCGCTCGCTGGCGACAAGTATAAGGCCTCTCGACCAAAGCAGTGGAGGTAATCTTAAAAAAAATGCAGGTCTTACGCTTAACTACGCGTAACTACCAAAGCATTGAAATTGTAATTTAGGAATTAAAGAACATGATAAAATTTGTTTTCTGACCTCACCTCTTAAGATATGTCAAACTGTAACTTAATTAAATCCTGAGATATTTTTTCGTCGGGGGTTAAAATAGACATGAACGCTAGCCACGTAGATGAAACAGCGCAAATAAACTTGCAATTAAAATTTCCCTGACGCGATAATAGTTTCAATTGACGACGGGGAATGAAGGAAGACATTTTGCCGGAGTGCAATTTTAAGTTCAATTTAGCGCCGGAAATATTTGATGGAGGTCGAGGTCCGTTCTTTCGTTTTTGCTACACGTTAATTGGGTCGAGCCCTAATAGATGAAACATTGTGATATGTGAAATGTAGCAATATTTTGGCTTTATCACGACCAAAACACGGACGTATTTCGGTTTTTGCAATGTAAGCTGTTTTATATGACATTTATTTATTTACTAGCTGCGCGTCGCGGTATTCCGCGCGGAGAAAAAGTAGCCTATGTGTTTAGTCCAGGGTATCAGCTACCTCCATACCAAATTATATCAAAATTGGTCCAGCTGTTTGAGCGTGTAAAAGTTACATACACATAAACACACTCACAAACTTTGGTGGTAGGTGACAGGATGTCTTTATGAGGGTCGAAGGGAGTCGATGGATGCGGTCTACACAGGATCGCATCTTGTGACGAATTACAACATGTTCAGTGGACGTCTGTGGCTGACAAATAGGTAAATGACATGGAAGGAAACCAAGCTTGGATGAAATAATGGGAAACCTAATAACACACTGGGGGACACAACGTATTTTTGAGCTCAATACCCAAGAGTGGCCAAACGTGGGTGAAATAATTGGGAAACCCAGCAATATACCGTCGGAAACAACCTCTGAGCTCAGTACTAGCGGCCTAAAGAATGTCATGGAAGGAAAGCCAAACGTTGATGAAACAATGGGAAACCCAGCGCAAAGGTTTTAATGAAAGGATGATAGGGATGGAGCAGACTGAATTGCCTGCAGAGGACTGTTTCGGAAACTACGCATATTTTTGACATAAATGAAGATGAACCGAGTCGACGTCGTCGTGCGTGTGTGGAGATCCGAAACAAACCATACACCACAAATTGAAAGGATGATAGGTATGGAGCAAACTGAATTGCCTGCAGAGGACTGTTTCGGAAACTACGCATATTTTTGACATAAATGCGGATAAACCGAGTCGGCGTCGTCGTTGCGTGTGTGGAGATCCGAAACAAACCATACAACACAAATTAGCTTTTAAATGTCCTTTCACCATATTGGATAAATGTCATTACAACCATGAATTCAACAAATATTTAAATAGAAAGGAACGAGTAAGGTAATCGAATACGTTATTACCTATATAAAAAATCCTACAATGTTTCCAAACTACCATTTTCACAGTATGAATTCAACCGTGAAGAGAATAATGGAATAAAACCCGTTTTTCTGCTCTAGCGCTGAAAAGAGGAGACAAGAAACTCACTTAAGACCGGATTAAAGCGATTGGAACCCCATTGGTAAAGGATTACTTACCAAGTGTCGTCTTCAATGAATAAATCTTGTACAGGCAGCCCCGCAAGTAAAATCAATATCAAAAGTAACGATCATGCTTAGGACATCAGCATCAAGAGTAACTGACAATTTTAGTATTCAATTTAACATAATCCGGTAGTAAAATTGGCAGTCACTTTTGATGCTGACATTACAGTCATGTGCAAAAAATATATATCTAGACTTTATTTTGTTGACAATAAGACGATGGGATATATTTTTAGTAGGACGAGTCCACTTTGACACACACAAAATGTCGGACTACTATTACTAAGTACGATGAACATAAATGATGTCTTACTTTGGACATTGACTACAACACAGACTTAGAACTACAGAGATAAGAGATATGGACTGAATGGGATATTTCCAACTTTTTCCTTTAGCTAACTGTATTTGCATGTAAGTCAAGTATCACCTTAGAGAAATATTCGTTACATGGTCGTAAAATATAGTTCTCTTTCATTTTAGCGAAGATCATTAAAGAGAACCTATTGTATTGTTTTATTATATGTTCCCGATTCTACATAGACTGTGAACTATCCTCAACGATCCGCCTTACTTGAGATTTGTCACGTGCGTTCCAATCCGAAGTCGGCAATCTAATGCCTCGCTCGAGGAAGATAGTTTCTGGATTTGTGGATTATATAATTATGAATACACTTAGCGGCAATATAATATACATACACAATTAGGATGACGGCTGATGTTAAATTATACAGTATACTGAAGTTATATGAATAGAATTAGCTCAAGATAAGTAAAGTATGAGGATTCTGAATACAATTTCAAAATTCGGATTCGATTATTTTTTGAAATACCTACATAATTATGTGACTTCAAAAGGACGCATAAGGAATTTTGAAATTGTATTCAGAATCCTCATACTTTACTTTGTGTGTATGTGTGTATATGTTGTGTGCATGTTTAATAGGTTTATAATTGAATAATTGTCCTGGTGTCTTTGTAATACTTACGTAAGCAACGATTGATTTTGGTGCTCCTGCAACAAATACAAATTATTACTTAAGTGTGAAACGAAATAACTGATATTGAAAATAATTTAAAAGAAAATAAGTACCTATATTCATGTTCAATACAGCTAGAATTTATAATAGTATAAAAATATTTAGCCAATCTCAATTTAACTTAATTTACTAACATTAAATATGATTAATTACATAAAACCGTACATTACGTTATATAACCGACGTACATTATATGATTGCTAACTGCCAATTTTGCAGCAAAATTATGCTCAATATACCCCACAAAGCGTTGTTTAATCATTTGTAATCAACATACGGCATAAATACCGAACCGACCCCATTCGAATAACAACCCTATAATTAAGATGTGTAAACACAAATGTGGATGCTCAAACGCTCGACTTAGGCCAAATAGAACAAGGGTTATTACAATTCTGGAGCAAACGTATGCTCTTTAATTAAAATACGGCCGAATCTAATTGTGCAGAATCAATTAGGTGTTCCACCGTACAGGGTGATATTGGAAATGGCAGCTTTATACGGATATTGAAGTCGAGCAAAACAAAAGGACGATGAACGGTATTATAGCTTTTAGCTTTTGAATTTAGTCGGGAATTTCATTTTAGACGGATTCCTCATTAGAATTATCCTCACTTAACCCGTTTTTAATCCCAATTCCCATATCTTTTCTTGGAGTGATCCGTACCTACCTAATATTTATAAAATATATATATATATATTCAAGAACACATTAAAAACAATAGTCGTAACTTTATGCGAATTTCTTGCCCTATAAGTAAATGTATTGTGAATACTTTTATACATTCTTATACCTCAAATACTTAAGTAATATGTTGAAAAAAACCTAGCCTAGCCGAGCAGATGTTTTCATTCTTTATAATATAACAAAACAGGACCAGACCATCATCATTTCTAGAGCATAGACAATAACATCAAGCCCGAAACGTTGAGGTAGTGAAATACTCACCGTAACATATTTTTCAACGCGTTTAAGTCCAGTTTTGGTTTATAATGTGTAATAAGCGTGTAAGTTTAAATTAATACATCCCTATATTAGCGAAAACAAATTTTACAACCTACCTATAAAAACAGATCAGTTTTAAGAGGTAGAAAACTAATACGAAAGTATCACAAACATCATTTTTTTATTTACAAGCCTATTCTTGAATTATGGCTATTTTCATAAAATAAACGTAAGTTTTTATTGCATGAATACATTGTTTATTTTATTCTAGAAAATCACAATCAAACTGACGTGCAATATTCGTAAATTTCAGTAGCGAGAAGTTTCCTGCAGATAGTTTCATAAAAAAATCTTTACAGTTCACAGATTGTTTGGTTCACAGTTGGTGGAAAAACTATTTTCAACTCCTAATGAAGAGAAACGAAAGCTAATTGTAAATGGTGTTACTTAATTCCCTGATACCAGAGAGTTATCTTCTTCAAATAATCTGTAATTTATTTGCAAGCCTGGTACAAATATTTTAAAGTCAAAATTGTCTGATTATTTAACACAAATCAAATCTTAGCAAAATATAAGTATAATTTCAGAAATATCTCACTGTAAATTTAGATGCTCTCGAGTTTTCTAAAGAATATTTTCTTAGCAATATTTTATATTAAAATTACATTCTTTGGCCATAATTTCCAAAGTTCCTTTTGAACAGCTTGCTTATATGCAATAATTCTCTTCCAAGTTGGCTGCCGCATAATACCGTTCGTATAACTGTTGGAGTAAAACTTAGCTGAAATTGCTTTGGAAGTGTTCCCGACAATTATTAGTGTTTGGAGAGAAGATAAGTGTTTTTAGTATTTTCTTTTTCTTTTACGGCCATTCGGTATCAAGGGAGGCGCGTGACAAACGCAAAGTCATTGTGTAATGAAGGTACGTAATAAATTTCACATTAAATGCCTCGGGGAACACGCACTATCTTTGATAATATAATGATACATATTAGAGGTCGGGACCATGTTGCATGACGGTAATGAGCTGGTTATTATGGTAATTTAATGGAGTAGGCTTTTAGTTAGGTTTATTTTACATAAATCTCTGAGGTTAATAAACAATGACAGAACCTTGATTGCATTAAACGTCAACAATTTTGAATGATTATTCTTCTGCCATTTGAGAACAAATCAATAAAGGCTGCCTTGATGGTAATTTATAAAACTCGCTTTGAATTGATAAAATTCGCATTTGGTGTCTCTACATATTTTTAAAGTCAATGAAAGTAGTACGTTTTTGTTGTACTAAAACCTCCTTAGCCAATGAAAACATTTTTAAGACATCCTCTCACCTAGTTTAGACACCCAGCATCTAATATTTACTTGTCACCCTTATCTTTAGCAAAGCGAGCGAAAAAAGCCCTAATGCAAAATCAATACACATAACCGAGCAATGTTACGTACGACACGATCAAAGCAAATAATATTTCAAGGCAAAATTTCCATACGACTAATGTAAGTGATACATGAAGGGACCCAGGATCGCTCCTTGAGGGACCCTTTTAGTGGTAGCAATAAATCAGGCAGTAATGGAGTGTGTCAGGGCCCTGCAAGGGACTGGGCGCATATTTCGGAGTTTTAGACTGACCAAGGGTTAGAGCAGAGGTGGAATAGCAAAATATTAACCGTTATACGATGTTGATATTGTCGACGCATTTGAATGATCGGATTTATATGAAATTTGCTTCTTCGACATTGTTAACGTTTCTCGTTTGATCTTTATGTGTAAAAGAATATTTGATGCGTAATGTTGCAGGATTATAGAACCATATCAAAGAATAATATTATTATAATGTTTATATTTATTAAGCAGAAATTATTTTTGGGTCTTATTTATATTTTTATACCAGATTGAGGCTTGCTTGCTTTTTGGGTCTTATGTATATTTTTATAGATTGAAGCCTTAATCTCAATCAGATTTAGGCTGGATTTAATCAAACTTTTATTCAAAGAATACCGCTTATTGTTGGATAATAATGTCTTAGTTCGTATTATGGGGTTTTAACATTACTGTCTGAGAGTAAGCATTATAGTTAAGATACTTATATCAGCGATTACAAGTAACATTTTTAAAACAGAAACGAAATAAAATATAAAACTATTTTACCGACGTTGCTTTTGACAAAAGCATTAAGAAGGTGCACAACTTTACATGTGAAAATCTTTGGAGAGACTTACGTTCACGTTGTTGTTGTAAACGTTACGTTTTAAGCTGCAAATTTACAAAACAAACAACGCTAACAATGTCAGTTTGTAGATAAAGGGCCAGACATTCTCCCCAGTAATGTAAACCTTTAATCAAGCACTATACGAACATCAACATCTAACCGTAAGCCAGCGATTTTGAGTTGCAAACTATGCTAATGAAAATTCTTGTTGTTACGACTGTTGGGCACGCGTCAGCAGTATAAGGTAATTTTTACACTAGTTACGCACTAGCCCTTAGACTGGGTGCTAAAAAAAATGTGCACGTCCAGGCGCTAAAATGTTTTGCATCCAGCGTGTTATTTATTCTTTATTGCAAAAAAGAAAACTTATCGTTCAAAAGGCGGACTTTATGCCATGAGGCATTCTGTACCAGTTAACCTTAGGGCAAAGCAGAAAAATTATGGGCGGTGCAACAACGTGCAGCGGTGTAATTATTGTTATTAAACAAATAATAATTGTAAAATTTTCCCATACAATTATCATCTGTTTTCTTTCGGAACAATAAATCCTTGGCTTGGTAGGCATGCACTTGTCATTTACTTTTTATAACAAAATATTATAGAAATAAATGTGACCTTCAAAAAACTCTCAGGCTCAGATTTTACCGCCACTTTGAAAGGCAAATTTAAAAGTTTTACAAAAAAAAGCGATAAAGGTCTACTCAATTTTTGGTTTTGATACCAAAACTATAGGAATTGGCTCAGTTTTGGAGCAAAAAACAGGAAAATAAGGAATGTCGATTAGGTTATAGGTATAATCAGATTAGGTATATTGCACCTATGGTTCTGTTACTGCGGCGCAACGCGGCGACAATAGTTTATTCAAGTGGGCGCGTATTAGATATAAAGATTAAAATATATTCACATTATTCATATGCAAATGGTCATCACAGTAAAAATGCAGAAAACAGTCAAAACATGCTACATAAAACTAGTAAAGGCGTTAAACAATTTACAGAATATAAAAAAAAAAACATGTCATGACAGAGAAAAGGCACTGACTCAGAATGTTGATAATGATCAAGGTTGACACCTGTTCTAGTGAAAATCATAATAACATAAAGGTGGTCGCAACTTCTTATTCTTCTTGTGTCGTAATCCTCATTGCTGAGGGTCGTGACGTGACCTCTATTTATCACTCTTCGGATGATCGCACTCCACTTCTTTCGATCTAAAGCAGACCGCATGGCGTCGGGAAACTTGGTGACCATTGTGTCTCGAATCTGATCGGTCCAGCGCATGGGACTCCTTCCTCTTGGCCGTCTTCCTTGAATCTTTCCTACTGTCATTAAGAGTTTTTCCAGGTTGTATTACTTCTTCCTGGCTATGTATGACCGATCAATTTCAATTTCAAGCCATTGCAAGGCTTTAAGATGGAAGTGCTGGTGTGTGTGAAATAAGTGCGAGATTGTTTGCTATTGTTAGTTGTATAACGGAATGCTACAAGGTGTAATACTGGTTGTAATCGATTTTAAGATAAAGTACCAAAATATATAACAGCGTTTTTAAAATACATATAAAACGAGGTTACTCACATCGTAGAAGTCAAATATCGCTCAACATGTTTCCTATCCCGATTCGAGCCGATCAGTCGCGTTTATATGTAAGAAACTTTTTGTTAAATGAACCTGCCGGCCCATTGTGATAAGGTGCTCCGATTTAAAATTCCGATAGACTTAATTGTATGTGTTTTAGATTCTACGGTGTGATTGGATTAGGTTTCATTTCATGACAGAAATCTATTTTGGATTCATTATCAACTAAATCATGTCTTTTACTGGAGCCGCCATGCGTAGACCTTATCCATCGCTTTCCTGTTATTTTTAACAGGTCATCTGTTCATTTTGTCGAGGGCATTACCACTGTGTTATCTAGTACGTGGTCACCACTCAATAACTTCTTTTCCACAACAGCAATCGCTGCTATATGGGACTAACTACACTTAGAGTGCTCTTAAAGTCAGAAATGACCGTCAAAGATTAACACAATGTTTAAGTGTGCTACAATTATTGTTTTTTTTTTTAATTATGAGTATTCTAAAAACATTTTTTTTTGTTGCATTAAAATGAAATTGCGTACTTTTGAAGTCACGTAAAATAATATATTTTATTTTCTTTGTTTTTTATGACATATTAAGCTAGTTTTATTCATAGAGCTACAGTATGCCTGTAGAACTTAACATCAGTCGCCATCCCTATTGTCTAACTAACTAACTATTTTGGCTCAGTGACCCAAAGAGGATCTTAGCCTCCGAAACGAGAGTACGCCACTTGTCCCGATCCTGCGCAGTTTCTTGCCAGTTTTCGGCTTGAAGCTTACGCAGATCCACCTCCACCACGTCTCCCCAGCGGTACCTGGGACGACCAACCGGTCGTCGACCGGTTGGTTGCCCCAAGTATGCTCTTTTTGCCGCACGATCCTCTTCCATTCTTTGTAGGTGACCGAGCCAACGAAGTCTATGGGACGTGGGTCTCCCCGATAATATTCGGCTCGGCCACCAGCTCCTCAATCTCGGCGTTAGTTCGGATGCGCCACGTACCATCATTCCTTTTAGTAGGCCCCAGGATCTTCTGAAGTACTTTGCGTTCTGCTACCAGGAGCTGACTTGACTGATCCCTATTGTCTGGTCTGTATATTTAAATGGTCAGCTGACTGTACCAATAATATTAATATAATGTTTTATATTAATATAATGTATATTTCATGAAATGCTTTCATAAATTGGTAGTTAATTAAAAATAACGAATAAACCTTTTGTTTCATGCATGTTTCGAGATTGTGGTGAATTTCAATATTCAAAAGATTCTTCATAAATAAAACAGTTATGCACAGTAACAACAATGCCCGCCGTAAATGTGAATTGGCTACTATAATTGTGAAAATGAATATCTCTTACACTAGAATTGAACAATTTAAATGAAGTTTTTAGTATGGTAATATACGAAACCGAAAATTGGTTAAAAAGCTCTCTTTTTTCTTAGTTAACTGCAAGTAAGTAGATAATTATAGCAATTGTTAACGTTTTAAAACTCAAACAACAAGGACAGTATTAAAATATTTATAAATGCTTGTAAAATAAAAAAGTAAGTAAGTACCCAAGCAGCACATTAGTGAATTTTGCAGCTTATCTTATAGCTTTAAGTTCTAAATGAGTGGTTTAACAGTGTTTGATACAACTTATAGCTTTAAACACCACTCAAAACTGTATATGAGTTCATCCTATCACTTGTAGTTGCATAGGAACGTTTTTTGTTTCTACTTTATTACTTATGGTGGGATAAAGTCGATTTTGCTACTTAAAGTTGCATGCAGGTTCAAATTGTCACTCAATAAGAAGCAATAGTGCTATATAAGGCCTTAAAATCACTTATAAGCAACTTTTACATATAAGTGGGAACATACCCTTATTTGGAACTAAAAGTTCCAAATGACTAGTACAATAGCGAATTATATCACCAATAGTGGCTAAAGGGATAATTTTACGGCTCTTTTGGAACCAAAAAATATTGCAACTTTAAGGCCTAAGAAGTACCTTATTGCCACTCCAACGCATAAATAGGTGTCAGTAGGAGGTTCTTGGAACCAAAAGCAGTTATTTTCACTTATTTAGAACCACTAACGAACTAAAAGTTCTATTATTGTTCCTATTTGCGCCTTGTCAAAATATATTTAATAGTCTTGCTTGTTTAATAGTCTACAAAAGAGCAAATAATTACTATTGGTAATATCATTCACTGCTTTGCCACTCGCAAGATACAAATAAGTGATTATTAGACTTGATAGTTCCAAATAAGGAACAAATAAGTGAAAATAAACACTGTAGGATCTTTTTTAGGGTTCCGTAGTCAACTAGGAACCCTTATAGTTTCGCCATGTCCGTCTGTCCGTCTGTCCGTCCGCGGCTTAGCTCCGTGATCATAAGTGCTAGAAAGCTGAAGTTTGGTATGTGTATGTATCACGCCGACATAACGGTAAAATAAAAACTAAAAAAATAACTTTTTTTCGGGTACCTCCCATACACCTAAAGTGGGGGTGATTTTTTTTTTCGTTCTAACACTAGCGTGTGGGGTGTCGTTGAATAGGTCTTTTAAAAACAATAGGAGCCTTCAAAGATCATTTTTTGATAAAGTCAGCAGTTTTGTAAATATTCGCTCGGTAAATCCAAAAAATAGTGTCCCCCCCCTCTAACTTCTCAACCACGGGTCAAAAAATTATGTAAAAATTCATGAAAATAAGGCCCTATTAGTACTTTCAATGAAAACTATATTGAATAAAATCGGTCGAGCCGTTTTTGAGTTATCGCAAAAATTCATAATTTTCTTTTAAATGACGTAAGTGCCCCGCGGTGTTCTTATACTTCGAACGTTACACATATTAGTTAAGTGCCATACTGCATTAAAACATTTCGCTCAATCTGGTGCGTATAATCGATAACTTCTAGAAGGTAATAAGTAATTACAGTTACTTTGGCGTTTACGACCTTTTATAGAGCTTGAAATCTTTCTCGTAATTTAAATTCGATTTTATTGTCTATTATGAAGGATGGCCAACTACGGAACCCTACACTGAGCGTGGCCCGACATGCTCTTGGACGGTTTTTGTTTCGCCATGTTTACAAATGGAAGCCTATGAAAATTGATTATTTTAACCAGAATTTTATCACACTGACGCATAATCACAGACTTTTGATAGTTGTGACGATGTTACTTTAACATTGTACGTAACCTACAATCATTAGGTCAGATTTTTAACAGTTTTATTTCTTATCAGTATCTATTCCTTATTTAATTTAGCACTCTCTTTTTTAATATTCCTGATCAAATGAAGGGCGCGTCGAAATTTACAAAGAAAACATACTATAGTTTCACAGTAAAAAAAAATTCGCAAGAATTTCGTGCTTATTTCGATGCTTGTATAACGTAAAGTTTTAATCACTCATCAAACAGACATATAAATCCAAAATGAATATGGCAGATCACGTATTACTTCAATTTGACAGTTGCCTCGCCACTCAAAGATAATTTTGGCGACTCATTTATCACTCATTGACCGAACTGAAATGTTTTCATTCGTTCACTGCGCATAACTTTTACCCTTAGTTCTAATTGCCACTTAAGGTTATTGTGAGATCTCTTATGGACGCATAACTTTCACCCATAGTTCTAATTTCCACTTAAGGTTATTGTGAGATCTCTTATGGATTCTATTTAGCACCAAAAATAGGCTGCAATTTTTCTCCTTTTGGTTCTATACTGGTGGCATAAGGGTTCTTGCCACCTATATAGCACTTAGTCATGGTGGTAAATTTCACTTAAGCATCTAATTAGATATGATATACGAGCTATTTAGACCCAATTGTGCTACTTGGGTAAGCCTTTTAATTAAGGATGAAGTCATGTCTTACCAAGAAGTGAAGGAGAAAGCCCAAGATAGAAACAGGTAGCGATTGCTACACCGACAAGAGCGTAGCTCTTAAATTGAAGAAGAAGAACCACTTTGGGATGTCCAGCTATCCCTGTACCAAAATTGGTACAAATCCGTCCAGCCGTTTTACCGTGATGTGAGAGCAAAAACTTCTAACCAACAGATGGCATAAAAACGGGACCCTATTACTGAGACTTCGCTGTCCGTCCGTCCGTCTGTCCATCCGTCTGTCCGTCTGTCACCAGGCTGTATCTCAAGAACGGTGATAGTTAAACAGTTGAAATTTTCACAGATGATATATTTCTATTGCCGCTATAACAAAAAATACTAAAAATAAAATAAAATAAATATTTAAGGGAGGCTCCCATACAACAAACTTGTTATAGATTATGGTACGGAACCCTTCATGCGCGAGTCGGACTCGCACTTGCCCAATTTTTTCCTGAAATCATAAGTTCTCCCCATAGATAATTGCACGAATTTAGACTTAAGTTAAAGTATAAAATCATATTGAAGTATCATATCTCAAAGAGGAAACCAAATCAAGAGAACCGTTTTTGTAAAACGAATATCTACGAAATCGAAAAACTTTCTAAAGCCCAACAAAAAAACGAAACGGCCGAGACAAGGAAAGTAATAGCTTCAATTCCACATAAACTATAATCTCTAATCATGTCCGATATTGTTATCACGCTTGTAAAGGCCCTTTTTACCGCCTTTTCTTCCTAACTGCCCAAGTTTTCATATTAGAGCACAACCACTTAACTTAACCCGCTTGAAGCGATCGTCCCGGGTGACGGAAGTTTTTACCCCATTGTATTTTGATTTTAAACAAGTGGGCTATTGGGAATTAGGGGTTTCAAGAGCCTATTCATTAGAAAGAGAATTGGACTGGCAAAAGCTGGTGTTATGAAACAAAAAATAAAAGTAGGCTTTTAAACAAGAATGAAATTGGTCATGGTCACTTTCACCAGAGTTGAGCTGTGTATTTTCCATTTCGAATATGCCGAAAGTTATAAAAGGTTTTGTTTATTATTATTGTATTCATCTCATGTACGCAGAACAGTATGGTATAGTTACTGTGACTTTGGGGGCGTCGTGAGCCCGCCTCGTACATTCACCTAAAAACCTGCATCTAAAAATTACTAGATTGTTTGGTTCACTTACTCCTAATGCCTAATAAAAACAAATGCTAATCCACATCTATCGATGTGGACAATCAAACGAAAGACGAAAATCATTTGAAGATTTTTGAATAACTCATTACTTAAAGTGAATCCTTACAAGAGCCTGCCCTCACCAACGTACTAGTTCATCTTATTTACAGATAGATGTCCACTGCTGGACAAAGGCCACCCCAAAGTTCTCCGGCCCGGTCGGCGGTCGCCACTCTAAAACGTTTCTGCCCCAACGGCCATCGGATCTACGAGCAATGTGCCCCGCCCATTACCACTTTAGTTTGGCGACTGTCCGAGCTATATCTACCAACCTTGGTTCTCTTGCCGTCATCATTTCGGATTTGATCCCACAAGGAAACTCTGAGCATAGCTCGCTCCATTGCCCTTTGAGTAACATTGAGCCTTATGAGGCCCATTTTCAGCGACCACGTTTCATTACCGTATGTCGGCACTGGCAACACACATTGGTAAATACGTAGTGGTTACTGGCTATTATTATTATTATTATTATCATCATCATCATCATCGTCACCATCATTATCATCATCATCATCTTTGCATCCGGCCGATTTCGGCCACGGCGACTGAACGCTGGCTAATGAGAGCGCCGCTCATGAGCTCAGGTGGCTGACGTAGTCAATTTTCGCAGCAAATGTGCGGCCACATTCGCTGTAAGTCATCGACACCGACAAAATTGTACTGAATGGTCATTCAGTACAATTTTGTTGCTGGTGGTCGGGCTTTTAAGAGGCCTTATAACTTTACCTTTTTTTTATAATTATTATAACAAATATATTTATTAGGAATTTCAACCAACTTTTTGAAGTGACTTACGTTTGGTATACTTCCTGAGTTCTAGAAAGCAACATAGCTATTTCATGCTTTCATAGTGTGCAGTCAAAAATAAGTTGAAATAACCAGATTTCTGCGTGAATTTTGTCAAACTGCAGGTTTCAAATATATACTAATAAATATAAATAGCCCTGTTTTAAGTAGTAACATTGATAATATGTTAAGATACATTGTTTATGTCTGAACCCATCAGTATTTTTGAATGGATAAGGAGCCTTAAACTCCTCGCGCTTAGCATCGAGCTCACTTTTTTTTTCTTCGAGACCTTGCAAGTAATAGACTCACGGAACCCTAAAAAATGGTTCAAACATTTGGTTTCAAAAGTGGACGCTTAGGTAATAAAGGAGGACATTAACTTAAAAATCCCGCCGCTTCCCTGAGCTAGACGATGGAGCTCTTACTTTTTATTTTATAACTGAAGGTAATTATGAGACTTTGTGTCAAGCGATTGCTTTTTAGTAAAGGTTTTTACAGTTCTGTTAGTAACTTTGATGATGGCGAAATGGATTTCAATGCTACAACCTACTGTTATTTACTTTCGTTGGGTTGAGACTGTAATTTTAAATGCTATTGAGTTTTCTTACATCATCATCATTGGCTTTTTACATCTATACTAGTTTAACCGTCTAATAAAGTGCGGCATTTACGAAGATGGCTGGATAGTCCAAAGCGAGAGCGACAGCCACGGCCGCATAATTGACAAATAAATGTTGCCTATCTGTAGTATATAGACATTTATAGATAATAAATGTACCCTCGATCCGCCAGCTATCGGTCATTACATTGACAGACGTCACCGGTGGCGGACGCACTGCAGGTTTACTGAAAGCCCGATTAATGTGTTTATTGAAGTATCCCAATAGGAAACCCTAGTGAACACTACAATGGCGACGAGTATAAAGCAACGGAATAAAAGCGTGAGTTAAATTTGACTTAAAAATCATTGACGTAATTACCGACGTCGTTGACAGTATTTTCTTGGAAAATAAAAAGGGACGACAAGGGCATTGGAAAAGTAGATACGGTTTCTTTGGGGTGATAAGACTATTAACACAAGTTTTCGGTTGCTAAATGTAGGATAATTTTATTTTGGGTAGTGTATATTAGTCACGGAATTCGTGCTGAGGCCTACCCACGACATGAGGCTGAGGCCTACCCACAAAGCACCACCTTGTGGAAAGTTAAATAAATAGGAACACAGGCGAAGTGTATTATTTTGAATATTAATTTGTGGTTGTGCACTCGAGGAATATAAATATTTAGCAGTTTAGCGTAATTCTCGAATTGGTCGTGTTACTATGTGATGTGGGGTTTAGCCACGATCGCATATCCTTCGGCCGTCTAGTCTAGACTTTGGAAGGTTTCCTGAACTAGCTCAGTGGGGATAGCGTTAGGGTGAGGTGAGCAAATAACAACAAGCGTTTAATATTTAATTAATCGGGCTTTTATGCCGTTTATTTATAATAAACCTTAACTAGCAATCCTATCGTAATAACTTAGTGTTCTACAGGCACGCGGACCTTTATATTAAAACCTAACTTGATGACCTAACGTGATCTACAGGCGTACGGGCCTCTACTTGATTGACGCCGGGTTCCCGAAGGAACAGAATAACCGGTACTGGTAGCTTACGGACGGGGACGAGTCCAACCCCAGGGCAAGTGCGTGATCCACACCGCTCACGTGAGTTAGACTCCCGGATCTAGGTCAGAGCTAGCGCGTAGGGTGAAACACACCGCTCTTGTCCCTAGAGAGGATACCCGTCTAGAGCTGATATTGCGTCGTGCCGCACCGCTCCTAGTCCAGGCCGGCGGACTCCCGTGTGCTACAAAGCGCGTAAGAAACGCGCCGCACCCTTCGGGAGGGGAAGACACTTGCTACAGCTCGACAGTTCAAAACCACCGGGGAGGCCCGCGCTGTCCGAACGTTAGCAAGTGACTGCTGGCTTGTATTTTTTTTTTTTTGTATCCATGTAAGCTTGCGGGTCCGAGGGACCCTTTGCACTGCTGGTGCCAGACGTGCTACTCCGCTTGGAGAAGCACCGGAATACTGCTGGCTTGTACTGAGAGCGGGCGGTTTATATAGCCGCCCGGACCACCGTTGACGATGACGCGCCTTGCGTCACTGCTGCACCCCGCGCGGCGCGCGTCCCTCGCCTCTGCTCTATGTGCCGCGGGCCGGTGGCTCCTGCGTTCGGTGTAGGCGCGTCATACACCCCTCTCTCCTCCGGAGATTTCGACCTGGGGAGAAATCACTGTAAATAAATGTGGTACTCAAAGTGGGAGAGCCGGGACGGCAGTCTAGTCTGGAATAGGGACGATTTTAATGGTCCCTTGTATTTTATACCCTTTATTAAAACAATAGGTTCTTTAACTATTCTCTATTATTGGAATCAATGTACTGAATTAATTTATCTATTTATTCTCAAACTGAGATCTATTTTCCCCTTTTTAATAATTTTTCTGGACAGCTACGGGTATTACGGTTTTCTTTCGGCATATTTTATATTCATCCGGTTTCCTAATCCTTATTTTAGGTATTTATTACTTTTATTACTATCTATACATATATGTACATTTTAATACACCCCTAATACATATATTGCAATTTAAAATTACTGTTTCCGGGAACTAATAATTAATACTGGTATAAATTACACAGAACGCCACTTTATACGACTCGTGGGTCCATCTTGCATAAAAATAACTTATTTAAAACAAACTAAAGTTCGGATGATCTATGCTGCGTTTGGTATCTCAAAGTAGTGTCGATCCATATGGGCGTTTATCCCATCCGGTTAACATTTCTGTCCGGTCGTCCGCCGGTTGTTTATTTTCTGGTATTCTTTGTTTACCTCTGTATATTGCGCGCGCGCGGCGGTTCTGAGCGAAGTTATTAGCTACCTATCTGGTTTTGCGTTGTCAACTCGCCAGTACGGCGCTGGCCTCCGGCCGCTGCGCACACGTGCGCTTGCGCTCGCTGCGTTATGTATGATTCATAGGTATGCGCGGGGCGTTCGACCGTATATCGTTCTCTTTCTCTCACAGCGTATTACCGGTTATCCTTTCCCTTGCGCTCTTGGAGCGCTCTGCCTACTATGCGGAGTTTTATTACTTTATGATACTCTTAACGCCTCCGATGTATCCTTATCTTGATACCTGCCGTTTTTATGTGTGCACCTGTCTTGGTTCACTATTGTTTTTTTTTACTCATCCATTGATGTTTTTTCTAACTGGCGCTCGTGCCACCATTCATTGCTTTTATGAGGTGCTTAGTGGATACTATTATTCGCTTTTATTTTTTTGCTACAGGTTACTATGGTACTCAATGCGTATTTTATTATTGTTGAAACGGTTTTAGGTCTTTTACGTGAGCTGTTGTCGGTGGTTTATTCCCGTTCACTGTTTGAAGTGTATATATAACTGGTGACTTCCTGTGTGTTACTTTGAATGGACCTTTGTACTTAGGTGCGAGTTTTGCGCAGAATCCCTTACTACCATCTGATAAGACGTGGTTCCTAGCAAGTACTAGGTCTCCTATTTTAGGTGTCCAATATCTCCTCCGTTTATCGTAGTGGCTCTTTTGCGCTTCGGATGCCTTGTTCTGTTGCTGTCTCACTATTCCGTATATTTCTTTTAGTTTATTTATTTCTTTTAATTGTGGTGTGGGAAAACCGTTCTTATCACCCGGTTGTCGTAACTCTCTTCCGTATAATAAAAATGCCGGTGTGTACTTAGTAGACTCCTGTACTGAAGTATTTATTGCGAAGTTAAATTCCGGTAAATACTGGTCCCATTTTTTATGGTTTTCGGTTATAAACGTTGATATCATGGTTTCTAGCGTTCTGTTAACTCGTTCCGTTGGGTTGCATTGTGGGGAATAGGGAGCCGTCAGGCGGTGCTTCGTTCCATACCTCTCCAGCGTTTCCGTGAAGAGCTTGCTGCGGAATTGTTTGCCGTTGTCTGACACGAGTTCTTGAGGTGCACCATGCCGCAAAGCTATGCACTCCTCGAATGCTCTTGTTACCGCATTTGCTGTCGCTGTACGTAAGGGTCTTATTTCTGTCCATTTCGTGAACTTATCATGAAACACTATTATCCAATGGTACCCCTTTGACGACCTAGGCAGGGGTCCGATTAGATCAGTGGTTACTGTTTCCCATGGTAACTCTGCATTTTTTATGTGCATAAATCCCGGTTTCTTTTGTTGCGACGTTTTGTGTGTTTGACAGGCATTACATTTTTTTACGTATTCTGCCACGGCGGCGTGCATACCAGGCCAATAATATCTCTGAGCTATTTTCTTTAGTGTTTTAGCTACACCTAGGTGTCCTGCGCTTGGTGTATCGTGATTTTTAGTAATTATTTGTTCTCTTTCGTGCGCCGGTACACATAGCTTCCACTCTGACGCCGGATTTGTGTATGCCTGATGCTCTGTGCCGCCTACTTTTCTATATAACTCGCCGTCCTTTATGCATAATTCCTGATGCGCACTATTCTTCCTTGCAATATTCGTGGTAGTAAGAGCAGCACTTCATCCCATGTTATATCGCTGGCGGCGACCAGTTCTTCTATTCTCTCCAAGAACTCTACCGCGTTGTCAGTGACATTAAATGTGATATTCCACTCTTTCACTACTTTGGAGACCCCGATATCCCTATGCGAGTTCCTCTCATTCCCGGTTTCCGACATTTCTTTTGTCTCTTTTTAGGTTGGCGTCTGGAATTCCTCGGCGTCTTTCACGCTCGTCGCGACTAGTTTCCTTATTTGTTCGACGGTTAGGCCTTCCGTACCTATATTTCTTTGCGTAGCCGCCTCTATTAACTCCTCCTTTTTCAGTTGGTAAATCCACGAGGTTGACATGTGTAGGCTTTGCGATATTCCTTGGTCCGATGGATGTGATGAATGTGATGTGGAGCGAGCGGTGGACGGTGAACGGTTATATTGTGCGGGATGCGGGTGTGTTGGTACTGGACGTAACTCCTATCCTAGGTTACCTAACTCTACTCGGTGTCACGACGCTGTTTTTAAACGATGCGCGTGGTGCTGATATTCCCGGTGGTATGTTTAAAACCTAAGTCTAGAATTTTCAGGTAATTCTAACTAAATATTAATTTTATCCCCAACAGAAACAAAAATAAACGGTATCTTTTACGACTCACTACGTCGATACTACGGTAATACGGTACTGAAAATATATAAAAATTAATACTGGACCCTAGTGCTTCTAACTAAGCCTAGGTAGAGCGCGATACTACGCGGTCGTTTGGTATTGTACTGGATTTTATATTTAAACACGGACCGGTTCGCGGATGCGGCACGAAATTAAATTACTATAAAGTTTATCAAACAACCGGTGACTCTAGGACTCAACCTCTATCCTATTCCCTATTTATCCCGAGTTTAAGACTCTTCCGTGAGCTATTTAGTTGGGCGCCAAATGTGATGTGGTGTTTAGCCACGATCGCATATCCTTCGGCCGTCTAGTCTAGACTTTGGAAGGTTTCCTGAACTAGCTCAGTGGGGATAGCGTTAGGGTGAGGTGAGCAAATAACAACAAGCGTTTAATATTTAATTAATCGGGCTTTTATGCCGTTTATTTATAATAAACCTTAACTAGCAATCCTATCGTAATAACTTAGTGTTCTACAGGCACGCGGACCTTTATATTAAAACCTAACTTGATGACCTAACGTGATCTACAGGCGTACGGGCCTCTACTTGATTGACGCCGGGTTCCCGAAGGAACAGAATAACCGGTACTGGTAGCTTACGGACGGGGACGAGTCCAACCCCAGGGCAAGTGCGTGATCCACACCGCTCACGTGAGTTAGACTCCCGGATCTAGGTCAGAGCTAGCGCGTAGGGTGAAACACACCGCTCTTGTCCCTAGAGAGGATACCCGTCTAGAGCTGATAATGCGTCGTGTCGCACCGCTCCTAGTCCAGGCCGGCGGACTCCCGTGTGCTACAAAGCGCGTAAGAAACGCGCCGCACCCTTCGGGAGGGGAAGACACTTGCTACAGCTCGACAGTTCAAGACCACCGGGGAGGCCCGCGCTGTCCGAACGTTAGCAAGTGACTGCTGGCTTGTACTGAGAGCGGGCGGTTTATATAGCCGCCCGGACCACCGTTGACGATGACGCGCCTTGCGTCACTGCTGCACCCCGCGCGGCGCGCGTCCCTCGCCTCTGCTCTATGTGCCGCGGGCCGGTGGCTCCTGCGTTCGGTGTAGGCGCGTCATAACTAATCTTCGACTGCGCAGTGGCGCAGTGGATGACGAATCACAATATAATAATTATGAACAGATTGGGAAAACGATTGGACTGCTAGGCGTCTATTTAATTTATACGACTGTTAATTTGTGCGTGCGTACTTAATTGAATACGCTACTTAATGCTATCCTATGGAGTGGGCTTGATTGTTCTGAATTCCAAAATATATTGACGGGTTAAATATTATAGTGTGATAAGCTTACTTGTCTTACGTTGAAAATGTTTTTTGGAATAATTATCCAGAGTATCTTGTATAGCTGATAAACCGTATGAACATCCAGCTCAAGGGTCATGTATTAGTACACATGACACACATAGGTGCATATGTCACAATACATGTAATCAATTTGGTATAACAAAATCAGTAATTACATACCAGCAGATATTTTTATAGAATTACGGACCAGCGTCTTGTAAGGTATAGAACAACGAAATATAAAGAAGCAAGAGAGCTTTACGTCTGTGGGAATTTCGTTGTAATTATAAGCTATTTGCGAGTGTTGACTGTTGAGCGGTCATTATCATTATATACCAAGACGGATTAAAAGCGATATAGAAGACTTTTATTTGGAAAATCATTTTGAGTTAAATTATAAATGTATTTGTTCAGTAACACCGTAATCCAGTATACAAACAGTTTAGTATCTCTTAAGTATTTAATACTTGTGCTAAGAGGCAGCACTCATCTACATGGTAAAGTTATTTGTATTATTGAGGAGTTTATTACTTTTAATTAAAATGTTACTGACTTAGTATACAGTGGAAGTCAATATGATAGGCTATGACTGGATTGCTATAGAAAATAGGTGTATCTATAAGGAAGGTCAATATGATAGACCAAGTTGAATTTAAAAGTGATATGGAAGACTTTTAAGTTGAAGGTCAATATGATAGGCTATGACTGTATGGTTACGGAAAACGAAAGGCTTTATGAGAGGTCAATTTGATAGACCATGCTGGATTGCCAATATGATAGGCAAAAGCCGTATGAGAGGTCAATTTGATAGACCATGCTGGATTGCCAATATGATAGGCTAAGGCCGTATGAGAGGTCAATTTGATAGACCATGCTGGATTGCCAATATGATAGGTAAAGGCCGTATGAGAGGTCAATTTGATAGACCATGCTGGATTGCCAATATGATAGGCTAAGGCCGTATGAGAGGTCAATTTGATAGACCATGCTGGATTGCCAATATGATAGGCTAAGGCCGTTTGAGAGGTCAATTTGATAGACCATGCTGGATTGCCAATATGATAGGCTAAGACTGTATGAGAAGTCAATTTGATAGACCACGCTGAATTGCCAATATGATAGGCTAAGAGGATTGTTAAAGTAAGCGAAATGCATTTTGAAACGTCTATTTAATAGACCATGGGAACCAAAGTATTCGTAAGAAAGATATCGTAAGGCTTAAAGGCGAAGCAAATATAATTGCATGGAAGGTAAATTTGATACACCATAGAAATATTATAAGCGGTATGTAAAGTGCCGCGTTCGTGCTGGAAGCTCAATTTGAAATACCATATTATTAAATTTGATTACTATATGTATTAAAGCTACCTTTTAATTGAGAAATATTAAAAGTAGTTACTTTAAATTCGAATTTGTAATGAACCTGAATCTAAGGTCTCAAAGCGTTCATAAACTGGGGAGTATGTGCTTTTGAGACTTCTATTAAAATTTGAATATCGGTGGCTTCGACGCGTCGATTAAATTGAAATATGATGTGCTTTCAATCTTTCATTCAATTGAAAACGGCTGTTTTTTAAGACTTTCATTAAATTGGAATATCTGAGGTTTCAGAGGGTCCGTAACATGGGAATATGACTTGGTTTTGACTCCCATTCAATTGGGATACTAGATCTGAAAGCCTTCAGTGAATTGGAATAAAGGTTGTCAACCTTTATTGAATTGAAAATAGTTTGGTACTTCAAATGAATGCCTGGATGAAACTGTAATTGTTCGAAAACATTTTTAAATTGACAAAAGTTTGGCATTTAAAATGAATGCCTATATTAGGTTGGGATTGTTTAACAACCTACATTATATTGACAAAAGTTAGTATTCTGAATAAGAGCTTACATTAAGTTCGAATTGTTTGAAAACATTAATTAAATTGACATTAGTCCGGTATTTCAAACGAATGCCTAACCTATTAGGTTGGAATTGTTTAACAACCTCCATTATAATGACAATAGTTTAGTATTTAGAATAAGAGCTTCCATTGAGTTCGAATCGTTGGAAACATTAATTAAATTGACAATAGTCCGGTATTTCAAACGAATGCCTCCATTAAAAGGAAATTGTTTATCAACCTTCAATTGAGAATGGTCTGGTATTACAGATGGAAGCCGGAATTAAATTGGAATTAGTATATCACTGTAATTTAAAACCTCGATCCAATTAGAAATGTTGCGGTTTCAAGATCTCAATTCAATTGGATCTTATAGTTGCAATTTAGTTTAGGAATTCAAATGAGTGCCTTCATTAAATAGGAATCGTTTGAAAACATTAATTAAATTGTCAATAGTCCTGTATTTCAAATGAATGGCTCCATTAAACTGGAATTGGTTATCAACCTTACATTGAGAATGGTCTGGTATTCTAAATGAATGCCGCAATAACATTGGATTTTGTTTATCTGTGATTTAAAATCTAGATCCTATACGAAAAGACGCGATTTCAACATCTCAATTCAATTGGACTTTAGTTGCAATTTCGAAAATTTGGATTCTCATATTCTTTTGAATGGTATATCGGAATTTTAGATGACAAATTATAATGATGGCCTTAGTGAGAATATTGAACGAGAGTACATGATGACGTATTAAGCAAGTTAGCTACTTTCAGTTTCAGTTTCATTTTAAATAATTAAAGATAAATAATAATGAAGATAATAATTGATGGTAAAAGGGGGAAAAGAGCAAGCACTAGTTCTTAAGCGCTTGACAAGATGGTTGTTGTGAAATAATTATCCAGATAAGGCTACATGTCGCAATTCTTAAAAATTCTGGTATCAAGTGTATAGATCTTTGTTTTAATAATTCATTTATTTTTCAAATAAGTTACACGATATTACAGTAATTAACCCTACATGCTTTGGAACTACAAAACTACATGCAGACCAAACTTAAAACTAGTTAGATTTAATTTAATAAGCGCCTTAATGGCTTAAGCGAAATAACTGCGTGGCTCCGTTGCGTTGTTTGACCCGCAGCTCTGGCATAACTGTCACATGCGACTATTTCTCGCGCGAGATATTTACCTGTCTCTTGCTGTGCAGTAATGTGAAGGAGTGACGGCTAACGCTAAGTCGCGAGGCATAGTTGTGCTGGACAGGCTGGCAGGATTAGGCAAGTAGTAGCAGCCTGTAGCTGCTGGGACACGCATAGCTCTAACGAGCTGAATTGCACGTAGTGACAGGTCTGAAGTGGTACACCTTCATGTCCTCTCGTTGGACACGGTGTCTGTGCCACTTAGTGTTGTGGGGCACCATGCGCGTCTTGCTCTTCCTTTCCACCAGTGTGACTCCCTCCCTATCCACATTGGTGTGGGAGAACTTTTCCTTATCGCGAACGCGTACGGGGACCGGTTAGCCGCGACCGCGACAGACTGATCGGCGACTACAGCATATTGCACGCTGTCGCGACTTCGAAACGGTATCCTTTGTGTATCCTCGATGTATCCTTTAAAGCGTTGTGTCAAACAAGGTTCAGGGCAAGTTTATATTGCAGAACTAGTTCTAATGGGTTGTGTGAAACGAATTAAATTTTAAAATTGCGTTGATTTCAGAATATTGTTTTCAAGTATCAGGAATGTTGTTCCAAGTCACTAATGTCGAGAACTATCACTGGCTTAGAAGTGAATATACTTACGGCATTTTACGATAAGGAAAGTAAGCTCGGAAAAAATCTTTGAACTAATTTATATATTTTGCTGACAGGCTTGATAGAATTATATTAAAAATGCAATCTGTGAGTTTTATTGCGGCGCTTCTTTATCACGCAAGCCTTGCTTAGAAGCGCCGGTAGATTATTATAAACTTTCAAATATAAATAAATAGCTTTCTAGCTACCGCATGAGTAAATACTTAATAAATATCTTAGAAACATTTAGTAGGTATGAGATGGTAAAAAAAAATATAAATTTACTGAATAGTTAATTAAATTAATAACAAATTGGAAATAAATAATAAAATAGAAACGAACTGAAATAAAGAAAAAAAATTAAAGCAAAAAAAAAAAAGTTGTCAACGGGATATGGAGGGCGGCATAGAAGTTTCCATGGGATAAAGGAAAAAAGTGGGCATGATTAAAATAAATAAGTAGAAGACCGAATTGTTCATGTTGACTACTAATTGTATTAACTTGAAGAAAACTAAGTACAAAGAGGATTATAAAATCATAATACAAAACAGCTCGGGTTCTTAACGAGACGTCGTAATCGACATAGTGTAAAGAGCGTTGTGTTGTTGGTCTTCGAGATCTTTGAGCGAGCATTTCGTGTGTTGGTGTTTGTCTGGTGTTGGGCGCCTGGAAGTGGACCCTAAACAGAATTAGTTGACACTTGGGCGGGACAGTGAGTAAGTCTACTAAAGGCTTGTAATACTTGTAACTACCTAATTCCAAGCAATTTCTAATTGGTAAAAAGGGAGAGATGTAGTATATAGACATTTATAGATAATAAATGTACCCTCGATCCGCCAGCTATCGGTCATTACATTGACAGACGTCACCGGTGGCGGACGCACTGCAGGTTTACTGAAAGCCCGATTAATGTGTTTATTGAAGTATCCCAATAGGAAACCCTAGTGAACACTACACTATCGATGAAGGGAGAAGAGCTGCACGCTGGTGTCTCTGGTTGCGCTTGGGGGAATGAGAAGCAACCATGCTTCAACATGTGCAATCACAGCATCGCACAAAGTATTTTCGAATTTTCTTACAATACAATCATAAAATACTGCTCTTAAAATAGCACTATTTCAGGTTGATTTTTAGTTTAAAGTGAGTGAGAATAGATTGTTAATAACAAATAAACATTTTTTTATTTTTATTAAACGGGTTTTATTGAAAATGAAGATTAAAATGATGTAGAAAATGTACTACAAGATAAGACATAATTTGATAGGTTCTAGGTACCCACACACATCACACCACTCTCCTCATTATTCTAGGGCATTGGTTAGACAAAAAATAAAATCATTAGGTGCGCGTAACCTGCGCAAATATGTAAATAGCATTTATAGCGGTTGACTTGATAGAAATTTCACGCGCGCAACGATTTTTTTTTTGTCTGATCAATGCCCTAGATTGATGAGAATTATTTCTCAGCTAGACGTCCATGAATCGTTTTAAAACTATGGCCAAGCCGATGCCTTAAAAAGTACCAGCCAAATAATATATAAAATTGACTTTTTTGACAAATATTTGTTTGCCTAAATTGTATATTTGCTGGTGTTACACGAATTCGAAACCGTAACCACTACATTACGGGCACCCAACTTAGTTCAAAATGCTGTTAAAATATTAACCGATTCAATAATTTAATACATTTGAAACAAACAAAAACTTGGTATTAAAAAGTTTAGGGCTACATGAATATTATAATACAAAATTATAAAAGTTTAGGTCCCAGTAGGTTAAGTTAGGTCTAATTAGCTCCCCCCCCCGAGGGTGTGCACCTTGTCGTGGTGGGGGGGCTCAGTACCTGCGGTTGGGCGCCGCGGGGAAGCCAAGAGACACCAGGGAGGGGGCCTACGGGCCAGCGGGCGAGGGAGACCGAGAAGGAGACCGGCGGCGCATGACTCGGGTGGGCACTTCGGTGTTTGTGATGGACTTCACCTCCGTCGGTGGAGGAGACCGAGAAGGAGACCGGTGGGGCATGACTCGGGTGGGCACTTCGGTGTTTGTGATGGACTTCACCTCCGTCGGTGGAGGAGACCGAGAAGGAGACCGGCGGGGCATGACTCGGGTGGGCACTTCGGTGTTTGTGATGGACTTCACCTCCGCCGGTGGAGGAGACCGAGGAGGAGGCTGGCGGGGCATGACTCGGGTGGGCACTTCGGTGTTTGTGCTGAGTTGCGCCCCCGTCGGCGTTGAGGGACCCACGGGGTAGGGGCTTCTGTCCTCCCGTGGCGGGCCGAGGGGTAGGGGCGTTTGTCCTCCCTTGGCATGGGGAGTGTGTCGTGGGGTAGGGGCGTTTGTCCTCCCATGGCCGGCTGAGGGGTAGGGGCGTTTGTCCTCCTTCAGCAAGGAGGGTGGGACCGAAGCACCGTGTGTCGGTGGCGGTCCCCGCTTCCTGGGGGCTTGGGGAAGTGGTGAGGGTAAGGCACACTGCTATGCTACAGTGTGTCTTTCGGTGAGGGTTCGCTCTAGGGCGAAAGTGCCGGTGGTGTCGTGGTGAATGTTCGCGATCCCATGGCATCACCACTACGGCACGGGTTGGCAGCATCCCAGAGTTTTAGTGGGTAGGCTAGTCCTTCGCGGATTAGAGAGCCCCACATCACCAATGCGTAATATTTGACTCTACCCCCGAGGGTCTCATGTTACGTAGTGGTATGCAATGCAATGCATATCTCCGGGTTAAAAAAAAAAAAAAAAAAAAAAAAAAAAAAAAAAAAAAAAAAAAAAAAATGGTCTAATTAGCTCAGGAGTTTGTTAACGTTTGCGTATAGGTATTTTTAACTGACTTCAAAAAAGGAGGAGGTTTCTCAATTCTACTGTATTTTTTTTAGGTTTGTTACCTACCTCCCGTTAAATGAAGTCGGTTATTTTTTTCTGAAAAAGTGATTATATTCTTTAAGAATGTGAATCGACTATTTTTTATTGGAATCTAATATCTGTCTGGGACTTTTCCGCCGTGAAAAAATGTGTCAAGTTCATGGTTGTTATACAATTATTGTTCTGTTAAATTATGAGAATTCTGTAAACAATTTTAAAATTTCTTTTGGATCAGCCTTATTAATAAAAAATAATTTACCGACCTATTCCAAGTAAGAAGTCTATATTATTTAATTCGTTTTAACATGATTAACTAACGCTGTATAATTACAAAGATTATTATGTCAGAAGCTTTCTAATACAGGCATTATTTTTACCAACTATATTAAGTAGATATCAAAGCCACGGTCGGTACACTGAAGCAACCAAAGGAGGATCATTAAACTTTCAGGGCTGTAACTTCAAAGGTAATTTTCCTTATTTAATGTACATACGGGCCCCGTTTCATACACTTTGATGACATCCTGGAATTTATTAGTAAATGTAATCTTAATATCAATGAATATAGGCACATGAGGTATATTACTGGTATGTCTTTAGGGTGGAACGCAAAATATTACAATATAAGGGTCATAGAAGACCAAGAAGGTCATATAGTTATAGAGCAAATAAAAGAAAAAATACATGTATCAATATATAAAGAAGTAAATGAAAAAGCGGAATGTAGAATAAGCTGGGAATTACTCCACCGACAAGAGCCTAGCTCTTAAATATATATATAAGGGTCATAGATACCCCGGGCTTTTGGGAGCAGGAATGTTTGACATTTCCTAAAGAGTAAAGATGTAGTGAATAATAGTCTTCCATTTTTTTTTTGTCGGGTACAATCATTTTAAATATTTGTATCTCAACGTTTTCACCGAAGTTGATAGAGAAAAATACGCTGAAACGAACTTCCGATAAAATACGATGGAAATCTATTATTTACTGTAGTTTCAATATGACCTATTATTAATCCATAATAATAATTTGGGTGCATTTTATTAGGCCATGAACTCGTGTATCGCCGATATAAAACAATCCCTCTCAAACTCGCTAATTAGTCCAAAATAGATGAACACTTTGTGTTGGCAATTAATGGCAAGAGTAATTCTTGATACAAAAATAGTGGATTAGAAATTAGAGAGAGACCACTGCTATCTCTGATTTGAAGAAAGTTACGGTTAATACTTTTCAATACTAAAACGTCATAAAAAAGATGAAAAGGTGATGACTTATTTAACGCAAAACAATGGTGACAAAAATATCGTAAAAAAAAAACCCAACATATTTTCCAGCAAACCAAAGACTAGTGCATTCATAACACAATTGTATTTTTACACGCCGTTAAGTTCTATGCAAATTAAAATGACCAGTTGGATAGCTTTTCGTGATATAAGATATTCAGAGAAAAACATGTGTACATTTCCCGAGTCCCCTCATTAAAGCCTGTCCTTCAGGTAACCGCCTAGTTAGGTCGCCTTTGTGTCACCGAAAACATGTAAATGTGAGACCATTGTTTGTCCCTAAGAGTGTCGCCAACTAATTTCGAATGGGACTTGAGACTTGATTAACATATAATGTGGGATGTGGGGCAATTGGGGGAGAGAGCGGTTTGTAATACAAGTTTATCTGCACCCATATTGCTAACTTACTAAAAAACCGGCCAAGTGCGAGTCGTACAGCGCGAAGGGTTCCGTACCATCAAATATAAAAAGCTGCAAAAATTCAAGTTTATCTTATGGGAGAACTTAAATATTTATTTTTTTATATTGTTACGCTGCCGGCCAACAACTTTTTAGTAAATAATTAGTACGAGGGACGCGATTAGGGTTGTTTATTTATTTAAACACGTTTACAGTTTCTTAACTAATGCAATATTATCATAAAGCAACGAAATTAAAAACATAAACATAAAACAGAAATACAAACAAAAAAAATTACCATCGATCATCCAATTCCTCACAAAATTGCCATCACCTCGTATCGTTATAACACTACCTATATCAATTGCATAACCCACTATTTCGAACGGACTTCAATTTAATTTTAAATACGCTTATGTTTTTCGGAACACGTTGTATTGTTTGGCTGTTTACCCAGGAGTCTCATTCAGGAGGATTCCATTCCGTCTTCTATGACTCAAAATAGTATCTTATGAAGATTTTAAATGAAGTAAACATAATCTACTATAAAAAATTATTATGTATTAAATCATTGATACAAAGATCAAAGCTCAAAGTTAGGGTGGCGAAATGGTTAACGCGCTGGACCGGCAATCCAGAGGTACCGGGTTCGATTCCTGGTCTCTTCCCCCAGGTAGCTCCTTTTTCAATTTTTCTTTAAGCTTTGATCTTTGTATTTAATGCTTATATAATGTATTTCAGAAGACTGCATCATTGTGTACCTATGAGTCAGAGATTCCATTTCGTCTTGTACCACACACAAAAGGTCGGGTTGGACACGTAGGTGACAAGCGAAGCGATGCCTAAAACAACAGCCTCAAACTCAGCACTCGCAAACTGAGTACACAGAACTGAGGCCGGCCTTATTTGTGTTTGGCAACACGTTAGCGAACGCAGAATATAATTTGAGTTTAAATTCTAGGATTAAACGAGCTTAATTTCAATCCTTCCGACGCATACGACTAAAAACGCAAAAGGCCAATAAACGCTAAAGAGATTATTCGCGTAGTTACCAACACAACATACCATATACCTGATTTGCCAAATATTTGTTACGCGTAATACCAAAAACGCAGACCAAAACCTAATAAGCAATGTGCCATAAACGCAGTTGTCAAAGGAACTCGAATTCCTTGGAGATATCTATTTACCCAAGCTTTGCATGAATTGTAGTCTACTTTATTTTTAAAGAACTTCAAAAAAGGAGGATTTTCTCAATTGTATTCAATGGACTAGAAATACATTTTCTTATAATTATTATAAAATTGATAATATGAAATCTTCGTCGTTCATCACGTCACGCCTTAACGGTTGGACTTATGTCAAAAATGTTTGGTATAGGGGTTTGGTAGGTACACGGGCTGCGCATTCCTAGATTTTTTTATTACCTACGAATTTTACGAATGATGAGGAAACAATAAAAATTGGGCAAGTGCGAGTCCGACTCGCGCATGAAGGGTTCCGTACCTATATATAGGTATGTATATATAGGTATAACAAGTTTGTTGTATGGGAGCCCCCCTTAAATATTTATTTTATTTCATTTTCAGTATTTGTTGTTATAGCGGCAATAGAAATACATCATTTGTGAAAATTTCAAGTGTCTAGCTATCACCGTTCTTGAGATACAGCCTGGTGACAGACGGACGGACGGACGGACGGACGGACGGACGGACAGCGAAGTCTCAGTAATAGGGTCCCGTTTTTACCCTTTGGGTACGGAACCCTAAAAATTACCCTTTTTATACCAGATAATAGGGGGTTAATTAGTGCACGCTAATGAGGCACGTAGCTAATGAGTCATAATTTGTTAAATATCCATTACTATTTTTACTTATTACAACCCGGTTACAATATCTGTGGCCCTCGCTGCCATGTAAAGCCATCGACGCCAGGTCCACAGATATTGTAACCGGGTTGTAGTGTCATTTGATAAGGTAGAAAATTATCTTTCACGTGGCATTTAAATTTTTACAATCCGCCTAATAGTTTTTACAGAAATCGAAAAAACGTTCATTATGCTGAGGTGGTCCGATTTCTTTGCACCATAGTGTAGAATAATTTTTATCCGATCATGACAACGAAAAAGGAAGCTTACGCGGACAAAGTTATCTAATCCAGTTTATCTAATCCAAAACTGCTCGATTTTACCTAATTTAAAAGACAAAGCTCATTTAAGCCTAGCTTAAACTCAAACAATGGCCACCTGAGGGAGGGTTTTCTTTCCGATTTTCTTATCCTTCTTTTTTCTCAGCAAAATGAGCAAAAAAGTATTGCTTATTACATTTATTATATTCCGAGTGTTGCACAAGCCTAACAAGCCATCGGACAGAGCGCTAAAAAAACTTCAAAGAAAGTCTTCTTTTTCAGTTTTCACTCAGTTTGTTTGCAAAGCATTTTACAAAGGTCTGTTTGCCGAGGCGAGAAAAAGGAAATTAAAAGGATTCACAAAATTCATTACGAAAAATGAAGGTTGATAAAGGTGGAATACCTTATATTTTACTTAGTTGCAAAGAAGTCGTTTGCTAGTTTCGCTCCAAACTACAGCACATATAACTATACTTATAATACAACACTGTATGTAACGTTGCACGTACATGTATTATTATTATTATTATATAACAAGATACTTATTCCCTAAAACCTACATAAATTACATCATTTAAAATAAAAAGTAAACTAAAAACATAAATAAACAAATAACTAAATCTATTAAACACTAACTATTAACTAAACATGAATAAAACAGCTATAAGTAACAAATAATTATAAATAACAACTATAAAAAAACATCGGACGGAAAACAAGCAGAAATATACTAAACGTTCAACACTTGTGCGCGCGACGATAAACTACTTTGAGTCGAGATAAGAGAATAGCGCACGGATTGGCTGTCGCCTATTTGACGAGTTCTGCATCTGAATGTTCGGGACGCTTTGCTAACGGCCATTGCGAATTATTTCTTTCCGTGGTACACCTGTGCCGGAGCGTTCACTAGTTTTATCTAAGTGTCGTCTTACGAGCCGGTACACATTAAATAGTACCTATTTAATTTCGCCGTCCTTCCTCCAACGTATTTGGACAATAATTTTAATTATAAATAAATTCAGTGTTTGTGTCCGCACCCCGATAGGGTAAGTTGAACAAGTATTATTTTTAAGTAGTGCTTAGCTTTAAGTTAGTGTTTGTGTCAAAACCTAGTGCTTACTACGTCCTAATCCTTTCCTATGAGATGAATAACCAGTTACTACACTTTTTGTAGCATCGCACTGTGCACTTTGCACGAAACGACCTAACCGCCTTACGTTTCATACGAACTTACGACCTTTTGTTTCGATATGGTGAACTTTCTAAATTACATTTTTATATTTGCAATTATCGCAATAGTATGCTTCATCTAGTCAACATTATCAGTATTAACGTAACTTTAAAACTCTCTTTGAGACAAAATTTTGACCGTTAAATTATTTATCGGAATACCCTTTTTTAAAAATTGTTAACAGTTAACTTTTCCTTTGTTCTTAATAATATTTTTGTAACTCCGTTCTGATAGTGAACACTCACACCAACTGCTTTCGGCTTCTCTTCTTAGGCAAAGAAAGGTTTTCACTATCAGCGGAGGAAATCGAGCAAATTATAACCGGAACGTTGTAACATTCCAGGGTGCGTAATTACGGCTTAGGAAATCCGACCTTACGGCCTTAGGGATAAGGTTCAGGGATTCCGGCAGCGCCTTATCGCCGCCTTACCACCTCACAGCCGTGAAGTACATGACACCAGCTACCCGGTGCGCCCCGGTCTACCACCAGCTCCGCGACCGGTCAACTCCTCGCAGCCGCCTTCGCCGACTACGTTCGCCTTCCTTCCGGAGAGTACCGAACTACGCGAGTCAAACCAGACGGGCTTCACCCCCACGACCAATATTTTTAAATAAATTGTTATTTTGTTGTTGACTTCAGTTGTTTCCTTTAGCATCACATCCTGGGGAACTGAACGTCACACTGGCGCCCTCTAACGTGGTCTAAAGGTCTGGTTTTACTCCGTAGAGTAGTTGTGTGTTTTGTGTTTTTTTTATTTTTGTGAACGTTTTCTATTTATTTTTGGTTGCCCGTAACTAAAGTGTACGACTCTGCTCATTTATAATCTTGTTGTCTTAGTGTTAACATTATTAATTATTTTGCGAGGTTGTACACATTAGTTGCAATTTCTTACTGCTTATTTTTTCTTTTGTTTTGTGAATGTGATTTTATTTTCATGCTTTATTTTTTTATTGTTTTTGCCATTTTCACAACCATAACGTCTGTAGTCTGCTTTGTAACAGAACGGAGTTTTTTTTTAATACTTGTTCAACACCTTCCTTATTGCGGTGCATTTTAAGTTAAATATTTTCTGGTCTTATTAATTTACATTTGGGTATAATCCATGGATTTCCCTGTAAAATTTTTGTCGCTCCAAAAGGCTGAACTGGAGTATGAGGTGCAGATTAGGGGCACTACTCCGGCAGCTACTGTTCAGGATTTGCGAAAGCAAATTGCCAAATTAGGGCCGTTATTTCCTTCTGAGGATATTTTAGAAAGTCCATTTCAAATAGATGATGACTTGAAAGGAGCCAACGAAGTCCTCGTGAAGATCAAGTCTCTCCTTGATTCTTCGTTGGATAGGAATGCCGTGTTGCGAGTGCAAAACTATTTGCACCACCTGTATCACCGACTTAAGCGGATGGGGGTGGAAGAAGCCTCGCTACAGGCACATGAAGCCTGTATAGACGAATTTCAGGTTTTATTTCAGCGGTTCAATTCCGTTAAGGACGAGGTTGAAGTGGATAGGTTGGTGGCACCTATTGTACACAGCAATCCTGAACAGCAGCCAGCTATGCCTCCTTTTAATATAAATGTGTCATGCGATCGTGGTGTTACTAGTGAACTGCCTAAGATTAAGTTTGACGGAAAAACGTGCGTCCGGGCATTTATACAACGCATTACGGAATTTAGCAAAGCTAGGAACGTCTCTACTTCCAAACTTCTTTCTTTCGCCACGGAAATTTTTACTGGTGACGCATTACACTGGTTCCGCGGTGTCCAGGGCCAGGTATCTGATTGGGATGATTTAGTCGAACGACTTAAACAAGATTTTGATCAAGCAGATTTTGATTACCGGTTACTCTCAGAAATTCGTGCAAGGACTCAGGGGGAGACCGAAAATATTACTATATATTTGGCTATAATGTCCGGGTTGTTCGCGCGCCTATCCAAATCATTGTCAGAAGAGGACAAGCTGGAGATTCTTCTTCACAACATCAGGCCTTGCTACGCGAGCACATTGGCCTCAGCCACCAACATTGCTGATATTGACAGTCTTAAATCTTTATGTCGTAATTATGAGAACATACAAGCGCGTCTAACTGGTTTTCGTGAACCTCCCAAACAGACATCTGACACCATGGCACCCGAATTTGCGTATTGTGGTCATTCATCACATAAAAACAATACCAGTAACACGAATCAAAATTATAATCAAAATTCGAATTATAACTACAATAAAAACAAAACTTATCCTAATTATAAACCTAATAATAATAATAATAAATATGTACATGCGATGCATACTTCAAATTCTAAATCATTATTTTGTCCCAGGTGTCGTGTGAACACGCATAACTTGCGTCAGTGTCAAGCTGATAAGAACAGAATTGTTTGTTTTGTCTGTGGACGTGAGGGTGTAAAAACTCCTGAATGTCCAAATTGTAATAAACACAAGCCAGGTTCGTCAAAAAACTAGGGGACCTGCAGACTTGTGACAATTCTGTACAAAATAGTAAGTGTGATAACGAAGATTGGGTTAAATGGTTACAAACAGTAAATTTCTATTTTAATTCGTACAAAATCGACACAATTCTGCAGAACCAACCGGTTAAAGACCCTCGGCCTTATGCTTCAGTACGGATTTATAACTTGACTTTGTTAGGTCTATTAGACTCCGGCTCAGCTGTCACCATAGTTGGTAATAATATTCATCACAGTTTGGAGCAGCACGGTATTCAACTTCAACAGGGTCCTAATATAACCGTCACTGCTGCTGGAGGTCAATCCATGAAAAGTATAGGTTTCATGAACTTGCCAATTAATTTTGAGGACACTTTTCATGTTGTCAAGGCTTTTGTTGTGCCAGACATTAACATAGACCTCGTTTTAGGTATAGACTTTTGGCACAAATTTCAGATTTTTCCAAAACACTTAACTAGCATTACCTTTTCTAGTGACTTTGTTTCCAATGCTAGTCTCGATGTAAATCGACCCTCCTTTTTGCAGGACTACGATCATTTATCTGATACTGAAAGGCCGCTAGCCGACAATATAATTGCACAATTTAACGATATCTCTTCCGAATCCAAGGGGTTGGGTGAGACTGGGTTGATAACTCACCGAATAGATACGGGAGATGCGCAGCCCATTCGACAGCGTTATTACAGGATGTCCCCAGAAAAACAGCGCATCTTAATCGAACAGGTGGACGAAATGTTAGCACTCGACGTTATCGAGAGCTGTGAAAGTGCTTGGTCTTCGCCGGTTCTAGTTGTGACCAAAAAGAATGGCCAGCCCCGTTTCTGTCTTGATAGCCGGAAATTGAACTCTGTCACGAAACGCGACGCGTACAATTTGCCGTACGTGTCTGAAATCTTGGACAATCTCCGTGACGCTCGCTATCTTACCAGCATAGATTTGTCCAAGGCGTTTTGGCAGATTCCAATTGCACCGGAGGACAGGGACAAGACGGCGTTCTACATTCCGGGCCGTGGTACCCTAAGATTTAAGCGTACAGCATTTGGCTTGACCAACGCACCGGCGACCCAGCAACGTTTGGTTGACATGCTTTTTAGGGAATTTGAGCTCAAGGTGTTCGCGTACCTCGATGACATCATCATCGTCTCGAGTGATTTTAATTCTCATGTCTCCCTTTTGCTTCGCGTGCTAGATAAATTAAAGCAGGCCAATCTGACGGTGAACCTCGAAAAGTGCCAGTTCTTTCGAAGTCAACTTAGGTACTTGGGCTATGTTGTTGACAGTGGTGGGCTACGTACTGATCCTGAGAAAGTGCAGGCCATCCTTAATTACCCGACACCTACTTGTCGGAAGGACATTAAGCGTTTCCTCGGGACCGCTACATGGTACCGTCGTTTTGTCCCTAGCTTCAGCACCATAGCCGGCCCTCTCAATAGGTTGACATCAAGCAAGAAGGGTGGCCCACCGTTCGTCTGGACTCCCGAAGCTGATGCTGCTTTCCAAAAACTTAAGGAGTGTCTCGTTTCCGCTCCAGTCCTTTCCTGCCCTGACTACGACAAGCCATTTGAAGTGCATACTGACGCTAGCAACTACGGCGTGGGAGCTATGCTAACACAGATCGTAGATGGTAAGGAGCACCCTATCGCTTATATGAGCAAGTCGTTGTCAGCGGCGGAAAAGAACTACAGTATTACGGAGCGTGAGACGCTGGCTGTAGTTGTAGCCTTAGAGCATTGGAGGTGTTATTTAGAGAACGGAAAGCCTTTCACCGTTTATACTGATCATAGTGCTTTAAAATGGTTCCTTTCTCTAAATAACCCTACCGGTAGGTTGGCTCGTTGGGGTGTTAGGTTGTCCGCTTTTCATTTCGAGCTGAAACATCGTCGCGGCGTTGACAACGTCATTCCGGATGCGCTTTCAAGGGCATTCCCAGTTAATGCAATAAGTACTTCAGGCTCGTTTTTGACGACAACCGACCCGTGGTACAAAAACATTTACAACTCGTGCTTAACAAAACCGCAGAATTTTTCTAATTTTCTCATAAAGAATAATTCTTTATTCAGACTTTCGAAAAATAAGCACGACCTGACTGATTTAACCTCTGAATTTTCTTGGAAGGAGGTTGTTCCGCGTGAGATTCGTGACCAGGTCATCCATGAAAATCACGCAGAACCTACTGCCGGACATCTTGGCATTTTTAAAACGTACCGTCGTCTTGCGTTGCGTTATTTCTGGCCAGGCATGCACCAAGACGTCGTGAAATTTGTTGGTTCCTGTCCAAAGTGTCTGGCTTATAAGGCCCAGAACCATCCTACCTTGGGTGAAATGGGACGTCCTAAAAAATGTAGCCGTCCGTTTCAGGTTATTTCTATAGATCTCATGGGTCCCTTGCCCGTCACCCGTAAGCAGAACAGCTACATATTAGTTGTCACTTGTTGTTTTACTAAGTTTTGCCTCGTAACTTCTTTGCGAGCAGCTACTGCTGTTGCGGTCTGTAAATTTCTGGAAGACTGCGTTTTTCTCATACATGGAGTTCCGCAGACTATTTATTTGGACAATGGGAGTCAATTCATAAGCAAGGTCACGGAATCGCTTTTCAAACAGTACAAGGTGCCTAACGTAAACTTCACGCCAAAATATACTCCGCAAGTAAATCTTGTCGAACGACACAATCGTACGATCATCACGTGCCTGTCGACATTTGTGGAGGACGATCATCGTTCGTGGGATACTTTCATTCCGAAAGTGCAGTTCGCCATAAACAATTCGGTGAATGAAGCAACTGGGTTTACACCTTCATTCTTGGTATACGGTAGAGAGATCGTTACTTGCGGCTCACATTATGTAAATGATGATCAAGCTGATGATGAGCTTGTATTCCTGCCACGTGATGTATATGCCGAAAATGTGGGTGGCCTTTCGGAAATATTTAACAAGGTCCAAAGCAAACTCTGGCAAGCTCATGTTAAAAACACGTGTCATTACAATCTGCGTCGTCAACCCATGGAGTTCCAAGTGGGCGACGTCGTAATGAAGCGTGCGTATGTTCTCAGCGACAAAGATAAATTTTTTAGCAAGAAACTGGCACCGAAATTCTTAAAATGTCGCATTATAGAGAAAAAATCCCCATTAGTTTATGTACTTGAAGACATGGCAGGAAAGAATATTGGCACTTGGCATATAAAAGATTTAAAAATGATTGGTTTAAATAAATAATTAAATATAATGTATGACGTGTAATGAAGGATGATAAAATAATTATTGTGCATTACTTACCTTTGCTCACTTTATACTATCTAGACTACTCATAACTCTCGTATGGGTCACTATTATCCAAAATAAAATGGTAACCTCAATTAATGAAAAAGTCGCATTAGTAACCTTTGATATGGTAACTATAGCTCGTTCGCAAGCGTGATGTATGGAAGTTTGAATTATGTATGGCTAAATACGTTAGTTTGACTTAGGAGTACGGATTTTATTTTTATATAACAAAATCCTTCCGTGACGCGGCGGGTAATGTAACGTTGCACGTACATGTATTATTATTATTATTATATAACAAGATACTTATTCCCTAAAACCTACATAAATTACATCATTTAAAATAAAAAGTAAACTAAAAACATAAATAAACAAATAACTAAATCTATTAAACACTAACTATTAACTAAACATGAATAAAACAGCTATAAGTAACAAATAATTATAAATAACAACTATAAAAAAACATCGGACGGAAAACAAGCAGAAATATACTAAACGTTCAACACTTGTGCGCGCGACGATAAACTACTTTGAGTCGAGATAAGAGAATAGCGCACGGATTGGCTGTCGCCTATTTGACGAGTTCTGCATCTGAATGTTCGGGACGCTTTGCTAACGGCCATTGCGAATTATTTCTTTCCGTGGTACACCTGTGCCGGAGCGTTCACTAGTTTTATCTAAGTGTCGTCTTACGAGCCGGTACACATTAAATAGTACCTATTTAATTTCGCCGTCCTTCCTCCAACGTATTTGGACAATAATTTTAATTATAAATAAATTCAGTGTTTGTGTCCGCACCCCGATAGGGTAAGTTGAACAAGTATTATTTTTAAGTAGTGCTTAGCTTTAAGTTAGTGTTTGTGTCAAAACCTAGTGCTTACTACGTCCTAATCCTTTCCTATGAGATGAATAACCAGTTACTACACTTTTTGTAGCATCGCACTGTGCACTTTGCACGAAACGACCTAACCGCCTTACGTTTCATACGAACTTACGACCTTTTGTTTCGATATGGTGAACTTTCTAAATTACATTTTTATATTTGCAATTATCGCAATAGTATGCTTCATCTAGTCAACATTATCAGTATTAACGTAACTTTAAAACTCTCTTTGAGACAAAATTTTGACCGTTAAATTATTTATCGGAATACCCTTTTTTAAAAATTGTTAACAGTTAACTTTTCCTTTGTTCTTAATAATATTTTTGTAACTCCGTTCTGATAGTGAACACTCACACCAACTGCTTTCGGCTTCTCTTCTTAGGCAAAGAAAGGTTTTCACTATCAGCGGAGGAAATCGAGCAAATTATAACCGGAACGTTGTAACATTCCAGGGTGCGTAATTACGGCTTAGGAAATCCGACCTTACGGCCTTAGGGATAAGGTTCAGGGATTCCGGCAGCGCCTTATCGCCGCCTTACCACCTCGCAGCCGTGAAGTACATGACACCAGCTACCCGGTGCGCCCCGGTCTACCACCAGCTCCGCGACCGGTCAACTCCTCGCAGCCGCCTTCGCCGACTACGTTCGCCTTCCAGGAGAGTACCGAACTACGCGAGTCAAACCAGACGGGCTTCACCCCCACGACCAATATTTTTAAATAAATTGTTATTTTGTTGTTGACTTCAGTTGTTTCCTTTAGCATCACATCCTGGGGAACTGAACGTCACACTTGAAAATAAGTTTGCTATGATTTCTATGGGCGCGTGGCGCCATCTGTTGATATAAAAATCATTGCTTGCTAAAAAAAAAAAAAAAAAAGACTTCGTAGACCAAAAAAGTGAACTATCATGCATGTTAGTCCGTAAGGTATTTATGTATGTCTTTTCATAAATGTACCTTAACACGCTATTAACACACATGCCTACACACACCACATACATAAACGCGAAAAATTACCTTTTTATTATAATAAAAAATAATATGAAGGTATGTCGTATTATTGTTTGTTAATTATATTTTTTTAAAAGATGGCAACCGGTCACAGTTAAGCGACCATTACTGCCAATGTCTCGTTGCCAATCGTAAACGGCGACTAGATAGAGGATTGATACCACGTTGTACGGCGAGTTGAGAAAATCGCGCTTTTTGTAAAGTGATAGCGATTAACAAAAAACCACACGGACAATCGGGCCTTGACCCAGGAAGGGCTATGTACGCTTCAAGTTGAATTCTTCATTAGCTATTCACACATTCGTTTGATCACTGCACAATACGATATCAATACTACACATTGAACAACATTAATAAATAAATAACGAACAACAAAACTTAAACGCATGCGGCCATCTTGAGTCACGGACCGGAACTTGTTTGTTAATTATAATTACCCGGAAAAAGTCGTAGCATACGGAAAAATAACTGCTTAATAGAATGATGCCGAAACATCACATTGCGGAGGTACAATTGAAGGAAAAGAAAAACATTTTTTTTTGTCGTGAAAATATTTTGATCCCGACGTTTATTCACAATCTTGAAATTGAGTCTTGTTGTGTTTCATAAAATACTCAGATTGTATTAACTTACACTGAAACGTAGTTATTTAGGCTTAATTATTTGAAATCCTGGAAACGTTTTTACTTCGTTATCAAGCTTTGTTATGTCTGTCAGTAATTTTGACTAAGTCTGGAGATCTCTTTTCTTTAAAATTATTTTCTAGATATTTAAAGAATGTTTAGTGCACAAACAAATTATACCAGCGAAGGAATTGTCATTACCAAAGCCTCATTTTCTTTTGATCTTCTTTCATATTTAAACTGCGTAATACCAAAAGAGTAATAAAACATCCCGCTCCATTTCAATTCGTCGAAATTTCATCGAAAATATAGCCTTAAAAGGTCCACTTAATAAAGTTTTGAATAAAGACACAAAAGAAATTAATTTTGATTCGCTGTCTCGCGAAACGAATTGTTATGATTTCGATTCCATTATAAATGGAGTAATCTTTTGAGAGACTAAGTTTTATGTCGCTTATGAATTCGAAAACAATTATTTGTGCTTTATTGTGATTAGGTTGCTATTTCAGTATTCAAATGAAATTATTTTTCGTTAGATTATTAAATATACAGGGTGTGGCCGGTAACGAGAACAATAAAGTAATACATAGATTTTTAACGCTTAAGGCTCCTTATTAGTTGAAAAATGCTGATTGAACAGGGCTATTGCAATTTATTGATTTATGTTTCAAACCTAGAGTTGGAATTTTTCATTGATTAAGTTTTATTTCAAAAACTAACTGAAATTTAAAAAAATCACGCAGAAAACTGTAGTGTGAAGAACGCGAGAGAGATGGCACTGTTCTACTTATTTTTATAGAATCTTTCACACAGACTGTAAAACAATGGGGACACGCACATCCTAGGGTATGGCTAATGCGCATAAGCATTTCAAACACATATGACGCAGAGGGCGCCCCAGTAGCGTAGAATTATGGAATGAAAGATTTGGTGTGATTGACGTAACGATCTAATAGCTCAGTTGGGAGACCACTACGCCGAAAACGTGGGGGTCGCAGGTTCGAGTCCTGCTTTGATTGTAATAGATAGATCACATTACATTTTTCTTTCATTATTTACCTTTGGTCAATATTTATAAAATTAAAAATGTGGTATTGCGACATTAAAAAAAAATTGAATCGATATAAAAATTCTATAAAAATATTAAGTAATAAGACCTCTTAAACTGAGCAACATTTGTTTCACTAACGTTAAAATAAAGTCAGTTTTAATTTTGATTCGATACCTCCTCCACCTCCACGGAATCCACGCTTTCCCGAAATAAAGGGCCTTGTTCGCAGACAGACAGACGGACTTTTTTCCTTTTGAGGCACGGATCCCTAAAAGCAAGTTAAATTCATTTTATGTACAAATGTCGTTGATTGCGTCTCATTAACACCTGCCCTCAACAATATAAATTGCCTCATTTAGGACTCGTGACAAATAATAACAATACGAAATGTAATTATTCACGAAATAAAAGGATGTACTTAATTTTTTTTTTTCGTTTTCTATTTATGTTAAAATCTAGGCATTTCCAACGAAAAGTCGCCGTAGCCCGTCTAGTAGAATCAAAGTTCAGGTAGGGCCCTCATTCCATATACATATATCTCGCTGATATCGCAGAGAGATTTCCTAAGTAGCGATATACCTAATACACATCCCCTTTGTCAACCTGGTAGCTTTGAGTTTTGCTATGCCATAGTTATATTATCAGGTGCAAACTTAACTTGACCGAGTAGTAAACCGAGTTTGTGCAACTCGAATCGCAATCATCCCGTTTTATTTACTTTTAAAGACGATAATACCTGAAATCTAAATAAATGATAATCTCGACTCATATACAGGTAAAAGTTTAAATGTATAAGATTATTAAAAGTTACAATTTTATTCGACAATAAAATATTATTTAGAAAGACAGAAAGAAACCCACATTTACTCGGGGACAAACACAATTACGCAGATAAATAGTGAAAAACAAAGAAAGATTTAAAATACCAGCATTAAAATTCTTAGCTTATTCTTCAGTTATCTTAAAGTAAACTCGAATTATCGCCCTGAAAGTCTAGCATACTGTCACATGTGACACTGCCTACCTGTCGCTTTCCCTTCAGCACAGTGAGAGCAAGACAGCGTGCTGAGTCCTGTGACTAACCAAGTCGCGGCAAGATATGCTAGTCCAGCCCATCTAGCGTAACTACGCTTCGCGACTCTTGCGCTATCCGTCACTCTTTCACATTACTGCATAGAAAGAGACAGGTAGTCGCGTGTGACAGTTGTGCAGCTGTTAGGTTTGTAAGTTACTTCACACTCCTGAGAGTGAAAACAGAAGCCCTATGAAGCGAGAATTCATCGTTGCCACTCAGAATTGCAAGCCAAATAATACCAATAACTACCTACAATATTATTAAAACTATCGTGAGACATCTTTAACTATTATAAAAACGGTTTAAACTCACGTAAAAAATAGTCAGGATTTTTTTAGGTGAGTTTAAACCGTTTTTATAATTATTAATAACTACCTACAATATTTCTAGAAATTCGATCAAACGCCAGCAATCAAACAACGGACTAGCCCTTTAATTGACTTGTTAATTGAACCAGTTACGACATATACAATAATATTTTTTTATTATGAATACATTGTGTTTTAATGTTGACATACTGAATACAATACTCGTTATGTATATAGTTCTAGTTATAATGACTGTTAGCTTAATAGTGTCTTCTCTGACTTGCTGAGTTTTTTTTTGTCTTTGAGGTTTGGAGACTTTACACCTCCAAAATTACTGTCGAGATATTTTACATCTCCGAACTTAATTTGTTGACCACGGAGACTACATCTCCATTAAATTTAGTAATTAGCTTATTTTTATTTTATTTTAATCTTGACACCTGACACCCTTTACAACCTCTGAAAGTATAGGTTAAGTTTATTGTAATTAAATAGACCCAGAGACATACATACATCATACATACATACATACATACATCATACATATATACATCTCCCTGTAAAATATGCCCAATGATTTGTGTGTTGCATCTGTTGTAAATATTTTTTTTTTTAATATGTGACTTAGATTGTTTTTTATATAATAATATGTGAGGGAGCGAGCTATGCTCAGACTTTCCTTGCGGGATCGAATCCGACATGATAAGATACGCAAGAGAACCATGGTTTTATATATAGCTCAGTCGCCAAACTTAAGTGGCAGTGGGCGGCGGTCACATTACTCGTAGAATCGATGGCCATTGGGGCAGAAAGGTTCTTGAGTGTCGACCGCGGACCAGAAGACCCAGCGTAGGAAGGCCCCCAACAAGGTGGACCGACGACCAGGTTAAGATCGCGGGTAGAAATAGAATGAGGGCGGCGCAAGATCGATCGTTGTGGAGAACTTTGGGGGTGGCCTTTGTCCAGCAGTGGACGTCTATCGGCTGATTATGATGATGAACTTAGAATCAGATATGTAAAAGAGCTCTTGTAACCTACTTGTAGAATAAAATTTTGAATTTGAATTTCAAGAGATATTATTCGTCGTATTTTCTTCAGATTTAAAACTAGAAGAAACCTGGCATCAAAGTTTAGCAAAATTAATTATCCCAAGACAGATCGATAGGATTTCCCTTCCTTCCTTATGCGCCGTTTCTTTCAATTATCGCCCACCCCAGCCCGTTTGCTTTCGCTTGTCTCAAATTTTTTCTTCATTCATCATCCCAATTTCTTGTCGAATTAGTGTTTAATTCGTCGTCGACAAAAAAATGTGTTAAATCACAAAATTTTAAGTACATTTCGAGCCCTTTTTGTTCGTTATGGTGAACTTTGTTGCGAATCTAGTTTATTTTGCTGATTTCACTTTGTAATTAGATCGCTTTGCTATTTTCATGATTTGAAAAACAAATGCTGCCCGTTTATCATAACTAGGCTTTGCGACTTGTCGCGCGAGATAGAACTACCCGTTACCCTCTCATATTACTGCACAGAAAGAGACAGGTAATTATCTCGCGCGTGAAATAGTCGCATGTGACAGTTTTGCTAGAAGTGCTGCTAGAAAAATAATAATAATATAATATAAAATAATAAATAAATGTTCTGGTTTTTTCATTCATATTTTTTGTATATTATTTTTACTAACTTTCGTGCCAGGGTGTCGATTTGATGCCACCCTAAGGCATACAAGAAGCAAATGGTTAAATGGCTCTCGCATCAGGTTCAGTAGTCCAATAGGTAAGACGCCCGTGTTGGCCCGGAAAGCTTTTAAAGGTTAAGTTTTGGAGGAGGAAACAGACAAGAGCGAAACATCGATTTGTATAACCCGGTTACATTAAATTTAGACCTCATTTGTACCCGATCGCTATAGTTACTCGGTGGAAACTTAACGCAAACTGATACCATAGTAAAAGGAGTAGTGGTAATAATGATGTCTTCTTATAGTAGTTTATGCAACTGATACATAATGAGAGGCATTAAAACACGAGTGTGGTTTTATGAAACGAGTGTCAGCGAGTTTCATAATAGGATCACACGAGTGTTTTAAGGCCTAATTATGTACAGTTGTATACACTACTTTATCTACACACATATCATAAGTACACCCCGTTATCTACTGCTCAGTTTGGGGGCAAATAGTGATGTTGCTTCACATTATTAGTCGATTCATATTTATCTATAAATGGTTGTTTATCAAAATAAAATTCTTATTTTGTGAATGCTCTAGACAGCGTCAGACGACTTATAATTCAGTTAATAAAGGAGTTTGACCTTACAAACGGTCCGGTAGTTTTGAATTTTTTATATGTTGTCTAGGATAGTTAGTCAGTGTTTAAAATGCAAAATGCACAATCCCCCCCCCCCCCTCCGCGCCCGCCGCCATATTGAAAAAACCGGCACATTCTTCATATTTTTGCTCATATCTTCCTTTAGGAGCATTTTAGCTAGAAGAAAGCTTTGACAATGTTATAGAAGGATAAATTTACTACATTCTCCATTTTGTATTTTGTTTCTAGGACAGATAGTTACGGAGATATGCACATTTAAAAAAACGTAAAAAATCGCAATTTCCAACTCAAAAACAAACTTCTGGATTATATCTTCGTTTAGGAGCATAAATAATAAATAAATAAAAGTTTTTTATATCATAACAATTTTTAAAAAACACTATAGAGGTCTGTTAAGTATGAATCAGATCTATTTATATGTTATTAAGTGAGTAAATCAACTTAATTTTTTATCGATATTGATTATCGCGACTGCCCCGTCACTTGCCCCCAAACTGAGCAGTAGATAACGGGGTGTAATCATAAGTACTCTAAGATGGGTTCAGAAGCCATAAGGAAATGACACCACTAGTGCTACTTGTAAAATATCTAAAAACGACATATACTAATGCAGTAAGAAATAAATCTGAACAAATACATAAACAGATTATTTATTGTAATAGTTGTAATTTACATTTACATTGAAATAATATTTTCAACTAAAATGTGAATTACAATAAACTTATCAGAATTATACTTTCGTAACAGCAAAGAACCAACAAACAAATGACAACAATAATGGCGGCAATTCGAACCTCCGTCAAGACGAATGTTTTTTTTTTCTAAATCATATACAAACGAATGTATCCATATTCTCATGTCACTCGAGATCAAATGTTGTGCGGTTTTTATAAAAAAACATACTGAATTGACGTTTCGTATCGATAACAATATTAATATCTATGTATACTAGAATAGAGACCTACTTTAGTTTTGACAGCTGTTCCAAATTTAAACTCATAACCTTACAAAAATTGATACTGTTATAACATTACAGTACAGATTTTACCTACTGCCACAGATAAAAAAGTTCTCATAGTAAAATTGGTTGTAGTAATGCTGGTCATTTCCTACGGTTTCTGAACGCATTTTAGAGCACTAATGATATGTGCGTAGATAAAGACTATTATACAATCTTTCACGGGTTCTTAAAGGGTTGGCAACGCAAACGTCCACAGGCGGCGGTAACTGCTTAACATTAGGCCGGCCGGATGCTTGTTTGTCACCGTAGGTAGTATAAAAAGGCTGACTGTCTCTCTCTTTTGGTGGACTGTACAACGCTCCTTGTTTCATTGCATTCGAGGGCAGTAAGATAAACTTTTAAGTTATAACTATTCGACATTTAAATTTTCACTTTGAACCTTTGAAAGTCATCTGAAATATAAAGTTTTTGGTCACTTTTGGGATTACATAAAAGCTGTCTGAAAAGTTCGAGACTACTAGACTTGGTGGAGAAATGATTTACTTTTAAGGGTTCCGTAGCAACATGGTTCAATCCGTATGGTCGTCTCTGACAGCGCTAGATATATTATTACTTATGGATGTTATGGATTTCTTACTTGTACCTATTCTATAGGGTTTGTTCTTAGAAACTATGGCGTGTGGAATTCTTTTCCTTCTGATCTAAGGCGTTCACAATCTATTGCTATATTTAAATTTCACCTTAAATGTCACTATTTATCTCTACCTTAATTTACACTTCATTGAAAATCGCTTCTCTTACTCGTACTATGTGACTGACTCTGGTTTGCTATCTATTCTACTCTGCTATATGTTATTATTATGTCCAAGTATTGTATGTAGGTAGGTAAGTATTGTACAATAATCAAGTATTTGATTATTGTTATTTATGTATGGTTACCTATTGTTTTTATTTTATTTTTGTAGTTAATTTTTGTGGCTTAGTTATTTTGCATCACCTACTCAATTTTAACTCTTGTTTATCTACTCCGCTACCTAAAGGTTGTCTCGAAGAGATCGCTATTTAGCGAGAAGACCGCCAGCTGTTAACCTCTGTTAATTTTTTTACTGTATATCTCTCATGCTTTGTATCCCTGTGTATTTGAGGTGTGCAATAAAGTGGATTTTGTTTGTTTGTTATTGTTGGATTTTAGATTTAATAAAAACTGCATTATTATTCTTTTTTTAATCTCATACACAATTTTTATACACAACCCGGTCAAAACCGCTGTAAAGAATGTTACGATACTACATACGATTACTCACAAAATTTTAACCAGGTTCAATTCCAGGTTACTTATGCAATTAATAAAAATTAATTAAATGCATTCCCTATTAAATCTTAAATCAACGCCAGGGTTCCTTAGAACAGATTATCTTATCTCTTATAGTTTTCTTTTTCTCCCTACTTACCTACCCATTTGGATTGATCATCCTGTATAGCAATTTTGAAATGAAATGAATGAAAACATTTATTCAGGCAACTGTGGCTGTTAGTTTTAAGGTATGTAGGTATCTATATACATACCTTAAAACTAACATACATACATATCAAATACAAAATAATAAAAACATAAGTAACTAATCTAGGTCACATTTTTCATCAGCGATGTGCTACGCGTGTTCGAGGTGTCAGGTTTTTTGCTTGCCTATTGTGGTGTAGGTAAGGAACCCTCGGTGCTTGAGTCTTACTCACTTTTGTCTTTTTTTAAAGTGAAATCAATGAGATAATTACGAAGGTGGTCCCCATGTTTTGTACACAGATATGCATGTCCGTATAAGTCGTAGTGAATACAATATTAAAAATAATTTACTAAAATGTTATGAAATAAAAAAAAACTATTGTATCTACGCGGGCACGACTCTTTCTTATTTTCCGACGTGTAAAATAAAATCCAAAGAAGAAAGTTCATTACAACGCCTTGCAATTTCATTAGGGCGCACTTTATATTAATACCTACCATTAATGGCGTCTAGTCTATCTTAATCTCAAACACTGATGAAGATAATAAAAATAAAAAATGTCGTACTAGGTATACTACGAAGATATCTCCGAGATATTAAAGATATGTATATAGAATAAGTGCACGGTAGTGCAGACTATCCTCACATTGGGATTAGTGTGACTGAAAAAACCTTTCCGCCCCAACGGTCATTGGTTTTACGAGCCCGGCCCTAATTCCACTCATATTTATTTATTTATTTATCTCTTTGATATCTGTGATGTGGCAATATAGCAAAAATATCGTGACTTACGAGTAAAAATTTGTCGACGAAATGAAAATTCGACGAAATGAAGCATTCGGTGAAGCGTTTGTCGACATTTCAAGGGTATCCGAGTTTACATATCAGGCACAAACTTAATTGACTGGGTAGTAACGTGAAATTTCATCGTATACAGCTCGAATCGCAAATACCGCGGTAATGGCGATATACCTGTGTTACCCGAGATATCGCTTAATTGGCAATACTCCAGAGTATACTGGAATTAGGGTTTTGTATCCTTCTACTCACACACAAAACATAAATTTACACTTTATCGTTACAGTACTCGTATTCAATTTTCGTGATTAAATATGGTAAAAGCATAATTCATGGGTAGGTACTTATAGACAAAACTATGTAGTGTTTAACTGAAATCTTTTTGCTTTCCTACGGATCCTACGGTTGGATTAAAAGACAATAAGTGCAAAGCTTGAAAGAAAATATAATTAGGTGACCAACTCGAAGAGACTAAAATTAAAAGCACTTCGTTTAATGAAATTAAAAAAGACAATGCTAATTAAAATACGCCATTTAACATCATAAAGAAAAAAATGGGGTCCCTAAGAACCAGCTGTGCCGTTAAACTCCTAAACATTTTTCTACTAAGACATTAGTCAGGAATACACCTACCGCACAGGTCTCATCTCGTCTCTAACAATCCGTTTGGGTGGCGTAAAAATGAGTACAGAATAAAAAAAGCAATAAGCAACGTCGTCCGCGTTTTTTTTGTCGTGTTACTAAAATTGGTTATAATCCTGTCCATGTGTTTTGGCGTGATGAGAGGACAAATGAAATTGTACTGACCGATGGTAGTTATAGTGTTTTTTTTTTGTTAACAGAGTGTGATTGAGGCGCCACCTGAGTATTATTTAACCTTTTAACCGTCTTATTACTCAGTCAAGTATTGACGAAATCCGTATGAACCAAAATTGATGGAACCCGTATGAATTGTGGCGCCATTTTCGGTTGTCTTATGGAAGTCACGGCTTTATATAATTATAATATAATTGTAATTGGTATCAAAATCATGTTGATTGCTGTTATTTGAGTTACTTTCAGCTTTCTTCTCGACAGCGGTCTCCTCTTTGTTAAATGCCGTTACTCAGTTTTAGACTTGTAAAAGTGCCCTTGTGGCCTTACAAAATAAACGTTTTAATTATGATTTGATTCTTTGATTAATTGGCAAATATTGCAGACAGAGTAACTCGGTCAGAGTAAACAACCACCATAAATACAACTTTTGGGTATTCTATACTATTGCTGGGGACGAAGAGTCTATCACTCACACTCGCATTTTTTCGAAACAGTTGACAGATGCTTTGTCAATTAATCGCGTCATAAACGCAACCATCATAGGCCCGCTGGTCGGTTTTACATAAAAGTCTCAGCAAACCGTGCAGTGTGCCGATACCCGCGTGTTTATGCAAATTCGTTATCGCTAGACTGTTTATATGTCGCCTGGGTGCCTTTAATGAAATTTACATAGTGTTTTTATATAAAACGTGCAGAGTAACATGCATACTAATGTATTAACTTATGAATTACAAATGTTCTTCGCTTTTAACTTCTCCCAGAGAATTGTATAATGTTATTTACTTCGTTTAAGAGTTACTGAACTCTTTATTTTAACAAGATGAGATATGAATATGAAATCGTTTATTAGACTACATTGTATGTTAAAATGTGCAAACATAACTGAACAAAATAATATGTGGCCGTGTTTAGTAAGCGATCCGTAAAGGATCTTTATTTGCATCTTTGGGTATACCAATAACCTGTCGCAATGGAACCTTTTAACTGAAGGAAATTCCACATTTTGGCAGTTAAAAGATAAATGTTGAAGCGAAAGGCTTTGTTCACAAAAGAATAGTCTCAATTAGAAAGCAGCGTTTTGCTTTTTAATGTTACGTTTCTAGGATTTCACTAAAATACATACGACTGTGCTTTCTTCGTTATAAATAAAATGACTTAGTTTACTTTGTCTATTTTTGTTGTTTAATGTTTGTTCTATAACTGTTTTTTGGTTTTTATTCTTTACCTGACAAGGTTCGACCCTCAGTACGATCCAATTCTATTTTATCAGTTCTTTACCTAGTTATGCTGAAACTTTTAAATTAAATAAAACAAACCCGTCAGAATTGAAATCTCGTTCGCAGTAACTCAATCCCCTTTGGAATTGAAATATCACTCAAAACTTATCTACTTACTATCCGACCCAATTCGATATACCAAAAATCCCTGCCGTGTCTAAGAAACACGTGACCACCATTCCAAGTTGATATATTGAGGGCAGTCCCTCAAGGGTGGACGCTGGGCCCAGCATAATATCTGGGTTGTGTTTGTCATGTTTTAAGGATATAAAATTTCAAAATGTGACTTACTTTTTTATTTATAAACTAACCAGCGATTGACCTCAGTAGCACAACATCTGATGGTAGGTGACTATGCGGTCAAAGACGTAGCTCGTTGGTTCAGCTACAGTCTATTAACTATAAGTATTTTTTAAACTTTCGTGAAACATATTCAATTTGTGTATTAAGCGGTTTACACTCACGTGAAATTGTCAAAAACGGCCGACATGTTTCGAAATCGTATGGACCTCTTCATCAGGGACAGCTACCCGTACACTGCCGCGGCAACTTCGTCACTAAATAAGTGACAAAGTTGCATTAGCCTATTCACTCTTGTGAAGAGACCTAAGTTATAATTTTTAGGAAATGCATACGATGGGAGCGAGTTCCATTGCTTAGCGTTTCACATTAGAAATGATGAAGCAAATCGCTTAGTGCGAATAAGTGGTAAACTGATGGTGAAACTCAGTGGAAAGTCCTTTGTTGGAACCTAAGATCTTTACCTAAGTAGAACTCTCGTGCTTATTTCAGATAAGTATGCAGTGTATTATGTGGCTTAGAGTACTACACGGTTTGATGTCCCTGAGTGAACTGATTTATTCGGTGTCCTATCGTTTGACCAAAAGTCATTTTACAAAATTACACTTTACAAACAACGTTTTACAAAAAAACGTTTCGCCAATTGATCATTTTACAACAAGTCATTTTACAAATTACTCACTTCACCAAATGATCAGATGTTAAATTTACATTTTACAAAATAAAATCATTTGAGAAAATGATCATTTAGCAACTGAGTTATTAGACAAAACTACTCTTGGTCTAAAAACGTCTTGTACAATGTATTATTTTACAAGCGTTTCGTTTGTTTTTTTTTTGTTTTTTTTAGAGCAAATCTAACTTTATTTCTCCAATTTGCTCTACTATTTTTACTATTTTAGATCGTAGAGCATAGTGGATAGATTCATTAATGGGTTAGGTTATGTTAGAACTGCGACCACAACAGCGCAAGAGCCGAGCGAGCGAAGCGAGCGTATCGCGGCAGCGGTCGGCGAAGCACCAGAACCAAAAAAAAAAGGAGAGGAATATGTACAATTTGCTTTATTAGTAGATACAGATTGTAGAGCATAGTGGATAGATTCTAAGATATTAGCGGAATAAATTACCCATCTACAGAATACAGACTAAATCATAATGTTTGAAAAAGAATTACCGACTTTTTATGAAATAACATTTTGTTGTTTGTGAACAGTAAATAGTGACAAAGTACAAAATAACAAACAATGTTAGGTAAATGATAATTAGGAAAAGAGGTACTATAACAAGTGTACTATATTGTTTGGTACCAATTTGAAAAGTTGGAGATAAAAGATTTATTTTCTAATTACTTTGTTTTGGCTAGGTTTTATCTACTTACTTCTTATATAATACATATTTACGAAAGAAGGTATCGATACCCAAAGTGTATCGCGGCATAGCTACAAGAATAAATCTACGTAGCTTCAAGAGTACTCGAACTGAAGTGGCGATGGGCGGGGCACATCGTTCGTGGCTATAGCCGATAGAACAGTAATATATTTATGAATGGTAGTAACACGATTCGGTCGGTTAATACCCTCATAAGTTGGTCTGGCGACCTAATTAGGCAATTACTCCCTGGAGACATTCCCATGGTTTAGTACTCCCGCACAAAGTCCGACTCAGTGGTAGTGACTAATCCACCCTGATACAGTTCGAGTCATGCTTTAAAAATACCTAATGAGAGTAGGAAAGTCGCTGGACGAGGCTAGCAGAGGATGGCCATAGTTAAAATTCTCGGGAGAGACATTTGGTTTGTTCAAAAGTGGTCATCTTTCAATAGGCTTCGGGATATGTATGAATATAATACCTTATATATATAGTAAGAATTTGTATTCATTTTAATTTGCATATAATGCCGCTTTATATCATAGATCGGACCGTAAATTTAATTCCCTGCAAACAGGGGGCGCGCATTGCTACGTTGAATTATCTAAAGCCTAAGTAAAATCCAAAGCCGTATATTTTCACGGATAACTTGTCAACATCATGCCCACGATTGTGTGGATAAGATCTGGAACAACTTTGATTTCTATATATGGCTTGAAGAGCCATGCGGGTATAATTCTGTGTAAATATTATCGAGGTCAGTCCCACAAGGGTTCTCTCTAGGGCCCGTACAATATGTTTTTAGGGTTATCACGCTGTGTGCGGATCAAAGACAATGTAAATATTTAATTAATTCTGTAAATAATGGTTAACATGTTCTATTCAATTGGAATTATTATGATAATTGTCTAAAGTTAAAAAAACAAAGTCCCCCCTCCGTTGGGGTACGCAGTCCTGGGAAATTTTACTATCTGGGGGCACGGTAGTGCCCCCGCCAAGACGAACAAAAAAGAAGGGGGCACTACCTACCTTTTCTCGAACCGTTTCGTCTCATATTCAAACCCACATAGTTTCATCCCAGTTAACACTAGAGCGCCCAAATTCTCAGGTTAAGATGCAGTTAGCAAACATATAAAATGTACTAAATTTAATTGATCTAGCTTTTATACTTTAGGTTTTATAGGTACCTAAAATACGCCGATTTTGCCACTCACTCACTGACGTATCAAAACCTTTGGGGTACTTCTCGATGACCTAGAAAGCTGAAATTTGGTATGTAAGCTAGTATTAGTACATAAACAACAAAATAATTCTAAAACTTGGAACTTTTACCCCCCAACCCCTTAAACTAGGGGATGGAAGTTTGTATGAAACTTCCGCAAATTTTGATACTAGAGGTCTGAAAATTGAAACCTATAGGGACTCATCGTTATAAATCAAATACATATTGTAGGACTTTTAAAAAATCACCCCCCACCCTTTAAATAAGGGGATGGAAGTTTGTATGGGTTTCCCATAATAGGGGATAAAAGTGTATATATATGGGGCTAAACTTAAGTATTTCTTAAATACACAATTGTCTACTTCAGTTGACGCTCAAGAAACCCTACAGCCCAAAAAAATTAAAAAAACTAGGGCACCTTACAAAAAGAAATGAGATCCCACCAAAAACATTTCATGTAAAATTGACGGCCAAGACTCACATTCTCATAACGCTTTCGCTGTAAAAAAGGTATCAGATCCCAGGAAAAGCCAAGCCCCTAAGCCCCGACTTTACTAACCCCACCACCTTGGTTTAAAAAGTATGGCATCAACTGGCTTCAAGCCCCTAAACCCGGAGTTTACTAACCCTACACCTTTGTTTCAAAAGTATGGCTTGGCCGTTTCATAGAGTACCGTAAATAAGTCTAGCGGACTGTCCGGCCCATACGGTAAGGAATTAAGTTTATAAGTATATATTATCAAAGACATAAACTTAATTTCTTGATACCATATGGGCCAGACGGTCCGTTGGACTTATTTACGGTACTCTAGGAAACGGCCAAGCCATACTTTTGAAACAAAGGTGTAGGGTTAGTAAACTCCGGGTTTAGGGGCTTGAAGCCAGTTGATGCCATACTTTTTAAACCAAGGTGGTGGGGTTAGTAAAGTCGGGGCTTAGGGGCTTGGCTTTTCCTGGGATCTGATACCTTTTTTACAGCGAAAGCGTTATGAGAATGTGAGTCTTGGCCGTCAATTTTACATGAAATGTTTTTGGTGGGTTCGGATATAATATAACAGGCCTGCACATCCTACTCGCCGTATCTGTCTGTATATTCACGATAATCTCAAAGCCTATACTATACTGTAGATTTAAAAAAATAAAAAATAAATATGGATTTCCCTGGGGGTTTCAGGAAGCTAAAGGTGTATTTGTTATAATTTGCCTCGAAATATTTCGAACTCGTGTGGAGTTTATCTTCAGAGATAGTTATCCGTACTTCGCGGTGGATACTAGACAGTTTACTTATGAACTCAATTAAAACTTATCCTGAACTGAATGTAAATCAATGAGAGAATATTCGAAGATATTAGTTCGAATAACACGGCTGGCGCAGTAGCACTGCAGCTGCCTACTAAGCCGGCGGTCCTGGGTTTGAATCCCGTCTGAGTCAAGGATGTTAAATTAATTGTATGTGTATCTATCGATATTAATAAGTATGTATATCGTCGTCTAGTACGCATAAAATAAGTATTTTTGCGTTTACATTGGGACTAGGATGATTTGTGTGAGCTGGTCTAATTTTTTTTTTTATATTTGATATCTAAAATAAATCTCAAATTGTAAAAAATAAAACTTTGTTCTTTCATCACGCCTTAACGGCTGGACTGATAAAAAAAATGCATATGGGTAGTAACGTATCCCCAGATGGTTATAGATTTTTTTTTATCCAACTACGGAAAAAAAGAGTTAGGAGAGACTGGCCGGAACATTTCCACAAGAGTGACTGAACACATACGTAGTATGAAAAATCAAGATACCCGGGGTTCTGCAGTGACGGAACATTCACTGAATTTGGATACGTCTCACTATATTCGGTTCGATAAGGTAACTGTACTGGCGAGAGAAAAGTTTTGCATTCCACGGAAAGTACGGGAGGCTATCGAAATTAGTCGTCATCCGAATTTTAATCGAGATTGTGGATGGTCAGTGCCCCCTAGTTGGATGACGGTTTTGGATACTACATCGGTGGTTAGTGTGGACGAGACCTTAGTAAATGACGTAGTGAGTGTTGTGTGCAACCCGACAATTGACATTGTGCGTGTTGATGAGGGTAGTTTTGCGCCATCGCCGGTGACACCCGCGTCGAGCAGCCACGCGGACAGGGCGCGTGCACGCAGTGTTCGTTTGGCCGCCGCCGCGGCTGATTGTCTCTCCTGATGATGAATCGCGTACCGATTCGAAACATGTCGAGCGTTATTCGGCTTCTGACGACGTGAGTAAACCCGTTTAAGTATTTTAAAATGTCTGAGACTCACGATAGTTTTCTATGTAAGAAAAGAGTTATTAAATAAGTAAAAAAAATTACTTCTGTCAACCCTAACTCCGGGTGGCTTAATATGTTAAGCAAGCTGAACATATATTCATATTAATATGTCCGGCCTATTAAGTCATTCTGATCGCCTTTCGGCCCACGGGAGTGATTGTTGTATTATTTGGGCCCTTAACTAGATAAAGCGGTACAATGAAGTACTAATGGAGAATTATGCATGTAAATTCTAGTGCTCCAGATACGAGTCTCGTGGGATGCTGAGATATTAAGCCAAATTGACTGTCTTATGATCTACTGGCGTTTGTTCCTTTGTGTTTGAGTAAATGAGATGTCTTGATTTAATGAACTAAACGTAAACGAGGTGCTCCCAACGTTGTTACCCGCGTTCGGGATAAAAACTACAATACAATACACACCTTATAAAACAGTACTCTACGTGTTAATGTTAATCCAGGGTGTCACCACCGTAAAAATTGTTGACAGGATTAGATGAGCCATTGGTGTGACGAAGTAACAAACATACAAGCACACTCACAAACTTACGCATTTATAATGTTAGTGTGATTATGGCAGATACCAGCAAATAAGCTGAACGACTGGCCAATTATAACTTTACTGGATAATTATACATTTCAAATTTAAATTCTCCCGCCATCTAGTGAGAACTATAATTAATTAGACTTTTTACTATTTTACCCAGAAGGAAAATATGTTGTTCAGCACACGAACGCATAACTTACCTGTGAACAAGAAACAACGTTAACAACAATTTAATAGGTATATTTACAAAACTAAATCTACATATTATAAGAAATAAACCTAAAAAAAACTCATAACCGTCAAGCTTTTTATGTAGCGTGATAGATCCTCAAAAATAACCTATAGGTACATCTACGAAAACAAAATCGAATGATTATAATCCCGGATTAATTCATAACCATATTAATATTACGTTCCGAAGTCCCGGGAAATTGCACACCCTAATCCGACCACTGGTAATGACTATCGATAGGATATTGAAATATATGTAACAATGGAGTAGCTCCTACTAGCCTTTTGCCTTTTATAAAATGTTGAATATATAAGTATATACATTTTTAAAAGAAATAAACGATGTTTGCAGAGCGTTAGCGTATTGATTATTTTAGTTTATTTTTCTCTAATATGATCAAACATGTTTTTAGGGCTCCTAAATGTTCCACTGATTGTTGTAGACATTTTTCGCTATGATCAAACATCTTCTTAACATAATTATTAATTTTACTGTGTTGGTATATATTTCATACCTACATTTTGAAATCTTCATTGCAATGGAGTCAGGTTGCAATGGTGCAGTGGAGGAACAGTCATTTGCAATGGAGTCCACATATAGCAGTGCTTGCAGGTAAATTAAGCTCAGCGGCGTACGCTGTTAGGAAAATTAGACAATTGAGTGATGTTGATACAGCTCGCTTAGTTTATCATAGTTATTTTCATAGTGTCATGTCATATGGTATTCTGGTTTGGGGCAAAGCAGCTGACATTCAGACTATATTTGTGCTACAAAAAAGAGCGATTCGTTCTATACATAACCTGAATTCTCGTGACTCCTTAAGATACATTTTCAAAGATATAAACATCTTAACTGTAGCATCCCAATATATTTATGAGAGTATTATGTATGTTATTATTAACTATGTCGTATCAGGAGACCAAAACACTATCAAGAAATAGGGAAGAGTGGCGATTACTCCACCGACAAGAGCGAAGCTCTTATATTATGAATGAATGAATGAATGTATGTTATTAAGAACATAGATTTATTTACAAAAATTCCGATGTCCACAATTTTAACACTAGAAATAAAAATAAACATGCTATTAGAAAGTTTCGTGTTCGTAAAGTATATAAATCATTTTTAGGCCAATTTATTAATTTTTATAACAAGTTACCTGATCTCTAATGTCAAAAGCATACTATACAGTAGAGGACTATCTGACAGACAAAAATGCATGGCCTGAATCAGAAACCGAGTAACTAACTCCTTAGATTGTACCTGACTAGTTTAAGGGACACAGTTCTAATAAGAAAGCATATCAAACGTACATAAATTGTGTTAAACCGTCATACTTTCTTGTAGTTTCTATATTTTATTCTTACACTAGTCCTCATTTATATCTTAGAACACACTTTTAATATGCTTTCTTCGAGAACTACGTATAGTTAAGTTCATATAACTGTAATAGTTAAGTACTTATCCTTTATGAAAAAATGACTGACTGTTGAGTTTCTTTCGGCGTTTCTTCTCAACAGTGGTCTCCTCTTGTGAAATGCCGGTAGACTCAGACATGTAAAAGTGCCCTTGTGGCCTACTTGCAGAATAAAGAATAATTATTTCATTGATAATTTTTGTTTCAAAATTTACAAAATTCACGCAGAAAACTGTTTTTTCTCAACTTAATTTCGACTACACGCAATGAAAGCATGAAAAAGCTATGTTACTATCTAGAACTCAGGGAAAAGTATTTTTCACTTTAAAAAGTTGGTTGAAATTATCAATATATTTGTCATAATATGATAAAAAAAAATGATTATTATAACACTCGAACATGGTCGTCTAAACCGTATATTACCGAGCAAACGTACATAAAATGTGTAAGTGTAGCTCGCTGCCAACGTCCTAATTTTCGTCTAGTCTCGATCGATAACCTTTCTAGACCAGTGACGCAACCTCTCTTCTGATCAAATATGCTTACTGTACCTAATCTGGGACGGAAAAGTCTACATTACTTTACGAAGGCCGAGAGAGTGTGTACATGGGAAGACCGGGATTATCCTGAGGATCGTGAAGTTGGAGTCTCGCCACAATGTTTTTTTCTCAAACATGCAATGAAATATCGTCATAACGTGCGTTATAACAGGCTTCGAAGTGTCACGTTTCGGGCGGAAACCTAGAGAGAATTGTAAAAGTACATTACATCAGAGGCCGGGAAAATGAGGATTTCCGGCCAAGTAGGTATATACGAAATAGTGATACGAGGCCGGGAATCCGTTTTCACGACGAGGCATGTATAGTGCTTTTCTCAAACATACAATGAAATAATAAAATATACTTCAAAGAACAACATTTTATTAATTGACAAATAGGACATTTTAGTCTAACAACCAACCTTTAAAAACAAAACCTGCTTTTTGTCAAACCAGCCAGCTGTGTGTGACCTTGTTGTTGAAACAAAAAAAAAGTTACTTTGCAGGCCTAGGCCTGAAAAGCAGTATGAAATCCCTTTACAGTTCTCTCGAATTGTTGCGCCCAAAAAGCGATACTTCTGAGCCTATTATAAGGAACGTAAAGACAATATTTCATCATTGCATGTTTGAGAAAAGGAATTTTACACAAAATCGAAGGTCTAAGCCGGCTAGGCTAAACAGACAGATGTTTTTTTTATTTCATTGCATAATTATGTTTGAGAAAAGCACTATACATGCCTAGCCGTGAAAAGGGTTTGCCGGCTTCGTATCACTATGCTCCCTACGGTCGGCCATCTATACCTACTCACCCGGCAAGATCTTCTTAGCCGGCGTCTGCAGTAATGTACCATTTCTATTAATTCTTACGTGTTGAGAATTCCGACTGATAAGCTTTTTGAAGTAGGATTCCGCGGTTGGTTATAATACACCACAGACTAGCGTTATAAATTGCAAAAAAAATGTGACCTAGTTGTGTAGTGAGCATGCAAGAAGCAACTAATTGGTTCAAAAACTCAAAAGCTCTCGCATCAGGTTCAGTGGTCCAATAGGTAGGACGGCCGACGTGTTGGCCCGGAAAGCCATTGGAAACACGGGTTCGAACTCCGCCTGAACCATATTTTTTTTTTAATAAACTGATTATTATCCTATTGTCTACCATTATTTAATTTATGATTTCTCATGTAATATTTTTCTTGTTGGTGTGCAATAAAGTATTGTTGTATTGTATTGTATTATAAGATTTTATAAAATCTTTTTATCGAACTATTTTTTATGTGGAAATACCTGATTTTCATTTTATAATTATGACGCAGAGCTAAAAGCTAACAGCTCCGTTGGGAGAGCACTACGCCGGAAACGTAGGGTCGCAGATCCGAGTCCTGCTTACATTGCAGTAAATCGCATTTCACTTTTCTTTCATAATTTACCTGTGTCAATATTTACATATTTTTTAATATCAGACAACCTCACACAAATCGATCTAGTCCCAAATTAAGCTCAAGAAGGCTTGTGTTATGGGTACTAGACGACGATATACATACTTATATAGATAAATATATACTTATTACATACATAGAACAACCATGACCCAAGCACAAATATTCGAGGTCATCACACACATTTGCCCAGGCCGGGATTCGAATCCGGGACCGCCGGCTCAGTAGGCAGGTAGGTCTCTACAAACCGAGGCAACCGCGTCGTCTATAAAGTATTTATAAACTAATTATTGCTGCACTGAGTGGCACTAACAAGTTAAGACTTGGTGATTACACATGTTATTTGTACTTTCCCAACATGACTCGCCATTAAAAAAATTGCATACCTACGAGTAAAATTAATTTTCAATACAGAAAATGTCATTACCGTAAGGAACAGTGCCGATCTTGAAAGTAGAAATAGAAATACAGTGGCAAAATCTGAAATACATATTATGCCTATGTGTATATATAAAACGTTGAATTGAAACCTGTATATCTTTATACAAGGCCTTAATTAAGCTAGATATGACCTTGACTTGTAGTGTCTGCGGTCTGTGTAGAATGTAGGGTGTTATTACTGGAATACACAAGCATATTAATGACTTAAGTCTAGTTTAGATTTAAAGCTGGTTTATACGTATTAAGTTGTTACGTATTTGATGTAATTCAACATTATTAAGATAAGTTAATGTATTCAGGAGGTTTTACCCTGAACAGAGCCTGTTAAGCCGCAAGAGAACCAAGGTACTTACTACTATGTATATATTATAAATCATATTTTTTTTTTATTTGTAACTTAGATTTTTTTTATATGTAAGGGAGCGAGCTATGCTCGGACTTTCCTTGCGGGATCGAATCCAAAATGATGAGAAACGCAAGAGAACCAAGGTTGTAGATACAGCTCAGACAGTCGCCAAACTTAAGTGGCAGTGGGCGGGGATATTGCTCGTAGAACCGATGGCCGTTGGGGCAGAAAGTTTCTTGAGTGGCGACCGCGGACCGGAAGATGCAGCGTGGGAACGCCCCCAACAAGGTGGACCAACGACCTGGTTAGGATCGCGGACAGAATTTGGATGAGGGCGGCGCAAGACTGATCGTTGTGGAGAACTTTGAAAAAGGCCTTTTTCCAGCAGTGGACGTCTATCGTCTAATAATTATGATGAGCCTGTTAAGGGCCTTACGTAGCATGAAACAAATTATTTGTCAATTAAATTGTAACGTAAGTACTTGCTAACCTTAGGTAAAAAAACTTACTAATATACTATGCACGTTATTATGTCCGACATAAAGATTCATTGATTTGTCCTACAATTGACGTTTATGCAAAAATAAAGTCGGCAATAAGCTTGTTTAAAGGTATTTTTAACATTGAAAATGTTCAAGACAATCGGTATTATGACTGTACCTAGTCAGTACATTTATGAAAATATTATTTATGTTAGGAAAAACCTTAGATTATTCCGTAAAAGATGTGTGTGATACACGATTTTAACACTAGAAATACGGATAAATTGTTATCAGTTAGCACTAGGTTAAGTAAGGTTCAAAAGTCATTTGTGGGGCTCTGTACCTACACGCTTTTACAATAAGTTACGCGACCATATTATTTGTCTGTCGGAAAATAAATTTAAATTAGTCATAAAGCAAACTTTGCAAAGAAAAGCCTATAACACACTAACATACGTAGCAGACAAAGACTTATGGTCGGACGACTCAACTGCAGCTCAACAAGGCATTTCCATTTTGTAAAGTTAAGTTAGGGTGTTAATTGTTTATGTAGTTAGGTTATTTGATGTAAAGTTGACCTTCAAAAAATATTCGCTTGGAAATTACTTTTAATAAAATACTTTTGACTTTGACTTTGACATTTGTTTTCCCGATCGCGTATAGTGGCCCGATTTATGAAATCGTGTCCTGTAGTTTCTCAGATTTGAGAGGTTCACAGATAGGCTATATACCGGAGAGCTTAAATATACAATTTGAATTCCCAAAATCGGTCGGCAACTTTTTGATATTTTCTAAACTTGACTTGGGTTGAGAATTTCCCAGTCACTTTTTATGAGCTCGCTATTCAAGAAATGGAAAAATAATACAGTATTGAATTAAGCTACAGTTTGAACCATCTTAGGAGATGGGCGGACCAAAAATGTAGGCAGTAGCGGGTCCCTTACGCGCGTGGTCAGAAAACAAATTTATCAAATTCTATCATTACTTTATTTCTAAACTAGGAGGTACCCTTACGTTTCCGTGGGCACAGGCGCGACAGCGGCCTATCAGTGTAACTTGGGCGTCGGTGACCTTGTAATGCCGAATCCTTATAAATATCAGACAACCTCACACAAATCGATCTAGTCCCAAATAAAGCTCAAGAAGGCTTGTGTTATGGGTACCAGACGACAATATACATACTTATATAGATAAATTTATACTTAAATACATAGAACAACCATGACCCAAGCACAAATATTCGAGTTCATCACACAAATATTTGCCCTGGCCGGGATTCGAACCTGGGACCGCCGGCTCAGTAGGCAAGCGCTTACAAACTGAGCCAACCGCGTCATCGAATTGATTTGCACGTAGTGAAATATCTGTAGTTTTTTTCATAAAATTGGGTATTTTCTCTAGTCTCTTCTATGGACCCTAAGTCCGCGATATTCCGACTCCAAATTCGATTACCTACAGCTCGCATTTATCTGATTCTGAATGTTGGGTCTGTTGTTTAAATTAGTTTAGGGTATTTACCTAAACTGGTGTATTTACTTGTTTACCTTTATGTTGAGTTGTTCTGAACCTATCGGAGACCGATAAGAGCTCGTATTCAGCTAAGATGGCTAGATAATAGCTATTATTGATAGATTTTAATCAATTCTAGCTTCTTTTCCAAAGTCGTTTCACTTTTTACAGAGTGGTCGTGATCAACTGCTTGTAGTATTCGAGGCAGATATTGTCCGCTGTATGATACTCGTATTACGCCATATTTTGCAAAGGTCCGCCCACAGCTGATTTGATCTGGTCGGTCCATTGCGTAGGTGATCTTTCACGTGATCTGCACTTTTAGCATAACTGAGACACGCGACTCTTTCTCGCGCGAGAAATATTACCTGTCTCTTTCTTCGCTGTACTGTAAGAGAGTGACAGGGGATGCTATGTCGCGCGACAAGAGTCGTGAAGCGTAGTTGTGCTAGACGGGTTAGTTCCTTCTACTTTGCCCCGGACGACGAGACGCTCTATGGAGTTAGTATTTCACCTTGAAATGCAGCCGAACATTTTGAAAATACGAGTACGTGACTGGACTAAAGCGGACAGACGCTGCTTGAAACGGACTTCTACACAGACATTGGTCCTACACGGACATTGGACATTGACCACATTTGACGACGCGTTTGGTTCGGTTTGTAGACACCTGCCTACTGAGCCGGCGGTCCCGGGTTCGAATCCCGGCCGGGGCAAATATTTGTGTGATGAACTCGAATATTGGGTCATGGTTGTTTTATGTATTTAAGTATATATTTTTCTATACAAGTATGTATATCGTCGTCTAGTACCCATAACACAAGCCTTCTTGAGCTTAATTTGGGACTAGATCGATTTGTGTGACGTTGTCCGATATTTATTTATTTATTACACATCAGACATTGGTCTGAAATTCTGACCATGATATTCCCAGCATTTGTCTCCAACATCACATTTCTGAAGCATCAGATATTTTGCTTCTCAATTCTAGCTATCAAAGACGAATCCAGTGATATTGACAAGTTTTATTTTATGGTAATATTTTCTTCGGTTTCCACGACTGTGTAAAGAAAACTATTTAAGCGGATTATATCGTGTATACTGCGCCGAGCGAAATGTGAAAAATAGGCAGTTGCCTTTAAGTATACAATGTCATCTCTAGTTGTTTAATCCATTCGAAAAATGTGTTAACAACTTCTCCGTGGAAAAATTACAAGATTATTAATATTTTACCCTAGAAAAGTAAGTAAATTTGGACGAAAACCTGTAAAATTGTAAGCAGGCATTAAGTGTTTTTTATACTTTAACAATGGAAATCTATTTAATTCTGATTTTCAGTAAAAAAAAAATAGATGAATATTTACATTACAATTTGTCCGCATCAAATATTTTAATTATTGTTTGGTATTAAAGGTCCAGATTTATCAACAAGTGCTTTTAATTTACCATATTTTTTTACTATGGCGGCCGCGCGCCGATCTAAATACGCATTCCCCGCGCTCGCTCTATGGTTCAGTCGCTAACGCTCGGCGCAGTCTTAAATTACTTGAGTCACCCTCACGTTTCTAGATACCCTTGCCTGTCAAAGGTTGACTGGTTTCAGTAACTGGGCAGTAACTGAAACGTCAGGGAGGCTCAAATAATTCATATACGCGGTATATTCCGTTTAAATAGTTTTATTTAAATTATACTTGGTATGTTTGTTACTTCTTCACGTTTACAAGGCTAGACCAAATACAAGGCTGGTCTCATAATCTAGCTAGAAATTGTTGAAGAAAATAATCTGGCCAAATAACCCTCCCATCCAGCCTTATAATCTTGGCATCCTCTCGAAAACCCTTCAAAGGGTACACTTGATCGTACTCGAGGAACCATTTTCGAAATTCATGCCAATTATAAAAATATCACTCGATAAAAACTTCGAGGATCGTAGAAATCGGGATTATTGCGAATTGGTTCGTAATAGTGGAGTGATTTATTGAGTGGTCTATTATTATATTTGAAATGATGATCATCGCTATTGGTTCTCTGTTAACTATAAGTATATACGACCAATGTATTTAATATTAACAGTTGTTTGTTCTCCCAATAAAACAATAAATAAAAACGGTTTTACTGCAGCCAAGGAATTCCGTAATTAAACATGGAATTTTGTAACATTCGCGTTTCAGATTTTTTTTATTTCGTAATTTTGGGCTCATATCAGTATCGGCCGAAAGAAGTCCTCTATAGGGCGTAATCCTCCTCATCCAACTTCCCACTATCCCGATCAAATCGTCAATCCACCATATTGGTCCACACTGCGTCTTTTGGTACGCTGTTACCGCCCTTTTTTTAAGGATCATCGGCTGTCAGGCAATTTGCCCTACTAACTGCTACCTAAGTCTGGCATGGCAACTCTCTCGGCTATATACACGACCGACAACGATATATTTCGTGGTTATCGATTCGATCAATTATGTTAAGCCCGATGGACACGTATGAGCGTTAACACACTGGCAATTTGTACGAGCAAGTAAGCTCGAGCGAGATGAAAGCGAGGCGAGCGCGCAACGATCTGTACCCTACCACGAGTTAACTGACCTAGTGACTGCGGTAACGATTTATTTTATTAGAACAAATTTCTTATCAGTAAAAATGTTATTATTGCTAAATAATAACATCGATTTCGATAATATTATTGATTCAAATTTCGAACATCTTTGAAATTTGATTTGACCTCTATTCTAATATCAGTCGAGATGACGTTTAGTTCGAAATGAATTGTCAATTTGCATCAAATTTGACAAATGTCGCACGTAAGTAAGATATCGAACGATATGATAGTTGGGGCCAACTCTAGTTTGTCTCTGAATTAAAAAAAACTATGACAGCTGCCAGAAAACTTCATTACCGCCATTACCGGGTAATATTTGTCGTAATGTGCGACTCCTGAATGCATCATGGAGACCTATGATATGTGGCTAGATAAAGTAGTGTATGTAACTGTACATAATTAGGCATTAAAACACTCGTGTGATGTTATTATGAAACTTGCCTTCGGCGCGTTTCATAAACCCACACTCGTGCTTAATACCCTTCATTATGTACAGTCACATAAACTACTATTACGTACGCAGTAGCTATTAACCCCCGTTATAGCAACTGCATCAACGATTTTTACGAGTGCTGATTACGAGTGCGTAGCAAGTTCGTTGAGGGTACAATATGGCCATTTACATTTGTGTTTAGCACTCATTTGCTCAAAGGTTAACTGGAAGAGATCCCTTAAAGGGATAAGTTCGCCTTTTTACATGCTTATTCTTTTGTAATGTGTTTTACTTGCTTTTACGTACAATAAAGTGTTTACATACATACATATGGCGTCCTCACGCCGAAATTGTTTCCCGCTTGCGGCAAATTCCCTGCTAGCGTACCTCGCCTTCAACTCGTCCGCTAATCGGTTCTATGTTTATAAGAAATTCATCGCGGCCAGGAACGACCTACTTCCCGGCCTGCAGTTACGGTATTTCATTAAGACATTACAATGCCGATCACGTCTGCCGCGGTTATTGAAGGGAAACATTGTCTCAAAGCGCCCTTTTTCCCGGCTCGTTTTGAGCTCACACGGTTGAATTATTCATGTTATGCAGCAGATTAATGGTGGAGGCAATTATCATTGATTTATTCAATCGTTGATATGATAATGGCGTTATGATTTGTTTTAGGTAAAATGTCGTTTATCTCTAGTAATTTAGCAAAAAATTATAGCGCTGCGCTTCACGAATTACCTGACGCACCATCGCGCATTTTTCCAGGTTTCCACTAACCACCCACGACTAACAGCACTGCGAAGTCCGCTTCGGGGCCTCGTAAACGCTTGCGTCTGTGTGTGTGCTGTTTCGACCGTTTGTACGTAGTTTCCATACTTATTATATCTACCATGGAGGCGCCCTGGGCGAGTTATTCATTGTTTGACTATGTGGCGTCTTAGGCACCCTAGTCCTGCACCATAATTAAAGAAAGGCCCTAGGAGCCAGCGCCCCGGGCGGCCGCCCCGGTTGACCGCCCCTAAAGGGTGGGAGGGTGGTTTGTTGTCGTTTGTCGTATGCCCTAGTGTAGCACTTGCTATAATATTAACATCCCAAATGTACTTAACGGTTTACACTCACGCGAAATTGTCAGGAACGGGCCGACATGTTTCGAACTCGTAAGGAGCTCTTCATCAAGGACTGCTACCCGTACAGCTTCGCGGCAAATTGTTACGAGTTCGAAACATGTCGGGCCGTTTTATTATTATTATTTTTTTTTTATGTATTAGGGGGCAAACGAGCAAACGTATCGCCTGATGGAAAGCGATTACCGTCGCCCATAAACACCTGCAACACCAGAGGTGTCACAAGTGCTTGCCTACCCGGAGGACGAAGATAGGATGCCTCTATGCTAGTAATTTCACCGGCTATCTTACCCCCACACCGGAACACAACAATGCGAACATTGCTGTTTGGCGGTGGGTTAGCAGGCAAGACGGTACCCCGTACCTGACATTTCCCATAAGTCAATTCTCTCTTTTTAAGTGGTCTGTGGCTCTTTAGCAATAAAAACGCCTGTTGCTACTGTACTGTTTGTTATATTATTTCTTTGTTGTATCCTTTTGGAAAGAAATGAGATTAGATGAAATGAAATGAAATGAAATTAAATTATTTGCTTTAGATAATTATGGTACAGATAAGTAAAAGCCCTAATAACATATCTAACCAGCAATGCTGGCAAGCACAAACATACAACAAAATCTATAGCTATAAATTTTTTACAAAATAAATACCATGTCAAATTAAATATTATCGAAATAGTATACACTTTAAACACACACACAATATAACTCAATTTTACATATAATAAAATGACGTTCATTCATTTCTTAAAATAATCTCTAACCGAATGAAATGAGTATTTTTTTACCAATTTAATAATTTCGTTTTAAATGTCTGCAATTTAAGATTCTTGCAATAGCTTTTTAAATATAAGGGTAGGTTTTTTCATGGCGATCACCAAAAAATTTCCGAAGTTTAATTTATCCAAAACCCAATATTCCGAACTTTCAAAATTCCGAATGTGAAATAACGTGAAACGATCATTTTTGCTATAGATCATAATATGTTACATAATTATTATAATAAGGTTAGGTTAGGGTTATAATGATAACCTAAAAAAAAAAAAATATCAGAACATGCTTTTCGGAATTATGAAAATTCAGAATGATGCATTCGGACAGATGAAACTTCGAAGTATTGTAGTGTATCATGTAGTGAAAGAAGCACCAATTAGGCAAAAGCTGCAAGCTAACCGACTTCATGGTATGGGCACGTGATGCGAAAAGAGGAAAGCCACGTAACCAGAAAAGCGTTAAAAGGCCTTATTCCTTTTAAAATGCTGGTTGGTTTAGACATTTTTCTCTATGATCAAACATTTTGCTTAACATGTTATTGATGGTACTACCTAGAACACGGCTATAGCAATTTATTGGTATTTGAATTTTTCATTAATAATTTTTTATTCAAAAACTACTCTTAATTGACGAAATTCACGCGGAAAATTTATTTTTTCCACTTATTTTCGATTGCACGCAATGAAAGCTTGAAATAGCTATGTTACTACCTAGAACTCGGGGAAAATTATTTTTCACTTCAAAAATTTGGTTGGAATTAGGTATCAATATATTTGTCATAATAAGAAAAAAAAAATTGAATTTTGCCTCTTAAGCATGAATGTGGACGGATATAGAAGAGGAAGGCCAAAGATATTGATTGTGAGAAAGATGACAGGAATAAGAAGGAAGTAAACGACGAGATGATAAGTAATAGGGAAAAATGGAGAAAGAAAATATTCTACGCCGACCCCATATGAATGGGATGAGGGAAAGTGAATGATGATGCGTTCCAAAATCATCAAGTCTCTCAAGAAGCTTGTTCTGTACCGATATTACGTTCCCCGTATGAAACCACGGCGTATTAGTGTAACATTCCAGCTCAGATTGGTTTCACGTCGCACTAATTCAACAAACCTATATTGCCTCACAAGCTTTTAGAGATGGGAAACGGCGTATTTTAATCGCAGTGACTGTCGTTTCAGCTCTAGTAATATCACTTTAAAATGCTTAATCCCTAATCATAAGTAATAGGTAACCATTTATGCATAGGCATAGAATATGTTATGGTACAAGCACGATATGGTAAGAACCATAGTGTTAGGTATTATAGTATTAATATAATTAACCATTGAATTGTTATTATCACAGCACCGTAATTTGTGATTATTCATCATCATTATTTCATTATTTCGTTATTTTGATTATTTTAAAAATGACTTTTAGAAGTAGTGATTTGATAGTTCTACATAGTGACTACAGTAAGAAAAAATAATAATGAAGTAGGAGCAGAAAGCATAGTGATTTTGTAACAATTTTCGGTTTAAAGAAGGAACATCAAGAAGTGTCACTGTAACTAGTCATAGATGACAGAATATAGTGATACTTTTTGATCCCTCTCACTGTAACTAGTCATAGATGACAGAATATAGTGATACTTTTTGATGCCAGTCACTGTGACTTTTCCATACCTACCTACCTCTAGAAACCTTGCAATATTGAAGTTACTATAATACCTATTCATACATACCCATATGAATATCTGGATGCTCTTGTTAACTAGGTACTTGCAACCTTAATTCATAGTCGTTAATTTGACGACGCGGTTAGCGCAGCTTGTGCAACTGACTACTGAGCTGGGTTCTGAGTTAGAATTCCGGCAAGGACCTATATTTCTGTGAAGAACTCGGGTATTTGTTCCTTAAACATGCATGAGTATGCCCCGATTTTTGAAATTGTGTCATTTTGCCGTAGTTTCGCAGATATGAGAGGTACGCGGATAGGCCATATGTCATAATGTGCGTCTGCCAGAGAGCTTCAAAGCGCAATTTCAGTTCCCAAAATCGGTCGGTAACTTTCTGAGATTCTCTAAAATTTTACAAAATTTTAAAGAAATTTCGCTGGTTTGGATCGAGAATATCCCAATAACTTTTTTTAAGCTCGTTATTCAAGAAAGGGAAGACAAATATATCTCAGGATTGAATTAAGCTACAGTTTGAACCATCTTAGGAGGCGGGTGGAGTTCAGTTTGCGCTCCGTTCACTTATTTTTAAATTACATTTTCAATCCTTGGACTGTTGCGCGTAGTGTGAGATCTGAAGATTGAATTTTAAGCATGACTTGAACTGAATCAGGGCTGTTTAGGTCACTACAATTGAGTTGGAATTTGTGTAGGAGTATAATCCGATAATGGAATTTTTGTCTCCGCAACACAAGAGTGATCCGACGGTAAATATTTCACTGTTTAAATAGCTACTAGTAGTTTTGATACATATGTAAACATTGGGCTCTCGTTTTACGATCAAAACGGATAAAGGTATTAGCCCCAACTTCAAATAAATGCAATCAACATCTTCTTACTAATTGTAAGTTACTTCATTAGCGAATCCAATGAACATTAACACTAAAGATACCAGACCTATTATTATCAATCCAATCTGAAAATGTATGGATAAAAAAGACAACACTACTTACGAATCATGAAAAAACGCCCAATATCTCTTAAGTTATTAAAATAGCAAATCCAATTTACATCAACACAAGATCACCGTATCAATTTCATAAGGCCCCGCGCACACGTGCGACGTATCCGCACTAAGTAACATAATTTCCGCCCGCTTTGATATTCTGGAATTAAAATAGCTCCGCGTATATGGAATTCAGCGGACGCAGTTGCTGGAATTTCGAGATCGGAAATTTTGTTTGACGACTTTGCCGTGAACGGAAATTTGGCGGTAATTCGTGGTTTAATTAGTCATCGCGATGAAGGCTCGAAGTAATTTACGTGAATATTTTATTATGTTGAACTAGCTTTTTACCGTGGCGTTGCTTTCGTTGAAACATACGGGAACCATGCTATTTTCGGGGAAAAAGTATTCTGTGTTTAGTTAGGGTATCAAATATCTTTGTTCCACATTTCATGCATATCACATCCAGCCATTGGGGCGTGAAGAAGTAAAAAAAAACACACAAACATATACGCACACACAACTTTGGCTTTTGTCGTATTCGGGGTTTGTTAAAACCAGAACAGTGTGAGAAGACCTTCAACAAAGTGGGCCGACAGTCAGGATTGTGGGAATCTGTTACACTATAATTCGGGTTAAACATGACTGCCAAATTATCTTAGTAGTCCATCGATAGGCAAACTATCCGATCGATGGGATCCGAGTGATCAGTTAGTCATTACATCGTCCGATAATATCATTTTGTTATCAGACTAGTACCCAGTACTAGAGATGTGCCGTTCTCAAGACCGTTTTCCAATTTGTATGAGAAATATTCTCAAGAACGTCACCTCTACCCAGTACAAAAGACAACCACACAGACATTGTATCGAAATTCACACTCCCCTCGGCTAAGAAACACAATTTGGTGAAAGGTGTACATACACCCTAACACCAGGTGCCGCCATCATTGAATATGTAGATTCCGCGTGTTCAGAGGAATTGTTTCGCTCAGCCGAGAGTATTCTTATCCCGAACTATGACAGATTGTGGCTGTGACGTTGAGACACTCTAGGGGTAGGGCCGACAAGATCGTTTGGAGTCAGGGTTGGCTAAAAAGTTTTGTGACAAAGGTAGGCCTAGAATAACATTTATATGCGTGTGCGCATAAGTTTTTGGCAAAAATTTGATTTTTGTGACAAGTTTTTATAGCCGACTGTACTTTTCTTTAAACATCCATCAATTTCTCAATGGGACGATTCTAAAGACCCCAAACTCAATAGGATTGCTTTATCTATTACAGAGTTTCTAAGGCCACCTTCCGATTCCATCATCGGGCCAGCCCTGTGGACCATATTATTATGTTGTCATCAAATTTAAATAGAAATTTCAGCTCAATGGGTTCAAGATATCTGTTTCAAAATAGAGTTGCAAGTTTCCACCCCAACAAACGTAGTTAATATAGTCTATCCGGAATTCTAAGATCAAGTTATGTCAAATTAGCACAAGTGAAAAACGACCTAAAATTGAATTGTATACGGTTGTGTGTAACTTGTGCCAAAGTTACTTGATTTGATCTTAGAGATCTGACAGACAGTAATATATAATCCGTACAATTGTAAATCTTCTACTTACTAATCTAAATAAATGATGCGATTGTTTTTTTTCTATTTGGACCGCAATTAGTTTTTTTAGTCAACTCATGCCACGTAAGGATAAAGCCAGACGAGTGTAATTTGAGTAGCGTAATTTCGGTCGCGCCATACCTAGTGTAACGTGATCACGACGTGACCTGATGTCTGACGCGACCGAAATTACGCGACTCAAATTACGCTCGTCTGGCTTCACCCTAATGTATACTGTGAAGGTCGTACCTTCACTGTCGGTGCCTGGCCACTGATTTAAGAAATAAGATTGTTTGAAATTCAGAATGGACGAATGACGTCCGTCAATAATTGTAGAAATTGAAAAAAATATGAATCATTCTTTATCTAGCCTTCGGGCAATAAAGTAATTTAACGAAGTACCTCTGCTCTATTTATCTCCATCTGAGCTCCCCCTTTGACAAGTGGCGGAGATTTTCACTTACGTACTGAAAGCTTACGCTTTGCATAGGAGCCGGACAGGAGCGAAGCGTACCGTCTATACGCGCATGAAGCACAACGAAAAATAAGTGCATGTATTGCAATTACGAGCTGCCAATATACGAGTGACGATATAGTATAAAGAATAAGCGCACAAGAAGAAAAAGCGCACGTATTACAATTGCGGTTTGTATAGGAGCCGTACAGAAGCGAAGGTGACAAAGGATCGGGTGATATTAAGCGATAATCAGTCTATCAATCATTGAAATTATTAATCACCCATTTTTCATTTCGTGCGATTTTAATCTGTTTGTGCATTTGATTTGTTTGAATTCCATACGAGAATGGAGACGAGTACTTTTAGTGGCTTTTCCGACGTTGGAGATTTTTAATTAATGGCCCAAGTGAGAAAATACGAATAAAATAATCACAAATGGCGGTTGCGGTTTAATTGTTCGGGACCCGCATTACACAATAGTATCAGACATCGTTTTAGGATGTTATTTTAAAGTTAAACAACGAATTCCCGTCGAGCCAAGAAATCATGTACAAGGATGTTATCATCGACGGCAAAAGTCGCAAGAATCATCATTAATTCGTTTCTTTACGCTTGAAGCACACGTTGTTGACATCAGACAAGCAATTGTCAGTGAAAATATGGAATTTTACCAGAGAGAAACATTCAGTTTCAGTGTTGTCAAAAGATGTAACAAATGTTCTTAAAGAGTGGAAGCCTTCAAGTTCAGCCATTATCACTAATTATACAATATGTTGCTAGTAAAGTTTTATTTGATTAATATGTGCTGTGCCGGACCAAGTGCTCGTCAAGAAGATGCAACATCGGGAACAGCAAGCCTGTACGAGGATGGCCGATCAAGCGCCGACGAACGCCATGGACACCGTGAACGCTGTCCAAGACGCAACGCTTCTATCAGGCAATAATGATCCATAATAATTTGTAGAATATATGTTTATTAGGATGTAAATAATTGTCTCCAAGGAATTATGTGGTACAAAGACTCACTCCTAATGGTCGTGCCAAGAATGTAATAATTCATGTTAACAGATTAAAGAGATTCTTTAATCGTTAATTCTAATTTATATAAAACAGTTCTATATTTCTAGGGTGTAAATAATAACACAATTATTTTTCAGCAATTTTTAATTCAGGCTGACTGTACAAGGATGCAGTTGTGTTTGTTGCATTTGCAAGTGTCACTGTTGTAAATATAATTACATTTCTTTCCACTATATATTAGCTGCATTTTTAAGATATTACTATAGGAAGTTCAATTTTTAATTTCTTGCACTATAAATTATTGCACTTTGAATTTATTGCATTTTCAATACCTTTTACTTGAAATAATTTTAACTTATTGCTTCCTCAGACCTCCAATATTTATTTATAATACTTTATTTCCAGCATTTTAATTTGTGTTTACTAATTTGATTTTCTTTTTCATGTAATTCGACACTGCAAGGGCCATAGCTGTCCCAGTTCCTTGGGATTTCAGCTGCTGGTGTGTTTGAATGCCTCGCGCATTCATCCTCCAGAGGCGGCAGGGTCATGAGGTCTTGGCCAAGGACTTCATGCAGCCTGCATCGGGCCGACTGCAGACTGAAGATTTTTATTTTATTGATGTATTAATATATATTATAATTAATTTTAATTATTAATTCGAAATAGGTAGGATTTTTAATAAAATTAATTTTCGTTTTGTGTTAATTGATTTTCCGACAGTGAAATAACATTTGACATGTCATTATGACGTGTACTGCTATCGTCTTTGGTCGTGAAATCAATTAAAAGGTAACAGTTTTATTTCTATTGGTACAAGTACTTGGAATAAATTACAAAAATTTATTCCAGGTATTTATTTAGAATTGGTACGGATAGCTGGACTAAAGATAATACTTTAGTCCAGGTATCTATTTAGGATAAAAGGTATAGTAATTTAAGGTACAGATTTCTGGGGCATATTTAATATATATGCGCCAGGATTCTAATATAAAGCTAGTGGTAGACGGGTATCACTATTTGTTAGTCCTGTATGGATGTTTGAAGCGAGTGTCATAGACAATGTTTTCAAGCATCTAATATAAGGGCAGTGATATTCCGTGGTACAACTGTTTGGGGCATGCGACGTGTGTCATATGTCATACTCCAGGCAGTTAAGGTTAGAACATTCGTGATAATTAAGTCGAGTGTTGTGCCGGTGTTACACCAGGCGATTGAATTACTAAAGCCTGTCATTTTAAATTTTGTATCGAATGGTCTATGCTTTAATATATTAAGTCAGATGACTTTTGGGGATTAGTGAAGTTGGTGCCTTGCCTTTTTAGCAGGTTTTTGTCAAGGCGAAGCCAGTGTCAGTCAACATGTCAGATTACGTAACATGCCATAGGCTAGTGTCTGCTCATGTCCTGACCCTGGTTATCTCTTAGCAAGAGACCATCTGGGTATGAATGTATGGGTATCCCTGCATAGGTAGGGACCTCTTATATGTTAGGCAGGAGTAGTTTTGTCTAGTGTTTATATAGTAAGACGAATGTCCCTCGTTTACCCCGAGACGGCGGGAAATGTGAAGGTCGTACCTTCACTGTCGGTGCCTGGCCACTGATTTAAGAAATAAGATTGTTTGAAATTCAGAATGGACGAATGACGTCCGTCAATAATTGTAGAAATTGTAAAAAATATGAATCATTCTTTATCTAGCCTTCGGGCAATAAAGTAATTTAACGAAGTACCTCTGCTCTATTTATCTCCATCTGAGCTCCCCCTTGACAATACACCCTTCACCAGGCACCGCTATTGTTGAATATGTAGATTCAGAGGAACTTCTTCGCTCAGCCGAGTATTCTTACATCGAATTATGACGGATTCTTGATATCGAGGCAGAACGTATGTAAAATTCTATTAGATTTACTCGGTGCCTGCGGCGTGGAAAATCCGTGTGATCACTGACAAAAAATCGTGTATAATTGGGGAAATCGGAGCTTCGGGGACATAAGCAAGAATTAATTGATTAATAGGAGGCTCCAACATTGGCTGTTTAGAATAATCTATAACCAAATAAACTATTTTTCATTTACATTTTTATTTTTTTTTTTCAAAACAAATGTTTGAAATTTTCAAAAACTGAATATGTAATAAGCCCCATTTTCTTGTTTGTCTGTCCCACTAAAATAGTAATCTCATCAGTATGTTATGCTCTCATAACCCAACTACACTCGAATAAAAAAAAAAACCGCTAATATGATCAAACTTCAAGAGTTCCATTGTTTACGCCAAGTACCACTGCTTCCGATTCAGAAAACAAAAGTAATTCGTAGTGTTAGTTGGTAATGTTGTTGGTATCGTACAATGTGTCCTAGTCGCCTTTTGCATCCCCTTCTCACTATGTGATTTTTAGAATCAACTTCAATACCCAAATGTTATCTGGAAGAGATCGCTCTTTAGCAATAGGACCGTCCCTTATCCACTCGTTTTTTAATTTGTTTGTATTTGATTTCTTGTGTTTTATTGTATTGTATTGTATCATATCGTATCATCATATCGTATCATATCGTATGGCATTGAATTGCATTGCGTTGCATTGCATTGTAATATTTTATTGTATTGTATTGTAGTTCGTCTACGTGGTGCTTTACTTCACTCCCTCTAATATTTTTGCTCAGAACCCAGGCTCTCTCCATCGCGTTCACGCGTCACGTCAGTCGTCTCATCACTTGTGACCTTCATGACCTTGAGTCGGAATGTTGAGGCACCCCTTACTACCGCAGTAACACGAAACGACCAGTAGTACCTATTCGAAGAATTGTCAGAAAGGCCCGACATGTTTCGAGCTCATATACTCACAACCCACTGCCACACTGTAGTGCTGAGTTGCGATGCAGCACAGATAGCTGTCCCTAATGAAGAGCTCCATATGAGTTCGAAAAATGACGAATCGTTCTTGACAATTTACCTGAGTTAAAACCGTTTTTATTATCATCAATGTCTTACGATAGTTTTAATAATATTACTTGAAGAATTCGTTGAAGCAGCCAAGATAGCTTCTTTTCAATTTAATATCTTTAACACACACCTTCAAGGATACTTCCGTAAGTGTGCACTAGGATTGCATGAACTGATTCCACCTTCTCTATTTCGACATCACAATACTCAACGCGGACTTGGATTCCACCTTTATGTTGTCGATATACCACTGATTCGTACGAAACAGTTTGCGTCTACTTTTCTAATCAGAACAGCAAAAGAGTGGAGCTCTCTAATCTTCCTGCGCTCATTTTTCTTGAAAAATATAACTTGGATCTCTTCAAGTCACGAATGAATAGGCATGCCTGATTGTCACTTAACATCTGGTGCTATCGAGGCCAAATGCTTGACTATCGTAAAAAAATAACAAACAATATTGACAGAATGTATAAAATAATAAGGATCAGTTAAATGTAGGTTACCGTTGCCAATTTGAATAAAACTCAATACTCTGGATTAAACTCTTTTCCTGCTTGAAAATGGCCGTCTCAAGGTCATAAGCATACCTTTTCGCCGAACAATTAAAACTTAAGTCTTGAGTAAGCAAGCGTTTACCACTACGAACAGAAAATATTGAAGTAAAATCCTACTTAAATACCCTTAGTAAACAGTTATTGATTGTGATGGTAAGCCTGATTGATATAGATTCAATGATTGTTGAGAAACCAGTTTTGATAAGGAACTAATATGTATTTAAATCAAACGATTTAAATCGCGTATAATATTAATTATTTTAGCGTTAGTGATGTTTTGGTATCTTTTCAGTTACCGTTGACAAACGCGGTAGCAAGTTTAAATAGTTTTATTTAAATATGTGTGACAGTCGCAGAAACCGACGAAAATATTACTGATGTTTAGTTTAGAAATCCTTTTTGAACGATTATATTCAAATACTCCGATTTTTTCTAGCAGTGCACGAAAAATCTTATGTTATGATGTATTATCTCACATTACTCACTCCGTTACTGTCATCCAATTTATCCTGCGCTTTCTTGTAACCAGTACGTTTTACTGCCAAAAAATTCAGCTGAAAAGGTTTTTCAGAAATAAATATGTGTGCTGTATCCCCGTTACACGGCAGTCCCTTAAAATAATAAAGGCAGGAGAAATTCTCTCTCGCCGGCGTTTTTTTGCATTATTCATTGTAATAAATTGGCACTACAGTGAAGGTACTGTAGCAGAGATATGCCCAAGGAAACCTTATGGTTTTGCCAGTAATAATATTTTTCTTTTAGTTATTGTAGTCTTGTTTCTTTAATTTAATACCTAGATGGAAAATAATCTTGATGAAAAGACAAAATAACAAACCGTTGTTTAACGTAATTGAGCTGCTTTTATCAAATCTGCTTGAAGCTGTAATATATATAAAGCAGTTTTAGTAAGAACATCAAATCAAATTTCTTACTTAACTTGAAATAAAAAAAAACAGAAATGTATGTTAACTAAATTCAAAAAGAAGAATGTAGTAAAGAAAGCTGTTATTCCACTGATATGGGGTATTGCATTATTGTTAAGGAAATTAGATAGTTAAACCGTCGGATTTCTAGTATACCTAGTATTACCCAAGTTGTTAGAACTGGATAACGTCTTTATACTAGTTCATCTACATCAAGCTTGAGCTTTCTTCTACAAGAGGTTCTATGAATCGATTTAACTTTATAATTGGTCTTGTTCCAAACAAACAAACTTGTTTCTTTGAACTTTGAGACCAGTAATAAGTACCTAGATTGACGTTACCTTATTAAGAAAGATAATTATTGTATTAAGTGTAATTATTTTCAATGTTGAGCGGTTTCTTTATTGAAAAGCAACGCTTTAACAAGACCAAGAGTGATTATTTATCAAACCGCAATTAGAATAGGATTGCATTTTTAAATCCATATGAACGGGTTTACTCACTTCATTTAAGAGTATTATTCACTCCAAAAAGTTGGTTGAAATTATCAATATAGGGTAAACTTACCAGTAACTGGCCACTTAAGCCCTTTGGCCAGTTCGTGATAAAAAAAATATGGAAATAGGTATTTGTCATATTATGAAAAAAATAAATTTTAAAAGGACTTTTGGACTTTAAGAGGCAGTCGAAATATTGCTCGACATGTTTTGAATAGGTATGCGATTCATCAATTATCAGGAGCTCCGATCATCCGCTCTCTTTGAAGGATTGGATAATTATGACAGTTATTTCATGCATCAAATACGTATATGATATTATGACAGTTGCTTCAATCCTATTCTGATTGTGGTTTGAATTGTTAAACTACGTATTAACGTGTGGTGTCTAAAATAAGTGAAACGACAATCTTCCTTTCGAGATAACATAAGCAGGAGTTGATTTCATAATTTTCGTAGCTTTTGGAATGCCACTTAAAAAAAGAATTCATTCAATATTTGTTCATTCTTTAAAGTTGATAAATAGTATTTAACTAATTACACCTCACGCTCATTTTAGTTATGTATATTTTTCTAACGCTTCCCACTTTATAAGTGCCGGTTGATCCGCGCATCGCACGAGCGCAGCTTGAGTGTTCAAGTACATTGTAAAATAAAATAATTGATAGCAAGTGCGTGATCGTGCGGCGTATGGGATGCGGGACTCGAACGAGTAAATATGTTGTGAGCAACTTAAATTTAAGTTCTCATTTTATGTGAATGTATTCTTATGAGAATAAATTGCGAGCGCCTTCGAACTTGTTCGTAGCGTGAAACCAAAATTATAAACACCCTTTTAAATAAACATTTTCTCGCTCTGCCTATTTGTGGACTAATACCACCGTTCGCAAACAAGCTGAACAAAAACACAACTATACAAGTATTGCTATTTTTCAAGGAGGCTAGTGCTTTGAGTTGCAGCGAACAAACAATATCGAATAACCGGTAAACCTAGTGAATCCAAAAGATTTTACTTTATCATCTAGCTGAGCTGACTCAGATTATATTGTCAGTGCCTTAAGACTCAAATTGGACCGTATTTGTGTAACTTAATGCACTTTGTGCAAAAGTGCTATAACACGGCTAGGTAGCAAAAAGGAAACCATTTTCTGTCCAATTGCTTGCCACTAGCTTTCTATGGAATATTCTGGAATGTTATTTGGAATTGCGTTAACGACTTGATTAATGGAGTAAATCAATGAAATGGGGGAAAACGTAAACAATTGAATGTGTATGATTGTCCACCCTTGGATATTGATTGGTAATTTTTGGATATCGACATACAACGAGAAGAAAAAGGAGCTCATGATAAAACTTTGATCAGTCCATATTTCACGTTATAAGCAGGTAAAGAAAATCTCAAGAAATCATAAATAAGCACACAATCGTAATTATTCCAGAGATGATTACATTATTACGACATCCATTATTCAGAATGGCTAAGTAGTCTGAAAATCGAAATTCTAAGTTTGTACCGTGGCATTCCTCTCCTTCGCATCTCGAATAATATTTGAACGAGTGGGACGGCACGATACGAAGTTCGAATTTTGAACATTGGAGAAACCTTCAGCAAGTTCGTGATCAATCATGATAATTGTGACACATTAAGATATAAAGTCAACTAAATGTTTTTTCTCATTAGTCATTAGAAATGATAATTTTATTCCTTTTTTTGTGTGCTTTGTTTACTCAACAGATAACCCGTTTGGTACCGATGACCGTGGTGTCAAAACTTATATTTTATTTGCGTAAAATAACGTAGTCAGTAAAATGAGAGAAAAAACTCAAATTTATTACATGATTACTCTCTTCTTTACGTGAATAAGTAGTTCCTGAAAATCCTAGAGAGAAAGTAGTCGTAAAGATACCGAGTGAATTGCTTGTTTTTTTGTGATTTATGCCGGGAAAGACTATTAGGGTTATCTCAACTTAGGTAATGATGAGAAAACTTTTCTGTTTGCGGTCGAAATTAGCTTCGGGTAGTCTAGACCAGAAATGCCTCAAGATATCTCACAGTCTGAATTGTCATTGGATTTCTGAGTTATCTAGTCAATTTACGTCTTCACAATATAACTATTTAATTATCAAATATGAGATCTACTTCACTGAAATCTGTAGCTGCAAAAAAAAGATTTAATTAAAATAAGAGATTGTTACATTAACTTTTGTATGTATATATGTATGTGCACACTTTTGCTTCTTCGTAACATTGTAGCTCTCATGTGTAGGCTAACATAACTGAGTGAATTATTAGCCCTCTTTAATGAACATTAGGTTATCTTATTCAAAGATCATTAACACTGTTAAAATCAAGATCTCAACTGCTAATTAAATATCACTTTTCTATATTTTGAAACTTCGTACCTAACTAACAATTTTAGACATTAGGTAACGCAAAACTCTCTCTCTCTTCCCGACTATGTATCCCACATGGTGGTGGGGTCAGTCTTCCTTATCTTCCTCCTCCACTTCGCCCTATCCCTGATGTCGCACTCTTTTAAAAGAAACATCGCATTATTTTATGTCTGTCAGCAACACAATTTTCCAGGTGGTCTTAGGTCTCCCTCTAGATCGTTGCCGACGTAATCGGGTGGCCTCCTTTTGACATGTCCATACAACCTCATCCTGCTTTCCTGCAGCTTATCGGCGATGTCACGGACTCCCAGGCTACCTCGCACATATTCATTGCGGATCTTGTCCAGCCTGGTAATTCCGCACATCCACCTTAGCATCTTCATCCCTGCAACATGGATGGCATGGACATGCCCCTGTGTTAATGCCCAGGTTTCACTGCCGTACATAAGTACGCAAAACTAAAGTGTAATAAAATCTCGCAGTCGCGTACTTACGACCAAACAGTAAGTACGAAACTAGAAAAGGCCTAAACCCTTAAACAACAAATTTTGTTAAAATTTCGCCACGTCACGGACAATAAAACGTTCACACGCATAATACACCCGGCATTCGGCAACATTCCCCGTTTCTATAAAAATTCCACACCTTGGCCTTTTACGTCCGTTTTTACACGCACACCCTTTGCGGACGTTTTAAGTTGTTCACCAGAAATTCCCTTTATGTAGTGTTTCCTTTACTTCATAGTGTCCTATACTAAAACCCTGTACCTAACATTTATGGTATACTAGAAGATTGTGAAACTCGCTCGCAAAAAATGCAAACGCTATTTCTCTCTTTCAGTTAAGCAAATAGTGTTAATATTACTAGCCTCGAATATTCAGTAAGGTATCACAATAATTTTCCAAAATTCATATTTTGAAATTGATATTTCTTCAATTCTTGACTCGATTTACCAAACAAGTTGCTTTGCTTAATTTAATAAATATCATAGAATATTATATTTTCCAAAATGAAATGATGCCTTTACACGGTTTTATTATTATGTTGCCAAATTTTATGTGGCATGGCACAATACCAAATAAAATTGCGTAAGTTTGAGGCAGTCCAGATACTATAACACATAAAATTACAGCTTTTTTATGGCGTGTTGCGTTCACGTAACTTTGCTACGTACGTAGATATAAAATGGTGCACACAGCGAGGGACCTTTTTGTTGTATGGATTTAGTGTTAATTCAACAACTACTAATATTTGTTTATTTAACTTCATGTTCTCGTATGTAAATCTTGCTTCACTTCGATTAAGTCTGATTCTCGTTTTTAACTTCAATAATTAATATACAATAAATTGTATAACTATGTGATTTTTAAGGAGTTCATTCACTCTGTAAAGTTATGAACACCTTTTTTATATGATTTTGCCTACCAATACCAAATCTCTTGACTACTAATTACAATATCTTATTTTCGCTTTCTCTCATTACATGGCGTTTTTATTAAGAATGCTTCTGCCTTCCTACCAAATTTCAATTTCAGGCAATCGTAATGTTTATGAATGATTTGCACAGATGCTTCATAATTACACAATCAGTTGAAGCTGATACCTGTTACTTCTAAAAATGAGAATCCATAAGATTTATTGGTACATCAAGACTACAATTTACTTGATGGGTGAGAGTTTCACTCTTATTCGTGGATTTCTATCCAATTTAAACCCTGTTCGGTCAAATGTTAATTGGGCAGGTAGAATTACACATTATACCTAGTTTTAAACATAAAACCCCGTGAGACCTAAACATAAAAAAAGCCCAGGATCTCTGGCGCTTGTCTCATAAATACTCCGTTTGAGTTCGAAACATGTCGAGCGAGATTCAAATTTATTGACGTGAGCGTCTACGTCTACTTGTCCACAGTAACAGTATCCCTCGGTGAATGCACCGGTAGTCAAACATTGATGTTTCCGAGTATTCCAAATAACGGTAACCCCCTACAAGCTTCAAACTGTTACATCGGCAGGACTTAACCTGCCCTATGTATGTGCACATAAACCCGTTTGAAAAGGGACGATTTCACGGAACAGTGATGGAAACAACTTTTATATCGTTAAGGGAGACTGCTGAGGATAGAACCGGGCAGGACATCAGCATGTTTTGCAAGTTTTTACTCATTTTATACAATTGTATTGTAAGCAAATTTTAAAATTGTTAATCAGTTTAATACGACTTCTATACAAACTGTCGAGTTTAACAACATGAAACACTTTTTTATAAATCTTTATGAATACGACCTTTGACACTAAAACTTATCCAAAATCTCGACAGTGTACGTTTTCTTTGACGATGTGCTCTTTTCAAAGTAATCTTATTTAGATTAATAGATTTCTAATTTATTATTAAACAATGTAATTTATTATTGGAAATTAATTAACATTGGACAGTTAAATTAAAATTAAGGCTAAAAAATAAAACTACAACTAAAATCTAAAATAAATTACAATAAAGCTAAACTGTGCCCCCACGGCATAGTCCCGAAGACGCTGCTGGCAGCATTTCCTCGCTGAATCGCAATGCTGATACGTTGTGCGAGGAAGCTGCAAGCTCTTCGGTCACCAGTAGACTCAATGAGCCTTTTACTGAGGCCTTTACTTAATTAATATACTTCATTCGATAAATTGGGACAAAATTGGATTTGTTTTAGTCTCATTAAAACTTTCATGAACATTAATTATTTGTATTCGCTAGTTTTGTTTTTGTTAGGGATCCGTACCCAAAGGGTAAAAACGGGACCCTATTACTGAGACTTCGCTGTCCGTCCGTCCATCCGTCTGTCATCAGGCTGTATCTCAAGATCGGTGATTATTTATATTGCCGCTATAACAATTAACACTAAAAATTAAATAAATTAAATATTTAAGGGGGGCTCCCATACAACAAACGGGATTGGTTGCGTTAACTTTGCACCTCATTTGTATGGGGCGCTATACATACCAGGTGCAAACTTAACTTAACCACTGAAGGATGGAAAGTGTTTGTACGGTACCCTCGGTGCGCGAGTCCGACTCGCACTTGACCGGTTTTTTATAATCCCGTGACTAAATCAAGATATTGCTAGACTGCGTGGAATTAGCTAGAAGTAATTCTTTTGGCTGAGCGAATCCCATTAGCTTTGTACCCGATGAACAATGCCCATTATCTGTATTGTTAGCTGTGGCCGCAACTGCCACTTCAAAATGTAAGGCGTTATAAGTGCAAATTACTTTTACACTAAATTTTTTTTTTATAATTTTTTTTATATTATATATGTTTATATAAAAAAACAGTTTATTATGTCAAAACTAATTAGTACAAAAGCAAATTCCTAATTCCTAGAGCACAGATATTTAAATACGAAATACAAACACAATTTACAACATCTTAGAAAAACCTTAAAAATACTAAAACTAATCTAAGCTATACAAAATCCTCACTCCCCGTCCTCCCCGACGCAAAGGTGCCCATCACGCTCGCCGCGTTGCCACGTTGAACCGCAATAGACAACCTTTGCATCAGGAAGGACCCGGAGCGAGGGTCAAGCCCCGCCTCCCGCAATCGCCGCCCAAGTTCGGCTAAGAACTCCTTAGCCTCCGAACACCAACACCCGGTTGTCTCCACCGCAAGAGGAACAAAAAGATAATTGCTCAGCGCCGAATATTTCTCACGCTTCCGTAAAGCTGCCCGCTCAGCCGCCGCCCCTGCCACCCGCACGGTACGACCTATGTGCGAAGCCGCGAAAGTGCTGACACACGTGGCGTCCCACAGAAGGCACTTTCCACTCTTCCATGGCACCAAGATCAATCCATCAGGACTCTTCCCGTCTGTGCGACTAAGACCAGGAGGCTCTAAAATACACGGTACATTAGCCAATACAAGAGCTCTCCTGACGAGATCATTGAGGGCGTGATGGCGAGGAAACCTCCCTGCACATCGACAACAACTCAACGCGTGATGACCACTACTCTCCACCATAGTACCGCAGATGCATACATGAGGTTCGCAAACATCGCAGCCCAGGCGAAGAGCAACAGCCACCCGCATCGAGTCGTTGTCGAGGAGGGTACCTAAATGCGGAGACGGGAGTGCGTGAAGCCATGCCCCAGCCTCCGGCTTCGACACCGCGATCAGCCTCGCCGTGTCCGCACCCACTGAATTTTCCAGCAAATTGTTGAAAATACGCTGCACCCCTGCCTCGTCCCATAACCGCTGACGGTCCGGCCTATCGGGCATAACCGCGCTCGGGTTGAGAGCCGTCCAGGCTGCCAAAGCATCAGAAGCGTAAGGTATGGTTGCCTTGTCACCACCCGGAGATAAAATCTGAGTGACAAGGTCCACGACCCCACCCGCCGATTACACTAAATTACACTAAATTAGTCTTTAAGTCAAACGAAATAGGGATTACTCTTAAACAAAGAGAACACAGATGTTGGTCACTTCGTAAGTGAAAGAGCAGTGAAGCTCGTTTCGATGCTTATAAAGACAATGAAGTGACCAACATCTGTGTTCTATTTGTTTAAGAGTAAACCCTATATCGTTTGACTTAAAGACTGATTTAGTGTAAAAGTAATTTGCACTTATAACGCCTTACATTTTGAAGTGGCAGTTGCGGCCACAGTCAACAATACAGATAATGGGCATTGTTCATCGGGTACAAAGCTAATGGGATTCGCTTTAAAAATGGAATTAGAACTATACAGAGCTTTTAGTTTTTTTTATATAATATTATGCTTAAACATAAAAAATAAAATTTATTCAAGATTCAAGATTAGGTATAATTCTCATTCGATGTGTAAATATTTTATACTAAATACAAGCATAAACTTCAAACTACACAAAAGAAGCACTACCTACTAAATTATTATACAGCAGCTTGCGCAGAATGGTGTAATATATTACAAATTAAAATCTTAATTACTAAGAAGATTAATTCTATGAACTTGTTCATTCCTATTAAAATGTCGGCAATATTTTAAAAGGCTGTATGGAAATGAAGTATTTTGAGGGAGAAAATAAAACAGCACAGGAAACGATTAAATATTTTCATTTTTACCGCAGTTCCCCAAGACGGAAACTTTCGACGGTTTTTGTCTTACAAAATAAGAATTATACTATAGAGAAAAAGTTAGTCGACACTTTTTCATTGAAAGACTCAAGGCAAAGAAGACTACCTTTTTAAAACTAGTAAATGTATTCAAATTTAGTTGGATAAAGAAATATAGATATCGGATACTCTTATATAGTCGCGAGAGAGTTAAAAGCGTTATTTGAGAAACTTTGCAGATTCATTGGACTGGTTATAATGGGCAAGATGGACAGAACTAAATCAAGAGCAAGAAGTCTAATCCGCCAAACTCTTGCGTCAATCAATGTGCCTGTCCTTGTAGAGCCGACCGGCATTTCAAGAGACAATGGCAAGAGACCAGACGGAATGTCTTTGATTCCGTGGAGTAAGGAACCTACCGTCGTGCTAGTGAAATAATGAAAAAATAAACTTTATTCTGCAAGTAGGCCAGGGCACTTTTATATGTCTGAGTCTATCAGCATTTCACAAGAGGAGACCACTGGCGAGAAGAAACGCCGAAAGAGACTGACTCATTGAGACAGTCAGTAATTTTTTCAGAAAATTACTTAAATATTACAATAATATGAACTTAACTTAATTTGTACCTTTCTTAAGAATTTAGGCGTGCATAGTCCTCGAAGAAAGTAAAAAAATGTAAGATTAAAATGGAAACGAACTGTGTCCCTTAAACTAGTCAGGTACAATTAAACACGAATGAAGGATTATTAAGCTACTTGGTTTCTGGTTCAGGCCTGTCAGTGTGGGATGCAACCTGTGTAGATACACTGGCCCAGTCCTATCTCCACCGTTCGACTAAAGCCGAAGCAGCGGCAGAAACGACCAAAGGCATAAAACGTGACAAATACAGTAGTCTTGGCTTTGAGTATAATTTTACACCTTTTGGCGTCGAACGTTTTGGAGTCCTGTATGGAGCCCCAGCGCATTAAGCCTCTCCAAAGATATCTCTAAGAGACTAATTGAAGTTATAATTTCCTCGTTCAAAGAATCTGTTTGGCAATTCAGCGAGGAAGCACCACCAGCATTTTCGGCACTAGGGGCGGGGTCCAGAGTGTCAACAGGTCACCAGTCCACCTCATAGTTTAGGGCTCACGCGCGTCTATTAATGCGTGATACATCGGCAATATCAAATACATATTTAGTCAGCAGAGACAGCCTTTATTCAGCTTGATAAGCGACTATGCAGCTTTTGCGCTACTTGGTTATTTTTCAACACTGATTTCTATTTTATGAGAACATACTTTAACTTTAAACGGGTTTACTTACGGCATGACTATTTGAGCTTCTGAATCGCGAATCGATTCGAAACATGTCAAGCGATTTTCAACTTATACGACGAAAGTTCCATTTCAGTATTTTCACTCCGAAGTCTACTAACAATCCTAACTGAAATGAACCTCGGCGGTACCTTTCCATTCACCCAGTAAATGTTATTCGCAGTTACGTTGACCGATCGCGAGAACGCACCATTACACATTAATACTGTTTACAATCCTTGCCTCCACGCGTGCCTCTTTTTAAGGCTGTATTGCTGAAAGTAGGTCAACGGTTTTTGTAAGTTTTTCCTGCAATTTAGTTCATCCTGTGACCCAAGCCAAAGAAACGTATGATTTATAAGTAAGCAATAAATATCAAAAGACGCTAGATTCACCAGGGCGACTATTTACTATCTATTTTTTTATGTCATAGGGGGTATACGAGCAAACGGATCGCCTGATGGAAAGCGATTACCGTCGCCCATAGACAAATGCAACACCAGAGGACTCACAAGTGCGTTGCCGACCTCGGAATTCCCGTTACTGCCATACAAACATTTCCCGGTACTGCCATACAAACATTTCCCGGTACTGCAAGCTCTAAGGGTGTACCTAGTAAGAATCTTAGGTATTATCCATATGCTTAATAAGTTATTTTACCAGTACATAAATCATTGTCTTCCTAAAAGCAATTCACATAATAAATAAATAAAAACCTACTAACTTCCTTCAAGTACTGATTAGTATCTTCTTAGTGGCCATCGTTTCCCTAGCCTCAAACTATCTTCGCGTACCGATGCCATCAACTAATTATTTGCCAACGTACTCGTAAAGCCAACCCCTCTGAATAAAACAAAAACCTGCCAATAAAATCACCGACCTAACTTTTTATTGCTCTTATCTCATTTGCACAAAAGGAACAAATAAATGTCATGATATAGTGCCATTTGAGTCCCGAAAGGTAGTAAACTGATAAGACGTCCAATGTCGCTTACGACGTTTTTACTTACAAGATAATATATTAGGGATGTTTTCCTAACGTTGTTTGTTACAACTTCCCCGTTTGTAGAATTAAAGAGCTCTTATATTATGCCAGCAGCAGTAAATGCGTAACTTTGGTATGTAAATTACATACATACTTCAAAGCGATTCCCTAAGCCGTATTTGTCTCTTATGTATTGCAGCATTATTTTTCTGTGATGTAACGAAAACAGGTTCAATAAGTCAAAAGCCAAGATAAGTCAAAAGTGCGGGTCGCATTCGCGCATCGAATGTTCCGTACAAAGTATGAAAGCAATAAATATTTCTCTGACAAATTTAACTTTGCTATGGAAAACGGTTTTCTCCATACATCGACATAGGTTGAGGTTAGTCTACCAACTACAATTAGCTGTTATAGCAAAAAGATGTATATTTTGTAATGAAACCCCGAATGTACGGTTTTCAAACCTATTCATTTACTTGTGCTACATAATTTTGCTGTTTACCGAATAAAATACATGCGCAAACGGAGTAAATTAAATATTAAAAACGACTTAAAAAATCGGACCCCATTGGCATGGTCTCGAAAACGCTGACAGCATTTCCTCGCTGAATAGCAACGCTAATGCGTTGAGCGAGGAAGCTGCCAGCTCTTCGGTCGTGTCGACCATTCTGTTTGAAATCTGCTTTAATAGTTGTCGAGCATAAAGCCCCCTCGGACCGGTCTCAATCCAAATACCAAATTATATATTTCTATGTCAACTGGAGATACCGTTTAGGTTTTGGTTCCCTTGCCAGAGTCAATAAATGCAGCATAAATGCTTGTATCTTCTGGTTGCGTTGACCTAGAAGAAGAAGAAATTTAGCAATTCTCATATGGCTCAATGTGTTTCCTCCTTCTTATAACTTCAAACGAAGCGTGAAGAAGCATCTCTTGGGCCAGCATAGCAGTGTCAACTGACATAGCTCTGTTGGATTCTTGTCAGTTGCCGTTGCGACTTGGGCTCCCCTTTTCGCTTAGCATCAGAAATAGTGGAGCAACTATGTTGTGCCGTTATAAAAAGAGACCTAGAAGTTGGAATTTGCACGCCTTCAAGGAGTAGCAGACTTGAGTATTTGATATTAATTTCAACATGATCTTACCCTCACGCGTTCCTGAAAAAAAGGTCTTGACAGCCAGATAGACAGACGAAAAACAAAGTACTTAACCCTACACGCGTTCTGTTTTTGCCGATTGACACCCGGAACCCTAGAAATATATATTACGTAATACTGTACAACCATGCGAAGTTAGATTAAAGAAAATGGAACTGACATTATGACAACATAAGAGGCGGGGGAAAAAGCTGTTATATAATCGACATTTACGGTAACAGGATAATAAAAGGTGCTCACGGCTTTGTCCGTATGAAAGAAAAAAGGTATAGCCCTCGTTTTATAAGATAGAAGAAACAGATAATTTTACTTTACCCAATTAAAAGTGGAAGGTGGCTGCTTTAATTTAATTAAAACAATAATTATTGCTTTGGTAATTTGCGACATAATAACGGACCAGTCAATAGGAGTGTAGATTGATGTTGAATAATACAACATATTGTAGTTATATGAATAAAATTTTGCTCCATATGTCATCTGATACAGATGTAAAGGCCTATGATATTATGTCATGCATGATCATCAAACAAAGAAAAAATTATTATATTTTCTGAAATATGTTACTTCAAAGGTACGCAAATATTATGTATATTTTTATAATCCAAAAAAATATTGAAATTGTTTTCAGAATTTTCATAATTAAGAAAAACAATAATTGTACAACAGCCATGAACTTAAACGAAATCAGGTGTCTAAGGTTTGATTGCCATGTAAAATTCATAATTTTAGTTCCCGTTTCTGCACGACTCGTCTCTTTCCGCACAGACTGCCTAACCGTATTACATTAGCAAAGGTAAAATGTTGTGTGAAATATGAAAATTTAAAAATAGATTAGATTAATTATTAAAACGGTTTAAACTCACGTAAAAATTGTCAGGATCGCCGTCAGGAATGTCGGGGCGTCCCTTACAATTTCTACATGAGCTTAAACCGTTTTTTTAACTGAAAATCAGCGTCATGAAGTGGGTACTTCTTACGTCATGACGTTAAGCTGAGTAACGACCTTTTTAGCATTAATTTAATCTACATATAAGTATAACGCGTTAATCATGTTTATGTCTATATTATGCTAAATAAACTTATTTCTTTCTTCTTCTTCTTTCTTCTTTTTTCGAAAGGTAAACAAAATGGTTAGAGCAGCATCCTTAATACCTATATACAGGGTGGAACAGATCGACGGACTTTTAAGCAAACAGGGAATTGTATTATAATAAATTTTCATTCATTCATTCAATTGTTCAGACTGAGTACTTAATTTTTCACCAGTTAATTATGTAAATATTTCTATCCATTTTTGATATACAGTTTGTTAAACATTAATGTAAAAATCTGCTCGTAGCAACCCTAGCATCTTTTGAACATGCTTAAGTTAGACAGGTGTCTATTAAAATGTAAATAAAACCTTTGAATTAGTAGGGTTGTCGCTGATATGAAAATATTTTATTCTGATGACTTTTTTTTTGCTTTTAAATCCAGCTTTACAATTATAATAGGTCGATTGTAGATCACTCAGATGACACTATCCAGTCAGCTCAGTCTTTACAAAATGTTCCACCCTGTATAATAACCCAATTTAAAAATCTTATTCTACGCACTTATTTATCCTCATAAAAAAAGCTTTTTTAAATAAAATGTCAACTTAAAACTCCCTTTCACACTGGCAATACTAAAATGTGTCTTTTTATATGTTTCCATAATAAAAAGAGCGTAACTGAGAGCCATTCAGTTTACTCTGATGAGTTCGTCATGGCGTCTTCTTGAGTAAAAGTCAGCCGTGCAAACAAATGAAAGACGGGCCATCAAGTAGGCGGAAGAGGCGACTCAGTTCAAATAGGGCGTATGCCGATACTATTAGCATGGTAGTTAAGACCTTATATAAAATTATGGTAGAATAGAGCGTGCCTGCTACGAGTTCAAGGTATGACGTAACGCCTTATTTTCACTGTTTGTTTAATTTACACAATCTTCGCACACAGAGCACTCGAAAGCAGGAACACTGACAATAGTTATTTTAATAAAAATAGCTCAATATGTCATTAAACGAAAAAAAATGTCAAAATGTCACTTCAAATGTACCTACGCAAATTTTATGTTTCTTTTTTTAATCTAAAAGAAATTTTGAAATTGTTTTCAGAATCCTCATAATTTACAAAACAATAATCGTATTGACAATCATGAACTTAAACGTACTTTTTCAAGGTTAAAATGGCAGATTACTCTCCATACAAATTTTGGTACCCACCCCACAAATATTCATATTACAAGAGATCTTTAAAAATATACATATGTATCACATGGACCCTGTAAGGGTATTGCAAAATCTTAAAACTAAGCCTGCTTAAGCAGACATCTAAGGGTGTACAAAAAATATATTTAAAATTAACACAGCCGCTGTTAACTAGAATCTAATGAAAGTTAACTAAAATTACAAAAAATAACAAATGATAAATAACATAAATTCAAATTAGAAAGAAAACTTTTAACGACTGTACTCAAACAGTTCTTGCACTGTGTAAAAACATTTTTGTGCTAAGAATGACTTTAACTTTTTTGCATATGTTTTGTCACTTGCTTCTTTTTTAATATGGTCCGGGATTTGATTATAATATTTAACTGCTGCATAACATGGGCTACTTCTGAAAAGTTCTATTGTTGGTACGGGTAATGTAAGTTTATATTCGAATCGATTCGAATTCGAAAAAAAATGACGTCACAATATGTAGGTGGCCATTTGTATGGAGCGTTTTTAGCTCTCCTTAGGAATGTTGAACTTTGACGGTCAACTGTGACTTTTAGAGCGGTCTCTGTGTGGTTAGTCCATATAGACATTTGATCTCAATAAAAAATCGAATGACGCCCTACAAAAAAATTGTCTACACGCAAGTTTTATTAAGACTAAAACTGCGCCAATCCTCATATCATAATAAGGTACACAACCCACGAAATACTTATTGTTGATTCTTGGTTTAGGATAAAAGCGACGAACTAAGCTGCAAGAAATTTTCCCTAAGTTTCCTTTCTTCCAGTTAGGGCGATGTTTGCTGATTAATATTAACATTAGGAGCACTTATTGTTTGGAAGAAACTTATTTATCTTTTGACCTTTAACCGCTCGCTCGATCGATGACTTTAGGAAATAAAGGTCGTCGGTATATTTTTTTTGTATAAAGCATATTATAGTGTTAAAGATCGTTCCTGGTAGACAAACTAGAAGTGAAAAATAAGTGAAAACTAGTTAATATTGATCAAAAATTAATTGTTAATATTATTAGTAATGATTGTGTAGAAAGTAATGTTGATTAATATTGTATAGTTTTATGTGATTTAGAATTAGTTGACGTGAAACACTGTTCTCAATAAAGATGAATATGAATGTAAAGAAATAGGGGCATGAAGTGACACCTCAAACCTGTCAACTAAAACATGAGAAAAAACGCACTAGGAATATTTTTCGTCGCCTTCCTTCGTTCAACGTAACTGCTTGATCCATGCGTGGGCATCAAGGCGGTGTTTAGGCAAATTGCGTACCAAGATGCTATGCAAATTTATATCAATCCGCCAAAGTTGTTTCCTTACTGGCAAAGGAAGGAGGAGAGTAAATAGTTTACGGACAGTAAGAAAGGAAAATACAACCCGTAGAGGAAAAAAAAACACCTCCATGATGTGCCAAGACGAAATTACTTTGAGCAAATAAATGAAAAGGTTAAAGTCATGTCTTAACAAGAAGTGAAGGAGAAAGCCCAAGAAAGATACGGCTGGCCATTGATACACCGACAAGACCGCAGCCCTTCAATTGAAGAGATTGAAGAGATTATATAGGTACCTAATGTCCTGTGTTTTATATTTATTTATATTTGATTGCACAAAGCAAGTCAGTACAAATACAAATGGGGAAATGGCATTCTTTACCAGTCAACCATAGGGTCAAACAGAAATGCTTCAAGTGGGTGCGGAGTAGAAAATTAATATTTCGGAGAGCGTCTCTAAGATAGAAGTAAATATATTATGTATATTAAATAACTACCATTGATACATAGATTACTATACTGACATACCTACTATATACTATAAGACAACAAAAAAAAACTAACATTGCATTACAACAAAAAAAACTAACATTGCAATAAAATATTTTTTTTTTTTTTTTATTAAAGCAGTAACGTCTGCTAACGTAAACTAAACTGGCCCGGAAAGCCGTTGGAAACGCAGGTTCGAATCCTGTCCGAATCATTAAATTTTTCAATTTTCGCTTCATTTGTAAACATTTATTATTTTTATGTCACAAACAAGCAAAAATCTTAACTAGTTATTGTTTTTTTTTTATATTGTTTACAAAGGACAAGCTATTTTCCTCACTGTTCATATATTATATTCTATTTATAAGCATACCTGTGCTAACTCGGCACGTTCTAGGGATAGGATATCGATAAAAAGATGTCGATATAATTAAATTAATATATGTGCTCATTGAACATTCTCGATTACTATAAAGAGGTTCGATGTCATATCTGATCTGATATTGAGCCTTTTAAATTAAGATAATAAAAGTATGACGATGTCGTTTCAATCAAAATGACAATTTACGTATATTATGAAAATTATTTTAAAATATACATGTAAATACACGTTTAAATATGTTTATTCTTTTATTTGAAAATGTGGAGAAATAAGTAATATTTATTTATGTCGATGAAATTAGATGTTGACAGTAACATCGATAAAAAAACTTGTCGATAAAATATTTTGCTATGTTACTTTCGTATAGGTGCCCCGAGTTATCCCAGGTATGTTTATTAGGCAGGTACATAATTACTGTTAACTGTTTGATATTATATTTCGCGATCCATTCATGTTTTCTGGTCTTCTCAGGTGAAGCAATGAGAGATAGGCTAGTTACGACCAGTTATATCATATTTCCGAAGCCCTTGTAGAATCCTAATAAAAATTACATAATAAAAAATACCCTTTTTTTATTTTATTTATTTTGATTTATGTCATACCCCAAACGAGCGAACGGATCGCCTGATGGAAAGCGATTACCGTCACCCATAGACACCTGCAACACCAAAGGAGTCACAAGTGCGTTGCCGGCCTTTCAGGTGGGAATACCCTTTTTTCTTTAAGTTTTGAAGGCCATTTACGTTTAATTAGCTGAAAAATACCCTTGGACACATTTGGTTCAGCAACAATGAAACCTCAAAAAGCGCAAAGCGAATTACTGTTCTCACATTCCCGCTGCGCCTACGCTAATACGAAATGCTGTATGGTTTTGTTTTCCTAAGAGTTTGCTCGAGTGAGACAAACAGCCTTATTTGCTGCGTGGCAATTCGCTTTGCATGTTAATCCAATTTTAGTTCTGGCTGCGTCACGTCTCGTGACTGCCTACGGAGTGTAGGGGAAAATAGGGCTGTCGGACCGGTTTTTTACGTTCCAAAAAAAAATACATAATTTAGCTTACCAACACATAACTAGGCGACAAGACGACGCGGGTGGCTCGGTTTTTAGTGCAGCTGCTTACGGAGTCGGCGGTCCTGGGTTCAAATCCCGGCCATGGCAAATATTTGTGTGATGAACTCGATTATTTGTTCCTGGCACATGGATATTATCTATATAATCGTACTTACGTATATGTTATGCATATCGTCGCCTAGTACCCATAGTACAAGCTTTGCTTAGTTTGGGACTAGGTCAATTTGTGTAAGATTGTCCCTTAATATTTATTTATTTAATATTTATATTTTATTTATAAGTACATATAAGCCCAAAAGCTTTATCTGGTGCTGTTTAGGATTTCCCACGACCACCTTCCGTCTCCATCATCAGAACAGCTAAAAATACTAAATTATTAAACTGTCGCGATACGATAATTAGAAGAAGGTTGAAATTTCCTTTAAGATTTGATTCCACTATTATTTAAACAAATTTAGTTACAAATGAAGTTAATAAAAGCGTGCTACTAGTAGGAAAGCAGACCACTCCGAAACTAACTCACATCCTCATATTGAGAGCAGACTTCCAGCAAACTTTCAAAGTATGTCTAAGATATCTTCAAGTCGAAAGTGATGAGGGCCTTTCAAGGCAAGCATGCTTCATCCATAATTTTGCCGCCTAATGGGATAAAGTGAGATTTAGGTCAAATGCTTGCCTAATACGTACCTCATCACTACATAGTATAAAACAAAGTCGCTTCCTGTCTGTTTGTCCCTATGTATGCTTAGATCTTTAAAACTACGCAACGGATTTTGATGCGGTTTTGTAATAGATAGAATGGTTCAAGAGGAAGGTTTATATGTATAATACATGCATAATATATCATTGCACCCGTGCGAAGCCGGGGCGGGTCGCTAGTACATTATGTTATAAAAGAGAAAAAAAATATTGCTTTGTTCTTTATTCCCCGTTGGCCACGTGGTTCGACATCGTTGTCCGACAAGTCGGGCTATCAGATTTTTTTTATTACAGTTAGTTAGACCATCGGACTAAGAGGATGTGAAAAAAATTCCACTTGTTTCGATCCGCGAACCATGATAATTTTTTAAATTCCACTTGATTCGCCCCTCGGACCACGAGGATCATTGAATTCCACTTGGGTTCGACGCTTAACCATGGCTAATAATAATGAAATAATGAACTTTATTCTGTAAGTAGACCACAAGGGCACTTTTACATGTCTGAGTCTAACGGCATTCCACAAGAGGATACCACTGTTGAGAAGAAACGCCGAAAGAAAGTCGACAGTCAGTAATTTTTTTAGAAAGTATACTTTACTATTACAGTAAGTAATATTGAACCTAACCCAAATTGTACCTTAAGAAAGTATCTTAAGATATAGGCTTATTTGTAGTCCTCGAAGACAACATATTAAAAGTGTACCTACTAATAAGTATTATAACGGCAAAAGTTTGTGAGTGCGTTAATGTGTATGTTTATTACTTCTTCACGCGCAAATGGCTGGACCGATTTTGATACATTTTGGCATGGAGATCTGACACCCTGGATTAACACAGATGCTACTTTCTACCCCGATAAAATATAGTATTCCTGTGGGGTAAGCGGATATCACCGCAGGGCGCACCTAGTGAAATGATAATAATGATATTGAAAATAGTGAGAATACACAGACAGATAACTATGCTTCAGTTTAGCTGCAAATGTCAAGATTTTCGCAGAAATTACAAGCGTCATCAGCTAACCCAACTAAAACGGAGTCATATTATCTCCATCGCAACTTCCTGACCCTCGTCATAACTTGCGTTATCGCAAACCCCTGTTAGTTAACTATTTCCTGCCCCCATATCCACGGCACATCTTTAAGAACTTGGACGTTTGTGCGTGTCTTGTTTGGGATTCTTACCATACTTAACTAGAGACGTGATTTGCTCTAATATAAATAAATAAACACACAACCGCACAAGCCTACCACGACGCGGTTGGCGTAGTTTGTGCACCTGCCTACTGAGCCGGCGGTTCTGGGTTTGAATCCCGGTCGGGGCAAATATTTATGTGATGAACTCGAATATTTGTTCCTGTGTCATGGATGTTATCTATATACCCATAGTAGGTACAAAAGCTTTGCTTACTTTGGGATTAGGCCGATTTGTGTAAGATTGTCCCTTAATTATTTATTATTAAAAAAAAAACACTTAAAATACACTCGAACAATTTCACAATTTCTACCGTAAGTAGGTATGTTGGTTTCGTTAGTGTGTATATTTGCGTATATGTCTGTAACATCGTAGCTACCAAATCGATGAATTAATTTGAGTGCGGGTTTTTTATAGAAATGTTGGTGGAAATAGGACCAGTACCTAGTTTCGAAGATTTTCAGCTGATAATTGGAACAATTGACAAGAACTCAGTCAATATTGAAGCTAAGAATTCCAAATTTTGTAGTTATGTTCAATTTTAGTAGCATTTTCTATATCACTCTTTGAATGAGGGTCTCATGATTGTGTCAGGGGTTTTTAAATTTTGTTAGTCACCAACGAATGTGTTCACTACCAACGAATACCAACAAGATGCCTAAATTATGAATAAGGCAACCACTCTATTCCTAATTCGAAAATCACTCACAAAGTAAAAGCAAAGAAGAATGGACGCGGCGTAAACAAGCGGCACATTTCCGATTCATGCGAGCACCTCGTTTACGCACGAGTGCAGAATGTATACTCAGCGGTCTAGCATACTGGAACAGCTAAGATACTGGAGTCACTACCTTATTCTTTCACAAAGGACCATATCGTAACCTTCTTCCTTATCGTTACACTCTTGACAGAGTGGTCGTGGCTGTCATTCCCTGTGTGGCAAGCTTAACCACACGGCGCCATTCTTTTCTCAGCACGCGTCTTATGCTCTCATGCAGAGGGCAGTTTGTGGCCGAATTGACTTGGTCAGTTCATCTCATGGAGATATATATATCGTTATCACTTGACGGGAAAGGTCGAAGGCAAAAGACCTAGGTCGAAGCTCGAGGAGATGGTCGGACCAGGTCTTTGAACAGCTGGAGTTATCAGCGCCGCATTCCACCAGGCGACGGACCGAATTAGCTGGAGACAGACCACTGATTGATTAAAAAGGAGTCACGATTCCCAGTATTTATTCACTTAGTACATTATGAAATCATGATAATTATGTATGTCTTTTGTCAGGGGATAATCATATATACTAAATTATAAGCATAAGGTTTGAGCTTTATTTCTGTGTAGGATGAAGTATAATTCATTTTACAGTCTTTCACTTCTCCTTTTTCCTTAATGTTAATAATTATGTTCTCATAATAAAGTTATCAATTCAGTAGGAGTCTTTATTCGGTCCACGAGAACGTATTGTGGTAAACTTTCGGAAACCATCCAGGATTAAAGGAGGTAGATATAGCTTTTTAGTCAGTATTGTAATATTGATGAAGAATTTACTTCAATTACAAATCAATCAGCTTTCAAACTTAGAATTTGTAGAAATTGGAAGTACGTATGGCTGGGGCGAGAAAAAAAAAGGATGTCTACAGGGATCTTTATTTTATTTTTATTTTATTTATTTAATTTATAAGACACACCAACAGTACATAAACTAAACCTAGTAAATAGTATAAAATACACAGACACAAAAACCTGTTTATGAACCAATGACAGGTGTGCATCAGCATTCAAATTGACTCAGGGCACACTAACCTATAACATTAATTAATATTATTAAACTAAACTAAAACACAAGATTCAAAATGTGATTATAAAAATTCGTGGGCAATTAAACGGAAAGAGTAAATACTTATAAAACAATGACATTTTCTATTAAGTCAGTAGTTTTCTGCTAGATTTTAAATAACTGATATAATATAAATGTTTTTTATTCAGCTGTTTTCAGCATCTTACGCCTAAGAACGGGTAAAGAATCATGAAAAATGTCCAAACCAGGAATTTCCAAGGACAGAACATTATACAGACATTGTATTCTGTAAATTGGGAGTGATTTTCCAAGTTTAGTTCGGGTGGGACTGGGGCTAAAAGTGGTGCGACGGCAAGGCCGTGTATTTACTTTGGGGACTTTGAGATGAAGACACTGCAGCAGATACGGTTCCATAATTTTCCCATTTATCAATTTGTGTAGCAAGGCCAAATCCATGTAGGAGCGTCTAAGCTTTAAAGTAGTCATTTTGAAAACATCTAGTCTCTCATCGTATGACAAATTTTTACTCACGTTTTGTGATTTAAACACTAAAAATATTGTAAATGATCGTTGCACCCTTTCTAAGCGACTTTATAAACAAGTTGTACCTAACCTCACGTACACAGTTAGCATAGCTATACACTTACAGTTATTATTATCTTGATGAGCATTTAAATGCAAAAATATGCAGGAAGAAGCTCGATAATCTAAAAACCTGGAAATTGTGCTAGAATGCTCGAATATCAAAGGTAACTCTGTGTTTACTCTAAAAACCAAGGTTAAAGGTGGATACCCATTATACCGTATCATGCTATGACCGTAATATGAACGTATCAGGCACGGAATGTAACGCGACACGGACCGCTATGCCCACTACAACGTGCCCACATCATTTCATATCCGTGCATAACGAGCTTAGTGACCGTAGTGTCCGCGTATCATCCCCGTAGCATAAGCGAGTTTAGTGACCGTAGTGTCCGCGTATCATCCCCGTAGCATAAGCGTTCATACCCGGTGTTACAGTTCTATGTAGTTTCATCTATCTGGAAGAGCAATCGAATACTTTTGACAAGAAAATTATTCCTATACTTACCTATACTTTTACAATGCCTATTAGAAAATTTACCATGAGGGAATTAGTAATGATAGCCCTTATCTTAGACTTGGAAGATCAAGAAAACAACAGAATTCATATTTCCGGTGTCCCCTTGTTTCGCAGACAGAAATCTCACAGAATTTCGTTTCGCAGAAAATGTTTTAATGAATATGTGGATCATATATTTTGAGTTAAAATATTATTGTTTTAAAGACTACTTACTTGAAAGAAACATATTTTACAGAAACACAAATCAATGAATTTTATTATCTCTTTTTTTTATTAATAGACTCATATATTATATTAGTTGAATATAAATATTTTTATGTATGCTTAATTCGCTGATAGTTTTTTTTATTAGAATATTGTTTCACAGAAACTGTTTTATATAATGTTTAGTCCCAGTATTTTTCTTTAGAATATTATTTTTTCAGCACCGCTTTACTACAAATTATTTCGAAAAACCTAAATCAAATAAAAAGGAGGCGTTAGTAGGTTAAGTTAAAGACCGTAAACTGTAGGTTAGGTTAGGTTTGTTTTATGACTATGGATAGCGGAACGGCAGAATGCTTGCTTGCATGGAAGTATATTAAAATTTAGCAGTTAGTAGGTAATAAAATCTATAAAACTGTAGTATATGAAACAACGTACAACCCATATTTTCGAACAGCCTCAATCAATTTTTCGTCATCCATTATAATTATCCATTATAATATATAAGTATTGCAAATAACGAGCGTCTTCTAAACTGACGGTATCAGACTGGTAAGAGCGGGTAGAAATATAACAACGCGTTTATAACGTGCTTAGAACGGTCACCATACGCGGTTTTAATTAACCCGTTTGGCCGCCTGCACGCACCGTTCTAGCACTGTTGCGTGCCATTCACGGAGCGTTTCGACACCGGCAAAATATCCTCGCCGACAATATTTGACGGTCCGTGCATGGCACGCGACGGGTATGGTTGGTGACGGAACGGGCTAGTATGCATAGTCTCATACTTTGTAATACAAAGAATATTTTTTTGCCTGACACGTTCATAGCACGGTCATAGCATGATACGGTATAATGGGTATCCACCTTTAAAGTTCAATTTTGTATCCACGTGCGAAAAATAGGACTTTTTCAGAATAACAGATTAGCCCAGTGTCTCTCAGAGTGAAGGCTTTTCCCGTCCCGATCTAATGGGTTCTTCAGAACGTACTATTGTGATTTTACAAAACTGGAATTCAAACCTTCAGTACTAGAATCAAGGGAGATGTGCTCTATCTTTACTTAAAAATAATAACGGGACTAAATTTGATTTTAGGAATAGATTATGTGTACTACGTGGAAAAAGGTTTCAAATTAACCCTGGGTGGGATGAAATGGAGACTTTATTTTTTATCGAAATAACTCGAATAGTATTATATATGAAGTGACAGTTGGGATTTGGTGTTACAGTAAAATTCCTTATTCACAAGCTATTAGCCTAACCCAAAATTTCCAGCAATTTTGTAAATTTAATTCTCGATAAGATGATTATGGTGAAATATTATAATGGCATACTTGGATACTTAGTTACTGAACTTATAAATGCATGAAACTATACATCATTATTATTTTACGTAGTGTGTTGTCATGACACAGTAAGAGGAAAAACATACATAAATGTCGGTAAGTAATACCAGTATACATTGATATATACTAGAATTAAGTCCACTGTTCCTACCACTCTGTGACGTACACACATTTCTTCGTATAATGCTTTTACGCACCCAAATATTTACATACTTCTATCGGACACTCTCAAGAAACTCCTAGCGATTTAGCGTTCTGTCACAAGGGCATTAAAGCGATGTTTCCCCGCCGCTTGTACCCAAGTGATTTTTCCTTCACATACATTTCGCTCCTTTGTCACACTAATGTGGACAATAAAAGGGATTTTTGTCTCCATAAAAAGTTTTAAAGCAGTTACATTTGGTAGGTAACAATAAAAAGTGTTTTTGCTCACGGCAATGGCTTTGCGCCTTGAGATATCTCTTCTATTTTGGGTATCTCATGGCATTATTATCATGGCATATTGCGCGTCCGCAGTCGCTTGCAGCGGACGTGTCTGGTCTTGCAGTGAATCTGCGTAAATTAATTCTTAATTTTAAATTGTGATTGGTTGAAGTGTGCAGTTTAAATTCCTTGTCTTTCTTACGGTGCTGTTACGGGTTGTCTCCGCCCAGTGGGCGGGTTAAGAACGAGACGCCAAATTTTTGTGTGTTCCCTGGGATCGAACTCGCGTCGCCGGATTGCGAGTCGGCTGTCTTCTCCGTTGAGCCATTGAGCGTTGCGCGCTAGCAGCGAAAGAAACCACTACAACGCGTGCATGCTGACGTCACCGCAGGCGGGTGCATCGTTCACGCCGGCGGCCGCTACGAGTGCTACGAGTGCTACGAGAGCTACGCAAGTGCTACACAAAGGGCTACGCCAGACAGTGCACTTTGATGCCAATTTAGACGTTATAAAGTGCTTTTTAGAGGTGAAACCGACGCGATGGCATCGATGGTGAGAGGCGATAGTTCGGAGTTAATCTGCCAGGGTTGCCAGTCAGAGCTCGCTGTTGGTGAGGAGTATATCCAGTGTATGGCGAAGCAGTGCGGTAAGCTTTATCACTTCTCATGTATAAATAAATCGCTTACGCTGGAAGAAAGAGATTCATGGATATGCCCCGAGTGCTGTATCCTCTACAAAAAGCCCGGCCGAAATTGCGCAACACCGGTTGGTACGCCCCTAACCGTAAAGAACATAGCGGTTAGGAACAGGAGTGAGGAACCCATGTCTCAGAACAAACCAAGAAGTAACGACGGTGGGGAGTCTGCACTGCGAACACAGTCGACAGGTGAGGCCGCATCTATGGTGCTTGAAATAAACTTGATCCGGGACCAAATGACAATGCTGTCCGAGCAATTAGCGGATGCCCTGGCCACTGTAGCAAAGTACCATGCTGCATTGACTGATTGTTCCAATAAGCTCGGAATGGTTAACAAGAGGTTGGAGCAATTGGAGCTTTCACCAATAAATGCCTGTAGATGTGCCGAAAAGGAGAGTCTAGCACCTGCTAAGGACGTCGATTCAGAAACGAAGACCAAACGGAGACGCAGGAGCCGAAATGCACAAAAGTTAACTCCGGCTGCGTGGAAAGAATCGAAAGACACAACGGGCGTCGAGTCGCCGGATGGTACGGGAGATGAAGAGCCGTCTTCCGTAGCATCTAGGAAAAATGATCTGATTAGGACGCAGACTAATTCCACAGACGGAGAGGCTGATACTCATTCCATAACTGATGAAACCCATCCAACAGATAAAGGCAGGAATGACACCGGCAAAAAACGTTTCTCGTCTCTTCGGGGCACAGCGGGGCCTGACGTCACGTCGCTCAAAGCGGTGGAGTTCCTCAAATTTATTCACCTTTGGAATATGATATCAGGTGCAGACGACATACGAGCCTATCTAAAATCCATGTGTCCAGGAAAAACGTTCACGGTCCAGGAGCTCAAGCCGAAAGGAGCGTATAAGTCCTTTAGAATTGGCGTCCCCCCGGAACTGTATGACAAATGCTTATCTGCAGAGGTTTGGCCTGAAAATGCACGGGTAAAAGCGTGGTTTTTTCGAAGATCGTACAGCAATAACGTCAAGGACTCGGGTACCACCGATCGCCAAAGAAACAGTAGGACCTGTGATAAACATTACTTATCAGAATGTCCGGGGCCTCAACACCAAACTTAGTTACTTTCGGCAAAGTCTTCTATCACTGGATTCTGATATTGTAGCTGTGACCGAGACGTTCCTGACTGATGCTGTCAATGACGCGGAACTAGCGAGTGGCGGCTGGAGCGTGCTGCGCAGAGACCGTGCCACGGGGGCGCGCGGTGGAGGCGTGCTCCTTGCGTCGCGCCCCGGTATAGAGCTCTGCCGCTGTCGACATCTGGAGACCTCAAGTGGTGAAGACTTATGGGTGTCGTTCGTTGTTCAAGGAGTTACGCATTATACTTGCGTGGTGTACATTCCTCCCAGTGCAGCGGACGAAACTTATATTACCTGGTTTCAAACCTTGGAGTCTGTGATTGATACATTGAAGGGTGCAGTGATAATACTCGGTGACTTGAATCTAAATCCAGTGTACACATCCCAAAATGTTCTTTATTATTATTGTTATTTTTTAGCTGTCTGTGGTTTGAAAGAGACGAATGAGGTCATTAATACACATGGAAGTAAGCTAGATGTCGTGCTGGTGTCGGAATGCATTGCCGGTTCCGTAGTTTTAGAGATGGTGGATGATGGACTAGTCCCAAGTCCAGATATGTACCATCCTCCGTTGGAAATTTCTATACCAGTGGATTGTTTCGCGCGCCTAGCTCGGGTTGAATGGTTAAATCCTAGCAATGTGGACAGGCAGCTAGACTGGAATTTCTCTAAAGGCAATTATGAGCTTCTTTATAAATTAATCTCAGAGGTGTGCTGGCAGGAAGTTCTTAGTGCTGAGGATGTCGACAACGCTGCTGATGGTATGTATAATGTTTTGTATGGGATATTTGACTTATGTATTCCGAAACGGGTTCGATCCAGGAAGCCTAGTAGACGTTACCCCATTTGGTATTCTGCAGATATTATTAATGACCTAAAACGGAAAAGTGAACTTCATCGGAAATGGAAAGCTACACAGAACAAAAAAGTGTATGATGAGTTTTCGAAACTGAGATCTGCGGTAAAGAAACGTATAGCGTCTGCTTACTCCAGCTACCTTGATCGAACTCAGAGTAAGATTAAAGACAATCCTCGAGAATTTTGGCAATACCTTGATAGTCTTAAGTCAAAGGGTGGGTTTGTCTCTAGTGTGACGTCTGACGGGAAGAAATTTAGAGGAGGTGAGGCAGCTAACGCATTTGCCGATTACTTCTCGGGGGTGTTCTTGTCTGATGTTCCGTGCCTAGATCCGAAGAAGCCAGGGACTGGAGATAGACGCCGTGATGCTAATGCTAATCACATCGATATTGAGTCAGTATCGATGTGTGAGGTTGAGGCAGCAATAAAGCTACTAAAGTCCAACTGCTCGGTAGGACCAGACAATATACCGGCATATATTGTAAAAGGATGTGCCGATAGTTTAAAAATCCCTATACATTATATTTTCAACTTGGCACTGAAATCTGGAGTTTACCCTCGTCGCTGGAAGGTGTCCAGAGTAAGGCCGATCCCAAAAGGAGGGGACACCTCTGCGGTAGAAAACTACAGACCCATAGCCGTTCTTCCCACGCTTGCCAAGTTGTTTGAATCCATACTCCACCGAACCCTATCAGCACAAGTAAGGCCGTTCTTAAGTGATGCTCAACATGGTTTTAGACCTAATCGCTCCGTAAGCACGAACCTTCTTATCTTGATAGATATTATCTCTGAGCATCTTGATAGGGGTGCCCAGGTTGATGTCATTTATTTTGACTTCAGGAAAGCTTTCGATCGCGTAGATAATGATTTGTTGCTGGAGAAACTGGACCAAATTGGCTTCTCTCCCAGGCTACTGTCCTTCTTCGCAAGCTATCTACGTGATCGGCAGCAATATGTCCGACATGGATGCTTCGTCTCGGCCCCCTATCATACTCGATCTGGTGTTAGTCAGGGCTCCATATTAGGACCTTTTTTGTTCGGAATTATGATAAATGACCTTCAGTCCGTTCTCAGGTCATCTCAATGCCTCCTCTACGCTGATGACTTAAAGTTAGTGCGCAGAGTGGAGACGAAAACGGATTCGGATTCATTACAGGATGATATCAACTTGGTCTTTCGGTGGAGTATGGATAACAAGCTTCTTTTCAACTCAGCCAAGTGTTGCGTTTGTAGTTTCAGTCGAGCGCGTACTCCAATACTTGCGCAATATGTTTTAGGGTCTGAGCTCATAAGCCGTGTGTCTTCAGTTAAGGATCTTGGTGTGGTCTTCGATACGCGTCTCACATTTCATGAGCACATATCGATACTTGCAGCTGACTGCTATCGAAGACTAGGCTTTGTCATTCGTAACTTGCGTGACTTTAATGACCCTTTAGCGATCAAGCTAGTCTATAACGCCCTGGTCAGAAGCAAGCTGGAAACTTCGTCGATTGTGTGGCTCCCATACGAATCAACATATGCTTTACTACTGGAAAAAGTACAAAAAGCCTTTCTCAGGTTTTTATATAAAAAAATGTATGGGTACTACCCGTTCATGTACCCAACCAAATATCTTCTGGGAACACTCGGCTACAACTCACTAGAGGCTAGGCGAAAGTTTTGTTTGCTGACTACCGCATGTCGAATCCTGCGCGGCAAGTCCGACTGTCCTGAGCTTGTAGGCCGCCTCGTGCGACTGTTTGTTCCTGACGTCCCTAGGATAGCTCTCAGACCGCGGCAGCGCGATCTCTTGATGGCGCCGGCGGCGCGTACTGTGTCTCGCAAAAATTCCCCACTTGTTCGTGCTCTTGTGCTACTCAATGCGTTCCTGACATCAGCACCGGAGTGTGATTTGTTTGCGTGGCGATGGGCGGTTGTGTGCACTGAATGTTTGAGATTTTGTGAGGAATTGGATGATCGATGATAATTGTTATTATTATTATTTGTTTGTGTTGCTGTTTTTTTTTATGTTTATGTTGGTTTTTCTATGATAATGTTGTACTAATAATGTAGTTTCATGGCGCATTAGTTAAGAAACTGTAATGTCATGTAAACGTGTTTTTAATAAAATAAAATAAAATAAAATAAATAAAAATTATTAAGATTAAGGCTGCGTGTCCGCAAAAGCGGAGCGGAGGGGAGCGGAGATGTTTAAAATCGACCAATCACATTCCTCAGATTTAAATGCACTTCTGTCGGACTTCACAATGACGCAGCCTGATTGGTTTATTTTCTCCGCTCCTCCTCTCTCCTCCTTATGTCTGAAAGTTATATGAAAACATTCACAAATATCTTAAAATTTGTTGAATTATGGGTATTCGAGTCGGTGAAATTCCCATACAACATAAAGAGGGTATAGAATCCACTTTAAAAGCTTCTATTTCGGTTTAAATATGTTTTAAGCATAACTCTATTCCTCAATAGAGTACAGCGGACATAATAATATGATGGTTGCTTTCATCCTGCGTTAAATAAGTGACAAAGCACCCGTGAAGTTTTGACAAAATGCGAGTGTGAGGGACAGATGCTTTGCCACTCGCAAACATCATAGGCCAAAGGTCAAAATGTTTATAAATGCTTCATTGCATAAATAATATCATGTTTGAACTAACAGAACAAATTTAGTAATTTACTAGATACAAAGGTTTCAGAACTGTGCTAACCAACTTCAAATGGTTCCCAGTTCGACAAGATGTTATTAATAAAAGGTAAACCCAATCTTATGTACACAAATCATATCCATCTAATTTTAAAATTAACGTACTTCCGATGTGCTTTTGTATTTTAAATAAACGTAGGTAATACTGAAAAAATCATTAGTAAAATAGCGTAAAAATATATTTTGCTCGAGATATTTCGGAAAATGTCGGTACCAAACGACGAATCCTTATTTTCAAGTAACGTTTGATACAATGTAGTTAGCGAACCAAACCGTCCAGCAAAAATCGAAAGTGTAACAATATATTTCAATCAAGGACCAAATTGCTTTAGGAATCAGTCCATCTCCCCACTTCCCATTTGTCTTGGGATTTGCTAACACAATTCCAATGAGAAATTTAATCTTTTACGCCTCTGCTTTAATTAAAAGTGCTTTTTCGTGATCGCATTAATATTCCTTGGGCTGGAAGCAATTTGTTGTGTCCTTTTTCGACTTTGTGGACCCAAAATCTATTAAATGGATGTGGGCGGTGAAACCCTCACGATAGGCGACTAAAACATTGACAGCTCCTTTTAAAAGTTTTATACACAAAGGCTGACGGCACCCTATTATTTTTCACCCTAAATTCACGATTTATAGCCAGATATACACCTATTTTTCGACCAACTTTTTAAAATTAACTATTCAAATTGAATTCATAAGACTGTTAACGGCACTGAGGTTTGAATTTGAACCTGGGTTTCTTTTTTGTTTTGCGACATTTAGGGTTATGGGTGCTGTTACGTACGTGTGTTGACTTACGCGTCAGAACCGAACTGGGGGTACCCCACAGTTTCTCCAGCTACCCACATGCTGATATACAACATGCCTTTCCCCCTTGATAGAGGACACTTCACTTTAAGTCACTATATACTAGTCAGTTTGAAAATCACTATCATGCACTTACACTAAATAGTTCACTTATAACCTACGCATGCTTTTACAGTATATTCTTTTATTTAACGATTAATTGCTATCTGCACTATGACTATCATCATCATCTGCACTATGAGTATCGTCCTCCCCACTCCCGGCATTATAGTCCTCAAATGCCATCCTTTTCTTAGAGGGTGCAGCTGACGGTGGGCTTTCACTTGACCTGGGTCTTTTGTTGCTACCTTGCTCATTTCTAAATATTGCATTATACGTAGTATCATCATGTACCTGGCACTCTTCTGGATCCTTTACCCCAATAATTTCAGCCCACTGGCTTGGAGGAGGAATCCTCACGGTACCATATGCTTCTTTTCCGCCCTCTTCGTGTGAGTGCTGTTCCTCATAGCTTATCTCCTCGCTATTTCTGGTGTTGGTTTCCTTAGTCAAACTGTCCTTAGTGTGTTGTTCAACTTCTTCATTCCTGGAAAATCCTAGCATCTGATTTACATGCCTTATGAAAAGTTTATCCCCCTGTCTTATTTGGTAACGCACTACTCCAATTTTTTTAACTACAGTCCCTTCGAGCCACCTAGGTCCGCCTCTATAATTTCTGAAGCAAATTATTTCTCCTACTTTGAATTCTCTCACTCTTTTAGTTTCATTTTCTTCGATATCTTCAGTCTCCTTTTCTTTAATTGAAAGGGGGTGAAGCTTGTCAAATTTAGTTCTGAAACGTCGATTATTCAACAGTTCTGCGGGCGTCTTACCCGTAGCTGAATTCGGTGTTGTTCCTAGCCCGTACAGGACTCTCTGTAGTCTAGACGGCCAAGGAAGATGTGCCATCTTCCTTAATTTCTGTTTGATAGTTTGAACGGTCCTCTCTGCTTGTCCATTTGATGCTGGGTGATAAGGAGGCACGAGTATGTGTCTTATATTGTTTCTTTTAAAATATTGATTTATCTCTTCTGATACAAAGGCTTTTCCGTTATCACTAACTATTGTATCCGGTAGACCTTGTTCAGCAAAAAGCTCATCCAATTTATTAATCACCATACTCGAGCTTTGTTCACTCACTATCTTAACTTCAGGCCATTTTGAGTAAGCATCAATCAATATTAAAAGCACCTTGCCCATAAATGGACCTGCAAAATCAATATGTAGTCTAGACCAAGCTTTTGGCGGAGTAATCCATCTGTGTGTTACTTTGGCTGGCATATTCCTTACCTCTTTACACACTTGACAATTTTGCACCATTGCCTCTATATCCTTATCTAGGCCAGGCCACCAGAAATAACTCCTTGCTACAGCCTTTGTAATTACTATACCATGGTGATTCGTATGTAGCTCCTGCAAGACACTTCTATGTAGTTTCTGAGGCAAGACTACTCTACTTCCCCACAAAACACAATCATTATATTCCGTCTACTCGCCTCTCCTTACATAGTAATCTTTGTATTTTTCATCTACTTTACCAGAATGTTACGTACGTGTGTTGGCTTACGCGTCAGAACCGAACTGGGGGTACCCCACAGTTTCTCCAGCTACCCACATGCTGATATACAACAGGTGCATAAATAAGATGCTGTTTTCCCGAATCGTGACCAGCGGGCCTTTGCTGGTTGCTTTTCTAATGCAATAAATAACTAACAAAGCGTCCGTCGAGTTTGGACAAAATGCGAGTGTGAGTGACAGATGCTTGTCACTTATTTATTACGTGATAAACGAACCATAGGATAGGATGTAATGTATTTTTTTATTATGATTTATCAATGCGTTTGGCGTGGTGTTGGCTCAGCTGCCTAAAGAGCCAGTGATCTTGGGTTCGAATCGCAGTAAGTATGATTCATTTGAATATTTTGTTCCTGAGTCATATGTGTTTTCTATGTAAAGAAGTATTTTTAGAACTCATTATTTTTAGGGACTAGATTGTCCCATTATATTATTTAAAAATGTCCAGCTCAAGATCAAACTGAAAGCCTGAAACCATTATAATACTGTTAATTGCTATGAAAGAGGATTACTCTCACAAATTATCTCTGGATAAAATATAATTAGCTAAAACCTTCTTAACGTCGGCTGTTATTTACTGTCCGCCATAAAAGTAAGAGATGAGAAAAAAGGTTTCCATGATTTATTGTTTTATAAGAGTCCATTTTTAACACGCTTTTACTAGCATCACTGCAACTATGTTTGTTTGTAACTACAAATGTGATCAAATTTTGTATGTATACAAGGTTGAAACATTTCTAAAGACTGAGCTGACAGGATATTGTCATCTGAGTGATGTACAATCGAGCTAATGTAAAGCTGGATTTAAAAGTAAAAAAAAGTCATGAAAATAAAATATTTTAATATCAGTGACAACCCTAGTAATTCAGGTTTTATTTAAATTTTGACTTGACGCCTGTCTTTAACTTAGCGATGTTCAAAAGATGCTAGGGTTGATATGTGCAGATTTGTATACTAATTTTTAACAAACTGTATCTAAAAAATGGATAGAAATATTGACATAGTTAATTGGTGAAATATTAAGTAGGTACTCAGTCTGAACAATTCCCTGTTTGCTCAAAAGTCCCTCGATCTGTTCCATTCTGTATATAGTTCATGTAGCGAATAAACAAGCTGAAGTGGCAGTGGGCTGGTCTGTTTATCGTAGAGCCGATGTTCATTGACCACTGGGGTAACCTAGTTCTAGAGTGGAGGCCACGAGTCGGTAAACGTAGTGTAGGGCGCACTGTAACAAGGTGGAGCGACGACATTCGTAGGACAGGGGGTGGTAACTGGAGGAGTAGAGTGGCAGGCCAAAGGAGAAGCCTATGTACAGCAGTAGACTGATAACCCGGTACCCTTTGATAACCAGTCCAACGTGTTAACCTCTCCGCCACCCTAACGCCAATTCATTTTATACCAATGGTCCCATATAAAAAAATATGGTGTATCCATATTAAAAATAATGAGTCATGCGGCATATTTCACAAAATTATCTATATTTTTTGCAGTCATCATTATCAGCCCGTATCAGTCCACTGCTGGACGTAGGCCTCTCCCATGGCACGCCACTGAGCTCGATCTTCAGATCTCCTCGTCCAATTACCACCCCCTAGGTATCCTACGAATGTCGTCGCTCCACCTTGTTACAGGGCGCCCTACACTACGTTTACCGATTCGTGGTCTCCAATCCAGGGGGCCTATGATGGTTGCGTTTATCGTGTGATAAATAAGTGACAAAGCATATGTCACTCACAATCGCATTATCTCAAAACGTGACGGATGCTTTGTCACTTATTTATAGCATGATAAAACCAACCATCATAGCCCCAGAACTCGTTTTCCCTAGGGTCATTTTACAATATAGTACCCTTAAAAAATCACTCACATCATACGTTAACTAAAGTAACGTTATAATTTACCTTAACTTTTCAAATAACTCAAGGTAAGTTGTAACATATCCAAAGTATAAACATGGATGCTCTAACATTCTAAATGGGCTTTTTCTTATACAACAGCCTCTATAAAACTCCCGCGATTATATTTTAGGGTACCGTGAACAAAAAACCACTTTGAAACTTACGACATATGGTTGAAAACTGTGTGGTTTTGCACGGTTCTTGATACAGGTTGGAATCGGGCATTTTTCTTGATATATATCTTGACGCAACCCTGTAAAATATTTGTTTACAGCTCTTAATTTTGTGTGAGGGACTTTTTGTATGATTTAGGGGTCAATTGTGCGTTGTCTACATGATGGTGGATAAAAGGGCAATTTGACACCGTTAACCTTAACATTTATTCACTATTTAAGAGCTTTGTTAATGGACTCATGTTAATGGAGTAATAGCTACTTTTTCATATTCCTAGTTATATTGTTTTTTGGTATCATGACACAACACAGTGCCTGCTTTCTCACTCACTCGAATCAAATAAGTTAATCCTAACGTATACGAAAACGGCTAATTTCTCAAGACAAGACAAGACACACAAAGCATAAGGAAAAATTCGAAAGGTTGCTTTGGAGTTATGGTAGCTGAAATGTTAACGCGCTGGACTGGCAATCTAGAGGTACTGGGTTCGATTCCCGGTCTCTTCCACCAGGTAACTCATTTCAATTTTCCTTTGAGCCTTGATCTTTGTATCAATGGTTTAATTATTAATATTACTATTATTTTTTATTCTTATGATTTCTTCCTTCAACTTCCACCATCACAGGCTTTTTATCTGACGATATTAAGGTACTTACGAATCTCATGAAGGCTTCTTATGTTATTTCAGGAATCTGTAACAATATAAAGACATTAATAAATAGATATACAATGAAAAAATACAATCGGCATTGGCAATACACGATTAGCTTTATACAGTCCTCGCCTTACAGGCTCGGACGCCAAAATAGCCTCCTGCCATATTGACATAGCATCGCCCGTTACTCTCTCACAGTACAGCGAAGAAAGAGATGGGTAACATTTCTCGCGCGAGAAAGAATCGCGTGTTACGGTTGTTCTAGAGGTGCTGCACTTCTAGCACAACTATGAAACGTGGCTTTTCGTTGCACGACAGATACTACCTGACACTTTCTATGCAATGCCGTGCGAGCAAGACAGATTCTGAGTCGCACGACAAGTGAAGATACGGCTAATAGATATGCTAGCCCTGCTGTATAATGAATTAAGAGGGCGCCAACGCGTTGGCTAGCTCTCTCTCTCACTGAGCGTAAGCGTGAGGAAGATGGAAGTGCGTGCTCGGAAGCGCGAAGCAGGTTTTTTGAGTTGTGTCATAAACGTGTGCATTTTATATTGAAAATAGTTTTACAGTTTTTGAGAACGTATAATTGTGCATCTATTAAGCTAAAAAACATTAATGTTATTAAAACTATCGTGAGACCTCTTCGCTAATTTAAAAAAAACGGTTTAAACTCACGTTAAAATCGTCAAGAACGGCCCGACATGTTTCGAACTCATTTGGAGCTCTTCATCAGGAGTAGCTGGGGACAGCCACCGCTTTTTTTTTATGATTACTAAAAAACATTGTTAAAGATCCAATTTTGAAGATCCAACCGAAAATATAAAAAAAAAGGGTTATGTTTGAGAGATAAAAGTATCGAGATAATTATTACCAATCGTGTTTTCACGACAAGATTGAAGAAAAACTGTTTAAGTTTCTTATTTTCAAGGGAAAGATTTTAAATCACTATGGATTTTGAGATCTAGGATCATTCACCTGACGAATTTTGCATGGGTGGGCTCTTAAGTCAATTCTTTGTTACCGCTGCTGCCGCCTATGGACGCTTGCGATGCCAGGGCGCGCACGTTACCGACCCTTTAGGAACCTATTTACTCCCCTCTCGAAATACCGCATACTGTAGCCCCCGGGGAAAACTTCGGTAGGGAGCTCATTCGACATGCGGAGCGTTCGCGGTAGAAAATTCCTCTGGAGACACACTGGAGCCTAAATGGTCGAGAACTGTGCGGTTAGTTCTCAACCATTGAGTCTCCAGTGTGTGACGATAAACACCCAGCCGATGGCGAGAAGTGTGATATGCGACTGATCGTAGCTGTAGGTGTAGTTCTGAAGATGAATTGGGCACCGATTTGAAACATGTCCAGCGATATTCGACTTATTTATGGGCAGCCAGAAAATCTCTAAGAGGGCGCATCTGGCTGTGCATGGAGGTGTATTGGTTCCAGCACATTGGAAGTTAAAGTTGGGTGTGGCAAAAGAAGCACGAAAGTAGATTAAATGCAGTAGAAATGAGAGCATTGCAGAAGCATGATTGTAAAGCTGTGCGACAGGATAAGAAATAGTGTAATAAGGGAACGCTGTGGTGTGAATGACGATGTAGTCACTAGAATTCAGAAAGGGATGCTTAGTTGATTTGGGCATGTAGAGAGGATGCATGAAAGAAGATTCACGAAAAAAGTCTACAAGGCGAATGTAAATGGAAATGTTGGAAAAGGAAGGCAAGGACGAACGTTTCTTGATCAGATTGGAGACGTTCTGAAAAAAGGGCAAGTACTTTAAACCGACGAGCATGCATGAGAAGATTAATGAATGTTGATGAAACGAAAGATGTATGTCAGGACCGTAGCAGGTGGAAAGATGTGGTCTCTGCCTGCCCCGTTGGGAAAAAGGCGCGATTTTATGTATGTATGTATGTATTTTAATGACTACTATTGTAAAACGCCCCGCTTTTGTGCAAAATCGTCCGAGACGATAAAAACGTCACGACACATTCGTCCCGTCCGGATGTAAGGAGCATAAATCCGCCTAACCGGGCAGATTTGCATAATCCCTTGTGACATGGGCATTCGCTTGCAAATGCAAGCATGGCAAAGTTTTATTGCTGTGTTTAGAATATTTTGAGGTAATAACGCTTTGTCTTTTGTTTGTATTGTCTTTGTTTTAAGTAATGGGTATCAATATATTTCTTAAAAAAATAACACCCCGGAAACACGTCATTTTTAAATTTAGAATCACCGGGGTTTGATGGAAGGATTTGAAGAACGCAATCTGAGGCAAATGTGGGTATATTCAACTGTAAAGTTCTCAGTAGCCTAGCCAGTTTGATGAAATAGTAACAAATGTCGAATTCTTGCGTTGGTCATAACCTAGGTACACACGTTTCTACAGTCCTCGCTTTACGGAGTCACGCCGAAAAATAAATACTCTCTCTCATAGTTACCAATGTAGTACAATGGCAAAGTCCTCTTGTGAAAAGAACAAACACACGACTTCTACTTTACCGGCGTAGCGCTTTAACCACTGAGTTATCTGACCGCTTTGAAGATTAAATGAAATAATGTCTTCGCAATCCGCTTTTTTTGAAGCGCCCTCTGTACTTTTATGTTTAAAATGCTAAGCGCATCAACTTAATTTCGGAACGCGCACTCGCATGGACTGCAGTGTATTGAATCTTCTTCACAAGGTATTCTTTGTATTAAAACACAAACAGTATTTTTTCACCTGTCTTGTTACGCAAGTTAATGGTATCACGTCGTTAGAAAATTTCTTTCTACTGTCAAATTCGCGTTTTTTCTACTACACCCTCTGTATGAATTTAAGAATCACACATGTACATGTGTATACGTATGTACACCCTGTATAGCATACAGTATGCATTCAGGAATCACAGCATTAGCATTCTATTTACATTTGTGTAGCTTTAACAAAAGCGTGCAGTCGACTCCAAAATCTGCATACGAAGGTTTTCCGAGAATTTGTTCTAAGCACGTCTACTAAACACGATTTTGATATTAAATGTAAGAAACATCGCGCTTTCTGTTCATGTATTATTTAAGTCAAACTTACACTGAGTAAAAAATGAGACTTGTAAATTTTAAAACTGTATTTAGCTTTAAAAGACGAATGTTTGAAATAAGCACGAGTAAGCACTTAGTTTATTAAAGTTATCATCATGTCTGGTATTGTCTTCTCAAATTAATAAGGATTTACAGTCCAATATTACGCTTACAGCCAAAAGACAATTACTTTTGAAGGTGCGCGCCTGTACAATAAAATACACCTAGAGTATTTTAAAGAATAGAGGTAAGATAAAGAGAGAGCACTCGTTCAACTCATTTAAAAAAGCTCAGTTCAGTATAACTGAGCTTAATAACAGATTTCTTTTGTAAAATCTTAACAAATGAGTTGAACGGACAAATACTAATTGATAAACAGATGTATAGTTGCCGGCAAACTTTTAGAACAATGGCGTATCTGCGCATGTACATTTGTACATTAATCGGCTACTGCGCAGTCAAGGTCATGCTCAAGAAGTTTGCCGGCAACTGTACTATCTACTCAGTATTCACTCTTACCGGATCTTGTTACTTATATCATACAACTGTTATCTATTTGTTCTCATGGAAGTGATGACTTTAATGAGAATGTCGAGTCTTTAAACCTAAACCATATATTACGTCATATCTAAACTATTATAAAATTCTAAGTTGGTATTGAAAATTTGTTTTCTATGGGGAGGGTTCATGATTTCAGGTAAAAACTAAGAAAATCCTTTCGTTTTGTATGGATGTGGCGCTGTTGGTCAAACATTCTTTGACCTCTTATTACGCCGAAAAGCCTAGACGAGTTACAGCAAATTTTGTTTGCTGGATGTTTCGATACTTTTTACTCAACTATACTAAATAAAATAAAAAATAAGCGAATGAAGTTGCGGCTCTCACGTCTGTATCCCACTAGTATAAGATACCACTGATGGCCAGATTTTACACTACTTTTTTCACTTCACTCACATTAATACATCTATATTATAAACAAGCTAGTGCCAGCGACTTTGTCTGCGCAGGATTAGTATTTCGAGTAGCTTATATTAGCGTGGGGTAGAAATGAACTAACATTATGACGGGACAATATGTATATAAATTTTAGCCTATGTGTTATTCTGATATAAAACCTACATTATTGTAAAGTTTCATTAAAATCCATTCAGTATGGACCGTAAAAACGTGAAAGAGTAACAAACATCCATCCATACTTACAAACTTTCGCGTTTATAATATTAGTAGGATAGGTAGACCGCAAGATTGCTATGAACTAAACCCTCTTAAATTTGACTGCCTAACAAACTTAAATTCCGGGAGTACATCTTCATACCGGATGCCATTTATGTGTTCCATGCCCATAAATACTGGAACATCCGCGTTCTAAGAATATTTGGTGCCGTTGAATTGGGCAGTTAACTGCATCCTTGGAAAGCTTGGATGGTTTCGTGTGAATATTTCTCACGTTTAATATGAAGTCTCGAGTCGAAAGCATCTGCAGTGAAGTTAATATCTAAATATGAGACATGTATATGTAAATATAAAGACGGTCACAGTCGTTGTGGTACACACGGGTCGGTAGGTCGTGTTACCGCGGCAAGGGCCAATTACTAACGTCGAAATTGACACAAAAAAAAAACAAATAAAATACAAAAAATTGGGCAAGTACGAGTCCGACTCGCGCATGAAGGGTTCCGTACCATAAAACAAGTTTGTTGTATGGGAGCCCCCCTTAAATATTTATTTTATTTTATATTCAGTATTTGTTCTTATAGCGGTAATAGAAATACCATCATCTGTGAAAATTTCAACTGTTTATCTATCACCGTTCTTGAGATACAGCCTGGTGACAGACGGACAGACGGACGGACGGACGGACGGACGGCCAGCGAAGTCTCAGTAATAGGGTCCCGTTTTTACCCTTTGGGTACGGAACCCTAAAAACAAATAATATACAAAAAAACACAAGGTAGTATTAATAGTAACTCGCTTCTGTCGAATTGCAGACTAAAAATTGACAGTTATTTTTGATGCTGACTGTACACTTCAAATAAGTATTACTCGCACGTACCTGACAGACCGATTTTAGACCGCAAGATTGCTATGAACTAAACATTTTTAGATTTTACTACCTACCAAGCTTGCATTCCGGGACTACATTTTCATACCGGATGCCATTTATGCGTTCCGTGCCCATAAATACTGGAACACCCGCGTTCTAATAATATTTTATATAATATAGGGTAGTTAACTCCATCCTTGGAAATATTGGATGATTACGTGTAATATTATAAAGTCTGAACTCGGAAACATCTGCAGCTAAAATGCAATATCAAATTGGCGAACAAAAACTACGTACCTACAAAGCAATTTTCACGAGAGAGACATTTTAGCTGAAAAATAGCATATTCCATAGCTTCCATCGTCGGCTACCTGACACGAAAAACGCAGTGAAAAAATATGACCACGTGAGTCATGATTTTGGAGTTGTAAATGTTCATAGGTAGTCGTAAAGGCCTTATCACACTAGCAATTTGCGAGCGAATTCAGTATAAAGGCGAACACACATCAAGTTTGCCGTGGTGCTTATTTGAATAGAAATGCGCTCGTCAATCGTAAGTGCGATAAGGGCCTAACTGCTTACCATCAAAGTGAGGGAAGTTAATAGTCATACTGATTTATTTATTTAAACTTTATTATGCGTTCATTATACAAGAAAATCATACATACCTACCCCAAATTTCTGTAATCTTATTGGACAAAAAAGTGCACAAATGGCGGTTTTAATGCCATAAGGCATTCTCTACCAGTCAACCATTGGGCTAAACAGAAGCATTTTTCTAGTACAGGGCCAGTCACCTATCAACATTATATCAAAAGTCTTTTCTTGCCATTATAAAACATTCATCGCATTCGATACACTTCAATACGTCATTGGTCAATTGTATTTAGGCGCAAATGCTAAAGAACTAAACCCTCTTAAATTTGACTACCTAACAAACTTGAATTCCGGGAGTACATCTTCATACCGGATGCCATTTATGCGTTCCATGCCCATAAATACTGGAACATCCGCGTTCTAAGAATATTTGGTATCATAAGGAATGGGGTAGTTAACTGCATCCTCGGAAATCTTGAATGGTTTCATGTGAATATTTCCCATTTAATATAAAGTCTCGAGTCATAAGCTTCTGCGTCTATAATTTAATGTCAATTTGGTAAAGATGTCGCTGAAATCATAATATTTATAATAAAGTGCAAAAAGTAGCTACATTTAAAATCTTATAGAGCAATTCAAGAGGAAGGTTTATATGTATTGTAATAATACATGCATAATTTATCACCATTGCACCAGTGCGAAGCAGTGCGAGGTCACTAGTATTCCCTAAACTTATTCACCACTCGACCCGCAATTAAAACAAATAAAACAAAACACAAAGCATAGATTACAAGCCCCTAACAAGCCAACAGACCGACAAAAAATGATAAAACATGCAAAAACGTGCTTGCTGCATCCATATTTAGAGGAACAGAGTTTTTCCTCTGCTTTACAAATTATCATAATAATATGCGAACTACCCTGACATTTCCACCGCATACGAATACAGCGTCGCGCCTGGGGCCTGATTCGGTGAGGCATTGAGAGGATGTGGTTGGCGCAGTTTGCAGGGAATATGCTTACTGAGCCAAGGGTCCTGGGTTCGAATCTGTATCGACAAATATTTGTGTGATGAACTCGAATATTTGTTCCTGGGTCATAGATGTTATCTATATAATAATATGTGTGTATTATGCACATCATTATCTAGTATATACTAGCGACCCGCTCCGGCTTCGCACGGGTGGACGCAATGCTATATTATGCATGTAATATACATATAAAACCCTTTGAAACACTCTATCTATTAAAAAAAACCGCATCAAAATCCGTTGCGTAGTTTTAAAGATCTAAAGATACATTATAAAACAAAGTTTGTTTTATACTATGTAGTGATTATGTATTATCATAATATCATCGTCAAGTACCCATACTAGAAGCATTGCTTGGTTTGGGACTATTTCATTTTATGTTACGTTGTTCCTTAACCCTTAATTTCTAGATGTATAGCCCGATATTACATATTTTTTTATCATTTTTTTGCATTTTTAGTTAAACAGATTTTTTTACTATTTTTAACGGCACTGAGGTTTGCACCCTGTTTTTTTTTTGCGACTTTAAGGGTTAATATTTATTACAATATAATTTAATGAGATCTAGAATCACGTTATAGAAACGTCGAATTTGGCTCCATGTCTCGCTTGTTGTACTATGAAAAGAGATAATTATTTACCCATTTCAAGTGTACTCTTCCGTCTAAAAATATTCCGCTGTCGTTATTTTATGTTAATTAACAAGATTAGCGGATAGAAATGCTTTACATTTAGAATGTTATTTCAAGCGGAGTGAAAAATCTGTTTTTAGGAGTGGAATGGAATGAACGAAACTAATTTGTGTCATTTGGTAGGACCGATTTTGTTGGAAAACGATTTTTTTTCCACGACCATGGAACTATGTTCTGTGTGTCCTTTAGGGTTCAAATCCGAATCGAAGTATAGCCCCCCAAGGGGTTTTATAACCCACGCCACTGCAGATTTTTATTGGTACTAATTTATTTGACTGGCGCGTCAAATTTTTGGTAACTGACGTTGAAAGTCGGTGAATGTCACTGACTAAATATTCCGCAAATTTCAAGTAATTTTTGCATAATAAAGCCAAAACTATCTTAAACAATGAAAGTTTTTTTTTTCAATAGGATTCAATATTTATTTCGCAAGTAGAACGAAGGATGATGGAGCCGGAAGGTGGCCATAGTAACGGAAGCCTGTAATAGTGCAAATCTACTGAGTTTGGGCCTTTGAGAATCGTATCAGTAAGCAATTGATGGATGTTCAAGGAAAAGTACAGTCAGCTATAAAAGCTTGTCACAAAAATTAAATTTTGACAAATAAGTGAAATAAAAGTTCATAGTAGATGGAGATGTTTCGGGTAGGTATACGTCATTGAAACGTAAGACACATGTCGAAATGTTCATACATTTCGCTTATTTATTTATTTAAACTTTATTGCACGAAACAAAAGTCAGTAAAAATGGCGGACTTAATGGCAAATGGCATTCTCTACCGGTCAACCATAGGGCCAAACAGAGATACTAGAAGTGGGTGCAAATCAGAAATCTGATGGTACAGAGAGGATCTAGGGTACAAGTAAATACATAATATATATTACTGTTTATACAAAAATACATATACCTACATTTACACGCTCAGTGTATCGTAATCAGTGATCAGCACGGTTCGTTCAACACCGCGGGTTTCGTATACCTAAAGATTTTAATTGTAAAAAATAAAATCAAATTCCGGGAACAGTGGAAGAAAAGTAGCGAGGCCTTTGACATCATGGGTTCACAATAGTAATAAAAATATGAATTTAATTGCAATCCCGCGATCTGGGTTGAAAAAAATATGTTCTATTATGTGTAATATATTTATTATAAATTTACATTAATTACAATCATGTTACTTTTTTACGCCAAAAACCGCGTTGTTGCACGGGCCGTGTCGATTTTTTGATCTTAGTTCAATCATAGGTAATCATACATATATAGTATAGTATAGGTAATCATATCATTATCATAGGTAACCACATCTCGACTACCTAATAGAAATATGGGGAACGGCAGGAAAGACTTATCTAGGGAAAATTCAAACAGCACAAAATAAATTAGTAAAATCTTTATTTCATTATCACTATCTAACGCCGACTCAGAAAATCTATAAAGAAACAAAAATAATGAACGTGACTCAAACATACAAATATTACACCTGTCTTCTTATTCGGAAAATTATTAACAAAGACATACAAACAAATATTTCTTTTACAAAAAAACATAATGTTCAAAAAATAAAATTACGAAATGCCGACAACCTAATTTTACGTCATCCTAGGACTAATTATGGAAAAAAAAGTATCAGCTTTGAAGGTGCCAAGTTATATAACAAACTTCCTAAAGACATTAAAGAATGTAAGTCTACTGCTAGTTTTAAAAAAAACTCTTAAGTTTTATATCCAAAATAACTAATTATTATCTTTATGTCGTGCACTAACAATAAACATAAAAATAAAATAATAATATAGTAATAATAATAATAAATAGCAGTTCTAAGTTATATAAAATAAATAAAGGAAACAATAGTAACAATACCGAAACAAAATTATAACAACTTTAATATCTACTTTACCTATATAACCGCAAATGCCGCATCCATCCGCGGCCACCAACCTGCACCTTGGTCTGTTTGCCTTGCTTACAAATACTTGCAACTACGACGCGGCACCTACGATGTGAGCGCACCCTCATTATTATTTGTTTTTCGTTTGTTCTTAAATTTACTTACCCTTCTTTTTTTATATGTCTGCATTGTACGTTTTTATCATCATAAAACCTTATTAGTACTTAAGTTCTCATTTAAGCGAATTGTATAATTCTTATGAGAAATAAATGTCTTAAACCATTAAATATAACCTTTTTTCCATGTTTACGTAATCAAAAGAGTGTTCGCGCCTGCGCGAACCTACGCGTCATCAGGCGGGCGAGGGGGTGCACCCCACCGCCAGCCACAGCGAGTCGCCGGCGCCGCCGCGGCTCCTTCTATTCGCCCACGGTCTCCGGACCACACACACGCGTCCATCAAACCGATCTTGTACTTTTATATTTTTGTAACTTAATTAAATAAGTTTAAACGTGGCTTCTTTTTTGATCATTTTCCACAACCTTATGTACTCCCGTACATAATTTGGCGCCCCCGGGTGGGCATGAAGCATCTCCACATAGAAAAAAATAGCTAAATTTACGACGCGCCACGCCACGTTACGCCGCGCCACGCCACGCCACATCGCGCCACACCTCCATAATCGTCACCGAAGATTTCCGGTCGTCGCTTCTATCTACAACTGCAACGGGACCATTCAATCCTAGCTGTGGAAGCCGGGATTCACCGAAAAATTGGAGGAGACAGCGAGTTTTTTTGTCGCTGCGCAAGTAACGGGACAAGGTACCACGCTGGCCGGCAACGGACACTGCGCCGCGCGCTTCGGACATCATAGCAAGGAGAGTGCCGTGAGCTTACCCATCTATTTCCTTCTTTTATCCTCCTTAATTTGATCATATAATGGCGATAGCACTTCTTTTACCGTGTGTGACTTCTTAAATTTATATTAATATAATATAAGTCTAATTAGACTACAATTGCATCATCTTATCAGTGAACATCTTTCTTCTTAAAGCATCTTACATGATATATAAATGACCATAAAATAATATTTGAATACTTATTTTCTTCATATAAATGCTACCTCGCTTCTTGAGCTGTTGGCACAAAGACATGTGCTTAATGGCGGAACTTCTATAGAGGTAGCTACATGCATCTTAATTTATCACGCGTTTTTTTACAGCATCTGCACCCTCGCATATAATTAATGCCTTTATTTCCCATTAGAATATTTTGCGCAACTATTATTTTCACGCTGCCCATGTAAAATTATTCACTTCTGCCTGCCAATTTCTACGCCGTCTTCTTGCATATACTCATTCCCCTACTTTTTTGAAAATTTTGAGTTTTGTTCGTTACTTACTTACCTACCTAATCTTTTGCATCAACGTTAATCTTGTCAATTCTCGCATCATATTTCGCTTCCCGCTTACGCTCGCACTGCAACATTTTTCTTCATACGCATTTCAGTGAGAATTTCGCCCGGCACCGAACCCGGTTCGAGCGTGCCGTGCGTGTGGCCTGCGTACCTACACCGGCGCAGCGCTCCGCCGCCGCGTGCAGGCCGCGCAGCTGCATTCCTCAGCGCGATAAGGAAACAAAGGAGCGTAAGCCGTTCTCAATTTTATAACTTTAACTTCTAATTCGTGATTATAATCTTAACGGATATTTATTCAACTTACTTACCAGCTCAATTTATTGGCAAATAGGTTTTGCTAATTTGTTACTTCATTGATTTCTTTGTTTTACCGGTATATTGCTTAATATAAATAAATTGTCCTAAACATGTCGAAATCTGATTCTGAGGCCCCATCGAGGTCTCTGTCACCTTTGTCCATTCCTGTGCCCGCATTAATAGCAAACGATTCGAATTCTAGTCTCAAGGTCAAGCGGAGCTCAATTAAAGGACAGATAACTAAGTTCCACAATTATTTAAGTGGAATTGACAAAGATGACGAGTTAACTACTATTCAAATCAATGAATTAACTTTAAAGTTGAATAAATTCCTGGAACTTTGCAATAAATTTGAGATCATACAAACTCGTATAGAGGTCCTGAATGAAGGAAACCTCGCGAATGAACTCGCCGAAAGGGACAGTATAGAAGACAGCCTTCATCTTGCTATAGCTACAGCCCAATCTATGCTTGAATCTTGTAAACCTAAGGAGGCCTCTCGGGTCGCCGCCGACCAAGCTTCCTCCTCACTTTCTTGTTCCGATCATAAATGTCATCATGAATCTTTAGGTTTTAAATTACCATTAATCCAAATACACAAATTTGACGGAACCTTTTTTAAATGGCTAGAATTTCGAGACACTTACGAGTCCCTTATTCATAACAATGTTAGAATACAACCGATACACAAATTTCATTACCTTTGCTCATACCTAGAAGGTGAAGCTGCGCGCGTTATCGCCAACTTGGAGGTATCGGCGCACAACTACTCAGAAGCGTGGGCACTTCTATGCGAACGTTACAATAATAATGGGCAACTAATTACTAATCATCTTAACTCTTTATTTAGCATTGAACCATTACAGCGTGAATCAGATAAGGCGCTGAGATATCTCAGTGACCACGTGACCAAGAATTTGCGAGCGTTGAAGACGCTCGGCCAGCCCACTGATCAGTGGGACATGATCATCATACATATGGTGGCAGCAAAGTTAGACCAGGCTACTCGAACCAAATGGGAAGAGCATCGTAATAACTTAGTAGATCTACCCACTTTGGACGACTTTAAAAGATTCTTAAAATCGCGTGCAGATGTTTTAGAATCATTGTTTAGATCCAAAAGGGATAAACAACTTAAACCCCAGTTTAAACCAGATATGCCTCTTACCAAATCTTTCATCATTTCAGCTAACGAAAAAGCTGCGCGGCCGTGCGTCGTGTGCCAGGGAAAGCATCGTATCTTCGACTGCAAGGTCTTCAATGGCCTGTCAACTGACGAAAGATGGGCTCAGGCTACGAAGCTCAAGCTCTGCTTCAACTGCTTGCGCCCGGACCACGATACAGCGCGCTGTCGACTGGGGGGATGTCGCGTATGTAAGAGGCCTCACAACACAGCCTTACACAAACACAACACAAACACACCTCCTGCTTCTGCCGGCCATTCTGGCGGCGTTAAGGATACTGCTGAGAACGCTTCTTCTTCTTCTTCGATCATCATGTCAGCAGTATCCACTTCTGAAGTTCTTTTGTCCACCGCGTTAATTGATATTGTCAATCCGGAAAACAATAGGGTAGAAACGGTTAAAGCAATTTTGGACAGCGGTAGTCAGTCTTCAATAATTACCAGCAGCTTAAAGCGACGTCTTCAACTGACTTCCCGCCACTCCAGTGCTAGCATCATAGGTATCGGTGATACACCTCTTAACATTACCCCAGAGCGCTGCTCTGCTCGTTTGATATCCAAGCAGAGTACATTCGCTCGCGATCATGAATTTCTAGTACTTCCTCGTATAACTGAAACTCTTCCTAAGCATCATATTTCTATTGACCATCTTAATATTCCATCATTTATTAAACTGGCAGACCCCAGTTTTAACTGCCCATCTCAAATTGACGTCCTTTTGGGTGCTGATGTATTCTGGGATCTCATTGGGACCGAACAGCGCCCTCTAGGTGATAGATTACCGATTCTGCATTGTTCGAAGCTAGGCTGGCTCTTGGCTGGGCCCATCTCGATTGGAATCAAATCAAGCAAAACAGTATCATGTAACTTCTTCATCAACGATCATGACTGCGACTTAAACTCGCAGCTTCTTAAATTCTGGGAATACGAAGACTTCCCTGCACATCATAAACCCAAGCCCATCCTTACTGAAAGTGAATCGCACTTCGTTCAAAACACTGCTCGTTTAGAAAACGGTAAATTTTGTGTTAGATTACCTCTTATTGACTCCCCAGATTGCTTAGGGGAGTCATACTTCTTAGCAAAAAGGCGCTTCATTAGCTTAGAGAAACGTCTAAGTCAGAAACCAGAGCTGAAACGAATGTACTCAGACTTCATAAAAGAATATCGCGATCTAGGACATCTTTCAGAGGCAACAATCGAAAAACCTCTGACTTCATATTTTTTACCCCATCATGCCGTCGTTAAGGATAACTCTGAGTCCACTCGTTTTCGTGTGGTTTTTGATGCTAGTGCCCGCACAAAGTCAGGATTCTCCATTAATGACATACAAATGGTAGGTCCGAATATACAAGACTCTTTGTTTAACTTCTTATTGAGATTTTGGCATTATAAATACGTCTTATCGGGCGATATAGAAAAGCAATACAGACAGGTAGTTATGAATGAATTAGATCGTGATTTACAATTAATCTTGTGGCGCGATGATGAATCACTTCGTCTAAGAACGCTTAGGCTTCAGACTGTAACCTACGGCTTCGCCAGTGCCAGCTTCTTGGCGGCACGATGCTTGTGGCAGCTCGGTGAGGAAACAGCTGATCCATCAATTAAAACAATAATACAGAGCGATTTTTACTGCAAGTAAATCATCACTTACCGGAGCAGACACGGAGACTGACCTTGTTAATATTAAACAGGCAGTTTCTACGTCTCTTTCTCTAGGCTCTTTTAACCTACGAAAATATAGATCTAACTCCCAGCTTTTAATTGATTCTGAAGTAAAAAATACGCATAATGACAGCTTAGTTCTAAATCTAATAGAATAGAATCCTACTCTAAATAGACACCCTTCGTTTTAACTTTAGCACACGAGTTGCCCGAATTTAAACCTGTCGCTTCATTATTGACAAGATAATTTATTATTTATTATATTATTATTATATGTACTACGCTTCATTAATATTATAGCAACTGCAAACGGCAGCACATAAAAGGTTCACTGAGTACAACTGAACTTGAAAATGCTTTGACTGTCTTAGTGAAAACTTCACAACAGCAATCCTTTTCTAAAGAATTATATGCACTAACGAACAACAAAACATTACGTCCAAGGTCACACATCACTTCATTGGCACCATTTCTTGACTCTCAGGGAATCCTGAGAGTGGGGGGCAGGCTAGATAAATCTATGTTTTTTTCTATAAAACATCCCATACTTCTTTGTTTCAAACACACATTTACAAAACTCATCTTTAGTCATGAACACATATGCCTCTTACATGCGGGACCTCAACTCATGCTGGCCTCCGTGCGCGAGCAGTTCTGGCCCATTGGGGGTAGGGACCTGGCCAGGCGCACGGCTCGGCGCTGCGTCACCTGCACTCGATTTTATGGTAAAACAATGTCTAATATAATGGGCAATCTGCCTTCACAGCGCATAACGCCTGACTTCCCATTTACGACAGTGGCAATCGACTTTGCTGGACCATTTCTGATCACTGATCGGCGGGAACGTGGCTGTAGGATAACTAAATGTTACCTTTGTCTTTTTATATGTCTTAGATTTAAGTGTGTCCATTTAGAAGCAGTAAGCGAGCTGTCCAAAGACGCTTTTATACTGTCCCTGCGTCGATTCATTTCACGTAGAGGCAAGCCGAGAGAGATAATATCGGACAATGGTAGAAACTTTATTGCCGGTGCAAAAGAAGTAAACGACTTCTTTAAATTATATTCAGGTCCAATATTAGAGTTTGCAACTGATCATGACATTAAATTTAGATTCACACCGGCTTACGCTCCTAACTTCAACGGCTATGTAGAGGCAGGCATTAAATCGGCTAAATTTCATATCAAGCGCATATTAGGGAACACGCACCTCACTTTTGAGGAGCTATCGTCATTGTTTGCTCAAGTTGAGGCCATCCTCAACAGCCGTCCCCCTCTCCTCCTCTCCTAAAGACTACGCTGCGCTCACACCCGGGCACTTTCTCCTTGGCAGATCACTGATGTCGCTCCCGGGCCCGGACCTGACTGAAGCCAACCTCAACCAACGGGATCGCTACAAGCTGCTCGAACAAATGAGGCAACATTTCTGGAAGCGCTGGCAGTCTGAGTACGTTATGGAGTTGCAGCAGAGAGCGAAATGGAAGACTCGCTCCAGAGACCTACAACAAGGAGACCTCGTCCTGATAAAAGAAGAAAATCTGCCCCCTTTGCTATGGCGCCTCGGAAGAGTGGTCAAACTTCATCCTGGTGCAGACGGCGTACCACGGGTCGCCGACATCGATACTGCGAGAGGGGTGATCAGACGCGCACTGAATCGCATATGCCTCCTTCATGATTCTTGAAAGCGGAGCTTTCAAGGGCCCCCAGCATGTTCGCGCCTGCGCGAACCTACGCGTCATCAGGCGGGCGAGGGGGTGCACCCCACCGCCAGCCACAGCGAGTCGCCGGCGCCGCCGCGGCTCCTTCTATTCGCCCACGGTCTCCGGACCACACACACGCGTCCATCAAACCGATCTTGTACTTTTATATTTTTGTAACTTAATTAAATAAGTTTAAACGTGGCTTCTTTTTTGATCATTTTCCACAACCTTATGTACTCCCGTACAAGAGTGACTAGCCAATTTCCTCAAACCAAAACATAAACACAAGAATACCCATTAATTGCCTTGAAAAAAAAAATGGCTTCTGCCGCCATATTGTATTCATATAACTTTTCTTTTCCATTCAGCTTCCCCTGTAGGAGTAATTGAAATTTGAGTCATGTTAATTGAATATTGCTTTTAGTGAATTTCATTTATATCGAATCTTTGGATTGTGTAAAAAGCCTGAGGTTATTTCATGAATAATATATTATTTTTGTATAACGGTTGAAATTGTTATTTACTAGTTGTTTTTCGGTGGCGCGGTTTTTTATTTTAAGGGTTCCGTACCCAAAGGGTACAAAACGGGACCCTATTACTAAGACTCCGCTGTCCGTCTGTCTGTCCGTCTGTCACCAGGCTGTATGTCATGAACCGTGATAGTTAGACAGCTGAAATTTTCACAGATGATATATTTCTGTTGCCGCTATAACAAAAAGCGGGGGCTTAGTTACAGGGTCGCGTTAGCACGCTTTAGACACGTAAAACACTGATCTCAAATGGCTATTTGAGAATTTCAATCGAGTTAAGGTAACAGTCTTTAAGGCTGCGTTTCCACCAGAGAAGAGATGTGAAGGGATGTGTTTATATTAAGAGGCCTTATTTCTTTTAAAATGCTGATTGTTAAGACATTTTTCTCTATGATCAAACATGTTTCTTAACATATTATTGATGTTACTACCTAGAACAGGACTATTGGGATTTATTGGTATATATTTGAAACCTACAGTTTTAATTGTTCATTGTTAATTTTTGTTTCTAAAACTACTCGAAATTGACAAAATTCACTAATAATAGTTTATTAACTTATTTTTGACTACACGCAATGAAAGCATGAAATAGCTATGTTACTACCTAGAACTCGGGGAAAAGTATTATTCACTTAAAAAAGTTGGTTGAACAGATCAATAATATATTTGTCATAATATGAAAAATGAGTAAGGATTAGTAAATGAAGTTTATTCAACATCTCTGGTGGAAACACAGCCTAAATAACTTTTTTAGACATTAGGACTTTACATTTCTATCCAGTACCAAAAGTTCATCATTTTCATTTTGTTTCTTTTTTAAGTTACCGAAACTCATATAAGAATTTCCTAATACTAAAAATGCACATTAGAAGAATTATAACTTGAGTATTATAATCGTTTCAACCGAACGCCATATCATGCAAAAAACCGTTTAGGACAACCATAAAAATAATATCAGACGGAACCCAAACTAACCTTTTACCAAATCCTTTGATTTGTCCTTGAAGGGGACGTGTCGTCATGATTTTTCATTTTTGCAAAAAAGGGTCGCCCGTCCATCGAGATCTGTAGGTACTCCGGCCGTAGGGTCGCAAGGATTGTATTTGAAATGAGGACAATCTCTTATTTTCCTTAACACCCAATGATATTTAATAAGTAGATAGTACCTTAGTGAGAGTCAATTGTAGTTTATCGCTATGGCAAACCCTTTAGTTCAGTGTTTTTCAAACTGTGGTGTATATCTGGGAGTTCGCGAGGATCAGCATCGAGAAAGTCTCTAGACTACAAGGAATGCAGATTTTTACTTTGTATAAATAAATAAAATAAATAAATATCAGACAACCTTAAACAAATCGATCTGGTCCCAAATTAAGCTTAAGAAGGCTTGTGTTATGGGTACCAAACGACGATATACATACTTATACAGATAAATATACACTTATGTACATAGAACAACCATGACCCAAGCACAAATATTCGAGTTCATCACACAAATATTTGCCCTAGCCGGGATTTTGATGACGCGGTTGGCTCAGTTTGTAAGCACCTGCCTACTGAGCCGGTGGTCCCGGGTTCGAATCCCGGCCAGGGCAAATATTTGTGTGATGAACTCAAATATTTTGTGCTTGGGTCATGGATGTTCTATGTATTAAAGTATATATTTTATCGATATAAGTATGTATATCGTCGTCTAGTACCCATAACACCAGCCTTCTTGAGTTTAATTTGGGACTAGAGCGATTTGTATGAGGTTGTCTGTTATTTATTTATTCGAACCCAGGACCGTCGGCTCAGTAGGCAGGTACTTACAAACTGAGCCAGCCGCGTCGTTATATTTTAATAAAACAGCAATAATTCTTAAACATCTGCATTTATTTATTGTACGATTATAACATGTATTTTTTTTTTATATTTTTACCCTTTTTATATTTTTTGCAAAACTATCTTCTGAATATCTGATAAATACAGGTAGGTTGCGTTCCAAAACGCAAATGCATGACTGATTGAATGATAGACGAATGCGTCCCAAATCTGTTAAATAAAAGTTGGGTCTAAGTTTAATCGTACAAACTGGGTTATAGGGGTCACAAAGGAATTTTGATGGTCGTTAAGGGCCGTGACACCAAAAAGTTTGACCCCACTGGTTTAGTTGATCTCCGGAAAGTGACAGATAGGATTGAGTGACTGGGATGTAAATATTGCAGCTGTCATGTTAGTGTATATCGTATCGCCTTGAGTTTCCTTCGGCGTTTCTTCTCAACAGTGGTCTCCACTTGTGAAATGCCCTGGTGGCCTACTTGCAGAATAAAGTTCATTATTTCATTATAAAACATCATTGATAATATTTACTAGACAGGATCAACTAATGGAACATTTTTTTTATTTAAAAACTGATCAGCAATCTATGTAGCTCGTTGATTTAGCAACAGCCTATTCACTCTTGTATGATATGCATAAGCAAGACTCCAACATGCGACCCTTTTGCATCATATGGTTTTTAACATGTTTAAGCGCATTAGGCATTCACTAGATGATCAACTTATACGCGATTCCCGTTCTTGTTGTGTTAATTCATTACCTATTATTCCCGTCAGTCCTTCTTTTTCATTAGTCATGGCAACCCTCGTACGTCCCTTTCGATGGGAAATGCGAGCGTGATGAGTGGGGCGACTGACAGTTTTTATTGGGGTACAAAAACCTTAGGCCAGCATTCTTTTATAAGATTAAGATAAGTTGGTTCAGGAGAGGAAATGCCTTAGAGTCCTCGCTTATTTAGAGATATCTGCATATAAAATTGCGAAACGAAGTTCCCATGCCAGAATTAAAAATAAAGGATATTGCTGGATTCAAAAGTACGTTTTTGAGCGGTTCTCACAATTCGACTTTGTTGATTGATAGACACATCACCGACATTTCTTTATAGACCGAGCGAGTGAAGCGTCCCCGTTCCATTTTGGCCTAAAATTCTTTCGCATGTCCGGATCTTTGGATGCTCAAATGTTTCGGAATTTCGGCTGTTCTCGTGTAGAGGTCGCTTCTCTTGAAAGTTTAATATTTTTGTCAATTCTTTTTTTTTTTAAGGCAGACTTAAGGGATATAAAGTCGTAAAAACATTTATTAAGCTATTTTAAAACAGAGTTTGTATGAGGCGAGGTTTACAGACACTAAGTTTAATTAGTTATACACATAATGAATCATTTTTCTGGATGCTTTCACAAGAATGAAGAGAATATTTCAATTTGATTATTTCATGTAGGAAATTTTAAGAAACCACCAAGATTTTTCAATGTGGAAAGTTTAGCAATTTTGGATATTTTCCGTCGACACATCAGTAAGGGCCTTATCACACTGGCGATTTACGAGCGAGTTTTCTATACAAATAAGCATCGCAGCGAACTCGCTGCGTGATCGCCTTTATACAAAACTCGCTCGCAAATTGCAAGTGTGAAGGCCCTTACCTTAGCCCTATAACAGTAATTCTAATGTCACCGTGATTATACAACGAAACAAATAACAAACACGTAAATTTCAATATGCTCCAATTCCTCGAAACAGATCTTTAACTTTTTACTACTTCATAGGGAGGGGATAATCGTAAAGCGAAATACCAGTCGTAACCCGTTTAATGACGTTTCTAGACGTCTGATTGTGGTGACACGTCGGCGGCGCGCTTAACAGTAAAATCTCGTGTTATTAGAGTTGGGAATAATGTGACAGATATTACATACGGGTTAATAACTTAACTTTAACAGAGAAAAAAAAAAAATTTCTCAGTCAACCTTTGACAACAGTAAGTGTAAAGCTACCGAAGCGTCAGGGAGGTTCTAATAATTAATATACGGCATACGCGATATAATCCGTTTAAAATGTTTTATTTAGATATATTCGTTTGTAGGAATATTAGTAGGCTCATTTTGTCGTCGCAGTGCAGTTGAAACTTGTCAAAATATTTCATTGTAATAAAACAATTTAAACGGATTATATCGCGTATATTAATTAATTGAGCCTCCCTGACGTTTCGGTAACTTTACAGATACCGTTGTCAAAGGTTGACTGAGAAAAACACAATTTATCTCTGTCAAAGTTACATTTTGTGCAAACTACCCATGTCCATCCGTCCGCGGCTTTGCTCCGTGATCATCAGTACTAGAAAGCTGAAATTTGGTATGAGTATGTGTATGTATCACGCCGACAGAACGGTAAAATCTAAAGTGGGGGTGAATATTTTTTTTTGTTCCGACACGTGTGTGGGATGTCGTTGAATAGGTCTTTTTAAAAATAATAGGGGTTTCCAAACATTATTTTTGATAAAGTCAGCAGTTTTGCAAATATTCGCTCCGAAAATAAAAAAAAATATGGAAAAATTCATGAAAATGAGGCCTTATAAGTACTTTCAATGAAAATTATATTGAATAAATTCGGTCAAGCCGTTTTTGAGTTATCGCAAAATTTCATATTTTTTTTAAATGACGTAATGCCGCGCGGTGGCCTTATACTTCGAACGTTACACGTATTAGTTAATTTCCATTTTGCATTAAAACATCCCGCTCAATCTGGCGCGTATAATCGATAAATTCCAGAAGGTAATAAGTTATTACAGCTACTACTTACGACCTTTACGACCTTTTTTATAGAGCTTGAAATCTTTCTCGTAATTTAAACCTCGAAGCCCGTCTATTGTGAAGGATGGGCAACTACGGAACCCTACACTGAGCGGGGCCCGACATGTTCTTGGCCGGTTATTTTTTGCTATACTTAGTTGCTGATTGATATCACTGTGTTATTTTGTTCGTTTGAAACTATTGCGCGACGGCGTTTTTGAGTTTCGTTAAAAAAAAAATTAGTTTCGAAGAAATGTAACTAGTTTTGCGATTAATCATCGAGTATTTTTCATGTCATATCATATACTATATAGTAGTAGGTATACCTACGTACCACTGTCAATGTATCAATGTTGCAGTTTATTTAGTAACAGTTTTTAGTTGTACTAAAAAACGGTTAAAAAAACAGTTTCTCAAAACGATTACAAGAAAAACGCCCAGCCCTACTACTGAACCAGCGGTAATAAGTAGACGTTTAAACACAATTTAAATAGAATATGGCCACTATATCAAAAAATACTGAAAATAAAAAAGCCAACTTTATTTTTGATCGTTCGGAACCCTTCGTGCGTTACCCCGGCTCGATTTTTCGCTTCTACTAAGCCTTGTATACAAATAATATCGCATTCATATCCCCATATCAGTAACCTAACATATAGAACCATCCACCCTGACCACATGCTAAATTCCAACATTTTTTCATTCACTCGCGTCGTAAAAAACACATCTCTTACGTCCAGATATGGGACTTTTCCCGAAATGACTAATGGATGAGATCACTCAACCATTTGTCCTGGCCATCCGTAGATCTAGATACGTTTATTGTGTGCGATTTTTCAAAACAAAATGTATTAAGGCCGTGGTGGATTTATTAGGGATCGGTGGGGATCGATTCGCATATTGCCTTCGTAAGCATTTTGCGGAAGATTATCCCAGGCGCGCGTTATGACGTGCGTATTCTTGGTTTCGGATTTTAACAAAGCTTTATATATTTCTTTTGACAAGTATTGGAATCTGCTAATCACTTTGTATAAATAAAATAAATAGGACAACCTCACACAAATCAATCTAGTTCCACGGTAAGCTCTAGTAGGTTTGTGTTATGGGTCCTAGACGACGATAAACATGCTAATATATAGATAAATACATACTTTAATACAATTAACACCCAGGAACAAATATATAAAATATTTTCCCTTGCCGGGATTCAAACCCAGGACCGTCGGCTGAGCAGGCTGCTTTACCACTGCACCAACCGCGTAGTCAAATTCTCATTATTGTTATTGTAGTCAAGTAAAAAAATAATATCCTATTGCCTGTGACTCTCACTGATCTTCAAAACGTCGTATCTAGCAAGAAGCTTGACAACGAGATACGAGCTTCGTTTTAGCTAGATTTTTGTTACTTAGTGATTAATATGCCCTATGGATATTATAAAAAAAAAAAAGTTGAAAATTGTTTATTTGTCAGAATACAGTTATATACAACCACATCTTTGTTTTATTTTACTTCAAATAAGTTTACTTATTATTGTTTTGAGTTTTTAGAATTATATTATCATTAGTTTTTTGTTAAATACATGGTCTTCAGGTATAATATAAAAGTCCTCGTATTCAGCATGCAAGCATGCGTACAAAAATTATGTGTAAATACGCTAAAACAAAATTTCTATTTGGTATTATTAATTAATTTTACAATTATTGCACATGTCATTAAAATATCAAAATGAAAATTCCAAGTTTTGAGGGATTACCGAACAATGATGAGAGATGAATTAAATTCTTAAATCGTCTTTGTACTGTTTAATTTCACGATAAATAAATTACATTTACCACTAAATTTCTATGTGCTCTTGTTTCAATTATTAATTTAGTAGCGATTAAGATAACTTTGAAAATAAAACCAAATACATTTTCTAATAATTTAAAGGTTTCATAAGTAATTGTTCAATCAATGTCTAGTAATATTAAGAGAGTATTATTAGGTAATAATAATTTGTATTATAACCGTATTGTACCGCCACGAAACTTCTGGCTTCGATAATAGAAGCACTTTTTAAATGTCTGCTATTTAGGAAAAGTTAAACAAGTTTTATTATTTTATGTTGTAGTATAAAAAAAATTATTTGAAAAACTACGTTAGGGTACTTACGTAATGTTTTTTGAAGACTATTAAATAAGTAAAAGTATTTTCTTCTATACTTAGTCCTTTAAAAAAGATAGAGATAGATATTAATTTGTAATCAACATGTAAAGCGACTCAATTATGCCATACGATTAAATAATAAATAAACCATGTTAATTCCAAAAACATGTTATTTTTTTTCGAATCATATTTACTATCAACCAGTTGATGGTTGACACTTTAGGTAATATGAGTATCACAAGTTTGGTCTGATAATATACAGTTTAATATTCACTGATTTTTGCTTAACTTTGAAATATTTAGATATTTTATTAACAAACTTTCACCTGTTGTGCAAATAAAATCACTGTTTTTTTTTCCTTTTTTCTTTTCGTTTTTTCACCAGGTGGTCAACAGAATTGTACAAAATAATATTTAGTAACTAGATACGACCGTACCTAATGCAATTCACTTATGCATACACAAAACTTCATGCACAGTTCTAACTTCAGCACTCAAACATGAGCTATACAAAATAATACTAAAGAAGTCCCTTCCATGAAGTAAAGTTTACCAGCCATAGCACAAAGGTCGTAAGCGACATTGACGATAAAACGCCCATACGACGTTTCATACAATCACCATTGAAGTCAAGTGGAGCTCCATCTGATATAACTCACGCCATGTAATCCCATCCTAGGACGGATTACACGAGATGACGCTGGCTCTTAGACTATCCGCATCCCTTTTACGACGTCTCAGTCCATTAACATAGTCGCATGGAGCCCACAACTAAAACAAAGGTTGGCTAGCACACAATTTTGGAACAATAAGGCAGAAAGTAATCTTCTCATGTTTGGTCAACTCTCAGTGGCATGTGTCGTGAATCTCTCTGATGTTCGTTTTGTTACGTACAGTTGAAACACGAAATAAAAAACATATCTTTAGTGGGTAAAAAGAAACACTAATATAGGATTTATTGAAATGAAAATTCTATCAAGAGATGCCTCACCCACCAGTATAGAAAAGTTACATTTGTATTTTATTTTTTATCACAATACAATACAAGTACTCTTTATTGCACACCTCATAAAATATACAGGAGAAATACAATGCAAGACATTACAATTAGAGGTAAACAACAGACATGAGCACACATGCTCATTAAGAGTATCTCGTGTGATCTAGCTTTATAGCTCTTAAATATTTGACATTTATTATACATACTTCTAAAAGAGATAAGAATTAATCAAATTGCCCTATAATATTTTTCTCATTACGGGGACGAAGTTGCGGAGTAAAATATATAAATACCCCAATAATTTTTCAATAGGTTTAGCTTAGACGCAATGTTCCGAACCTATCTTTAATGTGGAATTGCAACATAATTATTTTAGTATGTTATGTTGCAAACACGCGATATTACTTCTATCCACTATTCACTGTGACCGGGAGCGCCGCCATTACATGTTTCCGCACAAAATGGCCACCTCAGAAAATGGCGGATGTCATCAGAACGCGGAACGTGGATTAAAATTCAAGAATACAAACTAATTTTGCCTCTGATTGCGAATTACCATAGCACGCTATTTTGCTTTGACTTTACAGTTCTTGAAATATTTTTATGCAGAAGGCAAACTGTTTTTGCAACGAAATAACATGAATAACCATTGCGAAATGGAATTTTTGAATTGTTTGATCAAAGTTGTACTTAATTAACTTAATTAACGTAAAAATCGTATATGCCTGATGAATGTCTAAAATGAAGCGAAAATTTTTAAAGTTTAAAGGTTCAGGCAGGGTTCGAGCCTGCGTCTTCAGCTATTCGGGCCAACACGGACGTCCTACCTATCGGACCACTGAACCTGATGCGAGAGCCATTGATTTTTTCAACCAGTTGCTTCTTGCATAAGGCATGCAAGAAGCTACTTACGGGTGGGTGGTGAATGAATGAATGAATGAATGTTTATTTGCAAGAACATAATAGGTACATTAGATGATGTAGTAAACAGTAAGTCAAGTGTTCACAGTCTGACTTGTAAAAGAGCCATCGAGGCCTACTTACCTACTTACTAAATAAATTATTTCATTTCATCGTAGCGCCTCATGAATCATTGTAACACAAGCATCTTGGTATAGACTTTAAATAACACGGGATCATGATTATGGCAACGATGCTGCCTACAAAATTAGCTGTCTCAGGTTTCAATCCTATCTATTTTAATTAACATACATAATCGGGGGAGATATTCCCTTTAACCCTCTGCTACAAAAAACAACATCTATACTAAAAGTGTATCGTTTTTTTTTTAATAGAAAGCGGTAATTATTTTAGGAAAAATCTTGACAGTGCGATGTAACAGCGTGGCACCAACCGTACAGCACCAACTGTTGGTAAAACTTTCTTTATCCTCACATCACGCCGAAACGGCTCGACGGATTTTAACCAACTTTTGGGTACAATGATAGCTACACATCCAAAGATAGTTGTACAGTACTTTTTATCCGACTATAGTACATAAAAAAATTAAAATGGCGCGGACGAGGTTGCGCGTATACCACGTATAGGAAAGCGCAGCGTGGGTTGGACCCCGACTAGATGGACGGATGATCTCGTGAGGGTAGCGGGCAATCAACGGATGCGGTCTGCATTTTGTGGCGAGTCATGGGGGAGGCCTAGGCTCAGCAGTAAACGTCTCTGGCTGATAGATAGATGTCGCGCACCTCCTAATACCAAATAAAATACCTAACGGTGAGGCTCCAGCCTCACTCTTAAAATTAATGGTACTCGTTTTCACAACCTCCGTACCTTTTTGATCTAAAAGTACTTCGTTACCATTTTCTGGCCGGTATTTTGTAATTAAAGTGCGTTCAAAAGAGGAAATTTGCATACAATTTAGAATGCCCAAAAAAGCGGTTATAAAAAATACATCCTTTATCTGCTCACTTAATTGCTTAGATACCTAGTATTTCAATATACATAGCTTAGATACTAAAATTAACTCACCATTATATTACTGGCGTTGAATCTCTTCAAAGGCCTCCCCGTAGAACCTTCACAATAATTGGTCGTGTTCTACCCTCGTTCATCGATTTCTTACAATCTTGACCAGATCTAATTTTCAATCGTTTCACCTTCGCCTTCTTCCTTTTGCCTTCCACATTGTGCCTTCCAGTACATAGATACCTTTGAGAATCTTACATAAATCGACCTACTCCCAAACTAAGCAAAACTGGTGACGATATTCTTATATCTTATATGATATACGATATACATATAATATCCATGACCCAGGACCGCTGGCTCAGTAGGCAGCTGTACTTCTTACTGCGTCGACCGCGTTGTCGAAATCTTTCACATACTAATCAACTGACGGTTGTAACGTGATAGATTCTTAGGTATGAATCCAATATCATTTAGAGTGCTAACTCTACGTAGCTATAATATTATCTTAGCTTTGCCACGACATTGTTTGGGAATTAGGTAAGTATTCAATTCAATTTTAACTTAATGGCTCCTGTCTATTAGGACAATTCTGCCAGCGTCAAGGTTGGATGAGGTTTGATAACTTTGACAACCGATCACTTGAAGGTAGGTATTATATCCTTAATTATTTTTGAGCAAAATGGAGTGTCATTAGCCAGGTGTCATTGACAATAATCTTATTAGAACTTTTGTGAGACAAATTTAATAAATGTACTCTTTAAGCGGTTTACACTTACGGGAATTGTCAGCAACGGGTAGCATCAGGGACTGCTACCCGTACAGCCTCGCGGTAACTTTGTCACTAGTCGTGATTGAAACTCCGCCCTGATAGCGCGAGACGAGGGGGCGGGGGGGGTGCTTGTATCCTTACTTGTCTGTCCGGCACTCCAACGTCACTTTTTTCGTCCATAGACATTACGCACACTTGCTAAAATTTTATGAAACTGCTCACTGCTGTCATCATTAAATTAGGTATCAAAATAGCGCATTATATTAATCTGAATTAGAATAAAAAATAAGAATATTGTAAGTAATAGTGTAGGGTATCACTATGGAAAAAATAGAGCGACTAGATATCGGAAACATGTTAAAATCAAAGTGTTGAATTGTGTGGGCCCAGCTGAAAACAGAATCCAACCGCTTCACCTAAGGGATAGGGCGAGTTGCACCACATTTAACGGATCAGTGATTAATAATTGAAGAACAAAGAGAAAATGTTACCACGCTCTTACGTGCAGTTTAAATCAAATATACGGATCTAGACACGCGGCAGCGTGTCCAGCCAAGTTCACCGCAGGAACTGGCGAGCAGCAGCCGTGTGTTATATTACACGAACCGTTTGGAGCCACTTTTGACCCCTCAATAACTCCAAATCTATTCAACAGAAAAAAATGAAATTTGGCTTATGTATTTAGGTCCCTGAGAACAACTAGAACCACAAATTTCATAAATGTAGATGAAATAGTTATTGAGATATTGACGTCCAAAAAACGGCATTTTTATCACTGACTGACTGACTCACTAGTAATCAAAAACCTAACCCACTTCCAGGTGACCTAGAAAGATGAAATTTGGCATTCAGCTTGGTAATTGTGTGTGTACACATATAAAAATCAAAAACAGTGATATTTTTTAGTTTTATTATTATTATTATTTATGCTTGTTGCCTCAGAACTCCGTCATTTACTAACCGATTTGGAAAATTCTTTCTTTGTTTGTAAGATGGCACTCTCTCTCTCACACACACACCACACACACACACACACACACACACACACACACACACACACACACAACACAGACAGAGAAGGTTAATAAATTGCCGTGGCGCGGGGACGGATAGCGAAGCGCGGGAGCGCGGCGTGGCGAGGAGCGGTCCGGCCCCTCCCTCTACCCCGCGTCACTCTAGTCAAGACAGGTGGGGCGTCAATTCAAATTTCTGTACAAAAAGTAATGATATCCCATCAAAAACATAAATGTTAAATTAGAGCCAAGTTCTCGCATGCAACGTTGTCGACTTCGCCGACAAAAGAATTGAGATCTATATGGGCGCCAAGTTCTTTGCCCTAAATTTTTTAGATACAAGGACATGCGACATACTCAATGCATTTATTTTACTTGGGGTGTAATTCAATATCAAGATTTGACTTGGCTAGTTTTCACAAACTGACTTAATTTTATCAAAGTAACATAGTATTATTATCAAGCTAACAGTATAAGTAACAGGACGTACACTAACTTGCGTACATACCTTTACGAAAATAGGTTAATGATTAGACAAATGTAATATACATTTATATGTAAAAACTAGCCAAGTCCAGTCTTGATATTGAATTACACCCCAAGTAAAATAAATGCATTGAGTATGTCGCATGTCCTTGTATCTAAAAAATTTAGGGCAAAGAACTTGGCGCCCATATAGATCTCAATTCTTTTGTCGGCGAAGTCGACAACGTTGCATGCGAGAACTTGGCTCTAATTTAACATTTATGTTTTTGATGGGATTATTTTCTCCGGCACAACACGGCAGCCACGTAGTATGCTCTCTAATACAATAAATATAACGTTTCTGGAATCCTCCCCACTGGAACATAATATGTAATTTAGTTTTCATTTATTTATTATTTTAAATGAAAAATTAAGAACGAGAATGAGAATGAATGAGGCTTTCGATGAAAATACGTATTCAAATCTGATTATCCGTTTGGTAACTACAATGCCACAAAAGATACAAATGTACAGATACACGTGTTAAACTTAAAACACCCCTCTTTTTTCTCAGAGGTTAAAAATACAGTACTTAGGCAACTTCCGATGCGCAAAGATTAATTAAAGAGAAAACTGTCGGTAGGTATTGATCAGTGACACATAAAAAGGTCTAGGTATATCGACTCCTAGAATTACATTCGAATGTTTCATTTCGCTGAAGAATAGTTTCATAGAGAGCAACTTTCTTTGCAACCTATTTGAGATTGTTGTAGAACAAACCTCTAATCAGTAGGAAGATATTGGCAAGAATTTGAAAGAACTACCGAGAAATAAAATTCTGCGAAACGATTTTTCGGTGAAATGAAAAGTTTTCGACGAAATAAGTTTCTAGGAAACAAAGGGAGCCAGACATAATACAAATCAGGAGAACATTTAAGAACGTTTTATGTGTATTTATGGCTAGTTCAGCACCGCAAAATGCATTTAATCCGCCCTTTTAAATTGGCCAAGCCATAACCCACTTTTAAAATTACGCACACGCTCGTAAAAGAAACGTCGTATGCAAAACGCGCCAAGATGCTTACTCCTAGAGGCAATACGGAGCTTATGAGGTTTCCGAGTACTTACATTTTATATGCAAATACCTCTTCTGTTGTACGTTTTTCCGCTTTTTAACATGACGTCTTATTTTCCATGTTTACATTTAATTTTCGTAACATTGCCGCGGTACGAGAATTAATTATTAGCAAATGTGTTTTGCATTTTTGGTAAATAAAAAACAGAAGCGAATTGCTTCTTTTAAACGAATACGTGTGTCTTGAAGCTACAAATTACAAGCGGAAGTCTCTTTTCAACTTCTTATATTAGAAAGAGACTTCGGGCCCCACATCAAGTGTATCAACATAATATATCTCGAAGAATTGCTAAACTTAAGTGGCAAGAGATGGGACAGCTTACCCCTAAAAGACTACTCCGATGTTCAAAATTCAGCCGTCGTATAGTGCCGTCGCTCTCAATCTTCTGTTAAACTATATTTGGGTGAGCGGGACGGCACTATACGACGGTCAAATATCAAACATCGGAGTAGCTCTTCTGTTTCGTCGAGAAACGTTTCATTGACTGTTTCATTTCGTCGGTGTATAATTTCATCGAAAGATTTTTTCTCTAAAACCTTAATAATGGGATTTTATAAAACTAACCTACCCGACCGACCATTTGAATGACAAAAGAAAAAAATACTTGTCAAACGTTTTATGATAATCTGACAGAACAATTAGCTATTCAATTAACCAAGCTTCCTCAGATTCTATAACTAAGGCTCTAAAAAGCATCAAAGACTGCTTTGACAACTAACCTTTAAAGAAAATCTGAAAATAAAGGTTCGAAGTCTGCGAAAATAATTCTGTGAACCTAACGTGCTCCCAGAGGGCCTCGTTACGATACTGAATTCGTTGTACTTTTATTAAGTATTCTACAGCACAGCATCAAGTATAACCTTGAGAGCTACTTAATTAACCAAGCATCCTCAGATTTTATTACTAACGGTGTAAAAAGCATCAAAGACTGCTTTGACAACTAACCTTTAAAGAAAATCTGAAAATAAAGGTTCGAAGTCTGCGAAAATAATTCCGTGAACCTAACGTGCTCCCAGAGGGCCTCGTTACGATACTGAATTCTTTGTACTTTTATTAAGTATTCTACAGCACAACAGCTTTAAGTAAAGGTCTGTGCGGGCTGTTATACTCTTTCTCGTTTTCAAGGTTCAATAAATAGGCAAACGGATTTAGTTTACACAACGAGCGTTGTTAATTCACCAGCTTTGCCATCGTGTGCAAAAATCGCCACGCTTTACCAATTACATCGTATTTTACACAAACTACCAATACAATCTATTTCAATTTTGAAAATAGAAGAAGACGGATAATAGGACACTTTTGGAAATAATGGAGATAAAATAGGTATTTTGCTAGTTTTGAGAACCTCACCAACCCGGTCAAGTTAAGTTTGCGCCTCATTTGCGACGCCATAGATATCAGGCGAAAACTTAATTTGACTGGGCAGTAATGTCAAATGTCACTTGGCGATATCTCAAAGTAAACTAGAATTAACGTATATATTTTAAATATATTATATGTATAGCTCTGAGAAATGCGCACTTTGCATAAGATTATAGAATAATCAATTTTGTCCTATATTTCACTTTAATGCCCCACAAATCTCAGGGTCAACGACACTAAACCAGCCAACAAAAACCGAAGTTCCCAAGCGAAGTTAAGTATTTTTAACAAATTTTCCAAACTTCCCCAGTGTCTATTGTTAAAAGTTTCTTTGGAATAACTAACGTAACAAGGGTTCGGTTAGCGTACGAATTTGACAATAAAGTGCTTAGGAGGGGCCACTAGGGAGGGCATAAAAGTATTTATTCGTTTAAGTCCATTTCGTTTTTATTGAATCTTTCAGAAGAACGAAATTACCTATGAAACATTCAGCTGTCTAGGTGCTTATTCGATGAAATATCGTCAATTTTGTAATAATCATCATCATTATCATCATCATCATCAACATCATCTACTTCCACCCGTGCTAAGCATAGGTACTTAGGTATTTTCCATGGCCGCCACTAAACTCAGTATTGTGGTAATACTTTTGGAAAGCAAAATATTTACGTTCAAATTACTTTTTAATGTGTTTCAGTCTTGAATAATTTTGCTCCCAACCGTTTTGTTTTCGAGATAGGTCATCTAAATATTATGATTATATGATAGCTTATTACTACTCTAGTTATAAAAACTGGTTCCGTAAGCACCCTTTGTGGCCACGGAACTCTAAAGAAGCTCATAAATCATTCTTCAAGATGTGGACAAATGTCCCACACCCAACCCGTAAAGATTATTTAAGAATCTTTTTTGACAGCGGAATATCACTTTTACGAAAGTCTGACTTCCTATTGTCAATACATTGATGTGATGCTTGTGAAATTTCTATACCTTTCAACTTCACAGGAGCGCTGCGGTGGAAAATATGAAAACTGTATTGTCACCTATATCGATAAATTTATATTTCTTTACAAAGTTGACTGGCACAAAGTTAGGGATTTCGTAGTTTTATGTATTTTTCCTTGCGCTGATATGATTTTTTATGGAATCATGAGATTCTGGTATGAACATCGGTACAAGTAGACTGCATTGGTTATTTGCGATTTTGATGTAGTTTATGTCTTCGGCGTTTCTTAGCTTTGGTGTGGAAATATGCGTCTAAAACGTGGCAAGTCATTGCGTTATTGCGTTAACAGCACGTTAGCATATTTTAAGTAGTGATGTAGTCGTTCCTGAAGTTTACAAACCGCCTTTTTAACCTTTGACAAAAAATAGACGTGCCATACATACCTAAGTTAAGCATTGTATATTTGTGTCTCTTTATACCTTTGTGTCTGTATCTGCCTACCTATCTATGCAGTAGCATCGTAGTTCACAAACATATATGGTCCGATTTATTTGTAGTTTTTTTAATCAAGCATGTCTGTCGAGATGCTCCTTAGCTTTGTTTGATGAAAATCTTCTTTTTATTTGGTACACTCTTTACGTGGTCGTGGCCATTATGCATTTGTGGAGTTCTGAGTGACCCGTTTGACGACACGTCGCCACTCGTCCCGTAGAGCCGCTTTCCCTGGGCATTCATTGACGGTAGCTGACACACTGGCTTTGATCTGGTCGGTCCATCTCATCGGCGATCTTCCTCCAGCTCTGACACCTTCCACTCGGAACGTCCATAGAACGCCTCGTTGTTCAAGGGAGAGTGGAAGGTGTCAGAGCTGGAGGAAGATCGCCGAGACACGTGTCCAAAGAAGTTGAGGATGCGGGATCTGACGACAGAGAGCAGACGCTCTTTAATTCCAAGCTCCTCAAGAATTGAGACGTTGGTCCGAAACTCGGTCCACGATACACCAAGCATCCGTCTCTAGCACCACATCTCCATAATGAAAATAGGCGCGCATTCAAAGATATGTTCAGGATTAGTAGGATGATTACCACTCATTAAAATAATGAGGATCTCATGAAGACCAGCTACTTGCGTCCGGGGTTTTGTAATTTTTATTTAGATTATTTAAATAAAACAAATTGTTTTATAGTGCTAAAGAATAAAGCTGGATTTACCGAATTTTCGGATTGATACCGTACGCTTGCTGGTAATAGTAGTTTTTGATACAAGTGTGGAAAGTATGTCATTTTTAACGAGTCCCGAGGAGTCTTGGCCTGAGCCGCAAGGCGAAGGTCAAGACTCGGGACGAGTTAAAATGACACTTCCACACGTGTACCAAACAACGTTTTTTAATACATTTGCGAAAAATTGCAATTATACAAATTTAAAACAGTAATTGAAAGGGGCAATTATATTTATTTCTGTCTGATAAAAATTAAGAGTAGGTACCTACAATTTTTAGAGCAATTGTGAAGGATCGCATTTAAGGCCTTTGCTGGTAAGTTTAAAGATTTATTAAAGTTTGTAATAATTCTCTTTTTCTCGTTTCCAGCCAATAAAATGTTCATAGACGGCAATGTAATTTTTCTTTCGATTTTGCGGGTAAAATACTCTCACTTGCAATTTTTGCCTTGGCTCGTATATAGGGCGGTGTTAAATCTATTCTGGTAACATCAGAATCCATCATTTTCTATCAAAAACTCTTATTTTATAAATCTTACGTGTCATTTATACATAAACATAAATCTTGAATACAAAAGAAAGTTTTACTTTTAATTGTAATATTTTTTTTCAAGATGGCGTCGGCTGTCATCATTCAGCCAAATCAAAAGAAATAGTTTTAATATTTCAGAAGAGATATGATAATGTTACACAGTAATTTAATTGATTCCAGACAATAAACATCGTGAATCTGTTTTTAGTTCTTTACATTTCATATAATTGAAAATAAATATATTATTTAATACACAAAAATAGCGATTATTCATAATTATTATGAATTTATAAAGCAGCGCGTGGGTCACGCTCAATACTGTATTTTCTAATCTGTGACAATACTTTTCTTTTTTTTTTTTTAGGTCACGCATAATACTCATTTGCTCATTAAATAAGAGTCACTCAAACCCTTTGATTGATCCAATATGCAATTTAAATATTTTAAGCATAATTATAAGATATACACTTGCAATGCTGTATGACGTAATAAATAAAGTCGGAAAGTGATTGACCTTTGTTTGGATGTATGAGACATGACGTGTTAGTACAACAGAAAATTAAAAAAAATTGAAAAGTAAAAAGCACTAGTTCGAAATAACCAACTTTTCGCACGATTTGCAGCTACGAAAAGTACCACTTTTTGAGCAACTGTATTAAAAAACATATTTATATTAATCTATCAAGTCCGTAGTTATATTTGTATTGCCCAAAGCCTGCTGAGCCCTCTTGCAGCTGACAAGGGAAAGGCCGGCACCCGGCTAATACTTCTTGAATGGTGTGATTTATTACATAATCACAACTTCATCCTGGAAGCTTCATTCACAGATGTAGCAGGCGACGTACCGCTGTCTGCGCGGAATATTATTTACAAGAAAATTGTGAAACTAATAATTCTTAACAAAAATATACAAAATGTATAAATAATGTGGACAAAATTACAACTATTCGCTCCGTGAACTGTACAACTCACAAGTCAAAATGGCTGAAATATGACATTCTTCGCCATTTTGTAATTATTTGACAAACTGAATCGATAAAATCCCTAATCATCAAGGAATCTGCTCACAAAACGTCACGAATATCGATTGAATGAGAACAGTCAGATTTCTGGATATCATTATCAAAACAACATACGATTTTCCCAAGCTGAAACCAAGATACTTTCCTCGCTTGGTTTATAACAGACTATGAGGTTAGCAGTAAATACCGCTATGATTTCAAGCAAACACTTTTTTAATCCTAGCACAAATAAACATGTTTTAATAGACTTGTTTTTAGCTCAAGTTTGTATAGACTTGTTTTCAAATGAGATTACCCCTTTATCACCAATCAACTCCCCGCCATAAAAGGCATACATTGAGACAAACAATAAAAAGAGTGTAAAAAATCTACATAAAATTTACTACCCCATACTTATCCTCAGATCGTCCGATTTGGAGGGCGTAGCGATCATTGCTTGGGTTCGTTACTCATAAAAAGACTTGCATTTAGCTCTGTATATCTGAAAACAATATGAACTGAGGGCCTGATTCAAGTCGCTGGACGCCATTGAATGTTAATGCGTTATATACTAAAGTGTTGAAGACTTCAATAAATTTATTTTCAGTAGTTTACGGATAGCACGACGATAATACGCTTCAAAATATATGTTTATTCTTAAGTCAACATTCTCTTCCTGGGTTTTACATACTTAGCATTTATGTTAGTGGTCAAAGTGGAGCCGGAGATTTGTCGCCTGACCCTGATATTCCTTTGAAAAACTAAGCGCAATATATAACAGGAAACGTTGCTACATATATTATATGTACTAAAAACCATTCACTTTTTAATAAAAATAATTTTACAAGACCATTCAATTTAGGGCACCATACCTGATAAATTGTAACTCACACTTTACTGATTTTCTTCGTTACATCGCTATCAGGTCCTTTTATAGTATTCCAATGAACTGGATATTGCTTGTCTTGTTTTCGACAGTTACTACCAGCCTGCGTAAAAATGTCGACGGAGCATTCTACAGTCCGAACAGCAGTACGGTAAATTCATAAGAACCCTCATAAGCTATTTTGGTATGGAATAGGGACAACGTAGTCAATCATCTGAGCTAAGCATGAGGAGTCATGAAGTAATAAGTATGTAGTAAATATTTATAACTGATAAACTGATAACTGGTAATAAGTATGTAGTAACAATTTTTGGCTTCTGGCCAAGATTATTGATGTAAAACTTGGCTTTAAATTAGTAATTTTGTTGCAGACGGAAGGATCAAACGTTTAATTATACACCGATTATTTACATATACGATTAACGCGGAATATGACATCTTTACATAGTATAAAACAAAGTGGCTTCCTTCTGTCTGTCCCTATGTACCTATGCTTAGATTTTAAAACTACGCAATGGATTTTGATATGTTTTTTTGATAGATAGAGTGATTCAAGAGGAAGGTTTATATGTATAACACATGCATAACGAAAGATACTGATAATTTTAGAGGTTCCGTGCGAAGCCGGTGCGAGTCGCTAGTTTTGGTATAAATTTACATTGTCTCAGTGACCTCGGAAGGAATACCGTATTTCAGTTTGTATGTATGTATTAAATATACGCGGTGAATACGTTTAGTTCATTTATTTTTTAACTAAACGTATTGCAATTGTGCTTTTGGTCTAATCATTACATTTTTTACAGGGTCGTCAATGTCATCATGTTTAATTTCCAGGATGAAAACTATCCTATGTCCTTCCTCGGATCTTAAACTATCTCCATGCCAAGTTTCATCAAAATCGATTCAGCGGTTTAAGCGTGAAGAGGTAACAGACAGATAGACACACTTTCGCATTTATAATATTAGTATGGATTATAATATTAGTATGGATAGTATGGATTATTCTAAGTATTGCCATCTATTTACGGCCAATGCGATGGCGGACATAGTCGTCAAATGTATGGGTGATTTGTGAACGTTGAAGTGTCATTAATTTAGTTCAAGATAATATAATATAAAAAAGAAGCATTGGAAAGTATTTTTTCTTTCCACAACATTGAATAATAATTAAAACAAAGTATAATCCATTTGGTACTTCATTATCTAAAGAAAATACTTTCTACTTCATAACACTTTAAAATCGTTTATAATACCTACCTAATCTGTTCATTTTTAACCATCAACCTACGTTCTAGGTTTTCTTTTAATATTATTTTTTTTTCTTGGTAAATTATAATCACCACAATATAAGTCAGAAGAACATTAATTAAAAAGCTCGGGTGCGAGATATAATTTATTTCACACACTTAAGCTACATAACAAAGGAGCACTTTGCGTACCCATGCATTGAAAAACAAACTTCCCTACAGCGTTTTTCCGTCTGCCTTCAGTTAACGCTTTTAGAATGTTAATTTAAAATAACCTTTCAAATTGAAATACAATGTCTTACACCGTGTACATTTGACATTGTTTGTTTACATACAAGGGTTGAGGGCTTCAGGGCAACTCCTTTGTTTAACTCAAAGCTATATTAATGAAGTAAAACAGAGAATTCATTATTATGTGAACAGTGTGCATATTGGTAGCGGCGAGTGTGCCCTGAATAAATTTAAGTTTGTAATGTTGTGTTTTCTGCACTAACGGTTTCACGTGACTTGCTTGAAATGTGGTTGGACCTCACTGTTTTTCTAGGTATATCAATTCCAAGTAGATACTTAATCGCTTACTATAACAGTGGTGATAGAATTATCTAAAACCTTTAAGCGCCATTTTGTTTACATAACTATGTCGACACGAAACGATATTCTGAAATCACGTCATAGACTTGAATGGGTTAGGTCTAATTTGGTTTTGGTAAAATTTCACCGTAGTTACATCTACTCGTTTCCATTTACGTAGGTACCAATGCAGAACTACATTAAACTTGAAAGAAAGCAGTCGTTCCAATTCACATATAGGTAGTTTCAGAAACTACCTGTTTTGTCCCATGTGATGAATATTAATGTTAATGCTTATTAAATTATTATTTACTTAAATATTAAATAACCTGTACTGTCTGTAACATAATAATAACAGCAGAGTATTTATAAAGTCACACTATTAGAGAAAAATACGTGTAATTAGAAAAAAACCGTAGATGTTACAATGTATCGTTGCTAGTATTGTTTGTTGGTCAGTTGGTTGGTTACAATGTTCATTATTTTTGAATGGATTACATTAATTCATGGTTTAATGAAAATGATCCATAAAAGCAACACCATCTCTTTAAAATGTATTTGCAATTAACGCTTCTTAGATTTGTAATGTTACTATTTAACTCATCTCACTAGAAGCATTCGGGGGAAACTCAATGAGTTAAGTTTGGCTTCCTTAAACTGTAATTATGATATAATAGTTATGACAGAAACATGGTTAAATGAGAGTGTTTTCGATGCTGAGATTCTTAATAGCGAATATAAAATTTATCGCAAGGATAGATGCAGTGAAGGAACTTCTAAGCGAGACGGTGGAGGAATTCTTATTGCCATTTCCAAGAAAATAATATCTTCCTGCTTATCTGTATTTAAAAGTAATGAAGAAATTATGCTGGTGCAGATTTCATTTCCAATAAAAAAGACCGTTAAGCTGTTCAATATTTGTGTCGTATATATTCCTCCCCCAGTATCGCTGGAGAAACTAGGCAATCATATTGATAGTATTAGCGATGCCATCTCTCAATTTAGTAGCGACGAAACCTTAGTTATAGGTGATTTTAACTTGGGATGTCTCACTTGGTGCCCCGACGTGAATCAGGGCGATTCAACGGCTGCCTGCCTTCAAATGTGCTCATCCGGGTTTAGTAGCCTTCTAACAGATTTTATGTATCTCCATGGGTTACGGCAATTTAACCTAATTAAAAACAAAGATGATAAATGTCTCGATCTTGTTTTGTGTTCCAACAATTTCACCAAAGCGCTCAGTGCAGATCCCCTGTCGAAAGTAGATTCCTATCATCCCCCTCTTGAAGTAGTCTTGAATTTTCCCGTTATAGACTTTTTAAAAAGTCTCAATGTTGATAAGTATAATTTTTATAAAGCAAATTATGTAAATATAAATGCAGAGTTGGACAAAATTAATTGGCATGATATCTTAGTACCCTTAAGTGACGTTAACGAGATGACAATGGCATTTTACTCGCACATTGAGAGCATAATTAAAAAGCATGTTCCCATTTCAAAAGCTAAATCTGGTCGCTACCCAGTTTGGTACTCTAAAACTCTAATTAAATGCATTAAAGAAAAAGATAAGTTGCGCAATAAATTCAAACGATTTAAAAACCCTATTGATGAATTTGAATTTAAAGAGGCTAGGGCACGTTGTCATAGGCTAATAGAAAATGGTTATTCTGAGTACATAAAGTCTATAGAATCATCTATCTCGAAAAATAATATGAAAGCTTTTTGGTCATACATTAAATCTAAACGGAAGAACGATAGCACCGTACCAGGTGAAATGCTATACGATGGTAAAAAACTGACAACACCAGCATCGATCTGTCAGGCTTTTTCAAGTAATTTTGCATCAGCTTTCGCAGTCAAGGATAATACGAACTCACGTGTAGATGTATCAGCTGCGCCTACCTATGCAAACTCGCTCACTTTGGGAAACTTGACTTTATCTCGTTACTCTATTGAAAGGTCTTTGAGAAAGCTTGATACAAATAAAGGTGCAGGTCCAGATTTAATACCAGCACTATTTATTACTAGCTGTGCAACACAGCTGTCAAAACCTTTACATGTCATATTTAACTTTTCATTAGCTAGCGGTGTATTCCCCTCTATTTGGAAACGAGCCAATGTAATACCAATTCCAAAAGGAGGCAATGCTGCCGACGTGCAGAATTATAGGCCGATTTCATTATTATCTGTTATGGGAAAAGTATTTGAATGTTTGGTTAATTCAGCTCTTTCACTCCATGTTAAACCATTATTAATTCCACACCAACACGGTTTTCGCAGTAAAATGTCAACTGTATCAAATCTAGTTTTGCATGTTTCCAATATCTCTGAAGCCTTAGATAAAGGAATTCAAATGGACGCAATCTACACGGATATTAGTAAGGCATTTGATAGAGTTGACCATCATTTGTTAATTCAAAAGCTTTACGATGTTGGTGTATATGGTAGGTTACTGGACTGGTTCTCCAGTTATCTGTCATCAAGATGTCAAAAAGTAGTGATGAGTGGATACTCATCGGAATGTTTTGATGTAACCTCAGGAGTACCACAAGGCTCTCACTTAGGACCAACTTTATTTCTTATCTTTATCAATGACATGGCAAATGTTATTCACCATTCAGAATTTTCTTTTTTCGCAGACGATCTTAAAATAACTAAAACTATCTATAGCGTTGAGGACTCCCACCTCCTCCAAGAGGACTTAAATCGAGTTTTAAAGTGGTCGCAAGTCAACAAACTTCCCCTAAATATTAATAAATGTAAACATATAAAATTTACCAAAAAGAAAACGTTTTTAAATACTACCTATTTTATAGATAACGTGCCCTTGGAAGAAGTTTCTCACATAAAAGATTTGGGAGTATTGCTTGACAGTAAACTATCGTATAACACTCATATTGACTATATTCTAAATAAGTCGAATAAACTTCTAGGCTTTATCTGGCGCAGTTGTAAGAATTTTAAAGACATATCTGCCCTAAAAGTTGCTTATTTTGCATTGGTCCGTAGCCTGCTAGAATATTGTTGTAATATCTGGAGTCCTCAATACAAATGTAATATACAGCGGGTTGAGCGAGTACAAAAAAGATTTCTCTTTTTCCTAACAGTTCACGAGAAAAAGCTCCAGTCGCTGTACACATATAAAGATAGACTAACTTTTTTCAATATAGCTAACCTCGAAGATCGGCGTTGGGTCGCCGACCAGGTTTTACTTTATAAAGTGGTAAACGGTGGTATAGATTGTCCTCAGCTATTGCAGAAAATTAACTTCACTGTTCCTAGACCCCGTGCTCGCATCTGTAATTTCAGGCCATTTGCTATTAAGACATTTAGGACCAATGTTGGCTGTCATAACATCATACCCAGAATGTGCAAAGAGCACAATAAATTCTTCAAGGAAAGTCAAATAGACATTTTAAACGTTTCCTTGAATATGTTTAAAAATAATTTATATAAATTTAAGGCTGGCCTAAATAATTAAATATTTTTGAGTAGTTTTGATCCCTCCCTCGATGCATCTAGTTATCTACCTATTCCTAGAATTGTGTATACGTAAATATGACACTTTAGTCTTTTAAGTATAGTGCAATAGCTTTTTAAATATTGTAACATTGTAAATTTAATTCTATTTAGTGTTTTTTTTTTATGTTACCTATTGAACATAAAGTCAGTATTAACGTAAGCGAATTTTTGTTCATAACGCACGTTGTGTTTGCCTGTAATTGGGTAAATACTCTGATATGTTTCGTACTTGCATTTGTTTTTTATGTATGTTATATAGTATTGTACCTGTTGGCAAACCTAATAAATAAATAAATAAATAAACTCTCTTTCAAATTACAAGGTCTAATGAAACCAGTATCCATTCACTAGGAATAAACCTTCACGAGGCAGAACCCAAGTAAAGATATTAACGAAAACATAATTCCTATAGCAAATCCCTCTAACACTTCCCGGCACATTCATTATTCAATCCCAAAACAGAATAGAGCCGAAAAGCAATTCTGACAAATTAGTTTCACCCAAAAAAACCTCTAATGAATTAACGTTTTAAGACGTCTTTGAATTCCCGTCCGTTCCATTTACAAAGGATACTGAAATTCTCTGAAATTCTGGTGAATTCTGGGAAATTTTTGGTTCGTTACGAGTGATGAAAGTGTTGTGGGAAATGACAGGTTTTGAATGAAGCTTTTCATATTATTAAAAATGATTTGATGGAAGGGATCGGTTAAATGAGGAAAAAGATTGTCACGGTGTTGGTGAAGAGTCGTTAAGTTAAAATAATTGAAATAAATTCTGCGTTTTATCTCTGCTATTCGACGAAATGTTTTTGCTATAGACGAAAGACTATCTGTATTAGTAAAGGGTCAACGAAATCGATGAGGAAGACTATATTATAGTGGCTCATTTTCACAAAATTAGATAATATTTTTTGAGACATGTCATAACGTTAAGGTCAAATGGAGCACATTGCTAAAGTAAACATAGGTAGTAAATCGGACATAACACCGTTCATGAGAAATGTTGAGATAAGCCTCAGAACCTAGTATCCAATGTTTTTGTCTACGAGCAAGAGCATGTTCGGATTCACCCATTATTCTTGCGTTAGGTCACTACCAGTGACGCGGTCACGTAACTACCCTTGTCATTTATCACGCTGCAATGAATCACTTGGTGTAGATATATTTGTAGGCTGCTTTAAACTAGGACTCAGTATCGTTTGTCTAGTATTAGTACATTACGTAACAAGGGTGGTAAACGAGGGATAACAAACGAGTGGCTATTAGAAGCCCGAAGACAAAGGCGAGGGCTTTAATGAATGAGTTTGGAATTCCTTTACCACCAGAGTCACGTACGACGTTTTTCAGTACACTCTGGAGGAAATAAAGCAAAAGTATTATTACTTAGTAGTTAATACCATAATTACTTACCGCCCTAGGGCGTAATATACGACTTACCGCCCGGTTTTCTAGCATGTGAACCCTTGTTTACGAGCAATAGTGATGAAAAAACTATAACCGTCGCCTTTGGCTTTGCCCTTATCAGGTAACATAAAGAAAAAGCACAGAAAATATAGGTTTAGGAAAATTGCCTGATGCAGCGTGGGATGGCCTCCAACATGGTGACGGCGGCACAAGTCTGATCGTTGTGAAGAACTTTAGGGGAGTCCTTTGTCCAGCAGTGGACGTCTATCGGCTGATGATGAAAATTATCTTTTTGCCCCCGATTAAAATTAAGCAAGGGATGTTATAAGTTTAAATCATGTGTATCTCTGCATTTGAGTGAGGTTTAGTTTTAGTCGAAAGTTTTTTTTGTCAAGATGGTTTAGCTATATTTGGCGGAAATAAAAGCAATAACAAGTGACAGGATTTCAGCACAAAACAGATAGGTACAGAAATCAATGTACATACTAAGCGCGCTCGAGCAAACGCACACACATTACACACGGACGTACATTGCTCACGGACACGTCACGCGGATGGCACCCGCGCTCGCACTGGTCTGAACTGGTCCGAGATATCGTGTCCGTGAGCAATGTCTATGTGTGCGTTTGCTCGAGCGGGCTTGTGTGTAGATTGATTTCTGTACCTATCTGTTTTGTGTCCTCTTCATTTTCGGTTGCATTTTCTAAATCACATTATATGAGGGTCTCATGATGACCAATAGTGTCGGAGATGTTTTAAATTTGGGATTGATAGATTTGAGTTTTTATTACAAGATAGGTACATGCATGCATTATGGATGTGGTGGCTGAAGAAAAAAAGAGGCGCATGTTATGCCTTATTCTTCTTTGCAAGCTATCTTAGTTATCTACAATCTGTATTTCAAAGTATTTACCTATAAACAATGCCCATTTATTTTCACAACTTTTCTATAATGCACCGTAGTTTCGAAACAGACATCTGAATCTGTGCCTCGGTTTTTCGAGTGAAACGGGTCGCCCTGACTGACAGCTTTACTGCCATATGCTTACGACGCCGGGGTTGGTAGATTTGTAGTGTCCTGTTAGCATATTAGAGCAGCAAGTCTTAGTCTTAATAAAAAAGTAAGTTTTCGGCAAGACAAAAGGTTTTATGAGTTATTTTTAGGGCTCCAAAGGGCTAGAACGGGACCCTATTACTAAGACTCCACTGTCCGTCCGTCCGTGCGTCTGTCTGTCTGGTTTTTTTCTTCTTAGGTAAGTTAAATAACATATTATCCTCGCCAAGCGTGGTCATTGGCCATTTCATTGCAGTTTTTTTTTTATGGTGGTGGTTGATTATCTTTAGTTATAGTGTTATTGTAAACCTCCAAAATATATACTTACACTTAAATTTGAGTAAAAAAAAACGCATCAAAATGGTCACTTTCGTTACACTGACGTAAAATTGCTCTTTGTACTCCAAACATGAATATAGAACGCAGTGTTTTACCCTTTCGAGGCTTAGCAACGCTACGAGTGCTACGCCGTAGCTAATTTTCCGCTACGTACCGTATATAACAGAGAACGTAGATACACGACAAGGTAGGCTTCTACGCACCGCCTATGAGCCTACTAGCTTACGCATTCGGAGCTTTGAATGGCAATATACCTAGTACTCGTAGGTATATCGCCACTTCGCCATCCCGGTTGCGTTAATATGCGCCTCAATTATATGCGACACTATAGATATCCGGCGCAAAAGTAATTTGACGGGGTAATAACATGAAACATCACATTATGTAGCTTGAATCGCAAACATCGCGTTTTAATGACAGTTAAAGGCCATTTACCTGAAATGGGACATCGCTTAGTTTGGTGATAAATGATAATATATCTCAAAGTATACTCAAATTAGCGCCTACTGGTCGGATCCATTTTACGCTTTCGTTCTTTTGACGCACCTTCATAGACACTTCTATTCAACAGGGCTTTTATAACGACCTTTACCAGGTCAACAGCCCAAGCGCCTTCACTCTGTGTTTACCAGTGTTGTTAGAATCTGGCTAGCCAAATAATGTTGACAGATATTGCCTTGTGGTATCACCAATTGTCTATGATTTAAACTTTTTAGTAGATGGGCCCTCTATACATAATTTTGATACTTTATGAACAACTTCTAACATTCCGAATGAGTGTTTTTGGTGATGGATTAGGTTTTATTAACACGACATTTAATTTTTCGCCTTGTATGTGGTTAGAAAGTGTAACATATTATGTGTTTGTCGTTGACTGTACTGTACATAGTGGTAGAAGTTATGTGGGCTGACTATGAGTGGACGTCAACATATATTTAACTTATTTCCTTAGGTACCTTACGGTTCCAAAATATTTTCTAGTATCAAAACTATAATTCCTACTACACAAACTGTGACAAGTTGCAGATTTTTTAAATTTCCCGCCAATACTTTCAGTAATATTTCATTAGCCAGACTATATCATTTACGAACCCAGAGACAAAAACAACAAGTTATGTTTACGTGGAAAATATCCGAAATGATACGAACAATCTCATTTATATGGAACGGAATCTCACGCCCGTGTATTTGACGTTTATTCATGTAACTCTGCTTTATGTGTTTTATGTTGAGCAGTTAATAATGAAATACTGGGTTACGCTCCTTTGTTGGTGCCGGTTCTCATGGATTTTAAAGTTTAGGTACAGCTTTATTTGTTTTGTACTTATTTACGACTTTATGGTACTGCGGATGGCAGAGTTTTTATGGACGTGCGTACGTTAACCTTTTAACTATGGGTTATGAATAATTAAATCGTTTTAAGCAGAAGTAAGAACAAAGGCGCTTGATGTTCAAACTTTTTTATTTTCTGCATATGTGCAAAAAATAATTGGCAATGTTACTGCAAGATTCACGATTTAAATTATGAAAATAGTGACTCTAGTGAGTATTAAATCTCGCAACTTTGTTTTTAAATTGCTGAAATGTGAACATTTTTATGTTTTAAACCCCAATATCGCTGCCATATTGAAAAAAATTGAAAGCCTGAATCAACAAAAACGTTATATATACTTATCGAACGTGCTCACAACATTTCATGAGAATCGTATGAGAAATGTGACCTCTAGGCGAGAACAGCTGAAAACCCGGACATCCGGACATACGAAAGAATTTTAAGCCAAGATGAAACAAAACCCCAAAAATTTGACAATGCGGTTGGCTCAGTTTGTAGTGCACCTGCCTACTGAGCCGGCGGTCCCGGGTTCGAATCCCGGCCAGGGCAAATATTTGTGTGATGAGCTCGAATATTAGTGCCTGGGTCATGGATGTTATCAATATGTATTTTCTATATGAAGAGTATTTTTCCAAAAGGACTTATTTTTTTATGGAAGTCATACAAAAATAAGTCCGTTTCAAAAGACAGTCCTCATATTATGTATATTATGTATACGACCTTCAAACCTTCAAGAAAAGAGCGTATGAATTCCCACCTGAAAGGCCGGCAACGCACTTGTGACTCCTCTGGTGTTGCAGGTGTCTATGGGCGACGGTAATCGCTTTCCATCAGGCGATTCGTTTGCTCGTTTGCCCCCTATGACAAAAAAAGAAAAATATCGCGGTCGTCGTCTTGTACCCATAGTACAAGCGTTGCTTAGCTTGGGACTAGGTCGATTTGTGTAAGATTGTCCCTTAAAATTTATGTATATAATATTTTCTTCGGTTTCCGCGACTGTCACACATTTAAATAAAATTACATAATATTTAACACGAGTTCGCAATTTATACAAAATGCGCCTTTTTATGCATAACAAACTCGGCGCCTTTTAACCTAAACCTTTTCATATTCACCAGCCGCCCATTTTGAATCAATCTCCGAAAGTTCTAAGGATTCCCAAATTTTATTCGAGACGGAAAATTGTAAGAAATATGTCATGAAAATCATCTTCATTACTCGCAACGTCAGAAGCCGTGTATTGTGACAGTTACCCTTATTGCTGGCAGGCAAATTTATCTTTTCACTCTAACAATAGCGAGTTGACATCCGGAGAATCATATCTCAAGGCTATAAGGTCATGGATCGAACGGGTTTTAAATAAGCAATGGTTTTGTTATCGTGGCAGCAACAATATTGGGAAGTATATTTGGAGGTTAAAATTTGATTGACATATTCATGACGTGTAGGAATCAAGCCGTCTCATATCTATAGGCGCGGGAAGGGACCTTCCTTTATTTTAAAAAAGAAACAAAACTGGATTTCAAGATTTCTATGATTCACTTGTTTTGCCTGGGCATCTAACCAACTAAAAAAAAACTAATTCTAATTTTAAAATATGGCTTCCATCAAAGTTAATGATGATTTCGCCAATTTCGAGTTTGCTCGTAGAGCATGCCGTTGTTCGGTGAGTTTTTGCTTTTTGTAAAGTGATAGCGATTTACAAAAAACCACGCGGACTATCGGGCCTTGACCCAGGAAGGGCTATGAACGCTTCAAGTTGAATTCTTCATTAGCTATTCACTCATACGTTAGATCACTGCACAATACGCTATCAATATTATAATATTACATTGAATAACAAAAATGAATAAATAACGAACAACAAAACTTAAACGCATGCGGCCATCTTAAGTCACGAACCGGAAGTCAAAAAAAAAAAAACTATTTTACTTTCTTCGGTTTCCGCGACTGTCACACATTTAAATAAAACAATTTAAACCTCTTCCTTGAGCCTCCCTGACGTTTCAGTACCTTTACAGATACCGTTGTCAAAGGTTGACTGAGAAAAACACAATTTCTCTCTGTCAAAGTTACATTTGTGCAAACTACCCATTTTATAATATTTTTTAAGTATATTACAGTTAGCAGTTAGTTCTCTACGTATTTTACATCGGTGTCGAAAACCCATAACATAAGCCTACTAGAGCGTACTGTGGGACTACATCGATTTGTGTGAGGTTATCTGAAAAATTAAAAAAATGGATAACAAAGTTTTGCTCAGATCACAGATGTATGTATAATGAATAAATTAAATCGATTTATGTTGATTGTAGCTTCATAGGAACATATAACAACGAACGATTAACGCAAGAACACACACCGAGAGCCCACGGGCGATAGAGCGCGTCTAAACAACATTATTGCCGGTTCGCTAACGGATAAAGATACCGAGAAATTGACGTTGTTTCAAGTCACCTCTGTTACAAAACCCCTCGGTCTCCCCTTAAAGTAAGCATTACAAACTAATTTATGACATCACTGGTAATTCCTCTTCGGCTTACGGCCCTATTCTGCATTATATTACGGTACAAAAGTGTCTTCCCTCCCTACATTAACTCGACCAATCTCCTTTTATGTGCTGATTTATTAAACAATATTAAATTATGATACATAAATATCTCGAGGAGAGATCTCCGCCAATACCGTCGCGTTAAGTTTAGGCCTTATTTATACGCGACGCCATATTATACACATTACCCTCCTTCGCGTCGCACTGTTAGATAGAAACGGTCCCTCGCACCTGAAAAAACTCGACCAATCGCCTCGGGTACTGATTTATTTAACAATATTTAATATCATAAGGTCTCGTCGCGAACCTCCTCACGTCGCACGAAAACGACACGAGTCGAGTGCTGCGTCACGAAACGGGAATTGTCACAGAAATGAGAATTGTCAGAGAAATGAGAATTGGCAGAGAAATGAGAATTGGCCGCGAGGCACCTGTCGTGTCAGGTTGAATGTGACGGAGATATGTTCGGCGCGTTTTGGGGGAAAATGTGAATAAAATAAGCCTTGATACTTTAATTTACTCATGATTCCTACAATGCAATCCGACACAGCACAACTATGACACGCGTCTCTTTCTTATGCGTAAAATATTACCGAAATAAATAAAAATAATAAATAAATATTAAGGGACAATCATACACAAATCGACCTAGTCCCAAACTAAGCAAATCTTGTACAATGGGTACTAGACTACGATAAACATAATATATAAATACATATAAAGGTAACATCTGTGACCCAGGAACAAATATTCGAGTTCATCACACAAATATTTGCCCCGGACGGGATTCGCACCCAGGACCGCCGGCCCAGTAGGCAGACTAACAAACTGCGCCTACCTATTTGTTTCTTCGTTGTACCACAAATCCGATAGGTACAGAAATCAATCTACATACAAGCGCGCTCGAGTAAACGCACACATAGACATTGCTCACGGACACGTCAAGCGGTTGTCACTCGCGCTCGCACTGGTCTGAACTGGTCCGAGATATCGTGTCCGTGAGCAATGTCTATGTGTGCGTTTGCTCGAGCGCGCTTGTATGTAGGTTGGTTTCTGTACCTATCTGTTTTGTGGTTGTACTGTGAGAGAGCAACGAGCAATGCTATGTCACGCGACAAGTCACGATGCTTGTTGTGCTAGACGGCTTGGACTCACAGCTAACTGTTTAGTATAGTGGTCGAATAGGTAGGACGCCCGTGTTGGCTCGCAGGTTTGAACCCTGCCTGAACCATTAAATCTTTAAATTTTTCACTTCATTATAAACTCCGTTACCTCCATTTACTTAAAAAGTGCTTTAATATAAACTGCGAAACAAAAGATAAAAAACTTCTAAGGCTCAGGCTTTCGTTAATGATTTTCTTATTAGTTTTCACAGGAACTTACCTTTGATATAAGAAAGTTTCGATCCACAGTAAACGTTAAGGTGCATACGTCATTCCTCTTCCCACAAGAACAATATTGACGAGCACTCACGCTCCAGGCGATCGAAACTTTAGTGAAAAAGGACGTAAGTGGCTAAGATGCTCATTATAAGATGAAGCATTGCTACACTAGGGTGTTCACAATACCCTGGCTTTTAACTTAAGTGCTTGAGCAAATTCAATTGTTTTTGTTTTTTTATTAAGATGATTGGGAACTTGGGAGTGAACTAACTTATCATTTTCATCTCTCGTGAGACTGGTAATCAAATTCATGTTTGACCTAGAGACCGTAGCCTCTCCGTTTCAGCTTGGTCAAAAAAAAAAGTCAGAATTCTGTATTTTCTGATGTCTGTCTGTTTTGGCCTATAAGTCGCATTTCTTAATAGATTCTCGTCAAATTATTCGAACGGATTCGTTAATTATACTAAATGGATTTTTTTTACGATTCCGTTTTTCGAATGTTTTCAAAATGGCTTAAATATGGGGGTTAAGAAGTAGGTAATAAACATTAAACGCCAATTTCAAGTCTCTTTACGGTCGAAAGATACAGCTAGCCCTGGTGACTGACGAACAGACAGACAGCAAAGGCTTAGTAATAGGGCTCACCCTTTGGGTACTGAACCCTAAAAATCAACATAAATATTCTACACGGGCACGCGATATAATACACGTGTATATAATATCAGAAAAACTAACATAAACTTGATATGCAATGAATTGACATAAAGTTATATAGTTCGTTTGATATAACTATTATTATTTGTTATTATTTTATTGTTATAAAATTGGTATACTGTGATAATGTTTAATAACGGGAGCAAGTCGACGAAACCCCACTTCGCGGGGCTTCTATTTACACTTGAAGGACGCAAGGTACCTAACGAACCTAACCTGGCAATTAAGTGGAGAGTTGAAGGGTTTGTAACTCTTTAGCACCTAACTCATTATATCTTTTGTTACATTATATCATTTGGAAATTATCTTAAACGACATTATATCATTTGTTACATTACACAAAACAATGGTATATCACACCAAAATAAATGAAGTGAAATAAGGTTTAAAGATTCATTAATTCTCATAAGAATTTATACAATTCACTCACATGAAAACTAAAAACTATAACAATAAAAAATTGGGCAAGTGCGTGTCTGACTCGCGCATGAAGGGTTCCGTACCCATATATATATATATAATCTTTAACAAGTTTGATGTATGGGAGCCCCCCTTAAATATTTATTTTATTTTATTTTTAGTATTTATTGTTAAAGCGGCAATAGAAATACATCATCTGTGAAAATTTCAACTGTCTAGCAATCACCGTTCTTGAGATACAGCCTGGTGACAGACGGACGGACGGACGGACGGACGGACGGACAGCGAAGTCTCAGTAATAGGGTCCCGTTTTTACCCTTTGGGTACGGAACCCTAAAAAGTAAGTATGACGTGAAGTCGGCACAAAACATTAGTTATTCACAAACAAAATGTATCCATACCAATTAGTTTTATGAAGTGAAATTTATACGTCGTGCACCAACTAATTGTATTCCGGACACTCCATTCATCACTCAGCTGAAAAGTCAAAATAAACAATGATAGCAATCTCGGTTACTTTATAAGGTTACTTAAGTTTTTCCTGCTCGTAATTAATTGGCTTCTCTTTTTAATTTTCGTTTAGACAATGTGGCTTAAGTAACTCTGATTGTTTCCTTTTTCGTATTGTTGGAAAATCGGCGTGCCGTGTGCTTATTTCACTTCAGTTTCTTGCCGTAATAACCTAAATTCAAACTACTAAAACACCCCTGAGACAAGTAGCTAGTCATCGTGAGACCTTGTTTTAATGTGTGATATAGAAAATGCTACTAAAACTGATCATAAATAGTAGTTCATGTGACTGTACATAATAAAGGGTATTAAACACGAGTGTGGGTTTATGAAACGAGCCAAAGGCAAGTTTCATAATAACATCACACGAGTGTTTTAATGCCGAATTATGTACAGTTACCAGGTCGTTTTGTATAAGATTTCCCCTTAATATTTATTTATTTATATACATGAAATATGATACATGCACAATATTTCAATTTTCATAAACTAAGCATTTATTATTACACACACAATTATTAACTGATTAAGCATTTTTTCTTTTCTCTGCAACATACCTACTTCTTATTAACATCATTAAAGAAGTGTAGTTAGTAAATATATAAATACGTAGAGAGCAATAAATATAAGAATGTATGTCTTAGTAAGAACTGTTGAGGAGCTAGATACATGTTTAGTATATAATTTTATTATTAAGTTGTTTCTTATCTATATCTATCACTGTTTGGTCTCCAAATAAATAAAATAAAAATAAATAAAATTACATTTAACTAAAAATATATTATTTTAACACCAATTAATATATTAAAATACAATCTAAACGGGTTTACACACATCTCAGAAGTCGAATCTCGCTCGATATGTTTCCAATCGGTTCACGATTCATCATCAGGAGATAAAAATAAATATCATCAGGAGAGTCGACCAGTCGCGGCGGCGGCTAACTGAGGACCAATCAATATACTTATTCCTAAATTAAGATTTTTTGCCACCACTTGCCGTCGTCTTGAGCCCATACTACAAGCTTTGCTTAGTTTGGGACTAGGCCGATTTGTGTAAGATTGCCCCTTTAAATTTATTATTTATATACTTCTATGGCTGTTCATCACTACATAGTATAAAACAAAGTCGCTTCCTGCTGTTTGTCTGTCTGCCTATATGCTTAGATCTTTAAAACTGCGCAACGGACTTTGATGCGGTTTTTTTAAATACATAGAGTGATTCAAGAAGGTATATATGTAAAATACATGCATTATTTATCAGCATTGCACCCGTGCAAAGCCGGGGCGGGTCGCTAGTTTATTTATATACTTCTATGGCTGTTCAAACATGATAATAAGAATAACCGTTAATAATTAAAGAAACCTTTGTAAGACTTGTCTACAAAGCGCCATGAATGTATTATATAAGCAAAGCAAGTTTACTTCAAGAGGGCGTATATGCATAAAATATTAGGCAGTTTATTTCAACTCGTAGGCGCAAGACACGCACTCCGGAGACAGATTGGATTATATTATATACGAGTAATACCTACATGGGCTTATTCATGGAAAGATCAAACGGAAAGTATTATAGCACGGGAGATAAGCGAACATTTGAAGCAGATTATTTAATATCTGGGACAATCTAACGAAAATCGGCCTAGTTCTAGACTTAGAAAAGTATTGTGACGTGGTTGCTAGATGACGATGTATCCACGTTATCCAGCATTTATATATTTAAACTTTATTGCACATCACAAATGGCGGACTTAATGCCCTGGAGATTCTCTACCAGTCAACCACAAGGCCAAATAGAGACATTGTAGGTGCGGGATGGGTGTACAACAAAACGTGTATGCACAAGATGGAAATGTCGAAACAAAATTAATTACAATGAGCATTCTTATGTTACAGGTCGTTGGCGTGATTTTTTGGGGGAATATCACTTAATTGACGATATCACAAAGCCCATAAGCATTGGCATAAAATGCCTATAAAAAGTAAAATACGAGTAGGTATACAATAAATAAGTATGTACAAAAATTAGGATATAAATCTTTCCACATTCGACCACCAAAAAAGAGAAACCTTTCTGTAGTATTTTTGTCTATGTTTATGTCTTCTGATGTTGACTCTTGATCTAGCCAAGAACGCATTTGCCAAGAACGTATATTGATGTAAAAGACTTTTCGCTATGACACCGTTTACCAAAACTGTTATCGCTTTAGTTTATTATTTAATTCCATCGTAACTGTCTAAATGTTCCCACATAACTATTACAAACATTATTCCAATTACATTACCAGTCATAAATTCATTCAACTTTAATTCCAACGTGCACAAATACATGAGAATGATCATAAAATAATATCCCATTTTCGAGGCATTTATTTTGAGTAACGAGTTCCCACAAAGCTCATTCCCCTGTACATTTATCAAGCGAAGTGTATATTAACAGAGAATGGGTTGTATCAGCCATTGTTTCTTGGAATAAGGATCTGATAAGGTTGTAAAGTTACAATTTGCTCCCCACCTAATGTTTGGTGCTGATAATGCATCTCTCATACGCAAAGTATTAATTATATTTGTGAACTATTATTTATTTATTATGATTTTGACACCGCTATATTGACATGAGATTAGGTATAAAAATAATTATGATGTTAAATATTGCTATTATACACGATGATTTTTCATCGGTGATCAGGTACCAACTTTTCTAACTCTGTAATTGATGGCGATCATAATTTTTATTTTGAAACCAATTTTGTCTTAAATTCCATGTCACCCTACTAATCTGTATCTGTGAGCTAACAACCTCATTAGTAATTTCATGGCAATGACAATTTATGAGTAATAACTTTTCATTGTCGTTACATAAACAAAGTCGTAGAATCGTTAAATTTCCCGCCAAAGCGATGGCACATGACGTAGGTATCGTACTTCAATAATTTATGTAGGATGACCATGTATCTAGTGGTAATTAGTTTTAATAATATTTTAACTTTTAATTAAATAAGCAGTGAGGTAATTGCGTTACCTAGCCTATCAAGTTGAATTTTAGTTGGATATTCTCCACTCTAAGAATCATCGTGTATAAGTAAAATTATTAAAACTATCGTGAAACATCTGAACTGTTTTAACTCATGTAAAAATCCTCATTATGGAACTCTTCATCAGGGACACGCCACGGATAAAACGCTCCATATGAGTTCGAAACATGTTGGATCGTTCCTGTCAATTTTTATGTAAGTTTAAACCGTTTTCTGCCCCAGCGGTCATCGGCTCTACGAGCAATGTACCTCGCCCACTGCCACTTAAGTTTGGCGACTGTTTGAGCTAGATCTACAACCTTGGTTCTATTGCGTATTTCATTTCGGATTCGATCCCGCAAGGAAACTCTGAGCATAGCTCGCTCCATTGCGCTTTGAGTAACTTTGAGCCTTCTTATGAGGTCTATTGTGAGCGACAATTTAGTGCCGTCTGCCACCACTGGCAACACACATTGATTAAAACCTTCGTCTTAAGGCGGTATTTGGGACGAGAAGATATTCCGCAGCTTCCCGAACGCTGCCCATCCGAGTTGGATGGACGAGGCAGTGGATGCGAAGTGAATCCTTTCATTTATATACCACTCTGTTCCAAGTTCCCTTACACACGACTAACTACGGTGCCAATGCTGTATTATCTCGCATTCCTCATCTGTACAACAGAGAGTTTAACATGATTGATCCATTCATCGGGTCCAAAAATAAATTTAAAAATGAAGTTTGCAGGATACTAAACTATGATACTAGGCAATAATTTAGTATAAAATCTAATTTCTCTCATATTAATATTTCGCGTATACACTATGCAACGGATTTGCTAAGTTTCTTAACTTGCCTAAATTGTGATGTAAAAAGCCGTACTTACATATTCAAATTCTACGTTGTTGTAGTTTTAGAGTGAAATTTAATTGAAATATGTTAAATAGTGTATACACAGTCTAAAAAAAAAGGCAAGTGACAATAAGGTATTTATTTGCAAATGTAACATTTATATATATATTTTTTTGCTTTTTGGCATATACATATTATTAAAAATAACATGTAACTATTTGTATAGGAACTATTAAATAGCTGTATAATAGGTATTCGAAATAAAAAATCTGCGCTGTAGGTGTAGAAAACATTTTCACGTCAGTGGGTACTTTTACCTTTTCAACAACAAGGCAATTATATGTCTTCAATGTTCTTCAATCATGCCTTCTATCTCACTATTTAAAGTTTAAACATTTTGTCATTGCACACTTGCATCACCTTATCTCAATTTGTTATAATGTTATAACCTAGACTTCTCAGTACTTCTGTGTTTTTTGTAATTAATGGATGACTGTTATTGGCCTTCTAATATGTAAACCATTTAATGTAAATATTATAATTACGGCTGTTGTTATCCTGAATACCAATAAAATAAAATAAAATAAATAAAATTTAAAATTTTCCCAACAGTATGAAGTTGTTTTCGTATCGGTTAGATCTAATTTTGTCGGCGTCACAATAATAAATGTATATATTACTTCAAAGTAACTCATCAAAACTCACATCTCTTGGTCCAACGTTTAGACCTTTATACGCATAATCTTACTTTGAATTTTATAAATATAGCTTTATTCAAATATTCCTTATGGGATCTGAATTGTTAGAAATAAAATGCTCCGAAAATCGCGGCGCCCCGTCATCCGCCGAGGGACTTAAAATTTCCTATTGATAACATATAGTAGATTGTACGACAAGTGCATAAAACGCATCATTTTACACGAGACGTTTATCCATCCGAGCGAGCTTGCGAGCGAGGATGAATATAAAGTCGAGTGTAAAATGCGTTTTATAGACGAGTTGCACACTCTACTTTTCACTTCGATTGCGAGGAAATGAAACTGTATCATGTAAATAACATATATACACATATCATGTATACCTACTTAAAAACAAATGTAATTAAAATTTAAAGTTACTTAAATATTTCTCATTGCTCTAATAGCAATGAGAAATATTTAAAGTAATAGTTTAAAAAGTAATAAATGATAGTACATAAAAGTTTCAAGTTTATTTCAAGAAGTTTTATTGTGTACTTTGGCTGTTGGTATATTTGCCTTGGTCTTAGAATACTAACAAAACGAAATAAAGTAAAGAGTTAAAACCCGTTCTAGACCTTCCGATCCGATCCGATTTATCGGAAGAAATCGGATAATGTGTAGTGCAATTGTTAGGATCTTATACACTACACATTATCCGATTTCTCCCGATAAATCGGATCGGATCGGAAGGTCTGGAACGGGTTTTAGTGTATGAAGTTTTGTTTTTTTTTTAACTGTTTATTAAGAACCTTTTTCGTGTGGCTGTTGGACCGATCGCCTTGGTCTTCGACGACGATTTTACTTTATGCTCTAGAGCATAAAAAGCGACTTTATGTCGCCTACGCACAGCATAAAATCGAACTTTTAGAGCGAGAGAAGTGAAAAAAATATTTCCGTGCTCCTGGGCCCTTCGTCACGATGTCACAATACTTCGTTTCTCCAGTAATCTTCTTAGAAGCAAGTTCCATTTTCTCTGACAGCTACATTGAAACGTACATTACAACGACGACGCGGTTGGCGCAGTTTGTCAGAGCACTTGTCTACTGACCCGGCGGTCCTGGGTTTGAATCCCGGCCGGGGCAAATATTTGAGTGATGAACTCGAATAATTGTTCCCGGGTCATGGATGTTATCTATATATGTATTCATATATTATATATATCATCGTCTATTATAAATAGTACAAACTTTGCTTTGTTTGGGACTAGTTTGATTTGTGTTGGATTGTCCCTAAATATTTATATTTTTATGTATTACGCTGCAGTTGATCCCAAATTGAATATCGTTTGTAAATGCAAATGCCTTTTTTTGCATGTAAAATATGTTGCGGGTTTATTGGAAAATATGAATATTGGGATAAAATATAACTAGCAAATTTATTTGCTTTATTAATATTGAAAGGACAGCAAAAATGTTTTTATTACATTTTGTTGGAAGAAAATAACGATGGGGCGCGGCAGCTTTGAGGGTTCCGTGCCTCAATCGCCAAAAACCAAACTTAAATAGGATCACTTTGTTGTCCGTCTGACCTGAACGCGTGGAGGCATAAAGCTGAAATTAACATCAAATATCATCAAAGATCTTCTTATCTGCTACCCCTTAAAGCTATGAAAAAATGAAAAATCACTTATTAAAGGTAAGCAAAAGATACGAGCGTTTATGATGACTTAAAAAAGTTTAAATTGCTTTACTGTTAGTTTCTTGCGGCTTTCTTCTCAGCAGCGGTCTCCTCTTGTGAAATGCCGATAAATTCAGATTCAGACACGTAAAGTCCCATTGTGGCGTACTTAAAGAATAGGTATACATTCCAATTTTGATTACGATTTGAAATAATGTCTTTTTTAAATTAGTATAATATTATTTATTTTACGGTTGTAATCGCTAGAAGAAAGTTTTGCTGTAATCTACTACGTTTCACTACAACCATTAAGAGTTGATGGGTCTAACTCCTAAAAAGCTGACTCAAGCCGGATCAAACTAGTTTGGGGTGTCACGTCCGTATCTTTATTGTCCAAGCGCTAGAATCAGATAAGCACTAAATTTGTAGAACGGCGGTAGATAAACAACTGTACAGTATTCAAAATTTACCGGTAGGTTGATTCCTGATCTGATTAATATTCTCATAATAACCAGATGACCCCAAAAAAGGTGCCGGCCCAGAATGGACGAGAATTGCAAGAGACAGAGAAAGGTGAAAATCCTTGGAGGACGACTTTGTCGAAGGACAGGCTGTTTATAAAGCGATCGTCAGTAAAATATTGTAATAAAGCAATAAAGGCTTATTTTATACATTTTATAAGCTTTTATTTACTTTCACCCGTCTCGTTGTCTGTAATGGAATTTTGCATGGTACCGGTTTCTGATTGAGCTGAAATTTTGCACGAATATGCGAATCGCGTGACCATGCAATACTTATTATGTTGACGTGGAGCTTACCTGATGATGGAGCTGGAAGGTGGCCATAGGAACTCCATAATAAAACCACATGACCCCATCGAGCTTGGGCTCGTCTGATTCGTCTTTATGAGTACTTTGTCTTCATATAGTTTCCGGGGTCTGATGATGGAGCCGGAAGGTGGTCCTAGGAAAAGCCTATTAGAATAAAATAGTGGAAATCTACCGAGTTTGGGCCTATTAGAATCGTATCAGTAGCAATTGATGGATGTTCAAGTAAAATTACAGTCAGCTATAAAAGCTTGTCATAAAAATTGCGCATGAAGGGTTCCGTGCCATAAAACATGTTTATTGTATGGGTGCCCCCCTTAAATATTTATTTTATTTTATTTTTAGTATTTGTTGTTATAACGGCAATAGAAATACATCATCTGTGAAAATTTCAAATGTCTAGCTATCAGCGTTCTTGAAATACAGCCTGGTGATAGACAGACGGACGGACAGCGAAGTCTCAGTAATAGGGTCCCGTTTTTACCCTTTGGGTACGGGAACCCTAAAAATTAAATATTTGACAAAAACTTATTAATTTTATTGTATTATTTATTATTCATTTCATTTCATTTCATTTCATTTATTTCAGAAACAATACATGGATTGTGTTTGAAGTACATTAAAAAGAAAACTTAACACTAACACTAACAATATAATATACATAACTAGGTTATCTTAATAATAACTAACCCAACTATGATTAATTATTTTTATAATTAAAGATTTCTTCAATGCTGTAGTAGCACCCTCTCAACAAAAATATCCTTAATTTCCTTTTAAACAACTTATGACTCGTAATAACTTTAAGTTCGATGGGTAGTTTATTAAAAAGTTGGATAGCTTGATGCTTAGCAGAATGCTGTGCTACTTTAATCCTGGGGAAGAAACTTTGTTTGACATTTTTCGTTCGCGTCTTCAATCGTAATTCTTGTTCCTCAAATGACTCATGCTTATACAGTGCCTTAATGAAATCCGTAAGCAACACTAGAACGTACAAGCAAGGAACTGTCAGTATGCCTAGTTGTGTAAAATAATTTCGACACGAAATCCACTGGGGAATACGCAAGATAGTTCGTACTGCCCTTTTTTGAATTACAAAAGCTCTGTTTACGTTATATTTATAACTATGACCCCAGAGTTTAATACTATAACGCAGCTTCGACTCTACTAACGCATAGTACACACTCTTGAGTTGCTCAATAGTAAGCTCATCCCTAAGACTCTTCAAAGCATAACAGGCTGAAGATATAGTGTGTTCAACGGCCCCAAGTTCCTCTTTCCAATTGAGCCTTGCGTCAATACGTACACCTAGAAATTTAACACTATCAACTGTTTCTAATAAAATATTATTGTTTACCACAACAAGCTTATCCGTTTTTTTTGTGTTGGGTTTGAATAGCAATATTTTCGTTTTATCCGCATTTAACTGTAAGCTATTTATGTAGAACCAGTGTTGGAACGATAATAATGCATTTGTCGCGAAACTGTTCAGCTCGGATAAACTATTTGCAGCTACCACAGCACTAGTGTCATCAGCAAACATTGTTAATCGGCATTCTGTAACTGCATTTGAAATATAGTTCATCAGGTCATTGGTATAAAGAATGAACAGAATGGGGCCCAGAATAGAACCCTGTGGAACTCCTCTGCTGACTTTTATACACTTTGATCTTACAAAGCATTCGGTATTATGTTCACAACCCTTTAGCTCTACAAATTGATATCTATTGTTGAGGTAACTCTGAAGTAGATGATAACACTGACCTCTGATTCCATAAAAAAACAGTTTCTGCATAAGTATTTCATGATTTACCTTATCAAATGCGGCACTAAGGTCCAGAAAAATTCCTGCTACCTTTTTTTTATTGTGAAAGTTTGTAACAATGTCATCCACAAAAGAATCAATTGCATCAGTGGTTCCTCTTTTTTCCTGAAAACCAAACTGCCTTGGATGAATAATCGCATTTTCCTTTAAATGTTTTAAGAGCCGGGTCTTAATCAATTCCTCGAAAATTTTCGACAGAACTGGTAGTAGGGATATTGGTCGGTAATTTTTTGGATCCGTTTTAGCACCTTTTTTATAAACAGGTATAACCTTGGCTAATTTTAATTGATCAGGAAATATACCTTCGTTATAACATTTATTAAACCAGTGTGCTAAAGGACCTGATAACACTTCGATACTACTTTTAATTACTGAAATTGGTATTTCATCATATCCGCAGGATTTCTTACTATTGTATTTACTATGTATTTGTATTTATGTATTTTGTACGTTTGGTTGTAGCTATTTATTATTTTTGCATAATGAAATAATTGGAATGTAATTTTTTAATGTGTTTTGATTGCATGCAATAAAAGGAATTTATATTGCTGCTTTAATGATGTGCGCTTTTCAATTTTCACTGTACTCAAATTTTCTCATTGAAATTAAAAAAAAACAAAATAGCAAAAAAAATCGCCGAGGTACAAAATATAACAGGGCCCCAGCAGTTTGCCTAAGTTTACTATATCTCCTTTCAAATGTCAAATTGATAATTTGATAATCTTTATTCCGGTAAAGTTGTGTTAAACAAATATATTGTTAAATTAGGATTTACTTAAAAATAAACACCTTAATTAAAATTGTGAAAAATAGGCCAGTTAAAAATAATAACTTTAGCCGTTAGCCAATTAGATATTTACGTTTCGTTACATAATTATAAATATCAGACAACCTCACACAAATAGATTTAGTCCCAATTAAGATCCCAAATTAAGCTCAAGAAGGCTTGTGTTATGGGTACTAGACGTCGATATACGTACTTATAGAAATATATACTTAAATACATATAACAACCATAACCCAAGCATAAATATTTGAGTTCATCACACAAATATTTGCCCTGGCCGGGATTCGAACCCGGTACCACCGGCTCAGTAGGCAGGTGTCTAGAAACCGAGCCAAACGCGATGTCAACAATCAAATTCAAATTTCAATGAATGATTACAATGAATGACGATGACAAGAATGGATGATTTTACGCCTAATGTTATTTTTACACACCGTATTACGAGTATCTAACGTCATACATTCATTTTATTTACTACGTCCCAGCAAGCGTTAGACAATTTCTATTAGCCAGCCAAGCGTAATAAAAAGCAATGTTTTATTAAATTCCCGATAGAGGGAAACACCCTACTCACCATTTCTCCTAGTAATGGCCACGGGCCATGTCAGAAGAGCAAGCGGAGAATAATTAAGTGACATAAGAAAAACAAAATCAACGTCAACATAACTAGTTTATACCATGAATACAAAGATCAAAGCTTAAAGAAAAATTGAAAAAGGAGCTACCTGGTGGAAGGGACCTTTTTTTTTCTTTAAGCTTTGATCTTTGTATTCATGGTTTAAATTAAAATTGTGATGTACCTACCCACATAAAAAATGAGACATTACATGTTTCATAAATTTATATAAAAATAACTAGTTTATGTTATATGACAATGGGACCAACATGAAAGTATACTCTTTGGAAGCAAAAAAGAAATTTCCAAGCCGGTTCAGCCGTTTTCAATTAATCGGGGAACATACGTACTCGCGCATGAAGGGTTCCGTACCATAATCTATAACAAGTTTGTTGTATGGGAGCCCCCCTTAAATAATTACTTTATTTAATTTTTAGTATTTGTTGTTATATTTAACGGCAATAGAAATACATCATCTGTGAAAATTTAAACTGTCTAGCTATCACCGTTCTTGAGATATAGCCTGGTGACAGACGGACGGACGGACAGCGAAGTCTCAGTAATAGGGTCCCGTTTTTACCTTTTGGGTACGGAACCCAAAAAAGGCTAGAAACTGCCTCAGACAGATTTAAAGAAAGTTTTACGATTAGGAGCTGCCCTTTTATGAACTGTGTGTCTTTAAATTGAGGAGTTTATCTCGCTATTCGCTTAAGAATTGTTCCAGAGCCAAAGGTCAAAGGGCCCGAAGCAAATGGACCTTCAAATCGCACCGGACTTAGGAGCTCGATGAAACGGCTCGTCCAATAACGAGGCGTCCTTTCGATCTACACTAATCATACTGTGTATACTTGTGCTGGTAATACGGAAGCTACACGAGCAGAGAGTTAATTACTTGGGGCCGTGGTTCTGAAACTTGTTTGGCGATTCAATGTTTTTGAAACACTTCATGATTTACGCAGTCATAATAAAAATAAAAACCGTATATGATGTATGTAAGATTGTAACAATCTCTATTAGGAACCCAACTATTATTATCTTTTTATATCTGGTTGAAATGGGATATTTTGAGGATACGAAGATGCTTGCTCATTAAGTCTTTGGTGTTAACCCTAAAAAAAGCTGTGCCGAATAATGTGTGAATAATATTCTTACCAGATCGTTGATTTGAAGTCCTGCACGATTGGGTCAGAAGCACCTGAAAATAAAGTAGTCATGAGTTTTATGTTTTCATAATCAGTGACTAAGTAATTAAATAAAAAGAAAAATCTCCAATCGAGATAGATACTACATCTCAAAAATACATAAAACTATATTGAACCGATCGTAGAACTTTGCCCAAGGTTATTTGGCGGTGTATATACTTGTATAGGTATCGTTCCTAACTAAGGTTTAGTTATTACATAGTATTTACATAACGTCACCAGGCGGATTTTTCCGTTCATTAGGAATCCTATTTACATTCACCCGTAATGAAGAGCCTTCCATTCAAGGAGGGACAATTTGTATTAATGGAATAAATTATTTTCTAACCAACTTTATTAACTTTGTTGACACTGTCATCACCGGCTATATCAGATCCAGTACAATAATTTCAACTTTGCAACGTTTTTCTTCTTAACTTCGGGGGAAAAGAATTGGTAACCAAACCGGAATATTGGAAAAGTTACCTCAAATTATGTTACTGCGAGAGAGCTGGCACAAAAATATTACATTTATACTTCTTACGCTTTTACTTTGTGATTTCCTACTCTACGTCACTTTAATCTTTAAACGGAATATATTCTTTTGCAATTTTTTTAAATTTAACGTTCTTTTCGTAAAAATATCGTTTTTATAACGAACTCTGAAATATGTGCGTGGAGCGTAATTCAATCCGAATGGAATGCTTTAAAACTTAAATCATCCGCGCCTCGGATTTATAAAGGACACAGGTACGTATAATGATACCGCATAGGTGTCTAATTCACTTGTATAAAAAATCTGATGAGTATTCAAGTTTAGCAGGAAAATCTCGCATTTTTCATTAAAGACTATACAATAAAAAAAGGATTAAAGCCTACTAAACGCGTGGAAACCTTAACAGAACTCAAAAACAAAATACAGCTGCATCTACAGGCTGTGTACTCTAGTTATATATGCTCTCTGATAAAAACCCCCAACAAATATGGACAAAGTCAACATTCGACAGCGAATTTCTCAATTCTTTGAGACATTCTTGAATTTCCTCCATGCGGTGACTTCTACATCCAGGAGCCATTTTTCTCGCGTCGAATAAATTTGACCGAACGCCGACACGATTGTCGCCGTACGTAGTTTATTACACGGCTTGAATTGAAAATGCTATCACCTCGATATTTTTGCGATTTAGTTGACTACGTTATTTTAAAATTTGGCGTAAATCAAAAACTCGCTGAAAAAGCGTGGTTCCAACAACATTTTGAACCCATTGTTGGATTGAACGCGTAGGCTGATGAACGCCTTCTTAGTTATTATATCTAAACAAGTTGCGGGTCAATATTCAACAAAAACATTTTATTTATAAATGCGGTGATTCTTTGTGTGTTCCCACACAAAGAATCTCTTAAGTTTGATAAATGTGACTTTGTTACCTAACATTAAATTCAAGTGGCAGACGCTGATGGCTGACAAGCTAACGTCAATGCTATTATTTACTAACGGGTTGTGCCTCATATTGGTATATATCTCTTATCTCTTGATCTTGCCACTGTAATATTTCTTACTATATGTATATAATGGTATGTTTCTGTATGTATATATGGTAAGTAGCACAATTCAAAGTAGCGAAGTGGCGTTAAAATACAAAATGACAGAAGCGGGCAAATTAATCAACTCAATTGCAACTTTTTTATGTCATTCAATGCAGTTTGAATACGGCTATTATTAGTAAACTCAAGCATACGGTGCTCTGGAGCGTATAATACGGAGTCCCCACGCGCACAGTCAGCGATAAGCTTTCTGCCTTATTGGGCTCGAATACCCGTCGCCGACGCCATTCATACATTCGATAAGCCAGTACATGTTGCTTGAGATGGGTTCAGTACCCTTACTATGACTTAACATGACTGTACCTACTCGATAGTGACGGTGTAAATTTGTATGGAGAATAGTACAGCGCCTCTAGCGATTACTTTGTAGAACTACAATTCTCCATACAAATCCTTTACGAAGTCGCTCTGTCATTATAAACTCATCGTAAGGTTACTCAATCATTCATTCAAATCATTCATCATTCAAATCATTCATTCATTCATTCAAATCATTCATTCATTCATCATTCATTCATTCAAACCATTCATTCATTAAATCATTCATTCATTCATATCATTCATTCATTCATCAATCATTCATTCAAATCATTCATTCATTCATTCATCATTCATTCAAATCATTCATTCATTCACTGATAGGTGACAACGGACGATTTAAACTCGCGTAAACGCTCACAAAACTGCATTATTTTCCAAAACTGTAAATTTTTCACAATAATCATAAAACAAACCTAACCTAATGGGTTCTTTAAAACGATGCTTATAAAATCCTGATAATATTACGGGTTTCAGGAAAAAAATACTTTCGGACACAAAAATTTGTCAAAACGTTACAAATGGGATTTTTTCGGAGTTGAGATACCGTTAGATAGGATACCGTCTCGCTTATCTAACTTATACCAATTACTTTTACGAATACTGTAGAAATCGCATATTGCCTGTAGCTATGAACAATACAAAACATTTATGGCCCAATATAAAATTTCTTTCAACATTCAATTTAATTTTATGAGAGCCCTGTAGCAATTAGGCGCTCAAACATCGAATTATTTACTTTTCCTCATACACTCAGAAATTTCACATTTTCCTTGTTCTAAAGTTGCGCTGATTATTTAAAAAAAACAGCTATTGAAAAACCTGGATTTGATTCCAAACAATTGCATTTATTTAATTAAAAAATTACTGTCAGAATGTTCTTCGGACCAGAGAGCCGGCTCGTTCCTCGGCCAAAGGATTAGCTTGGCTATTCAACGGGGGAATGTAGCCGGCATCATGGGTACCCCGCCCCAGGGCCATGATCTGAGGGACATCGGTTTTAGTTAGTTACTTTTATTTAGGTTAAGTGCTTCTCTGTTATTTTTTACTTCTTTTTCGTTACATAAATATATGTATACACTCCCATTTATTTTGTCTAAATAAAATGACGATAAGGTATATTTCTAATTATTGTTTTAAAGCAGTAAGTTCTGCAGCGTAAACCAAATGATTACAATGAAGCGGAAAATTGAGACGCGGGTTCAAACCCTCCCTGAACCATTTTTTTTTTTTATTTATTTATTGAAAAACAGGTTACATAACATAACAGTTCACACCAATGCGTCATGAACCGATCAATGTTTATTTTGACGGCGAAACGGCGTGGCCGCGTTTGTAGCGACATCTCGGGTGTTGGATTTGGTAGGTTGCCCCGGAACCGACGAAACACGACACCTTTCGGCCAGAAATCATAATATAATAATATTGACGGACGTCCTCCGTCACCTATTAAACTCACACTAAGACTCAGAAATGACCAATCAGAAATCATCAAAGTTAGACATTCCTACAGAGCAGTAAAACGCTCCATACAATTGGCCTACCTACATATGACGTCATCTATGGGATGACGAGACAACAAGTAATTTGCCATTTTCACCGTGAAAAAGTGCATTTAAGTTCATGGTTGTCATACAAGTATTGTTTTGTTGCATTATGAAGATAAATTATTGAACTGAAACATTTATTATTTGTAGATAGATACAATGGTTAATGAAGCCAAATTTTGTATAATCCACTGAAGTTCAAGTGAAAATCAAACCCTCAAAATCTATTAGCTTAACGGCGTAGTGCTCTAACCACTGAACTAGAATCGTGGGTTTGATTCCCACTTGGTATGGCTTCAGTTATGAAATATGCCACACTTGTAACATCTCAAAAGAAAGCGTCAGTCCCTTCGTGACTATGAACGTAGCATCACGTTCGAAACGTCGAGGTAATGGTTCCGTTTTGTTATAATAATTTGTGAAAATCGTGTAAGTTTAAATCTAGACAGCAATTTATTTTCTAGTATATAAAACGTATATTTTTCTTTCTTAATAAGTACAGTAAACGGTGATATAAAGTTTGCACATCGATCTTTGGAAAGAGGCAATCGGCTAATTCGTTTCGTTTGTTTTGTCAGTCGTGGTTCAAATGCGAGAGAGTGCAGTCGCATATCCAAGTCAATATATATATAGAGTTGATAAAACTTACACAAAATTATATTTGTACTATGGCATCTATAGGGAAAAAAGGTAAGCCGTTACTTTGCCACTCACGCGAAATTATCTACAATGTTTATAAATCTTTAGTAACAGAAGCCGACCAATTTAAAAAACATGAGAATGTTAATGTAAGTAATTACACTTTTTGTCGATCTTTAAACCCACATTTAAGTATCCTAGTAGTATAACATCAGTTGCTAATGCTCAGTCAACCCCTTTTAGGAATTTTTCCCCAACAAGAACATTATAATAGCAATAACTATATATAATTACATCGAGTTTTACAGCTCTATATATTCCACGTGAAATCAAAACAAAACAACAATAAAGTACTTAGTTCTAAATTCAAATTCTGATGAACGATTAATCTAATAATTGATGTACATGGAAATTAGCATTCGTTTGTATTCGGAAATGCGATGATTGCCGATGTGCATTCTTTATCGCCGTTTACTGTATATATAGTTATTTGAATCAAAGTGGTGCAAAGGTATTTAAAAAAATGCGTTTCTTTATCATTTAGTAAGTTTTTTTTAAATGTTAGATTACATATTATATTTAATCTTAAATATAAATTAATGTAATCTATTATATAAAAAAAAAACTTCTTAAATAATAAAGTAGGGTACCTACAGTGGCGACAAAAAAGGTATATAAATATACCTTTTTGTCAACAAAACTACTTCTACTACTACTTCTTTGTCAAAAAAAATACACCGTCAAACGATCCAAAGTGCCGAGACCGCAAACACGAACAATAAAAAACAAACTATAAACTTTCCGTTCCAACAAGTGCAGTACAAACTTTTAAAAGTAATCTGGTAGTAAAAGGTAAAAACCTGCACAGTGGTGCTTTCTTTTATTTAGCAGTCAAAACTGACGTCAAAGGTAGCGTTTTAGGTCCTAACGACCGATAATTTATAATTGTATCCTGTTGGAGATTTGTATTACAGGTTCATACCTAGTTCGGGCTCTATTCTCTCATAAAGTGTGTCAAATTGTTAGTAAGCCAATCATTTTGTCAATGTTTATATTTTTGTGTCTCGTTATCCTTTGTAAGGTAAAAATGAACGCAATTTTATTATTTATTATTGGTCTGGTTTCCGTGTAATTTTCTATATGAAAACGGCGCTAAAGAATGGCTACATCAGCTAATAGTAGAATTTTGTATAATTAACCCACTTTACAATGTTGCAATACATAATAATGACTTATTTATGATACGATCTCATATAATTACAACAACAAAGGCTGAAAAAAAAAACTCACTCCCGTTAATAACCTTGGGGTATCTTATAAAATGGCAAAGAAATATATATCATAAAATGCACTTAAAGCTGACATACACATACATCGGCCTACTTTATTGGACTTCGAGTCACGAATTGTGACATCACGAAATTTTTTAGAATCCATTAAACCAAAGGTTCGTGCTGAAACGACACTAAAGGATTAATTTAATTCTCTTATAATAAAGTTTTATGAATATAAGCAAAAATCTCGCCCAGTTTTCAAGAGCACGTATTATAAGCCATTAAAGAATCAGCGTAAAAACTCCAAGCCTTACAAGAACATCTTAATCCGTAAATTCCAATTTATCACGACAAAAACCGATTCCGACGAAAATGAACGTTCAAAATCCTACCGACAAAGGGAGGTGACACTTTTTATTCGCGACGAAAAAACCTATTACGTCAGAGGCCTGGTTGAAGTAATCTTTAGAGCATTTTGTGCCAAGTTTCCGCCGGTCGCACCACCGTGCGGTCCGCGCATAACATTTTGCCCGAATATTCCTTTATTGTGAGCTTGCGGACCACTGGGCACGATTTTATTGTGGAATAGGAATAAAATGACCGTTTTGCGGCTGGTGACGGGTCGCCCTACATTGATTTTGGGTGCAAATTCAATTCGGGACATTTAAATACTTGTTTTGTTTTATTGTATTGAGTAAAATTATGACGTAGTCACGAAATTTTGTACGTGATATGACGTTCTCGTTGGCCTTGAAGTGGCAGGTGGGATTAGATACAGCCATAGTAAACGTTATGTATAAGAAACAAAATAGCATATTCGAAGAGTTTAACCAGCCATTATGCTTAGCGTTTGTGGACTATGAGAAGGCTTTCGATTCGGTCGAGACCTGGGCAGTGCTGCAGTCCTTCCAGCGGTAACAAATTGACTTCAGATATATCGAGGTACTGAGGTGTTTGTATGAGAACGCCACTATGTCAGTTAGCGTCCAAAACCAAGACTCAAAACCTATCCTTTTACTCGTGGTGTGAGGCAAGGAGATGTGATATGATTATTTCCTAAATTATTCACAGCTGCATTGGGAGACGTGTTCAAGCTTCTGGATTGGGACGGACTTGGCATCAACAAAAACTGATGCTGAAAGAAAAAAACACGTAAGGTGTACTCGGCTCATTCCGAATGGCGGGTTATTCCGAAAATTACTGATATCTAATAAACGGGGTAACATTTTTTGCGCTAGCAACACTTCCTCAGATACTATACTTCTACAGTAAGAAGTGTTGCTAGCGCAAAAAATGTTACCCCGGCCGTTTATTAGATATCAGTAATTTTCGGAATTAGCCGCCATTCGGAATTAGCCGAGTACACCTTATATTTTATTTTTTGCCAAGGAAGCTACACAATGGAATGGAAGGAATGTCACAATTTGAACGGTCAATATTATTTCACCCTGTAGGTATAGTTTCCATTTAAATCCCAGAAACGAAAACGACCAATTCAGTATTTGACCAATTTACTTTGCGAAGTTAAAATGACTTTTTGAGCAGGAGAAGTGAGCAAACAATATTGGTGATTTTGACAGTACCCTTACCATGAGTTTTCAGTGACCGTACTCGCTAGCGATTGCCTAAACTATTTGTATGGAGAATTGTAGTTCCACAAAGTAACCGTAGGGGCACTGTACTATTCTCCATACAAATTGTTCACGCTGTCGCTATCGAGTACGGTCACGTTAACTCATGGTAAGGGCACAGTACGTTCACCCTGTACAAAAAAAGTTACTTAATTAACTAGAACAACTTCTAATTCCAATTTTAAGAAGAAATATTATCTTTACCCGTGCGCAAGTAAAACAAACTTCGTTATTTTAAAGACTATCTTAAATTTTTAATTTTAACAAAGTACATCTTAAGCGGCCTTATTACTTTAGTTTTTTTTGTCATATGAAAAATATATTGATAATTTCAACCAACGTTTTGAAGTGAATAATACTTTTCATGCGTGCAGTCGAAAATAAATTGAAAAAGCCAGTTTTCTGCGTGAATTTTGAAGATTTCGAGTAGTTAAAAACAAAAATTATCAATGAAAAATTCAAACTGTAGTTTTTAAATATATGTCAATAAATTTCAATAGCCCTGTTTTAAATAGTAACATTGATAATTATATTATTATGTAAAAAAACATGTTCGGAACCATGGCGTCGATTTTAGATTTAATAAAAACTGCATTATTTTTTCTGTCTCATACATAATTTCATACATAACCTGGTCAAAACCGCTATAAGAAATGTTACAGACATGCGATTACTTACAGAATTTTAACCAGGTTGAATTCCCAGTTATGTATGAGATTTATAATAAAATAATAATGCAGTTTCTAATAAATCTAAAATCGACGCCATGGTTCTTAAGCACAGATTTCCCTATCTCTTATAGTTTTCGTTTTCTCCCTAATGACCCATTTGGATTGATCACCGTGTATAGTAATAGTTTCGGCCACTTTTCTAGAGCTGCCAGCAGCAAGGCAATAGAAGTCACAGACAAATTATTATTTTTCCAGGACGGTTAACTTGACGTCTAGTTCTGTTCAGTTCACTGAATTTTGTTACTATAATATCTACTAGTATTGAAGGCAGTTTTGCTCCAGCAGGGATTGGACACCGTTATTCGGTGTCATACAAAATACCGTTATTCAATTTCGGTTTTTCGCTTATTATTACACGTTATAATATAATGGGCTAATTACAAAGATTTATAACGAAATCTTACATAATAACATAAAAAAAACACGAAATTCCTCCAGGTTCATTCAATATTTTTCTTATAGTGGGCTAATTTCAAAGATCTATAACGAAATCCTACATAATAACATTTAAAAAAAAGTTGGGCAAGTGCGAGTCCGACTCGCGCATGAAGGGTTCCGTACCATAATCTATAGCAAGTTTGTTGTATGGGAGCCCCCTTAAATATTTATTTTATTTTATTTTTAGTATTAGTTGTTATAGCGGCAATATAAATACATCATCTGTGAAAATTTCAACTGTCTAGCTATCACCGTTCTTGAGATACAGCCTGGTGACAGACGGACGGACGGATGGACAGCGAAGTCTCAGTAATAGAGTCCCGTTTTTACCCTTTGGTACGGAACCCTAAAAAACATGAAATTCCTCCAGGCCCATTCAGTATTTTTCATAATGTGTAAGTAATATTCTAAAATTGTATTGGCAACCAATTTTTACAGAGAGATTTAGAATAGAGATTTAAGAATAAGAATTGCGGAAAGGAGCTAAAATACGCGATACACGTGATCATTTTTTGGCATAACCATTGATCACAACTCTGTCTATAAACAGTAGTTGAAATATAACTAATTTTGATACAGGAATGCTTGGACATCCCAATATGGTTTTAGAATACCGTTTACCCAACTAGGAAGCAAAACAGAGTTATCCTTTTACCTGTTTCGAGGACAATTGTCAGCATCTTTCATTTAAATTCATGTAAACATAATTTGGAATCACTACATAGTATAAAACAAAGTAGTTTCCTGCTGTCTGTCTGTCCCTATATGTATGCTTAGATCTTTAAAACGCAACGGATTTTGATACGGTTTTTTTAATAGATGGAGTGATTCAAGAGGAAGTTTTATATGTATAATACATGCATAATATAGCATTGTACCCGTGCGAAGCCGGGGTAAAGGATTTTGGTTACTTATAGTAAATAAAAGATAAACTTGAGACAGAAATATTTGTCGTTATTTTTTCCGAGAACATGAGAAGAACGAACAAAAGACGAATGACGTCCATAGACAAAGTAGAGTACCATAAACAATCACAAAACTACCAATAAAACTTTATAAAGAAAACATATTGCATTCATAATCCAACACGGGGCAGGTCGCTAGTCTTTGATATGTCCAAACATCGGGATGTTCGGATTTCCGGTTGTTCTCGCTTACAAGCCGCATTTCTCATCAACGCAATCCAGTGTACAACTAATGTAATCGAATTAAAGTTTATGCCACAGCCAAATTAAAATGCGACGCCACGGTTGCAGCAAAGGTAATGACGAAGCGCGTTGACCTGAAATTATGCGACGCTCGCGTCTCATCTATCCAACTAAGGAAATGAAAAGCCGTTTATTTTACTCTGAAAAAACTGGATAGTTAATAAAATTATTGTATTGAGAGGCCTTATTCCTTTTAAAATGCTGACTGTTTTAGACATTTTTCTCTATGACTTAACATGTTTTTTACTACCTAGAACAGGACTATTGGGATTTATTGGTATATATTTGAAAGTTTTAAAACCTACAGTTTGAATTTTTCATTGGTAATTTTTGTTTCAAAAACTAGGTACCTAGATACTCGAAATTGACAAAATTAACGCGGTTACAACTTATTTTCGACTGCACGCAATGAGAGCATGAAATAGCTATGTGACTACCTAGAACTCGGGGAAAAGTATTATTCACCTCAAAAAGTTGATTGAAATTATCCATATATTTGTCATTATACGAAAATAAAATGTTTTTTTTTAAGGAATAAGGCCCCTTATGCGTTTTACACTCATGTGAACTTGTCAGGAGCGGCCGACATGTTTCGAACTCGTATGGAGCTCTTCATACAGCCCGTAAAGCCACGCGGTAGCTTTGTCACTAATATATGTCTCACGAAAGTTTTAATAAGATTATAAACGGTTATTAAAAAAAAATCGGACAACCTTACACAAATCGATCTAGTCCCACAGTAAGCACTAGTAGGCTTGTGTTATGGACACTAGACGACGATAGACAACACACAATTGACAACATTTCATAATTTTAAGACTATCATTTTATTACTTTTCTGAATTCTGCTTAAAAAGATGAAGTAATCTCTGTTTTTATTTATTTTCTGAGATGATTATTTATTTTATTATTAATTTATAAAAACATACTCATTTTAAAATGTGGCAACACCAAAACCAGAACTTAATGGAACGGTTACTTTAGTCGGTTTTCTTATTAAAAAAAAACTTAATAAATCTCGGTATGCATCTGTCATCTGTCAACGTCAAATAAAAAAAAAATCTATGTTTTCGCTCTTTGGTTTAGACAACAACCCTATTCAGCCCGTATTGTCTTAGATTGCAGTTATTTGATGTATTTTCTTATATTTCCTTAAATACAGAAGAATAAATTCCAATATTTTTTTTTAAGGTTCACGACATAAAGCCCTGTCGATCTCTATATTAATTTCCACCTGTTATAAATATGAAATGTTGTCAATTATATAAAACTATTGATACAAAGATCAAAGCTTAAAGAAAAATTTAAATTAGGACCTTGGTGGAAGTGACCGGGAAAATAAAAAATTGGGTAAGTGCGAGTCCGACTCGCGCATGAAGTGTTCCGTAGGTACCATAAAACAAGTTTGTTGTAAGGGAGCCCCCCTTAAATATTTATTTTATTTTATTTTTAGTATTCGTTGTTATAGCGGCAATAGAAATACATCATCTGTGAAAATTTCAACTGTCTAGCTATCACCGATCTTGAGATACAGCCTGGTGACAGACGGATGGACGGACAGCGAAGTCTCAGTAATAGTTACGTAGTAACTTGTATATAATCTGTGGTAATAGGGTCCCGTTTTTACCCCTTGGGTACGAAACCCTAAAAACAAAATTAAATAAAATTGAAAAACACTCAATTGATATGTAAAACATATTTCTCGACAAGCTTAATTCAAACGGAGCGCGAAATTAAAATAATGAAACGTATAAATCTGACGAATAACCAAAAATATATTATATTATACATATATTTTTGGTTATTACCCCAGTTCACGCGTAAAAACTCAGCGTAATTGTGTTTGAGGGCAATTTCTGCTCTTGTGAAGGATTTATTTTTACAAGTAAAAACGACGTTTCATTTGGCTACAGCTGTTTGCCAGGCTGGCTCGTTTTTGCCGATGTTATATTATAAAAGCGATAAAAATTACGTTTTTTAGGGTTCCCTCTTGGTATATACTGGGTAATGCTTGCGAGGGACGATGACTGAAACACAAATATTATTTCGATTCATTTTTCCGCACGGTAGGCAGCAGCAAAAATACAGCCACCACATGTGTAAAAATATACATCACCTCTCATCATCAATGGCAAAACCATTAATTATTGCGACGAATTTAAAAGAAAATAAAATAGTTCACAAAATCATTGCAGTAATTTTTAGGGTTCCGTACCCAAAGGGTAAAAACGGGACCCTATTACTGAGACTTCGCTGTCCGTCCGTCTGTCACCAGGCTGTATCTCAAGAACGGTGATAGCTATAGACAGTTGAAATTTTCACCGATGATGTATTTCTGTTACCGCTATAGCAACAAATACTATTCATGATAATGCAATTATAATTAAGGGGGGCTCCCATACAAAAATAGGGCTTTTTGCATGATATTTCGTTCAACACAGGCATTTTCTCATGAACCGTTATAGGTAGACAGTTGAAATTTTCGCAGAATGTATATTTTTGTTACCGCTATAACAACAAATAATAAAAAAAAAATAAGTAAAAATTAAAGGAGGAACCCATACAAAGAACGGGTTTTTTGTTCAATATTGGTGCGGTACCCTTCGTGCGCGAGTCCGACTAGCACTGTGCCGGTTTTTCACCTTTTGTTTCATTTCGCAGCGCGCGAAATCATTTTTCTCAGAAACTGTCAACTTTTTGGGATTACTATAAAACCAATCTAACCTAGTCGTCTAGTACCCACAAGCACGTCTAGTACAAGCTTTGCTTAGTTTGGGACTAGGTCGATTTGTGTAAAATTCCCTTAATCGTTTTAAATTATCCCTTAATTTTAATTTTAATAAATAAGTACTCCGAGTATATAAGGAAATGTTCTCGAGGTACTTCTCACAGAGCCACTATTTTAGTTACCTAGTTCCCTAGTGCAATAAAATGCCTCTTCTGTTTCTTACTTTCTCTCCTGTTTTCCTTTTCACTCTTCAAAGTCAAAATTAACCAAGCAATCCAAAATTTATACTTTTAAAAACAACCATCTGTCACTGACCGAGCTAGCGAAATGTCAAAATGGCGCATATAATATATAGGGGTTGAAAAACGTAACAAAACATGACATAACTATTTCAGCCATAAAAAAAAAATTGCAAGGTCTACTGCTCACAGAGCCACTATTTTAGTTAGTTCACTAGTGGAATAATATGTAACACAGTCAGCAGTAACTAAGGAAACTCGCGCCGGCTCACGTACTGTCATTGGGCAGGTCTCCAAATATTTGCAGTTTCACGGTTATTTAGATAATTCGGTGCAAACGTGCAGTGCTGCTTAGAAAACTAGTTCAATTTGGAGGAGTTAGATTTAGTGCATTTCTAGGATGTAGGTGATGGTTAGTTATTTCTTCTTATTTTATTTAAGCACCGCTTTTGTCCAACTAATCTTTTCGATACAGCATCTTTCACTTCTATGATAAACATGACTTAAATCGTGCTTATAATTACTAATCTGATTTTTCTTCTTCGGGGCCTTTTTTTGTATTACCATCTCTCCTGTTATCCTTGTTTTATCGCACTTCAAAGTCAAAATCTACCAAGCAATCCAAAATTATCAGACTTTTAATAACATTCAACCATCTCGTTGGCCGAGCGAGTGAAATATCAAAATGGCGGACATATGGGTGTGGAGAACGTAAAAAAATTATAATAATTCTGTCATTTAAAAAAAAACACGCGGCCTACTACTCACAGAGCCACTATTTTAGTTAGTTCACTCTTGCAATAATATGTAACACACTCAGCAGTAACTAAGGAAACTCGCACCGGCTCACGTGCTGTCATTGGGCAAGTCTCCAAATATTTGCAGTTTCACGGTTATTTAGATAATTCGGTGCAAACGTGCAGTGCTGCTTAGAAAACTAGTTCAATTTGAAGGAGTCGGATTTAGTGAGTTTCTAGGATGGATATGTGTTGTTTAAATACGGGTTGTATTTTACGACTTGTACAAACACAAGTCTGTAACAATGATAAATGGGTTTGTTATACGTAATGATTGTAATAAGCGGTTTACACTCACGTGAAATTGTCAGGAGCGGCTCGATATGTTTGTTATACGTATACTGCATTAAAGGTTTATACTTTTGTCAACTTTTCAGTGATTAAAAGTTGAGTTTTTATAGTTTTTATATAATTTCAACAAATACATGAATATCTTAAAATGTGTGAGCATCACACATTTCATCTGAAAAGTAGTTTATTACTATTTCAATACAGTGTTAATCAATAATAACCTAAAGTTATTACTGTAGGTTATATTTACACTGTATCTGTCACTCTAGTAACTCATCAGTAATTTCACACTCTTCTGGTCATAGAACCTTTTACCAGACTACGGCAAAAGCCAACAGAAATAGGGTTCAATTGTTATCATTCTACGTATTTAAAACATTTTATATAATTGAAAAACAGTTTATAAATAATGAGTATCATTATGTATTCGCAGCATGTAATTATTTAAATGATGCCAGAGTTTTCGGGACAATGCCGCTGGGCACAGTTTTTAAGAGTTCTTTTAATTAGCTGTATTTAATTTATTTTAATTTTTAGTTCTTTCGTTTTATCTTTTACGTTTAATTTTAATTTAATTGTCTCACATACTTTTGTTGATACCTATTGAAATAAATACCAGATATACAGTGTGTTACCGCCAAGTAGGCTTTTCTTAAAGTAAAGTAAAGTAACATAGATCTTTAACGTATCTATGACCTTAATTTAATTAATTAACTTAAATTCAGGCTTTATTAACTTTCTAACAAAATTTCAATTGCCAGTAATGTATATAGTAAAATGACAAGTGAGTGTTAAATGGCAGCGTGATATGAGTACCTAACGACAATTACGCTGTACACCCACTACATTGAATGTGCGGATTTAAGAAATTTAATCGTGCAGTTAATTTACATAATTATGATTAGCTAATACATGCAAACAATTACTAATGGATCATATTATTATCAGTTTTAATAAATGCCTCCATGCCGGTAACAGGCTGTATTATAAAATATTAATCATTTAAAATTGTCCATTAACGTGATAATAGCAAAGCACTAGAATGGTTTTGCTCCCTCGCCATAAGTGCTGTAGTTTTAATGTGTTAAGAGTTCAGAGCCACATATTTGAACTCCGATAACTTGGGTTACGGGAAATTGTTTATTCGTAACATAACTCGACGACGGTGCTTAAAGGTCACCCTAGCATCCTATCGTGCCAAGATTCACAAGTTACTTACAAGTTTTAGGTAGTGTATACAGGATGTCTACAAACATGGGACTTTAAAAAGAAAGATAATTATATTTTAAGCGACATTTTGTATTCAACAAGATCTTGTAACGTGTGAATATAACGAAATTTTCACTCACAAATCGAATACTTCCTGAAATTATTGTAACCAAAAGGACTGATTCACGTTTAAAATCATCTCGACATTTTGGACGTGATGATTCGTCTAAGGCCTCGAAGGGTGTATGAATTTTAATTTGTTAAGAGGCCTTATTCCTTTAAAAATTTATTTTATCATATTACGACAAATATATGGATAATTTTAATTAACTTTTTGAGGTGAATAATACTTTACCCCAAGTTCTAGGTAGTAACATAGCTATTTCATGCTTTCATTGCGTGCAGTCGAAAATAAGTAGTAAAAACTAATTTTCCGCGTGAATTTTGTCAATTTTGAGTAGTTTTTTATTGTTTTTAATTTTTGTTTCAAAAATTATCAATGAAAAATTCAAACTGTAGGTTTCAAATATATACCAATAAATCTCAATAGCCCTGTTCTAGGTAGTAACATCAATAATATGTTAAGGAACATTTTAGATCATAGAGAAAAATGTCTAAAACAGTCAGCATTTTAAAAGGAATAAGGCCTCTTAAGAGTTCAGAACCACATATTTAAACTCCGGTAACTTGGGTTACGGGAAATTGGTTATTCGTAAAATAGCGCAAGGACGGTGCTTAAAGTCTACCGTAGCATCCTGTCGTGCCAAGATTCACAAGTTACTTACAAGTTTTAGGTACTGTATACAGGGTGTCTACAAACATGGGGCTTTATAAAGAAAGATCCCTTTTAGGATTTAAATTGAACGGTCCATGCAACATTGCTATTGCCATGCAACATGGATGCGATTTGCACGGAATCGCACTTTGTCAGGCGAGTCATGGGAGAGGCCTATGTTCAGCAGTGGACGTCCGTGGCTGATAGATAGATAGATTCAACATTTGTATTTAACAAGATCTTGTAGTTACATATACACTCGCAAATCGAGACTTATTCGTGTTCAAAAGGGTGCTTATTTAATTACCTCGACGTTTGGGACGTGCTACGTCCATGGTTTCTGAAAAGACAGGCATCGACATCAAGTTTTAGGTACTTTATACAGGGTGTTTACGAATATGTGTTTTTTTTTAAGAAAGATCCCTTTTAGGATTAAAATTGAACGGTTCAAAAGGTTCAACGTAAAAAAGTGCGTTCAAGTACACGATTGCTATACAGTTATTGTTGTTAGGGATTCAGAAAGCAAAACATCAAATTTAAATACAAAAGGTATTTTACTGTACGTGTGTATGGCCCGTGTGGGCGTTCTTATAATATACGGCTGCTTCATTAAAGTATATATAAACGCGTACTTAATGAAGTGTACATTTTAACCCAGACCAGGAAAGGTCAAAGGGCAGGCATCGTAGAAATTAAATTAAGACGATATTATAATAAACTAGAAGGTGTGCTTTGTATGCGTGAGAGAAAAATGACACTTTCCTCACTGCATCGTAATTGGGAAAAAAAGTAATTATTCCTCTACTATCCGTAGATACCGAGCTACTCGTATTTGAACTACCTACAAAAATAGTTTCCTCTCGCTGGGGAGGGGCAACTTTTAATAACAGCAATAATTAAATAATAAAACTAAAACTTTTAATAAAAGCAATTATTATTTATTTATTGCGGTTATTAAAAGTTTTGGTTTTAATTGCTACTATTAAAAGTTTATTATTATTAGTTTTAAATGATATTATTAAATAATAATTGCTAAAAATGTTGTAAGTATGAATAGATCTATGTATTAATTTTTTGCTCCTATTACAGGTCACACCCGGTATGTATGTATAGTCGTAGGTCTCTATTGATTCCTAGAATTATTTTTCATTTCGCCGAATTTCTTTGCAACCGTAAAGTCTGTGATTGTTATAATAAAACAAACCCAACCTTACCTAATCAATAGGATGATATTTGCAAGGATTATGAAAAATGTATGACTACAGATGAATACAATTCTGCGAAATTACTTTTCGGCAAAGTGAAACATTCGACGAAATACTAACTTTCTAGGAAAAAACTCCCAGTAGACGAATAAAGACGGTCCGAAAGTGATGAACCTTTTCAATCCGCGACTGTATAATCAGCAGCAAAAGTTTCACAGCATTATAACATGCTTAATTTTGAGCACGAGGCGTACGTAGCAACTTCGGCTTCTGACTGTATTATTATTTATAAAGGTATAGATGGATCAATGTCATAATGCTTGAGCCACCACATTTTGAAAGAACAGTGTTATCCAGCAAACCAGCTTATTTTTATAAATATCAGACAACCTCACACAAATCGATCTAGTCCCAAATTAAGCTCAAGAAGGCTTGTGTGATGGATACTAGACGACGATATACGTACTAATATAGATAAAATATATACTTAAATACATAGAACAACCATGACACAAGCACAAATATTAGAGTTCATCACACAAATATTTGCCCTGGTCGGGATTTGAACCCGGGACCGCCGGCTCACTAGGCAGGTGTCTACAAACCGAGCCAAACGCGTCGTCAATGAATAGACGAATCAACCGAACAACATGGATTTCCGACAAAAACTCCACTCAATACCGACCTTATTGTTTTTATTTCTGCACTAAAATCTTTCACCAGTCCGAACAGAACAATAACTTATCAAACGAAAAACAAATCACCACAAATGATACAACAATCACGATTCAACGCAAACAATGGTAAATTAGACAAATGAAAACATTTCATTTCTTAGATAACTGAAATGAAATTCGTCCAGCGAGGAGTTGTAATAAACTTATGATTAATGGCCCCTCAGACAGTCGTATTTCCTTCTTATTATGCATTCTGACCTTTTTTATTAAATTGCTATGCTTTGCCTATTGCTTGGTAAAGTTTTTTGTATAATATCTGACTTATTGAAAGTGGTTTGTTTTCATGAAAGCTTTGGCGATTTGAATAATATAATACTTTGTACTCTCGCGGGTCACATAATTAAACTTAGATAATAACGGGTCCCGAGGGATATTCTGTTTGCCTTTATTGTCCAGTGCTCATTTTCATTACGATTTTAATATACAATATTAGTCAATATTATAGAAACGTTCACAAAGTATCCCTTTTTAATGTCCTGTCTGTCTCTCCTTTATTTACGTCTTTACTAGAAGGTGCTGAAGGCAAAGAGCTTTTCAGCCAAAAAGAAAAACTTTCATGACGAGAAAAAAAAATGAGAATTGGCACAGACTGTTGGAAAATAATATTTTCATAGTCTTCAATAGTACATTACTGCAGACGCCGGGAAAATAAGGGCTACTCGGGTGAGAAGGTATAGACGGCAAGCCCTTTTCACGGAAGGCATAGTATGTATACTTAGTGCTTTTCTCAAACATATGCGATGAAATAAAAAAAAATACACTACTCAAAAAAACATAATTCAGATGTTTAACCCGATCATGAACACAGAAGCCATGTTTAAAAAAAAATACTTCCCGGCCTAGGCCTTCAATTTTGTATGAAATTCCTTTACAGTTCTCTCGAATTGTTCCGCCCGAAACGTGACACTTCGAAGCCTGTTTTAACGCACGTTATGGCGTTATTTCAGTGCATGTTTGAGAAAAATACTTTTTTTAATCCAAAAGAAATATTGATTCTGTTTACAAAACTCATAATTTAACAAAACAATTATTTTATGACAACCACGAACTTGAACACACTTTTTCATGATTAAAATGGGTAATGAAATGACTTATTGTCGCCATACAAATAATGGTACCCATAAAATAAATAATAATATAATGACGTCACGATCAGATAGTTATCAGCGCTCCGTAGGAATGTTAAACTTTGACGGTAATTTCTGACATTTAGAGCAGTCTAAATGTAGTTAGTCCCATATCCCATCAAAAACATAAATGTAAAATGAGAGCCAAGTTCAATATCGCGTGCAACGTTGTCGACTTCACCGACAAAATAATTGAGATCTATATGGGTGCCAAGTTCTTTGCCCTAAAATTTAGATAGAAGAACTTACAACAGTAGTCAGTAGTAGTAGCAGTATTGAGAAACAAGAAATTGTTACATACATTTATTTAAGTATGTTGTAAGGTCTTCTATCTAAATTTTAGGGCAAAGAACTTGGCACCCATATAGATCTCAATTATTTTGTCGGTGAAGTCGACAACGTTGCACGCGATATTGAACTTGGCTCTCATTTTACATTTATGTTTTTGATGGGATATTATTACTTTTTGTATATAAATTTTTGGGGGTAAATCACGTTACTATAAAGTATGTTTACATAAAAACAACGAAAAAATTAGTACTACTAACGGCACCTAGTGACGAATAGCTGAAAAGTTAGTAAAACTAACTATAATTATATTTTTTACAAAGAATGTTATGTTTATTTTCTTACCTTTAAAGAACGATACGTATAGTCAATAAATTATTTCACTTAAATGTTATTTATCTACCTAAAATTTACATGAAATATAATGTACACGGCAAAAGAACAGCGCCATCTATTGAGTATAGTTGTAACTAAATTTCATTACCTCGACCTTTGTACTGAAACTTGTTAAAACAAACAACTAATAATAAAGTACTTATTTAATTATGAAAAGTGCACGTAATAAGTAAGAATAACCCCGTGTTGCATTTTTGGGTGTAAATCACGTTACTATAAAGTATGTACGTAAAAACAATGAAAAAAATAAGTACCACCAAGTACTACTAACGGCACCTAGCGACGAAAAGCTCATAAGTCAGTAAAACTGCGTATAATATTTTTACAAAGAATGTTATGTATATTTGAATATTTTGACGCCCCACCTGTCTTGACTAGAGTGACGCGGGGAAGAGGGAGGGGCCGGACCGCTCCTCGCCACGCCGCGCTCCCGCGCTTCGCTATCCGTCCCCGCGCCACGGCAATTTATTAACCTTCTGTGTGTGTGTGTGTGTGTGTGTGTGTGTGTGTGTGTGTGTGTGTGTGTGTGTGTGTGTGTGTGTGTGTGTGTGTGTGTGTGTGTGTGTGTGTGTGTGTGTGTATGTGCGTGCGTGCGTGCGTGCGTGCGTGCGTGTGTGTGTGTGTGTGTGTGAGAGAGAGAGAGATAGAGAGTGCCATCTTACAAACAAAGAAAGAATTTTCCAAATCGGTTTATAAATGACGGAGTTCTGAGGCAACAAGCATAAATAATAATAATAATAAAACTAAAAATTATCACTGTTTTTGATTTTAAAATGTGTAAACACACAATTACCAAGCTGAATGCCAAATTTCATCTTTCTAGGTCACCTGGAAGTGGGTTAGGTTTTTGATTACTAGTGAGTCAGTCAGTCAGTCAGTCAGTGATAAAAATGCCGTTTTTTGGACGTCAATATCTCAATAACTATTTCATCTACATTTATGAAATTTGTGGTTCTAGTTGTTCTCAGGGACCTAAATACATAAGCCAAATTTCATTTTTTTCTGTTGAATAGATTTGGAGTTATTGAGGGGTCAAAAGTGGCTCCAAACGGTTCGTGTAATATAACACACGGCTGCTGCTCGCCAGTTCCTGCGGTGAACTTGGCTGGACACGCTGCCGCGTGTCTAGATAGATTCCCAATAAAAAATTGAATCGATTGACATCCTCAAATAAACTTCTTTCTTTCAACTTTATAGCATCAAATCGTGTATAAATGACATAAATTGTGTATCCCGTTGTCTCGTGTTTTAATAATATTACAAATATATTTCCTCCTTTATTTTAAACGATGAATGTACCGTGTCACCTGCATTTCGAATTTCGATAAAACGACATCAAAGACTTTATTGTTCTCATTGTTATTGTCATGTCGCAAACGGTGTGCTTTCTGTCGGAATCTAATTTGAAAACCCTTTTATGTTTTCTGTTTAATCGTTTGCGGTGGAAGTGGTGTATTTTTTTTTCTCAAATTGACTTTATTGATAAAAAATGTGGATGCGAAGTGCACAGTTTATGGTCAGTCAACTTTAACTCGAGTATTTGAGGCTGGGTCATGGATGTTATTTGTATTTTAGTATGTATTTATCCTATATAAGTAAGTTTATCGTCGTCTAGTGTCCATAACACAGGCTTGCTAGAGCTTCCTGGGGGCCAGATCGATTTGTGTAAGATTGTCTCATATATTTGTATTCATTTATGTATTTATAATTACGTTCGTATCCCAACCAATGCCAACAGCGTCGTCTTATTTATGTACTAGGAGGTGCCTGCAATTTCGTATGCGTTTTTGTTTTTATACAGTAGTCGGGTAAAAGCCAGCTATCCCTGTACCAAAATTCATTATAATTTGTCTAGCCGTTTCGGCGTGATGCGAGGACAAAGGAAATTATGAAAACAGATGGCGCCAAGTTTGCACGGCGACGCGCGCGCTCATACAAAACTAATGACGATCCTGCATCACGCTAGATTTTTCCTGAAATCATGACTCCTCTCCATAGAAAAGTAATGTTGATTACAAATCTCGAATTTTATTATAGGTTTTTATAATAGTATTGACATAAGTAAGTTTATCGTCGTCTAGTGCCCATAACAAAAGCCTACTAGAGCTGTGAGATTGAATCGATTTGTATGATGTTGTCCGATATTAATTTATTTAAATGAAAGTAACATGTTACTGTGGACTGATAATATAATAGATAACGGAGCTCCGATAAAAACTCCGGCACGCCATGTTAGTATTAACTAAACATAATGCTCGTCGTAAACTACAATCAATTGAAAGGTAATCAAAATTATTTATTGATTGTCATCGCGTGGGAGCCAACGATGAAACATAAATGACATAAAATCGATTGAAATGACGTATGAGAACCAGTGACGACACGTCAATGAATTTTGCTCCTATTTTACGCACTCTGTGTAGGAATAGCATTTTTGACCATCATTATCGCCTTCGTATTTCCAAAATTGAGATGACATTATGTCATTTGCAGCTTTTCTTTTTAATAGCAGTTCAAAGACGATATATACCTGAGAATAAATGTATGAAAATATATTAATTTATATATTAATTTAAAATAATAAATTAATATATTTTTATACTTTTTAAATTAAGTTACTATTGCTGAATATATTATACTTGTTGACAATGTATGACTAATTACTGAATAAATGGATATGGATATGGATATGGATTTAATTCCGACGTTTAGGTTGGTAATATTGTGCGATGAAATGAGAACCTGCTTCTTTTTGTTGGAAGTCGGTTAAAGGAGACAGGATAGCTTTGTAAGCCGGGGGGGTATGTAATGATGGATTTCATATAATTTCACTAGATTTAAAAAAAAAAACATTTGATATAACAACAATAAATATAATTTCAATTAGTATAAAAGACGTTTAATGTAACGTTTATATTCGCAAGATAACCTAACACTCCTCGTTTTGCTCGTCGTCGTACCTAACCTTGTCTCTTGAGCAGTTTGAGTGTGTATTGAGCCTTTTAACGTATTATATCAAATGATAATTATATCATACGAAATTATAACAAATTTTATAGTATTATTCGTTTATTATACACTTGATCCTTGTATTGACCAATATTATATCTTAAAAAAAACTGTTATAGCGACAGTTACACACCCAAGCCAAGGACGTAATTACACAGCTGCTAGCTATCAAAATTCTCCGTCCACCATATTAAGCAATCGCAATGTTCGCGATTCTAAATACGATAGGCCAGAAATGTTCCAGTAATTCCGAAATTGAATTGTTAAGATCCTGTTTTCTCGGAAACGATTCGAATCCCGTGGATATTGTTACGTGCTTATCTCATAAATATCAGACAACCTCACACAAATCACCCGAGTCCCAAATTAAGCTCAAGAAGGCTTGTGTTATGGGTACTAGGCGACAATATACATACTTAAATAGATAAATAAATACTTAAATACATAGAACATCCATGACCCAGGCACAAATATTCGTGTTCATCACACAAATATTTGCCCTTGCCGGGATTTGAACCCGGGACCGTCGGCTCAGTAGGCAATTGCTTAACCACTGCGCCAACCGCGTCGTCTCTCTTAAAGAAGGAAGAAGAATTGGGCACGTGTTAGGATCTAAAGCAGTCCTTTTGATGAGGAACATTGATTTATCTTAAAACATTTTAAGATATTTATATAAGGTGAGTCGGTGCTATTGTAGCTATGGGGTTATTGTATCTTCTTACCATTATAATGGTCTGTGACCATTATAATGGTCTGTGTATATATAGGATACACAGACCAATGGTATATATACACAATCCTATATATGCACATACCATTTTAAGGGTCACAGACCATTATAATGGTAAGAAGATACAATAACCCCATAGCTACAATAGCCCCGACTCACCTTATACGATATTTGAATTATTTATTCATTTGTGTTGCTAAATATTCTTTCAGTTTATCAAATATTGTAGCACACCAATCAGCCACAATTGCACGTCTATAAAAATACAGCAATTTTCAAATTTAGTAAAATATCTTATACATAAGTACCCGGTTTTTTTTTATATAAAATGCCAATGATCCAGGCTTTAGAAACTATTCACATGCTTATAATAATAGTAGTAGCTACATACAGATATTCTACAAAGACCCTTAGTTCTTGTAAACAACCCTTCATTTCATTTCGTGTATCGGGAATCTTTCGATATAGGTACAAACGTAGGTACAATGCATTGCACATTCTTGTATTGACATTTAAATTAATTAACTTCGTTGTCTCTATATTATTATTCTAAAATGTATGTACGCCTGAAAAGGTAGGGTTTCGTGATACGATGTATTAAGCAATGATGACTGCAAATGTTACCCGATTTCCCACATGCATTAAATAAATCATTTCATTTCATTTCAATCATTTCATTTCAAGTCATTTCATTTCAACAAATCTGAGCAAGAAGAGCTTAAAAATAACTACAAAAATGGACCTTGTTCAGCTTTTTAAAAAAACAGATTGCTGCCTGGTTACATTTAATTTTATTTAAAATAATTTTCTGTCAAAAATGACATTTTAGTGGCAAGCTTTTATAGCCGACTGTACTTTTCTTTAGATATCCATCAAATGCTCCCTGAGACGATTCTAAAGAGCCCAAGCTCGGTAGGATTGCTATTTCTATTATAGAGTTCCTATGGCCACCTTCCGGCTCCATCATCAGATCAGCCCCATGGTATAATATGTATTGTCATCTAAGTTAAGTAAGTATGCAAAATTTCAGCTCAATCGGTTGACGATATCTGCTTCAAAATTGAGTTGCAAGATTTCACCCGAACAAACATACAATGCAAGCTAAATAAGAGCTTGTAAAAAAATTACAGGCTACTCAAGACAACGTTTACAAATACCGTTTTTACACTTTTTCTGAAAATTTTATATTATAAATCGGATAATTTTTGTCACACGGGTAACTCTAATACTGTATGTAAGATAGAAGAACGCAACAGGAACAGACTTACTACCCCGTAATCCCGTATTAATGTCCGGGATAAAAGCAAAATCCTCGCGGGATAAGGTGAACACCCGTGACGAGCTATGAAGCCGAGAAAAAATTACTTATATATATCTTTACCCGGATCAAACTGAGATTCTTTTAGTCTTATTAAAATGTTCAGGAGATATTTTAGTACAGGGAGGGGTAGCTGCACAATCAAATATAGTTAAGGTAAGGTGGAGTTGAGAGTTAGTGTCAAAAGTTAGTGGGCAAAAGTTAATCGATTAACGATTAAGATTAACCTACTTAATCGCGATTAACGATTAAAAATGACGATTAGTTAATCTCATCGTACGAGTTCCGATTAATTTAATCCCGATTAAGTTAATTGTAGATTAATATCCAGCGATTAAATTTTTAATCGATTAATTAGTTAGATAATTTTCTCTCGATTAATATAAGGAAGAAATAAGATATTTTTTGTAAGTCTAAGTCCCTACCTAGGAGATCTTTGAGTACTACACTATAAAATCACCTTGTATTACTGTAACAAGTTTCTTTCACACAGCACACAAGAATGACTTTTCTAGTTTACACACGACACGACATATTGTATTTTTGTAAAATGCCAAATGAGCGTGTTCCCACTCATACATTCACTTTTAATCGAGAACTAATTGTGAGATTTAATCGATTAAAATGACGATTAGTTCATCGTTAATCGACGAAGACTGTCGTTTTTTTTTTTAATCCATTAATTAATCAATTAATTCCCATCTCTGGTTAGCGTTACCCCATTAGACTATAATGTTATTCTTATCCAACCTTACCTTATACGATTTTTTTTAACCGGTTACGTAAAGAATAAAGGGTGTGTGAATAAATGCGACTAGAACTTTTAACAAAATTAACTTTTTTTATAGCTAATTAAATATGCATACAATCCGTTATTGCACAGAATGAACAGAGCCATCTGGCGGAAGGCCATAGACCAGCTCTTCTAAAACATTGCAAGCAACAAATATTTATTATAAATACAAATTAATATTTTTTACACAAAATACTATTATAAAGCTTTGTTTAGACTTGTCTTGAACAGGGTTGTAACCGCTGACAAAGTTTCATCGGACAAAATTGTGGTCCCGTCCCTAATACATAACCGGAATGTGCAACCGCCATTTTGAATATTGTTCGGTATATTTTTATAACACGAATAAAACGGTTCTCTATCGTTTGCCCGAATTTCGTTTGCCGTAATATTCATCATCATAAATTGAAGAGTCAAATTCTTGTCGGTGTAGCTGATGTAGTATGTAGCTGTCACCATCTATATATCCTCTATCCATAGCCAACTCCTTAATTTCCCTAGACACTGACTTTATCGTTCTCTTTTTTTTTATCAGACAACCTCACACAAATCGACCTCGACCCAAATAAACTCAAGAAGGCTTGTGTTATGGGTACTAGACGACAATATACATACTTATATAGATAAATATATACTTGAATACATAGGAAAACCATGACCAAAGCACGAATACTCTAGTTCCTCACACAAATATTAGCTCTGGCCGGGATTGGAACTTGAGATCGCCGGCTCAGTAGCAGCGTCGTTTCGTTCGGTGTTTTATGTCCTTGTTTTTGGTGTCCCCTTGGCTCGCTTTTTTCCAGTTTTTCGGAGGATGTTGCTTATAAAAACGTCATGTCGTATAAGGTGACGAAACATCTTCCCTCTTCTCTTCTCTAATGTTCAACAAATTCCTTTCTTATTTCACTCTTTTAAGTATTTCTTTATTTGTAACTCTGTCCAACTAATATTCTCCGCCCTTCTAATTTGCCATAAATTTATTTTTCCGTGTAAGCTAAAACTTTTCGGGATTGTTGTAAAACAAAAACAACCTAATGATTATTACATTAATAGTATTTAAAAGATCCTGAAGAGTATGCGGTTTATGAAAGAGTCAAAGAAGACTGATATGCATATCATTTGCTCAGGGGCAGACCACTTAGGCACAGGAGAAGTATCTACTTAGGGCAACATTTGGTGCCATCAGAAGAGAAACAACAACTTACAGCCCAAAGAATCTGGGAATCCCTAAACTCAACGGGATTTAGCAGTGAACATTAAAAAAGGGCTGCCACAATAAATCAATATTGGTCGATGCGACGCATAAAAAGCCCAAAGCAAATATAATAACAAATAAATACGGTTTATGAAATAAGGTATTCGGAATAAAACACTTATTTTCCCGTAATTGTAAATGACCTAAATAAAGGATGTCTGAATTTGGGCCCGCCTAATGTGCACTTGCTAAACTTCCGATCCGATCCTGTGTCCCAAAAATGGGACAAAATGGCAAAGTTACTTTGAAGTTAAAGTGTTAGGGATCGTAAAAGTTTGTCCCTCGTAAGCGAAAGTATCACGTATAATATCATGAAAAATACTAACGAATTGCTTTTTTTCGGTGGATAAGCATAGTCTACTGGGTACACGGGCATTGCTGCAGAAAAATATAGTTTATTCATAATGGAGAATTGTCAATGTACTTTGGATAACATTATATCATTTACCAGCGGCTCCACTCACTTTACTGGGAGTGAAATATCCTATGTACTTGTTTTTTTCCCTATCAATTGACATATAAGTGACAAAGACCTTAGAGTATTCCCTAAGGTATCTATCGGGTCATCATCATTTGTTTAACAGATAGGCTCTTGTTGGTGGGGTTTCCAGCTGTTTCAACTTCTACATACAGATGTTTCAACTTCTTCTTGAAATAAAAATAATAATAAATGCATCATCACATTTATTATTTTTCATTTGTTCCATATATAACATTCTTGGCCCGCTTTCCCTATTCACTTTTAACTTTACTTCTATTATACATAGTCGCAATACTTTGTTATCGTGACATATGAGATGACCTCTGACATTTTCCTCTCTGTTAATTTTCATCTCTTTTCAATTGATTATTTTCATCCTCCTCCAACACGACATTTATGCTTAAATGCAAAATGAAATAGATTGCTATTAAAAGATTTTCATATGTTTCCCTCGAAACCGGTCCATGCTTCGTCAGGTCATTATATTTCTGACTTAGAGCAGTCTAAGTGTAGGTAATCCCATATAGACATTTGATCCCAATAAAAACTTGACTCGATTGACATCCTCCAAAAAAAATTGTGAGTGTGGATACGGAGTGGCCAAAGTTACCCTGACTGTCGGTACTTTTTCTCAAGATTAAAATTAGCTGACTCACTCTTTGGACAATATCCTTTCACCAAGTAATATATAGGTTTCTTGACGATTCTTTACGCTATTATTATTCCATGAAGATTAATAATGGAGCATCCAGACTTTAAATGTTACTATTTACTGAATCGTTAGCTGGCAGACTCAGTTTTTTTTAGGGTTCCGTACCCAAAGGGTAAAAACGGGGCCCTATTACTGAGACTTCGTTGTCCGTCCGTCTTTCACCAGGCTGTATCTCAATAACGGTAATAGCTAGACAGTTGAAATTTTCACAGATGATGTATTTCTATTGCCGCTATAACAACAAATACTAAAAATAAAATAAAATAAATACTTAAGGGGGGTTCCCATACAACAAACTTGTTATAGATTATGGTACAGAACCCTTCATGCGCGAGTCGGACTCGCACTTGCCCAATTTTTATTATTATTATACAGAGTATTATACAGAGTATTGTTATACAGTTCTAATGGAGTTGCCTACAAAACTATTTAACTGTAGGTAATGGTCTCTGCTACACAAACTATATAACTTAAGTACTTGAGTGACACTTTGCGTGGATATAATGATACTAAAGTGTTTGTAAAAGACCCCTTGTGGCCGACTTAAAGAATAAAGTTAATTATTTAGGCATCTAAAATCTAAAGTGAAAAAACATACAAGGTTCAAACTATACCCGGTGTGACCGCTTTGTACTGTTTTATATAGGAGCAGTAAATTAAAACTAGTCCATACTGGCATAATATTCTTATTCATAAAATTTCATTAGCCATAATTTTCGTAGTCATAATTTCTACTCTTCTCTGAAACAAATAATTTATATCAGGATTGTTATAATAAAATTCTGAATTAACCTAAGGTAATGGGTTTCACTCTCAAAACTCTCGTAAAGTTAAATATTTCAGAGATGACTAACGATTTTATGACAAACAATACGTTAGGATAATCAACCGTTATATGAAAACGTGCTCCCAATGAAAACATATATAATTGGTATAATTTAAAATAAACTTGGTTAAAGCATTTAAGTGCCCAAAAAGGATAATTTATGGAAAATATCTGCTAAGTCATAAATAAACGTGAAAGTATTCCCTTACTATCTTTTTTAGTGTATTAAAGACCTTTAGTAAATAAGGGCTTTAAAAAAGCACTGAACATGACGTTATCGTAAAATATGTATAAATTCATTAATTTGTAACAATAAGTGTAGTGGAGAAAAGAAGGAGAGGCCTTTGCCCAGCAGTGGGACATTTAAGTGGGCTTATATAAATAAAAAATATATTAACTATTCATAATTCTGAGATCTAAACTTTTTTATCAAAATACTATAAGACGTCAAATATATAATTAAAAAAAAGAAAAACTAAAATAACATATTTAAACAGCATCAAAGAAATGAACGCAAGTAATACCAAAATATACCCACTAACTAATAGCTAAGTATACTAATTTCAAACATTAATTTTCAACGCTAACACTTAAAGAAGAAAACAAGCTTTTGGTGGCTGAGAGAAAGATCCTCCGGAAGATTCTGGGACCGGTGTGAAGGGAGGACGGTAGCTTTCGAATCCGTAAGAATGCTGAAATTGAGGAGCTGGTAGCCACTCCCAATGTCATTGGGGAAACGAAGGCCCACCGTCTCCGCTGGCTTGGCCACGTGGAAAGGATGGACGAAGATCGCGGCGCTAAAAGGGTATATTTGGGATGACCTATTGGCCGAAGGCCGGTCGGCCGTCCCAGGTATCGCTGGATCGGTGTCGTAGAAGCCGGTCTGCGTGAACTCCAAGCCGGTAACTGGCGGGAAACGGTGCTAGGTCGGGACAAGTGGCGTAAACTCGTGTCGGAGGCCAAGATTCACTTTGGGTCACTGAGCCATTAAGTAAGTAAGTAAGTAATTTTCAACTACTCCGCTACGTAAAGGTTGTCTGGAAGAGATCGCTATTTAGCGATAAGACCGCCTTGTTTACCTCTGCCTGTTATTTTAATGTATCTCATGTTGTGTTGTATATTCCTTGATGTTGGAGGTGTGCAATTAAAAATATTTGTATTTGTATATTATGTGTATAATAGTGAAAAAAAATACTTAGGTATTTATTACCAAATAATCTATATGACGTTTCCCATTTCCAAAAGCTTCAAAACAAGTATGATTTGTAACTATTTATTTTATTACATTTTTAAATAGACATTCAAATAGGTACGTAAAAATAATCTAAGTTGAAATTTAAACCCAGATTAATATTTTTCAGGGCCACAGCCATAAACCTTTTCAAAACTGCTTACGTCATAACCGTAAACTCTAAATGTTCAACCCTCAATCAGCAATTTATAATGCCAAGGGGCAACCCTATCGTCAACTAATATAGGAACCCTGACTAATATTTATTACACGCGAACTTTTCATTGCTCAAACCAATTAGCGACTAAACTTCTAATAATTGCTAAAAGATTAAAATAAATTGCTGAACCACTTATAAAACGCGTACCTAAGTAACCGGCACGTTATAATTAAAAAAATAAAACTTACGTAGTCAGCGACTATTCCAAATTCAAAAATACACTCACACAAGCACACACACACACGCACAGTACACTGTTCGGTGATCGATGTTTTTTTTTCACAGCCGGGAGAGACGTGCGCTCATCCGCGCGAGTCGTGAGAACTGCGGAGCGAGGAGGGTGGCGCCACTGTCGCCCGGGATCGCTGTAAGCGCTGTATCTTTCCACAAAATCTAGAAGCGTATAATTATCCTTTTCAGGTCTAAACATACGTTCGTATGATGAATTAGCGAAACAAATTCAAAGACTTAAATACCTAGCTGTCAGTTTTGTTTTTTTATTCTAGGCCGAAATTGAAGCCAATAAATGGCCTGCGTAAATACGCTAGGGATGTTATTAAGAAAATAATGTAGAAAGTTCCATAATTCAAATAGACGGCGAATAAAATAACGAAGTGGTTTTAGAAACTTGTAAATGTTTGCACAAGAGAAGGTTTTTATGAGAAACATAAAAAGGCGAATTGAATTTTTATTTAATAATATAAAACGATTGCTTTGAAGTTGATAAAAGCTTGGAATTTCAATGCAGTAATTTTCATGATTGACGGCATTTAGACATTTCAGATAGGACCAAAACTTTAATTGAAACATTTATTTTGTCCGAAATATCGCTAAAATTTAAAAAAAAAAAAATAAGTTTTTGAAACTGGCCAAGTGAGCGTCGGACTCGCGTACTAAGGGTTCCGTCCTATCAAATATTTTCATTTTTAATATTTGCCTTCACAGTTACTGGCCATAGTAATACATACTCTATGAAGCAGCCGAATTCAGCCGTCTGAATAAATAAATTAATATGCATTCCATTATGTTTTAACTAACTATAGACCTTTTAAAGAAGCTCAGTCACTCAGCGAGCTATGGAAAGAGCTATGCTCGGGATTTCTCTATGAGATCAAATCAGAAATGAGGAGATTCGTAGACGAACCAAGGTCATCAACATAGCAAACCGGGTAAGCAAGCTGAAGTGGCAATAGGCGGGGCACGTAGCTCGAAGAACCGATGGTCGTTGGGGCGAAAGGTTCTCGAGTGGAGACCAAGTACCGGCAAGCGCAGTGTAGGTCGGCCACCCGCAAGGTGGTCGGACGACCTGGTTAGGTTAGGTTAGGCAACTCGCTGGATGCGGGTCGCTGCTATCTGGCCCATGTGGAAGTCTATTGAGGAGGCCTGTATCCAGCAGAGCCCTGTATCAAATCTGTGACAATGCGGCATAAACGAGAATTCTCACTCCGCCAAACATAGGACTACATGGCGGCGCATCACGAGAGAAGCGGTGGCGAAAGAATCGACCTAACCATGAACGACCACTCTGCCAAGAGTGCACGACTACGAAGAAGTATCCAGCAGTGTACGTCCTATGGCTGAAATGATGATGTTTTTAACCCAAATTATAAATTCTGAAAAACCGACTAAGTAAGGCCAACCCATGCTTACGTTCTATTACTGTACCATGCTCGAAGTTATGCAGTGACATGTCTAATTGTCTATCCTATTGTTACACCTCACAAAATGAACCCAAGGCATTGCCTTAATAGCTTAGAGTAAGCACGCCTACAAACCTAGTCAGCGCCACTGAGCGCTTGAAAGTGAAGCCACTCCACTACGGTATTCGACTATAGTAGAAATAGATTGCATAATCACTAAATATACATTCAAAAATACACGGAACCAAATAAACTACGACTAACTTGGACATTTGTACTATTTACTATTAATCAGACAAAAGCTAAAAAGAAGACGTGTCATATTGATTTTTATAACGTCACAAGCCAGTATCTTCATAGAAGGGTCATTGTCAGATTTAGGTGCGCGTCTCTTCGGTGGACACGTACAAAGTTAAGGACTTTTAGGCCTATTTTAAGATCAAAATTATATTAGCATAAACTATGTTTCCCTTTCTATGGGCTTGCGTGTTAAAAACATAACTTCTATGCACATACGCTGTTAACTACTGGCCACCGAAGAGACAACTTTTGTTTTTTTAACTAACAATGACCCAGTAACTTCATACTAACAGATCGTTTTGACATTACGTAAAGGGGCGTCATTCCTCTTTCACGATTTTTACCACAACGGAAAAATCGGAAGTGGCTTCAGGGTACATTAAAAACTTCAACATATTTTCAACAATCATCTATTTTCACAATATTTTGCAGAAATGGGAACGACGAAATAAAAACGCTGAATATTCACCCAGGGTAGTTGATATGAGCTGTCATCAAATACCGTACTTTCGTTAGCCACTGGTTAAGTTTCCACCGTGTCTATAAAAGTATAGTTGTTGTTTTTAGGGTTCCGTACCCAAAGGGTAAAAACGGGACCCTATTACTGAGACTTCGCTGTCCGTCCGTCCGTCACCAGGCTGTATCTCAAGAACGGTGATAGCTAGACAGTTGAAATTTTCACAGATGATGTATTTCTATTGCCGCTATAACAAAAAATACTAAAAATAAAATAAAATGAATATTTAAGGGGGGCTCCCATACAACAAACGGGTCGGTTGCGTTAATTTTGCACCTCATTTGTATGGGACGCTATACATACCTACCAGCAAACTTAACTTAACCACTTAAGGATGAAAGTGTTTGTACGGAACCCTCGGTGCGCGAGTCCGACTCGCACTTGACCGATTTTTTTTAGAATATTCTAAATAAGGCCAGCTGACGTCAAGAGCCCATTTTGGGGCTTACTTTGAAGGATGCATAAACGAAAAAACTACCGTAATACTGTCGACCATTTTTCAATACCGAGTCGAGGCAGCATTCTAAGACTACCTGTCCACAGAAGCGGAGATGTGTAAGGTGGACCAATCACAGTCCTCAGATTCAAACACACTTCTTCTGGGCTTCACAAAGACGCTGCATGTCTGATTGGTTAATTTTCTAAGCTCCGCTGCAGTGGACAGGCGGCCTAAATCACACTTATATTATAAAGGCGAAAGTTTGTGAGTGTGTTAATGAGTCAAATGCTTAAATGACTGGATTTGAAAAATTCTGGTATGAAGGTAGCTGTCACCCTGGATTAACACATAGGCTACTTTTTATCCTGATAAAATGTAGTGTTCCCGTGGAATGAGCGAGTAATAACGCGTGGCGCAGCTAGTTTAACATAAAAATCTCACAAGAATTACCATAGCCATAGGCTACATTCCCTTTGCTAATACTTCCACCGTGACAATCACGTCTAAAAGCGAGACGATTTGTCACCGGCCACAAGTGACACGTGACACGGGTGCACTTAGCTAAATGGGTGGAGGGACCGGCTCAGGGCAAATATGGGACACCATGTGACTATGGACCCTCATTTGACCTTATATTCCGAAAGCTTGCTCTAACCGGTTTCAAAACAGATTCTAAAGTTTTTTTTTGTGTTGTGTTACTTAAAAAGGCTACGTTTTTCATACAAAGTTTCACCATTAATTTAACCCCTTTTGGGGATGGATTTCCGAAAATGCTGAAACGTGTTTCAGCATTTTATAGAAACAGCTATACACAAAATACTACTACTCATTACTCAAAGTATCCCAAGTTCCTAAAAGTGAGTTTGTTTGCCTGAGTTTTCAATTAAAAATCCTGAAATTATTTGTTACTCCCACCGTGACAATCACGGTTCTCAAAAAGCGAGACGATTAGTCACCGGCCACAAGTGACGCGTTTGAGACCGGCTGAGGGCAAATATGGGACACCAAGTGACTATGAACCCTTTACTTGACCTTATTCAGTGACTCTGTGAGCTGAAGACCTGGCGGACATTTTTCCAAATAGCTTAATTTATGCAATTTTTGGGGTTCCGTACCCAAAGGAAAAAACGGGTCCCTATTACTAGGATTCCGCTGTCCATCCGTCTGTCCGTCGGTCACCAGGCTGTATCTCATAAACCGTGACAGCTAGACAGATGAAATTTTTTGTTGTATGGGTATACAACAAACGTGATCGGTTGCGATAACTTTGCACCTAATTTGTATGCGGCGCTATACATACTAGGTGCAAACTTAACTTAACCGGCTAGTTAAGATGGGACGTGTTTATACAGAACCATCGGTGCGGGAGTCCGACTCGTAATGTACGACGTACGGCCAAGTGGCCCGTTTGAAAATATTAATTGTTATCAATTACCCCTCTATATAGAAAACTGGACATGTATTCGACTTTTGTTTTGAGTGATCTTCCAATCGTATTGTATTGTTCTTTTATTGTTATCGTCTTGTTATGGACTTAACTGTAAGTCGAATACCAAACATGAAACATCTCGCTTTAGAAAATATGATTGGAAGACGATTGTAATACGACAACCGTCTGATATGAAATACAATTTTCTAACAGTATAGAAGAATAACATAAAGCCTCATCAAATCGGGCCAATTGTAACCATGTTTCCAGAGCTATCCAAACTCACCTTGAAATATAACTGTACTTAACAAAAACATCCAAAACCATAAAACAATCGTCGCCGAGTCGCCAAGAGTAATTAATGCAAGATAAAGTTATAATGGCGCCTATTAGGGCCGCTACAGGGGGGATAAGGAGCGACTCGCTCGCAGGTACAGAAATACATCTATATTGATGTAGGATATTACGAATTTAAACCAACCGGGATAACAAAATCTCACTTTTTATTCATATACTAGGGGACGCCTGGAACTACATCCGCGTATTTTTTTTCTTTACCGTAGACTGGTAAAAAGTATCTTATAACCATCTTAGGATGTCCCACTATCCCTATACCGAAATTGGTTAATATTTGTCCAACCATTTCGGCGTGATGAGAGGACAATGGAAATTATCACCAACAGATGGTGCCATACTGGCATAGTGCCGCGCGCCAAACAAAATGACGATCCAGCATCACACTATTAAGATCTTTCCTGAATTCAAGGCCTTGAATCTGTAGAAAACTGATTTTCATACAAATCTAGGATTTTATTATAGTATAGAAAAGGTTATAAATCCAAAATACATCTCGTTCGTTTCACCGTATCGTAACCCAGTAGAAATAGACATTAAAATTGCAAAGCACAATGTAGTTGTGGATTTTTGAAATGTTATAAGGATCAGTCAGTGTTCATCCAACTAAACTCGAATTTTTAATTCAAGACCTAAAAAACTACCACAAGTTTGCCACTACATAAAATATTTTTAAAAATTGTAAATTCCTTTTTCTTTTTTAAGCACACTAAGATAATGTATTTATTGGTAACTTTAACTCTATGTTTTAACAATATAATTATATATTGATTATTTAGTACATAAATACGAGAGGAAATAAAAAAAATAATCATCGGAGATTTTTGGTAAAAAATCTGGTATTGTACTTGTAACACTTGAGGTATTCAAAACATTAAGTGCAACAATTTACAAGCTAAGAAACAAACTCAGATGTCATTTAAATGTTGCTAATTTTGACATTGACGTATCTGTCGTAGTTTTTTTGTCTTGAATTAAAAATCCGAGTATATGCAACTTTGAGAATCATGTGCTCGCTGCGCAAAGCGCAAAAAACTGCGAAGTTTTGGGACTTTTTTTACTTTGCAACCAGTACCTCTAGCATAACTGTAACAAGCGATTCTTTATCGCACGACAAATACTATCTGTCACGTTCCTTTCAGTACCGTACGAACAAGACAGGTTAAGCAGTCGCGCGAGCGCGACAAACGAAATCGCGGTAAGGTTGCTGGTGTCACTTTCAATTTTACTGTTTTACTGCACGCGGGGAGAAATTCTCACTTTCTAACCATTAGTAAAGATCACATATTTATGGCCCTTACCTTCTTTTTGGGCCACAAACACCTGCGATATTCACTAATTCACCGCCCTAAGTGTGTAATGTGAATCCATAATGATTTATATAATTTTGACATACACTTGATATACATAGAATCACAAAGCAGTTTAATATACCTAATGTATCATTGGATATATCGGTTTATTGTTTTAATTTGTTATACTCAAATTATTAACTCGTATAGTGTTATAATGTTAAATAACGGAAGCAAGTCGACGAAGCCCCGCTTCACGAGGCTTCTATTTCTGCTCTAAATGATGCAAGGTACCTAACAAACCAAACCTAGCAAACAAGTGGTGATTTGATGGGTTTATAACTCTTTAGCACCTAGCTCATTATAATATCTCTTGTTACATTACAGAAAGCAATGGTATACAGCGTGTATATTTGATACAACCGCATATTGTAGCCAGACGTAGATTTGTAGTGCTATAATCTGATATTTATAACAATTATTAACTTACCGTTAACTGCCATAGCGTAGTTAATTTTTGAAAATTTTCTGGAAAAAAAAAGTTCGTTTTTTTTAATATTTTATGGATAAATATTATTAATAAGTGCCTATACTAAGCCCCCGTAAAGTATGCAGTTATATCAAATATACACACTGTATAATCTGGGGGCACGGTAGTGCCCCCGCCAAGACGAGCAAAAAAGAAGCGGGGCACTACCTACCTTTTCTCGAACCGTTTCGTCTAATTTTCAAACCCTCATAGCTTCGTCCCAGTTAACACCAGAGCGCCCAAATTCACAGGTTAAGATGCAGTTAGGAAACATATGAAATGTACTTAATTTAATTGATCTAGCTTTTATACTTTAGGTTTTATTGGTTCCTAAAATACGCCGATTTTGCCACTCACTCACTGACGTATCAAAACCTCTGGGGTACTTCCCGATGACCTAGAAAGCTGAAATTTGGTATGTAAGCTAGGTTTAGTACACAAACAATAGAATAATTCTGAAACTTGGAACTTTTACCCCCCCAACCCCTTAAACTAGGGGATGGATGTTTGTATGAGACTTCTGCAAATTTTGATACTAGAGGTCTGAAAATTGATATAGGGACTCCTTGTTATAAATAATAAAATATATATTCTAGGATTTTTAGAAAATCACCCCCCACCCTTTAAATAAGGGGATGAAAGTTTGTATGGGTTTTCCATAATGGGGGCTAAACGTAAGTATTTCTTAAATACACAATTATTACTACTTAGAAACGCTACGGCACAAAAAAAAATAAAAAAATAAACCTAAAAATTAAAAACTACTTTACAAAAAGAAATGAGATCCCACCAAAAAAACATTTCATGTAAAATTAGCGGCCAAGACTCACATGTTCATAACGCTTTTGCTATTATTACTACTTACTTACAGACGCTATGGCCCAAATAAATGAAAAAGACTATAGGGCACCTTACAAAAATAAATGAGATCCCACCAAAAACATTTCATGTAAAAATGGCGGCCAAGACTCATATGGTCTGGCTGTAAAAAAGTTATCAGATCCCTCGAAAAGCCAAGCCCCTAAGCCCTGAGTTTACTAATCCTACACCTTGGCTTCAAAGGTATGGCTTGGCCGTTTCATAAAGTACCGTAAATAAGTCTAATGGACTGGCCGGCCTATATGGTAAGGAATTAAGTTTATATATATTATCATGGAGATATAAACTTAACTTCTTGATATCGTATGGGCCAGACGGTCCGTTGGACTTATTTACGTTACTTTATGAAACGGCCAAGCCATACCTTTGAAGCCAAGGTGTAGGATTAGTAAACTCAGGGCTTAGGGGCTTGGCTTTTCGAGGGATCTGATAACTTTTTTACAGCCAGACCATATGAGTCTTGGCCGCCATTTTTACATGAAATGTTTTTGGTGGGATATTATGTACATATCACTACAGTCATAGTATAAAACAAAGTCGCTTCCTGCTGTTTGTCTGTCCCTATGTATGCTTAGATCTTTAAAACTACGCAACGGATTTTAAAGCCATTTTTTTTTCATAGATAGAGTGATTCAAGAGGAATGTTTATATGTATGTATAGTATATAATATACATGCATAGTATATTTAGTATCAGCATTGCACCCGTGCGAAGACGGGGCGGGTTGCTAGTTAAGATTAAATGAAATTATATAAAACGTTGTGCACCGGTGCAATGTTACAGTCGAATTCATTTACATCTACAAATTTACGAGAACAAAAATATCTGAGCACGACCCTATTGTCAGGAGCATAAAATCGTGTTCAGACATTTTTGTTCTCGTAAGTGTGTAGATGTAGGTAAATGAACTCGACTGTACTATTAATATTTGAATTGTGAAGTTTTTAATCGGCATGTTGCAGGAGAAAGTTATAATGGCGTCTATTAAGGCGGTTTCAGCAACAGCTGGGATACGGCGTTGGCGCAGGTGCAAACATCATTATCATTATCGTGCCCCGGGGTTTCCGGTGCAAAAGTTGTATTTGTTTTGTTTCCTTTTGTAAAATTTTATTGGTGTGCAATAAAGTATGGCCAAATCGAACAAGCGAACCATTTGGCAGAATAGAGATAAACCCTTTGTAACTGGATTAAAAACAAAAACAAATCATGTACAAAAGCTGAACCCACTTCTGCATGAAGCTGTGTGTAGACATGTAAACAATAAAGCCCCTATAGCACAACTGCACGCCTAGCATAACCGTGATACATGACTTTTTGACGCGCGACAGACACTACCTGTCACTTTTCTTTCAATACCGTGCGAGCAAGATAGGTGATACCGTCGCGTGATAAGGAAAGTTGCGGCAAGATATGCTTGCCCATCGCCCGTCACTCTCTCACAATACATCGAAGAAAGAGATAGGTAATATTTCCTGACTCAAACCGCGAAGATAAAACACCAGTCAACAAAGCTGCCTACCACCAACGACGCTGTTGTATGTGTACTGTTTCCATTATTTTAGAAGGCTCAGATCGTAGAGTACGTTAGCGTAAAAACCAGACTCACACATTGCTTTTTATGTAAATAAAATCTTCTCACACCCAATTTCACCCTCTCTCTCTCTCGTTCTCTTTCTCGCTCTCTCTCTCGCTCTTTTCTCTCTCTCTCGCTTTGCGTACCACATGGTGGTGGGTTCAACTTATTTGGCCGTTTGTCCGATTTTATGGCTGTTCTCACCTTGAGGTTGCATTTCTTAACCAATTCCTATTAAATTTTGTGAGCAAGTTCGATAAGTACTGCTTCTTTCTCAAATAATGGCGTAGATATATTATGGGGGGATGAAAACGTAAAAAGTTATAATTATTTTAGTCACGAGAAATTGCCAGGAACGGCCCGACATGTTTCGAACTCGTTTGGAGTTCTTCATCAGGGACTGCTACCTGTACACCGTCACGGCAACTTTGTCACTAAGTTCCAAACACACTCGGTCCATGTCCTGACAATTTCACGTGAGTGTAAACCGCTTAATACAATATTTGACTAAACAATAATTAGATTACACATATTTGCCTCACGAATTTTAACACATTTAATAAGATTAATATTTCAGCCATTTTGAATAAAAAACCACTTGTAATAAAGGCAAAGATTTGTAGGTACCTTCAACTCCACGTTGCTAGGGCAATTGGCATTCTGAGTACGGCCGCCCGTAGATCTGTACGTGCCTCGAAACTACTTTTAATGGATTGTTTTTATCCACAGTGAGACGTTTTCGGTTTTCAGGTCTAGAGGTCACGAGTACACTTCAAAGGGAATTTTTCACGGCAAGCCCTTTTCACGGCTAAGGCATGTATAGTGCTTTTCTCAAACATAATAATGCCATGAATAAAAAAATGCACCACTCAGAAATAATATAATTCAGATGTTTCGCCTGTTCATGAACACAGACGTCGTGTTTAAAAAAAAATACCTACTTCCCGGCTTAGGCCTTAAATTTTGTATGAAATTCCTTTACAATTCTCGCGAGTTGTTCCGCCCGAAACGTGATACTTCGAAGCCTGTCGTCATAACGCACTTTATGACTACATTTCATTGCATGTTTGAGAGAAGAGAATTTTATAAAAGTATATTCAACCGTTACATAATGAGCGATCTTTAAGCACTAGTGTGGTTTTACTGAGACATGGTCGTTCACAATGGGACTCATAAGGCGGCTAAGAGTCTCGCAACGTGCAATGGAAAGGACTATGCTCAGAGTTTCTTTGCGTGATAGAATCAGAACTGAGGATATCCGCAGAAGAACCAAGGTAACCGACATAACTCGCGGGATTGCACGGTTGAAGTGGCAACAGGCCATGTAGCCTGTAGTATTTTTTGCCGCCGTCGCTGCTCCATAGAAAATTGTATCTGAACTCGTTCCCCAAAATGGCTTGCACTAGCCAGTCGTAGCGGTGCGTTTGTACGGTTGATCGTCTCGTCCTGTCCCGCTCAACTGGCATCTCAGGCGGCTTCAAGATCAAACGAGATGATCTTCTGTAGTGGCATATACTGTGCTGCTGCAACAGTACAGTATAAGTTATTTTATCACGCCTAAGACGGTGGTTATCGCCGCCTTGCGACGCCAAGAGCATCACACGAGTGTTGCCGACCCTAGACACTATTTACTCCCCTCTTGAGGAACCGCATACTGTAGCCCCCAGGGACACCTCAGCAGGGAGCTCATTCCACACGCGAAGCGTTCGCGGTAGGGAATTCCACTGGCACCGAAGAGTACTCGACCATTAAGGGTCCAGTTTGTGAGGATGAACACCCTGCCGATGGCGAGCAGTGCGCCTAATGTATGATTGACGCTGTAATATCCTAAATTTAAAATTTAAAACACACTCGATACAAGTAGCTGGTCATCATGAGACCCTCATTTAATAAGTGATACAGAAAATGCTACTAAATCTAATCTTAACTACATCATTTTTAATTTTTAGCTTTAATATTGGCTCAGACCTTGTCATTTGTTCCAATCAAAGCTGAATATCTTGGAAACTATGGGTCCTATTTCCACCAAACACAGCTAAGAACCATATCGACGGACAGTCTTTCGATTAAAAGAAGCACACACTCAAATTGGTCCACCCGTTTGGGTCCCAAATACTCCCAAACTTTGGAAGTATTACGATGCCATAGTCAGACGTACAGACACACAGATGATTGCACAGATACACAGATTCAACGATACACATATACACAAATACAGATGTTAAACTTATAACACCGCTCTTTTTTCATCAGGGGTTAAAAAGTTGTTGAGCATCTATGCCTTTTGAATGAAGACAAAATCTGTTAACCTAATATTTATTTTCTTGCCCCTAATCCGATTTCATCAGAAAATACCTGGTAAAAAAAGGCTGTTAATCCCGGGTAACGCGGGCGGAAGCGTCTATAACGTTAGTTAATTTATAATGATTTCACCGGGTTCTACGCTGAAACTTTCTCACCGAAAAGCTCGTAAAAGCAACCCTTAAAGCAAATCGAAGAATCGTGGAATTTGAGAGGCCAATCTCGATGTTAAATTTATATTTATCGCTGCCACGTTTCGAGGCTTTTAGTTATTTGAATGGAGATGTTAACGAGGTTAATTCACTTACTGTCTGATAAGGGTGGAAAGTTTGTAGAATACAGTAAGATGGATGGGTGTTACGTCAAAGATTGGAGCGCTCGCCAAAATACAATTTACAGTGTTTCGTATCTTAAGTAGCCTTACCATGTGTTCACAGTGTGCTCTCGCTTAGTGACTGCGTAAACGTATGGAAAATAGTAGTTCTACAAAGTAAGGGCCGCTGTACTAATCTATATACCAAATTTCATCTAAATCGGTTCAGCGGTTTAAGCGTGAAGAGGTAACAGACAGACAGACACACTTTTGCATTTATAATATTAGTATAGTATGGATAGGGCATTTTATCGTAAATATGACTAACGGCAAGAGCCTGTACCCTTACCATCGTCGCTAGCGCGAGTACGGTCACGTTAACAAATGGTAAGGGTACAGGCTCTTACCGTTAGTCATATTTACGATAAAATGCCCTATCCATACTATACTAATATTATAAATGCGAAAGTGTGTCTGTCTGTCTGTCTATTACCTCTTCACGCTTAAACCGCTGAACCGATTTAGATGAAATTTGGTATATAGATAGTTTCAGTCCCGGGAAAGGATATAGGATACTTTTCATCCCGAATAAATATAGTATTCCCGTGGGATGAGCGGGGTAACACCGCGGGGCACAGCTAGTACTAAATAAATAAATATCGGACAACCCCACACAAATCGATCTAGTCCCAAATTAAGCTCAAGAAGGCTTGTGTTATGGGTACTAGACGACGAATTATGTACAGTCGAGTTCATTTACATCTACACACTTACGAGAGCAAAAATATCTGAACATGACTTTATGCTCCTAAAAATAGGGTCGTGTTCAGATATTTTTGTTCTCGTAAGTGTGTAGATGTAAATGAACTCGACTGTACTTATGTTAGACTGGTAGAGAATGCACAAAACAATCAAATCCACTTTATTGCACACCTCAAATACAAGGATACAAAACGAGATATACAGTACTAATATAAGTAGAGGTAAAAAACAGGCGGTGTTATCGCTAAATAACGATCTCTTCCAGAAAACCTCACAGACAACCAGCAGTAGACCAATAAAAGTGTGAATTCACTTTAGCGGTAAGTCTGCAATTTCTACTGACCTTCGTTTTGTGCATTAAAGTTTTTTTTTTCATTTGTTTCGAAATGGCTGAAATTAGTATTTTTTCTGTTTTCAACCACCCCACATCTCCACAAAAAAAAACGTTAATTGAATCGAAAAATAAAATTAATAATGCTTGTCGAATCTACTTACATAAATTCCTAATAATTAGTTGAGAAAAGCTGAATAGCCGAAAATCCGAACATCCAAACATACGGGCACACGATAGGTCCAAGCTGAAACGGAGACGACTCGCTCGCTTCGCTTGCTCAGATAATTAATGAAGCAACAGTAATATTTCTGCCTGCAGAATGCTTCTAACTAAACCACGAAAGCAAATGGCCGAGGCATTCAATTGTTATCTAATGTTTACCCACTAAAAGAGTTAGGCGAGTGCTCTCTAAACTTCTGTTTGTTCGAATCCAGTGCTCTAGACTATTCGACGTTGACTTAGTTGACCTAAGTGATCTAAGGACGAATCTTGCTACTTTGCTACGGCATACCAAAGTTTTCGTTTCGGTTGAATAAATATTTCGAACGCACGTACTCACACGCGTACACACACAAACTCACTCACACTCCCACATACACACACTTGCACAAAACTTATATTGTATATTTTCTTCTTTTAGATAAACTATCCATTTTATGTAAACCTTAACTTTGGCTATATTGTATCCGGTTAAAATACATTTTGAAATTAATTATTGTATTAAGCGCTTTACATTCACGTGAAATTGTCAGGAACGGCCCGACATGTTTCGAACTCGTATGGAGCTCTTCATCAGGGACGGCTGCCCGTACAGGCGATACGTTTGCTCGTTTGCCCCCTATCACATAAAAAAATAAAAAAATAAAAAATAAAAAAAAAAAAAAAAAAAACCAAAATAAGTTTTGTAAAATAAGCATAATTTTGATTACTACTAAGTAAAATTTGGCTATTTCTCAAGTAGTTAAACTAGTTGAGCTATTTTTTTTCAGTGTATACTTTTGTTTTTACCACACCACCTTGCGATCATGTTTTACATTTTATCTAGGAACAGTCTAAGTCTATGTCTAGAACAGAATATGTGACAGTCGCGGATACCGAAGAAAATATAACGGTTTATATAAAAACCAAAAAAGTTTGCTTTTAAGTAATTCCCATAGCAATCCAAAGTAAACCCAGGGCTGGTCCCTAGCTCCATAATCCCGTATAAACCGCTTTCCTGAAGATAATAAAGTTGACAGCAGTCGGTTACCCTATAAAGATTTTATGGTATCGGATTTATATTCAAAGTAGAATGTGGGCGTTGTAACGTTAGTCGTTTTGTTGTTTTAGTTTTTTACTAGTTTCCAACTGCAGTAAAGAGAATTCCATTTTTTTGTCAACAGGCTTAGTTTTATTTGTATTTTATTGTTCTAAAAGAGCATTGGAGGTTTCTACTTTGTTGTGTTCAATATTTTCAGTTTTATCGATGAATTTAATTACATGTATTTAACAATAAGTTTAATGTAGTAATATTTAAAAAAATGCGTGAACTACTGCCATTATTAGTAAGTACTAATTTTACTAGCTAATTTTAAATTGTTATCAACGAACATTATGTCCTGATAAATCATAAATTTTCACATACCTGTTCTGCGTTGAACATAGCATGGGAAATAATTATTGTAAGATCTTCATGTAACCGTATGTTCCAGTGAATAAACGCTTCTTTCATTATTTAATTCATTCATTATTTCAATCATTCATTCATTTATTCATTTATTCATTAATTCATCTATCGGGATGGCTCCGCTAACAGGTTGCAACAAAAATTGAAAATTCTTAGTTAACTAATAATCAATAGTAGTTAATAAATTAAGGTATGACATTCCGGCTAGCGAGACTTTCTACGTCACTGATTAGTGATTAGTTGCCGCTTTATGGTAACAAAATAATTATAAGGAAAAAAAGTTTTCCGCCAGTCGTACAAAAATAATTATTATGCATTACAATTGTCATATTCTTTGAGTAGCTTTTATTTTGTCGTAATAATTATTTAAAACACTAACAATTTTATGAGACTCATACAGGTAACAAAGGAATCGGGGAGTCTTATGATACACCACTGGCAACACTGAAACGGATTGACAGAACCAACCAATCAATCATAGCATGAAGATGTCAAAAGTCACACCTATCATTCCGGAGTGGCATACCCTATTTTCTTATACTATGCCTGAACCCTACGTTGATTAATGAAACCGACATAGTACGAAACCGGACCGATCATATCCCTGCCCGAAACGTGTCCACCCGAAACAATCCTGGCGGCGGACGACCACTGCAGAAGCGAAGGCGACAGAAATGACCTGCAGCGAAGTAAAAAGTGAAGCCCAAGACCCTCTCAGGACATTGAAGCCCTCTGCCCCATCCAGGGGACATAATGAAATGAAATAATAATGAAATAATGAACTTTATTCTGCAAGTAGGCCACAAGGGCACTTTTACATGTCTGAGTCTACCGGCTTTTCACAAGAGGAGACCACTGTAGGTACCTAAGACAATAAGTCAAGTAAGTCAATCTACGATGATACCAGTACGTTGCGTGGATCTATACAACGTGTCCCTGACCTTTGGACAAATATGAAAGGTACGTGTTGATCACAGACCACCCCCACTAGACGGAGCATGTAAGGCACATGTGAGGCGACCCGCGCGCACCAACGATATGGTACGGCAGAACATTAATTTATCTATGGGCCACAGTTGCCTGAAAATAAATGATATTGATATTGATTGATTGATTGATTAAAGTACCAACACGGCGGCCACCGTTTCGTTGCGTCCATGTTTATGAGGTCTCTCTACACCACTTAACACTACAATTTACTATGTTATTTATTTAATTTCTTTTTTCGTTGACGTACGCATGGATCATAAACAAGGACGCAACTAAACGGTGGCCGCCGTGTTGATACTTTAATGTTCTGCCGTACCATATCGTCGGTGCGCGCGGGTCGCCTTACATGCTCCGTCTAGTGGGGGTTGTCTGTGGTGTTGATTAAGGTATTTCTAACCGATGTTCAAAATCTAGAATCTAGATAAATAACTGATTTACGATTTATTACTTCGGAACAGCCTGTATGTAAATACATTGTAGTTCTTATGTCATGTCATTATTGTCACTTTAATCTCAGCGTTATTGATGGCAAACAACTGATATAGTTGCCGGCAAACTTTTTGAACAAAAATGGCGGATCTGCGCAAGTACTTTTGCGCAGTCAAAATCATGCTCAAGAAGTTTGCCGGCAGCTGTACGGTATGTTACTATTTATTGTTGATTTGCTTCAATTAAATTTGTTATTTTTTTTTCTTTTTATCTAATCAAATAATATATATTATTAGAACATTCCTGAGACATAAGTATACTCGGGATTTCGGTCTGTGTCCAGAAGCCGAGGCCACGTTGTATATCAGTCTACATCATCATTGGCATTTTACGTCTATAACAGATTAAGCAGCGTATAAAGTGCGGCATCAACGAAGATGGCTGGATAGCCCGATACGAGAGCGACAGCCACGGCCGCGTAATTGACAAATAAAATGTCGCCTATCGATGAAGGGGGACAAGCTGCACGCGGGTGCCTCAGGTTGCGCTTGTGGGAAAGAGACGCAAAGCATGCTTCATTGTGCAACCACACCATCTCACAAAGTCTTCCTCCATAGGTCACAGTCTTCTGACATATCCTCCCAGTGTTGGGTGTCAATTTTGAAGCATAACATCAGTCTAAATCACAATACAAAATCTAAACTTAATGAAGTTCCCATAACCTCATAATTGTACAAATACAAACAAATACAAATACATTTGTGTGTGTTTGTGTCATCATTATAAAAATAAAAATGTGGTATTACCACATAAAAAAAAATGAATCGATAAATAGATTCTATACAAATACAAATACATTTATTGAAAAAACATAATGTACAGAGAGGTAACGGTTAAATTCTATACTTGAAAAAACAAATAAATTCACAATTAGCATAACCTGAACTAGGGTTGCCCCTGTGTTTCAGGCAATAGGAAAGCCTTTACATTATTTAATTTAAGTACAATTCATCTATATATTACAATAATCTTATTGTTTGTAGCTTAAATACTGAAATTTACACTAAAGTACTAAATTAAACAAATATTTATTTAATGACAGCCAGTAAGTTCTCTGTATCATCGTACGACATAGTTTGTAGTGACTCACGAAGCGTTTTCTTACATTGAGCGAAGCTAAGTGGATATAGGTCTAATTTCGCATTTAATCTATGAGAAATGGTCCCAGAAATATGAAAAATCTTGTAGAAAATTATAAATTACGTTAAATCTTTACTATCCAATATCGATTGGAAGCTTCGATAGGTTGTCTCAAGTACGAACACACTACACAGGAACAATGTAATGAAGATTGTACACTCTGTATCTGACCTCTATATTTTTGATCGTGGTACGAAGTTACTCACATTTAGGCATTTTTATGTACTTAAACTTGATTGCACAAAACAATAGTCAGTACGAATGGCGAACTTAATGCCAAATGGCATTCTATACCAGTCAACCATAGGGATTCAAGTGGGTGCATAGTAGAGAATTAATCGTTAGGAGAGCTTCTAAGATAGAAATAAGTATACATAATAATGAAATAATGTAATAATGAACTTTATTCTGCAAGTAGGCCACAAGGGCACTTTTACATGTCTGAGTCTACCGGCATTTCACAAGAGGAGACCACTGTTGAGAAGAAACGCCAAAAGAAACTCAACAGTCAGTTGAAGTCAATTTTTTCATAAAGGATAAGTACTTAACTATTACAGTAATATGAACTTAACTATACGTAGGTAGTTCTCGAAGACAGGCCTGAAGTTTTAAACGTCTTTTATAAATTATAATATTGGTATAATTATGTGACTCATATTGACGTTTAAGAATCAATACCGTCTAACTAAAATTTTTGACGTTTTTCACCTTTTAATGCAGTTAGGTTCAGAAAAAAAAAACGAATAGAATGCCATAATCCTTTAATTTTTTTTGTTACTTAGACAATCCTAATTTAACTTACAAGTATGCCGATACTCCACGATATTTTTGAAGTGAAACATCTAATGCGACTTCCAACAAGGTTGCGTTTAAACGTTTAACGTTTAACGCTACCGTGGAGGGGGTAGGAAAGCACTGTCGCGTTAAACGTTCAACGCTACAATCCCACGGACAATGCGACGGATTTAAGGTTATGTCAAGGTACGTCTCTTGTGCATATCAAATGATTGTTAGGTTTTCTCTTTTGAAATTACAGCTTCTACCACTTCCTATTTCCATTTCCACATTACGAAGTTTCACTTCTTCCGCGCGGAGGACCTCCACGCACTATTTTTTATTTCTAAACTGTATAATAAACCATCTGTAAGGTTATTCTGTGCACCCAAGGCGCCCTTAAGACACCATGTCACCGGAGGTCGACTCTGTATCCAATCAAAATGTGCGTTATTTATCGTGCACGGAAATTTATCGCGTACCTTTGACATCGACATTAATTTGAGGGATGTCTGCGAAGTTTGGCGAAACTCAAGTAGGACGGTTACTCCGATGTTCGAAATTCAAACTTAGTATCGTGTCATCCCGCTCTTTTAAATACAGTTTGAAGCAAGATCGTGGGGGAAGGCACTATATTTTGAATTTTAATCGTCGGAGTAGCCCTTCAGAGACGCTTCGCTCGCTCAGTCAATATGTTCCTTAAATATGAAATGAAATTAAATAAACCGGCCAAGTGCGAGGTGGACTCGCGCACCGAGAGCTCCGTACGAACACTTCGAATCTTAACTTTGCACGCCGGGTTGAGTTAAGTTTGCACCTGGTATGTATAGGTATGGCGCCGTATAAATACATATTAGGTGGAAAATTAACCGATCACGTTTGTTGTATGGGAGCCACACTTAAATATTAATTTTATTCTGTTTTAAGTATTTGTTGTTATAGCGGCAATAGAAATTTCAACTGTCTAACTATCACGGTTCATGGGATATACCCGACTGACAGGCAGACAGACAGACGGACGGACAGCGGAGTCAGTAATAGGGTCCCGTTTTTACCCATTGGGTACGGAATCCTAATAATTTATTCAGTAAGCAATATTGGTCAATAGTAATTTATAAACTCGATCGTAATCGTCCTTCAAAGAACGTAACTTATCATACTGTCTAAATATTATTATGAATAAATAATAATTAATTATGTATTCGCCTCAGAAATCAAACGCAAAATTTCAATTATTTATCCGTATTTACAGGCCTATTTACTTTCTCGAAAGTTACGTATTATGAGAAGAAATAATTATAAAATACTCCATTTGCGATTCACGAAAAGTTTATACATTAATATACTATCATCGTTATTATTTAAGAGCTTCACTCTTGTTGGCAGTTCTCTCCGGTCCGTTCTACTTAACGCCAGTTCTTTCTCTTCTCGATACGAAAGGGTAAAGGAGAAGAGACATATATACTACATAATATAAACCATAGAAACTCGAAGAAGGACACGACGATAATACAGAAGAGAAAAGAGAAAAAAATTGAGGGAGGGAGAGGAAAAGGCCGAGGATTCGTTATTTGAACCAAATATACTTCTTAGTTTTTAGGGTTCCGTACCCAAAGGGTAAAAACGGGACCCTATTACTGAGACTTCGCTGTCCGTCCGTCCGTCCGTCCATCCGTCCGTCCGTCCGTCCGTCCGTCCGTCTGTCACCAGGCTGTATCTTAACAACGGTGATAGCTAGACAGTTGAAATTTTCACAGATGATGTATTTCTATTGCCGCTATAACAGCAAATACTAAAAATAAAATAAAATAAATATTTAAGAGGGGCTCCCATACAACAAACTTGTTATAGATTATATATATGTATAGGTACGGAACCCTTCATGCGCGAGTCGGGCTCGAACTTGCCCAATTTTTCTTTAAACTCCCGTAATCAATTCCGTCACAAAATCTATTTTAATATCGAACCATGTTCACAAAATTTCACGAGAATCGATTGAGAAATGCGACTTGTAAGCAAAAACAATTCGGAAACTAACGAAAACGAACTTACATCCTCAGAACACAACATCTCAACATTCACCAGTATTCAACCCCCGAATATTTATATCGCGTAAATCTCGAATATTCCAGAGAGGAAATTAAAACAATTTCACTTCCGAGCCGAGATCCACTCGAGGAAAATCACATTTGACATGGCGCCCTTTGTGAAACGCCGCTCCGCATTTTCAACTCCAACTTTATACACCGACGGTTGAAACTGAGACGATAACAGCTGACATGTTGACGTGTATTGTAATTGTTAAACGTAATTGAATGAACTTTCGTCGGAGGTAAGTAAGAAGGATTACTTTTGATACGGAGTTGAGGAGGTCTCGCTACACGGTGTTTCATTCATTACACAGGTCTTAAGTGTTTGATTCAAGTATTAGAATCAACGAATCGTGTACGATGGGATTTCCAAAAACATCCCATTTTAATCCTCTTATCGGGGAGCTTCACGTTGTCTTAAATATTTGTAATTGAAATTCAGTCACTTGGTTTGAAATATAGAGGCTATTTGGGAGTATTTAAAGTTGGTGATTTTATACATTTTGATGTGTTCTTTCCAAATTTCAACTTGGTAGCCTCGAATCTCATTAGTATATAATATAATTATTAATTATTTGAGCCTCCCTGACATTTCGGTAATTATCCTGTTATACAATTATACGCGATATAATCCGTTTAAATTGTTTTATTTAAATGACGCCTAAAGTAACGCAGTTTTAACTAATTTAGGATAAAGATATTTATAATCAAAATTTCATATAAATTATAAAAATGTTTTCCTTAGAATCGTTAGTTTCGACGAATTACTGATTTTGGCGTTTTAGCAAATTATCGTATACCTAATATGATTACTTATTGAAAAAAAATCGTCTAAATAGATTTTCTAGTGTATATAACATTTATTTTCTAACTTGCAGTGTTTGGATATTCTGTGTGAGTGAATCTTGAAACTAAAAAAAAATACATTTCTCACGCTCGAATTGGCTGGAATTTGATTACTTACCTACTACTTGCGTATCTTTGTGAGCTGAGCTGATCTACGTATTTAAGTATGTATTTGTAGTATGTACATATAAGTAAAAGCTCCATCGTGTTACAGGGCGGCTTACGCTACGCTTACCGATTCACGGTCTCCACTCCATAACTTTGGCTGTACGACAGATATTTTTATTAATTTATTTATTTACATTAATTACGTTTTTTAGTCAAGTGAAAGAGAATGTGGGCACTATGTCGTATCAGGAGACCAAAACACTATCAAGAAATAGGGAAGAGTGGCGATTACTCCACCGACAAGAGCGAAGCTCTTAAATTATGAATGAATGACATATTTATTCAAATGTCAAGGACGTATCACTAGGTACATCGTTCCACAAAACTGTTTTCACAGTTTAAATGTGGGGTCCGTGAGTCTATACAATATTATATTATTCATAACAAGATATAGGTAGGTACTAGGCAAATACCTAGACAATAATCAATTTAAAGTAATAAACTACTGTCGAGTATTTTAATAAGGCTTTTTTTATTAGTAATATTATTTATATACTTTTAGTCTTAATAGTCGCAGGTAAGGCGTTAACTTAGTATGTTAAGCTTTTCTATGAGCCTGACCCCGTAGTAATTGCTTACTCTGGGAACAGCATATACTCTGGGACCAGCCCACTGCCACTTCAGCTTGCTGATTCGCTGTGCTGTATCGGTAACTTCACTTTTCTGTCGAATTACCTCATTTCTTATTTGATCCTCAAGAGACTCGTTAAATCGTCTCACTACCTAACATTACTGGATGACAAGGCGACTTCTCTTTACCGCAACTGCGCCTTCATATGTTCATTTTTCCAGAACAATGGAATTCTGCTAAGTAATACTAGTATTACATCTATCAAATACTTAGGTACCGTAAAACTACCCAAATATAGTCGTCGATACAAATATGGTCCAGTTTAATCCGAAAATTACTTGTTAATATAATGACAATTATAACGAATAAACTCTAAAGTGAACAACATAATTAAACAAACTTAAATAAAAACGTATAAAATCACTGATAGAATAGGTATATAGTTTTGTTTTCGACCCTAGTTGGATTATTGGACTATAGTTGGGTAGTTTTACGGTACCTATCAGTGTGTGAGCTGTCAGAATGTGATTTGCGTTTTAAACCAGTTCACCCAAACCCGAACGTCAATCTTAGAGCTCACGCAGTAGGTCCTTTCAGAACTCCCACACAATATTCTCCACCTAGCCAATGACCTTAAGTCCGCAGAAATCCAAGGAACGTCATCCTGACTTACCTCTCCCTCGCCTCTTCTGATAAATTGTATTTATCACTGCCTAATGCCCCCGTAATTGATGGGATTGGAATTTTCTTACAGATAATTTCACGCCAAATAATGGACGAAGACGACGACGAATTTGTCGAAGTTATGGGTGAATTGATTACGTTGGCATGGGTAACTAGAATGTGCATGTTTGCATATTAAGCAGAAATAAATTTTATTAACATATAAAATACGCATTTGTTTCCATAACATGGGACAAAACTTGCATTGCATTAGATGTTTTTTTTTACACTAAACGAAACTATCTTTAATTTTATCATTCAATTTCCGATATTTCATTTGCCGATCTTTGGATTTTTGAAATTTAAGCATTCGTAAATTGTACCATTCGATAACATTTACTTTCGATATTTTGTATTTCGACGGTATGATCGTTCGACTTTCTGGGGGGGTATTCGACCAATTTTAGAGATATAATGGAGATCTCTCCTTTTCATCGCCATCCGTCACTTTTGACGTGTGCCTACTTGACAAGTGGCGATATCCCTAGAACATCGCAACTTCGTCAATTTGGACGCGCAAAATTTTCGCTTTCTTTGTATGTGACGGCATAAATAACAGGCGCATACTTTAAATTGACCGCGTAGTACGTGAAAATAGTCCGTTACGTTTCGTTCAAAACAGAAATTTATATACATGAGTAACATTTTTGACAATCATTATCGCCTTCGTATTTCCAAAATTGAGATGAGATATGTCACTTTTAACCTCATCGCATTTAAATGACAGTTCAATGGAGATATAACTGTTATCTAATGGAGATTTGACGTTTGGCGATATCTCAAACGGCATTCTCGAATTGGGCCCCTGATTTTCGATATTTTGATCGTCGATATTTCAATTTCGATATTCAAATACATGCCCACACGTTTGTAATTGTATTCACTTCTTAGCGCACTACTTTACAGCAGTGAAAAAGCAAGTGAGAGAGGGCGCTGTTATTATAAAATTGCCAAACATGTAATGTACATCATCATTTCCAATGTGGATTCACACCACATTTTTTTTTATTGAACCATTCATACAAAGATCATAGCACAAAGAAAAATGTAAACGCGTAACCTGGCGAAGGATACCGGGCATCCAGAGGTACCGGGTTCGAATCCCGGCCTCTTCCTAGTATTGCATCAATGGTTCAAAAAACTCTTTTCCATAAAATATTTACCAAAATACTTAATCACAGTTATTGCCAAATTCGGTTCTTAACTGAAATCATGTACGCGAGAGAAATAAAAATGGCGCAGTGAAATCACACAGCGTTAATACTCGTAAATCAACGATTATCCGCGGAGGCCAGGACGCGCGCTGGAAGACGATAAGAAATGCTTAGCCGTATAATGTTGCTGTTTTGGAAATGTGACAGGTGACAAGCGACGAGTGACGACCACGTCTAGCATAACTTTGACACGCGGATCTTTGTCTTGCGACAGATACTACCTGTCAGTGGTTTTAATACCCTGCGAGCGAGGCAGGTGACAGTGAGTCACGTGACAAGGGAAGTCGCGGCAAGATATGCTGCTGAGCGCCTATGATGGTTGGGATTATCACGTGATAAAGAAGTGACAAAGCATCTGTCACTCACACTCGCATTTTGTCAAAACGTGACGGATGCTTTGTCACTTATTTATCGTATTATAAAAGCAACTATCATAGGCCCGTTGGGCCCGCTGGGCCTATGATGGTTGCGTTTATCACGTGATAAATAAGTGACAAAGCATGTTTCACTCACACTCGCACGGCGTTAATACTCGTAAATCAACGATTATCCAAGGAGGCCAGGACGCGCGTGTAATGTTGCTGTTTTGGAAATGTGACAGGTGACAATCGAGTGACCTGCGCCTATGATGCGCTTATCACGTGATAAATAAGTGACAAAGCATCTGTCACTCACACTCGCATTTTGTCATAGAGTGACGGATGCTTTGTCACTTATTTATCGCATGGTAAAAGCAACTATCATAGGCCCGTGGGCCCGCTGGGCCTATGATGGTTGCGTTTATCACGTCAATCACGTGATAAATAAGTGTTAAAGCATCTGTCACTCACACTCGCACGGCGTTAATACTCGTAAATCAACGATTATCCGCGGAGGCCAGGACGCGCGCTGGAAGACGATAAGAAATGCTTAGCCGTATAATGTTGCTGTTTTGGAAATGTGACAGGTGACAAGCGACGAGTGACGACCATGTCTAGCATAACTTTGACACGTGACTCTTTGTCTCGCGACAAGTTGTTTTAATATTGACGACGCGTTTGGCTCGGTTTGTAGACACCTGCCTACTGAGTCGGCGGTCCCGGGTTCGAATCCCGGCCGGGTCATGGATGTTATCTATATATGTATTTATATATTATGTATATCGTCGTCTAGTACCCATAGTACATGCTTTGCTTAGTTTGGGACTAGGTCGATTTGTGTATATGATTGTCCCTTAATATTTATATTTTTATATTTATGTTTAATACCCTGCGAGCAAGGCAGGTGATAGTGAGTCACGTGACAAGGGAAGTCGCGGCAAGATAATGCTGCTGAGCGCCTAAGATGATGGTTGGGTTTATCACGTGATAAAGAAGTGACAAATCATCTGTCACTCACACTCGCATCGTGTCAAAACATGACGGATGCTTTGTCACCTATTTATCTCGTGATAAAAGCAACCATCATACATGCCCCCTGACAATTATTTTTAAAATCAAAGTCATAATGTCTCGATTACGTCCAGGGGGTAATCAAGTGTACCTACTTTGATTTGATGATAATGACTTACCGTTGAGTTTCTTTCGGTTTTCTTCTCAACAGCGATCGCCTTTTAAAATTTAAGAGCTTATTCCCTGGCAAGGCTGGCTTGTACTATAGGTACACTAACACACATACAATTGGTTATGTAAAGTGGTTAAAGGCAATCTTGAATCATTTCAAAGACGTGGTGAGAATTCCCATAATACACGCAGCAATAAAAATGCACTAAGGCTTATACCCCATAAACTAAAAAAAGCAGAACAAAGTGTATGGTACATAGGTCCAAAAATTTACAATCATCTGCCCTTAGACTTAACTAGAGATGACATATCATATGCAGTGTTTGTCAAAAAACTTAAAAATGTTTTGATACAAAAAGCATACTATACTGTAGAAGAGTTCTTGGAAGACAAATTAGAAGATAATACAAAATGAGTGCAACAAATCAATGTTCAATTTTAAATTAATTGCTATGGTAATTATTGTGTAAAATATAATGTTGTTTAATATTGAATAATTTATTGTATGTAATTTAGAATAAGTTGACATGTAACACTGTTGGGTGATTCTCATATAGTTTTAAAATATTAACATTTTTTTTTATTTTTTTTTCTGTGATATATTGCGGTGTATATTAAGAGTACATACCAAAGGCTAATTTTTGGTGCAGATGGACAAGCTTAATACCCTCTGCAAGTGATTAAAGTAATGCATGTACACGGCTGTGACATCCCTAAGCATAGTTGTGAGACTGTATAACATGGGTGTGACAATTTCATCGAAAATCAAGTAATTGTGTCAAATAACAAGTAACCAAGTAGCCAGGATCATTCACCAGCAACTTGCTCTTCGATACGGTCTTGTGGGGTCTGAGGTGCCGTACTATAAGTACGCACCGATGCCAGTTCTTGAGAATGGTCGTGCCACGCTCTATTGTGATCGATCTATCATCACGGACAGGACTATTGTAGCCAATAAGCCTGATATCGTTTTGGTAGATCGATCCAAGCGCCAGGCAGTGCTCGTCGACATCACCATCCCCCATGACGAGAACCTCGTGAAGGCCGAGAAGGACAAACTCAGCAAGTACCTTACTTGGCTCACGAGGTGACCGCCATGTGGGATGTTGACTCGACGATCATTGTCCCGATAGTCGTTTCGGCTAACGGTCTTATAGCGAAGAGTCACGACAAACATCTTAAGAGACTCTCGCTAGATGGCTGATTTAATTTATTTTTCTTTGGTGACATCTGCGGAAAAAATACAACAAATTGATAACCCAACTTAGCAAACAAAATCATCAAATTATTCAAATATACTACAAGAATGTCACAACCAAGCATTACATGTCACAACCGAGGTTTGAAAAATTCCGTGGTCGTGACATTTAGATCTATCTATGGTCGTGACAAATTTTGAACATGTGCGACATAATGGAACAATTTGCTTTGTCTCGCCAATTTTAAACAATCACCTTATTCTGTTATTTCTGAGGTACAATTTATATAAGTATCAATAACATAACAGTAGAACTTACATTTAAAACTCATTTCACGGTGGTGACGTACTAAGGTTGTCCTTTTCTTTAATAAATACAAGAAAATATTTTTGCTATACATTCACCGCACTTTGTCATAAGCAGAACCGACAAGAAGGTAGTTTTTCCGTTCTTAAAAAGCCTAAATAGGGCTGCTAGCTTCAAATATAATTGTCTACCAAGTTACACGTATTTAAACAAACACACATGGCTGTGACAAAAAAATTGATCACAAACTTTATGATGTTCTGAATCAGAAACTGTTACATTATACTTTTACAACTTTTTAATAATGTTATCAGACATTTATTAGCTTTGCGTCATTCGTATAACATTAGTCAAAATTACTTGATATTGTAGCAGAAAAAAATATTTTATTAGAAAATCGGGAGATATCACACGGCATGGACGTGACATTTTGGGCAAACATTCTTTTTTTTATATATATTTCTGAATATTTTAAGGTAAATGTGTTTATAAAAGATAAGTAGAGGATATTTGCTCAACAAAGGCATAAATAGATTTTTGATTTAAACAAAATAAACATGTGATTCTTACAAATCACAAAAAAATGCATGAGAATAAGAATTACCCTGTTATCAATAAAAATGAATATGAATATGAATATGAATATGAATTATAAGGCCGGCCACACCCAGCCTGAACTACGGTCCGGTTTCAGAGTGGAATGACGTCAGCAAGCGAGACGTCGCCATACGACGGACAGAGACAGAGACACTAAGCATCTACATGACACATATATCCGCTTATCACGCCGCTTGCTCAACAGCCCCACAATTTAATACCCGCACGGCGCGCGAATACGAATAGGAACACAACAAGATAAGGCATAACATCACTTTATGAGCGTTTTAACTCATTGTCGCCGTAATGCCCGTATTTACAAGGGTAACTATTATTGTATTTGCGGCACATGGTTTTGTTTACGAAATTGAAATGTAGTTTCATTTCGCGGTTTGTAAACCACGATCAAGGTAGTTTTTCGTCCGTCTGTCTGTGCATCTTTCACCAGGTTGTATCTCATGAACAATAGCTAGACAGATGAAATGTTCACAGATGATGTATTTTTTTTTGCCGCTATAACAACAAATGCTAAAAAACAGAATAAAATAAATATGCTTCTCATACAACAAACGTGATTGGCTGCGTTAACTTTGAAACTCATTTATATCCATACATACCAGGTGCAAACTCAACTTAACTCGGCCAGTTATAATTGTATAAGAATTTGTACGGAATCCTCAGTGCGCGAGTCATACTCGCACTTGGCCGGTTTTTATTTTGTGATCAATGTTAAAAGAGTGTGTCAATCCGCATAACCAGATTTCTTTGTTTATAAAAATCTCAGGGGTGCTAATTCGAGTGTACTTTGAGATATTGGCAACGATATCTCAAGTATATCTTAGGTTTATCGCCTTTAACTATCATTAATGGTAATAAATAGATTGAATTTGATTTCAATTTTATTGAATAATTCTGGTATTAGCAGCGAGGAAAACGTGAATATATTCATCGCAATCCTTTCTGCGCAAGAATACTCGTATTTCATTGTACGTCGTGCATCTTTGCGAGTGAAACGAATTGCTCTCTTTATCTTTCGAAACTACACAGGTACCTAAATGGAAGCATTGGTATAGTTTGTAGCTATTAACAAACAAGTCATTTTTTTCGATATCTAACTAAACTAAGTTTAAATAATAAGCTTTATAACGCGGTATTTCAATATTATTGACGTGAGTTAATAATTACCATTCGTTGAAAATCATCTAAATTATTATTATAAAATAAAAAAAATGTAATACATTTTTGTTTCTTGTACCAATACCTATTTGTACTCGTTATGAGTTTATGGTATACTAGCTGCACCGCACGGTTTTACCCGCTAATCCCACGGGAACACCACATTTCAGGATAAAAAGTAGCCTATGTTTTAATTCTAATCCAAAGTGTCAGCTACATACTAACATACACATAAACACACAACATTCACCATTATAATATAATTAAGTGTGATACGTTTTATCCGACCGACAGAGAAGCATAAAAGTCAAAATCAATAATTTTCTTCTGCTCGGACAAAGTTCGCTCTCTATATAGTTATTAACAAACAAGTAACGTAGTCTATAAACTGAAATAAAATTCAAGAACCTTTATCAATGACCATCGATTTTAGACACGAGCGATGTGATCCGCCGACCGTGGGACCAAAAATCTGGAATCTCTCTGACATAATATGTTGATGACCTAAGCTTTACTGTGAATCTCTTCATTTATAATTTGATCACGCATTTTCGCGTGATAAACTTGACAATAATTTTCCCGGAGCGATCTCTGAAATGGCGATATACCTACCACTACTAAACTTCAATTATTTTGCCACTAAGCCAACACGATTGCGTCCAATGTCAGCCTCATTTATATGCGACACCATAGATATTAGGTGCAAACTTTAACTGGAGGGGGCAGCAATGTGAATTGTTAATTTGGAGCTGGAATCGCACACATTGCGTTTTAATGAGAGTTAAAAGCCTGACCTGAGATATACTTCGGATATCGCTCATTTGGCGATATCTCAAAGTACACTCGAATTAGCGCCCAAGGCCTACAAACCCTACAATGGGCCAATCTATGTACATTTTGTGTAACTCAATGGATTTTTTCGTGAAATTGAGCTTACCAAGGTAAGACGCATCAACTTTACCAACTCACTAAATTTGATTGAATCTGGGGGAAAAAAATCGACATCAAAATAAAAATTGGCCCACTTGAACGTTTTTACTGTGGAAGCAAGGCATGCTATGATCCCGGTAAACCGTCCACATAAGAAAGAATCTGTCTCTAAAATATATGATAAAACCGATAGAAATTGCTGACGCGACTGCAGACTGTACAGTGTACAGACTTCAGTACAGACATTTAGATTAATGAGCGGCCGCCATGCGTATGCGTTAGCTTCAGCGATATGGAGGCTACTTGGAATGCAGATAATGGTTGAACAGGGTACCTACACTACAATACTCTGAAGTTTCATTTGCCCTAATGCATCATCATTCCGAATTATCATAATTCCGAAAACCATGTTCTGATAAAAATATTAATTTTTTTTTGGGATATCATATAACCCTCACCTAATTTTATTACAGTATGTAACATATGATGATCCATGGCGAAAATGACCGATTCGCGTTATTTCACTTTCAGAATTTTGAAAATTGGAATATTGATGTTTTCGATAAATGAACCTTCGGAATTTTTAGTTATACCCTTGAAAATCTATGATAAAACCAATAGGAATTGCTGACACGACTGCAGTCTGTACAGACATTCAGATTAATGAGTGGCCGTCATGCGTTAGCTTCAGCAATGCAGAGGCTACGTGGAATGCAGATAATGGTTGAGCATGCCGATTATTCAAGGGAAGGGCTGTAAATTCACACTTATCCGTCCGTTATCCGTTATCCAGGTCCCATCCTCGTTCATATTTATTAGAAATGCGAAAGCATTTTTGGGCTATCCATCTTTGATAGATTAAGGATTTTTTCTCAAACATGCAATCGGCTTCGAAGTACATATCGTTTCGGGCGCAACAACTCGAGAAAGGAATTTCATTAATTTTTTTAAACATTGTGTTCATAAAGAAGCTAAAAAACTGAATTATATTTTATCTGAGTGGTGTATTTTTTTTATTTCATCGCATACGTTTGAAAAACACTATACATGTCTTACCATACCAACCATACCTATATAAAACGCGGAATACAAAATATACGAGCAGCTTCAAAGACTAGTAATCACGGTCATTATAATATAGAATAACCCTACAGGGCATTCAGCTCATGCCATATTATGGATTTTTAGTGGTACAAATTTATTTTACTGACAACGACAAATCTTTGGTTGAAAGTCAGTAAATGCCACTGATGTAAACAAAGAGAAGACAGTACTAAATATTCCGCAAATTTTAAGTAATTTTTGATGATTGAAGCCAAAGCTATCCATACTTATGAAACTTTAAAGTTTTGAGCACTTTCATAAGTCAAGTAATTTTTCCATAGGATTCAGTTGGTATTTATTTCGCAAGAAGTACAAAGGATTTAGCAGCATTACAGTAAGTGAACAATGTTTTGAATTTGGGTGATGACAAATCCTTGACAAATCACTACTAACGTTTAATAGCGCAAAATTTATGACGTATGAAATGAACATTATTGCCTTATGAAAGCTGTTTGCAGCGGTAAAATTATCTGAAATTATTGTAGTTATTTAACAATATGGGTGTAGTAGTTTATACAACTGCTACATAATGAGAGGTCTTAAAGTACGAGTGGTTTTATGAAACAAGCCAAACGCGAATTTCATAATGGGATAGCACGAGTGTTTTAACTATGCATTACACTACTTTATCTACACACATAATCATTCCTCGAGTTCAATCCCAGTATAACTAATAACACAAATTTCAGTACCAGTTATAAAGATAAGGCTCTACACAAAATACGTAGATTTTCATAAAATTAAATTTGGCAGGATTACAGCTGAGCCCAGACCGAAAAACGACGGACTAAGCAGCCTAGCAACGCATAATAAAGCGTAATATGCCTGTTCAAACAGGTCCAGTCACTGCTGAAATTCAACACCTAGTAGTTAGTGTAATTTGTATGTGACTAACGATTAGGAAATATTTATTTATTTATTGATACAAAATCCACAGCACAAATTACATAATTTTTTTAAACATATTCGTATTTGTGATTATTATTTGATTTTATTTATTTATACACATTGCATGTAACATTACCGTAAAAACTGAATGCTATAAGTACTAATTTTATACGGGTTAGTAAAAAAATTACTGTGAATGTCAAGACTACTTTTTAATTTTCCTTATTAATTCTTTGTAGACCAATGCGATTGCAATTTTATATATCGGAATGTGACCAAATGTCACATCAAGGTTTAAAAAAAATAAATGATATCTAAAAAGGTATTTAAAAAACTAATCGTAGATCTGGAATTCAAATAACATATTCATATTATGGGACAAAATATAGTAGGTATGTATATTTCCGAAACACATAACTTTCCCAATAAACTAAATTAGGGATAATACAAGACTATTCAGACTATAATTACCAAATTCCTGAGCTTGTCCTTTTGCCATTCTTTTATTATTTGATCTTTATTTTGGGTTTCTTTTTTTGTATTTTTTTATGTACCTACATAAAACTATGTTACTTTATTTTAGGCATTAAATGTATTTTCGTTATTTCTTTAATGTGTAGATCTTCGGATCCATTATCGCTTTACTTTGTCCAACTGAGGACACCATTCAGCTGAGATACTAATAAAGGCAATACTTTCGCACACGTCCATCACTATACACGGTGTTTAACTGGCGCAGTCGCAATGGACGGCGCATGCTAGGCACGCTGCGTGACGTGACGGGAAATACCGCTGGCTATAAATTCAGCGTGCTGCGGTTACACATTCACACACACACACACGTGCACACAAACAACCAGATAGCAAATGTGGTAAATAGAACGTCATTTGCAAAGTTCCAGGACCTAATCCGAGTCAATTTAGGCGGTGTAATGCATAGTAATTTGTAGGATTGGTTATAATGTAGATCTCACAATAACCGTGCTTAGAATTTCGCGGCGTTTGCGACAGATGCCCATTCTGCTTGCACTTGGCGGGTTATTTTCATCTATCAAACTTTTGAACGACGACGCGGTTGGCGCAGTGGTTAGTTCGGATTCGGTTCGAATCCGGGCAAGGACAAATATTTGTGTGATGAACTCGAATATTTGTGCCTGGGTCACGGATGTTATTTGTATTGAAGTATGTATTTATATATATAAGTATGTTTATCGTCCTCTAGTGTCCGAAACACAAGCTTAATAGAGCTTACAGGGCAACAAGATTGATTTGTGTGAGGTTGTCCGATATTTATTTTTTTGAACGCCATGTGATGAAGTATTTCATCGCCTCGCTGACGCGACAGCGTTCTGTGAAAAGCACAATATTCTAGATTATGAAACATTGTAATGTCTCATTATTTTAAATGTGGGTACGTTCACAACACAATTTCTTTTAAACTGAACCATTGTTTATAAAGATCAAAAGACAGGTTATCTATTGTTTAACCATAATTTTTATGCAATAATATTGATTTGCTCGAATTATACTTAATACCCGAAATACATTTGCCCGAATGTTTCGTTTACTAGAAGTCATTTGACATACTCTTGTATTCCCGAATATTATATGCCATAATGATACGAATGCCGTAAGTATTGTTTTCCATAGTATTAAGTGCTCTAATACTGTTTGATAGAATATTTAAACGCCATACTATAAATATTATTTCTTTGCGAATCCATCAAGCAAGCATTTTGACTAAGTATATATTGTGATCACGTATGTACATAGATACTATGTACTATGACTATACGGGTCCCAACATAAACCTGACCTAACCTATAGTTTTCGGTTTCGGATCCTTGTTCTATTTGGTCGCAGTTCATCTAAAACTGTAGGTTAGATTATGTTTGTATTTTGACGCTCCGCTACACGGGGTCATAAAACAAATCTAACCTAACCTATAGCTTTCGGTTTTCGACCTACGTTCCATTTGGATGGCATATGACATTATAGCATGTAATAATTATGGATTACAATCATTATGGAAAATGTGATTATTGGAATTATTATTATGGGAAATAAAGATTCTAGCATAGTATTAATATGGTAAACATAATAATAAGAAACAAGGATCAGAAAATTTAATATTATGGCAGACGAAATTCGGGCATATGAAATTCTTGCAAGTGAAGGTATACCTACCCCTCCACCACCCAAACGCCAGTAACGGTTACCTGATCTGAAACACTAAATTTTGTTTCCCATCTGTAACGTTTTGCCAAATTTTCATTTGTCCGAACGTGATTTCTTTCCAGAACTGTTAATTTGTCAGAATAATTATAAAACAAACCTAACCTAACCCAATGGATTTTTATACAATCCTGAAAATATTGCGTGCTTCAGGAAAAAATACTTTCGGACATGTGAAAATTTGGCGAAACGTTTAATTGGAAAATGTTTTTGAGCTGCGATAGGATACCCCTGGTAACCTAACCTTTCCTTTATTATGCTATGTGCGTCGATATTTGCATTTTTCAACCGATTGTGATGAAATTTTGTAAGTACGTTCAATAAGTATAAAGATTTAGTTTTTTTGCAAAATGGCGGAGTTAATGGTGGTTGAAAATGAAATTTTAGCCATTTCGAAGCAAACTAGTGACCTCTACTATGTTGTGTGAGAAGTGGGTATAATATTTTACAAAAATACAAAAATAGAAACAGTGAAATTTTATTTAGACCCTGACCAGTTTTGAATGCCCCCGTATAACATAAGATACCGGTCGAACCTCGACAGGGTCTAAAAACTTTTCACTGTTTCTGTCATTTTATCCTCGCATTTGTAGTATAAGTGCAACTTTTTTCCACTTTGGAAGCGTCTGTCACGCAAACTATTCGGTTTAGAAAAAAAATATTTTAGAAACCTCGATATCATTTTTGAAGACTTATCCATAGATAACCCACACGTATGTGTTTGATGAAAAAAAAAATTTTGAGTTTCAGTTCTAAGTATGGGGAGCCCCCAATATTTATTATTATTTTTTTATTTTTGCATCAAAATATTAATGCGGTTTACAGAATACATCTACCTACCAAGTTTCAACAGTATAGCTCTTATAGTTTCGGAAAAAAAATGGCTGTGACATACGGACGGACAGAAATGAAATGAAATGAAATAATTTATTCAGTAAGTAGGCCACAGGGGCACTTTTACAAGTCAAATTGTGAATCTACCGGCATTTCGCAAGAGGAGACCGCTGTTGAGAAGAAAGCCGAAAGAAACTCAACAGTAAGTCATTTTTTCGTAAACAATACTTAGAACAATTACATTACATTAGTGTTATAACTAATTATTACATGCGTACACGTATAGGAGATATATAGATACTCCAAATCAATGTTAGGTAGGAATATTAAAATAAAATTTTTAACAATCAATTTAAAATATTAAATATACCCAGAGATGTATAAAGTCTCTAGGTGTCACAACATGCAATAAAATATAATTACTTAATTAATTTAATTCCACAGAGATGTATAAGGTCTCTCGGCGTCAATGTGAATAATTTACAATAGACAATAATTATTAAACCTAAATTTCTTAGAGATATATAAGGTCTCTAGGCGTCACAATATACAAAAAAGAAAAAATAAATAATGATAATAATAATAATATGATTATAGTTAAATTTCATTCCTCAGAGATGTATAATGTCTCTGAGCGTCATTATTCAGTACACTAAGTTTATTAGAGATGTATACAGTCTCTAAGTTAAAAAATAAAAAATAATAACTTCAATCGAGTACAGGATGAAGTCTCTCACGTCAATTCACTAAACGCTGGTAAGCAGTTACTACACAACTAATTTGGCCCTTGCTAGTGTGACCAGACCGGACCCCACAAACGGCACCCGTTCACGAGCATGACGCATATCTCAGCCATCGCCTCCCTCAACCATATTATAGGGAAGGTTGCGACCCGATCAACGACGGACAGACGGACAGACAGACGGACAGACGGACAGACAGACATGACGAATCTATAAGGGTTCCGTTTTTTGCCATTTGGCTACGGAACTCTAAAAACAATCAATAGTATAATATTCTGTTTCGCATAGACTCAAGTGACACTGATTGATATATCATGTCAAATAAAATGTAATCTCTAAGTAATTATAGGAAGAAAAGTTGGCATTCCCTTTTATGATTACAACGTTTATTCCCCTTTTAATTTCCGCTTTTATTCGAGAAGTTAATTTCGGGGATCGTAAAGAAAGCCGTTATGTTGGATATGGGGTAGTCAAAAAGTTCCGCGTTAAACCCTGTCTAATATGTCAGTGGTAAAAACATGTTAGTACCTTTTGTTGACAGAAAAAAAATGGTATTTAAAAAAAAAAACTGTCAAGTGCACGTCGGACTCGCGCACTGAGTGTTCCGTACGAATTATGAAAGCACTGCATATTGATACTTTAAATAAACAATACAAAGATCGACGCACAAAGCATAAGGAAAAATTCGATAGGTTATTTGGCGTTAGGCTGGTGGAAAGGTTGGATCGGTAATCCAGGGGTACCGGGTTCGATTCCCAGTCTCTTCCGCCAGACGCATTTCAAATTTTATTTTTGCTTTGATCTTTATTTCAATATAAAAATGTGGTGGGTCCACATTAAAACTAATGTTACTAATGCTTTTTATAATTACAAAAGATGTTTCATGATCGCTAAAATAATAATTATACTTTATCATTACCCTAATTTACTTACTACTTCACTCCACCTACGCCTACACTCATCTTATATTCCACCCAAACGTATACATAACATACCCTAAGTGAAAACTGAATAACATGGATAAATATAACAGTTGCCGTTAAACGGGTTAAGCGACTGTGTATAAAGACACTTATCTTATGTGCCGCATTACGAGGGACAACCTTGAACTTTCTCCCTTTGAATGATATGACAGTAAACTACCTAAATGCAGTAGTCCGTATTTTTATATGAATAGTATAATTTTCCAACAGTTTATTTATTTATGTATTTATCTTATTTTTACAATGAGAACTAAGAGCTAATAGTTACATAAATAGTGATACAGTCAATTATAGAATCCAATCATTGTTGCATTAAATTTTTGATGAAAGTCATAAATCATCACTTCATTACACATACAGTAGACACCTAAAAGAACTTAAATTTACGCCTGAAATGCGTTTGAATTAGAAAACATATATAAAAATCTGAAGACCAAAACATCCAGATTCGTGGTGGTTTTTCTTTGCTTCACGCTTTCTCAGCCTACTTCGCATATGCATATTCGTGGTTACCATATGGAATAACAATATGGGGTGACAGCACGCAGTCCGCAATCACTGAGAATAAGTTAATGTTATAAACCAAGTATGAAACAGTATCATAAATTTAGAGTTTATCTTACATTGATCGTTATTCTTTATGTAACTTTTTACGGTAAGTTTAATTTTGTTGTTACTTATTATGAAAATGAGACAGCAGTATAACATTTGCATGTCATCCTCTTTACAAGAACTTTCTTTCTAAAGTCTGAATCTCATTCTCATTGCCCACGAATTGTACGCAAAAGCGTGTATACTCGTAGAAATAAAAAAATGGAGTACGTTTGAGACAGCATTCTATGGAGGTGCTAAAATAATGTATTGATAGCACGATAAACGCGACCACCTTCGCCTTTATTCACCTTTATTCAGTTTTTTTTAAGTGAATTGAAATGATATTTTATAGATTAAGAACAATAAACTATACAAAGATCGACACACAAAACATAAGTAAAAATTCTAAAGGTTATCTGGGCGTTAGGGTGGCGAAGAGGTTAAAGCGCTGGACCTGTAATCCAGAAGTGCCGGCTACAAATCCAGGTTTCTTTCACCAGGTTTCGAATTAAAAAAAATCTTTGTGCTTTGATTTTTATACTTATCGTGGTTTAATAAATTTGTTAAAGGTGTAATGTCTCATTTTAATGGTTTGATATTTTTCAGACTTTATTACCTAGAATATGATACTCTGTGCACTGTGTTGGAATGTTCAGCCGTGGGCTATATTTATCGCCACTCACTAAAAAACCTCATAAGACGTTATTTACCAAATCGCTCTTTTTATGGGCCGTTTTAAGCGATTCGTTTGGGACTTTTATCTGGTTACTTTCGGCTTCTTTATAGTACAAGTGCTTATAATTGAATAAAGTTTAGGATTTACACTTCAGTGTCGGTATTTGGACTTTACGCAGATAGTTTTTTCCTATGAGCATCTTTCTAACGACGTACCTTAGTGTGACTATGCAAACATTTAATTTCTACGAGTATAAGATTTTAATATTATAAAATTCTAGATATTTGTATTACTTTTCTATAGAATGATGAATAGTGATGAAGGATCGCCTTTTGTTTCGTATGGCTGCACGGCGTCATGCCAGTCTAGCGACATCTGTTGGTCATAACTTCTTTATCTTGTCATCACAAAGTGGACAACTAATATAGTGGACATTTAATATGCTAATATATATTTAACTAATATAAGAAATAAAACATATAATTATATTATAAAATTCTAGGTTGGTATTGAAATAATTTTTCCATGGAGAGAGACAAATTCTAGCCAATTTTGATACAAGGAGAGCTGGCCCTCCAAAGATGATTATAGGATACTTTTTATCCGTCTACTACTACAACACTTCCTAGTATTTAATAAGGTTGGTAAGTCGTATAAATCTGTATTATAATGTTTTATACATAAATACATTGAAGGCGCCTTTATTTTAAATTAGTCTTTCTCTACAAATCTGGCATCACCTTGCGAAATCCCTGATTAAAATCTCCATGACAATCTGAAGGACGACTTTAATTAAACCCTACTTACGACAGTTCCACTACTCCCTCTCATCCTCAATTTGTTACAAATATTAATTTCACTTAAGCAAGTGGTTGTTAGAAGGAGTGTTTTGGATTTTGCATTAACGAGGGATTTTAGATATAACTCTACACATACATGAGGAATAACAATACGTATGAAGAGCTAAGGGGAAAAACTAACTAAGTCACAAATTATCAAAATTTTATAGATTAGATTTGATTTGATTAATTTCATAATAACAAATTACCCTAAGTTAATTTACATGAACTGGTATAATGCAATGTCACATATAACAGAAATATATATTACTTCCCTGAGTCTTCGGCGTGAGCGTTCTGATGTATTAATTCTTTATAAAATTGTTATTGACATTATTAATGTACCTACTCTACTAGAATCTGTCTCGCTTAGAGTACCGAGACGTTGTGAGCGTGCTTGTCGTAAGAAACCCTTGTTTTGTATTTCCCGTAGCCGGACATCTTACGCGAGAAATAGTTTTGTTAGAAGGGCCTGCAGGTTGTATAACGAAAAATTTATACATTTGGATATTCTTGGAGAGAGTCTTTATAGTTTCAGAAGGCAAACTTCACAGTTCACAGTGCATCGCAGAATGCGAATAGGTTATATTATTGTATTGTACCTATTTTGTTTTGCATTGTTATTTGTACAAATAACTTTTTAACTGTGTCAATTGGGTAGATTATTCTAGTTTATAAGATATATATTCGTTCAGGAAACTGTAAGTCTTCAATTTGCAGTTTACTGTATCACCTACAACCATGTAAGGTAAGACTGTTTGTTTCTAATAAAATAAAATAAATATATGTCGTAATGAGGTAAACACCAGCTACACAACTTATAATACGCACCTTTGGAGTTATAGTGACCTGATTCAAAATCTTGGAGTTTTAGAATTAGGTCTCTTTAATTCTACATATACATATAATTGAAAACGAAAGTGTCGACGATTTTGAATTGGGTCACTATAGTTCTAAAGGTGCGAATAGGTACATACAGTACAGACAATTTTATTGAAGTTGTGAAATCACCTTGTCGCTGTATGGAGTAGGTACGTAATAGTATTTTATGCAATCGTTGCACAATGGAGGTTCTTAAAGTCGAGTACCGCGTTTAGGTCACGAGGCTTGCCGAGTGGCCTATGTAAGGTACGAGACTTTAAGACCTAATTGTGTAACTATTGCATACAATACTTTTTATACGAGCAAACCTCAGAAAAACATTTTTTTACTTTAATCGTCATCATTCTCCAATATGATTTTTTATTTTAGATGTAAGTAACCTTTTTCGTTCAACTAAAACTGACCTATTTAAAAAAAACATGATCGCGATGGCCATGGCGGGTGCCTCGTGATTGGTGATTTTTTTTGACAAGTAATTTCAACCAATCAGTGAGCATCAAATAAGCTTATGTTCTCTTTTTGAAATTATTAGAGTTGTGTAGAGAGATGTCTTATGAATATTAAAGTTCTGTAGCGGGTACCATAGAGTATAGAATTTTGTTACAGGATTAAAAAGTGCGTTATTGTGATTTTGTCTGTGAAATTATAATTGACAGATTAAAGTCTGCGAGTATAAAAAAATGTAAAAAAGAATCGAGACTCAGCGTGTGGTACCCCTGTTTTTAGATAGCCATGATAGTTCATAGGTAATTTTAAAGCAGTAGACTAAAAAATATTATTCAAATTCAAACTTTTTATTTCGGACTTGAATCCATATATTTGCTAGTAACAATTTAATTATATTAATTTTATTATATTAATTTGCTTTTCTGAAAGCATGACCCTTCTCCGATTGGTTTTTAATATAATTTCTATTTATTGATATATTTACGCTTTTTGCACATTTAAGATAAACACATGTGGCATGTTTTATCAGTCAATCCTTGAGAGCCAAAACACAATTACAAGATACGACATCTATGCATTTATTACGACACGACGATGCGATGTCGTGTAGGTATTGTAATTTTGTTTTGGCCCTAAGACCAAACAGACACACATTTGGTGCGAGAATCGTGTACAGGAACATATTAGGTATCTCACGAACGCCCCTGGTAATGTCTTTGTTTCTAGTTTGCGAACGAGTCTGGCAATATATACACACAAAACTATTTTATTATGAGTGCTAAGTTGTTTGTTTTATCAGTAGTGTGATTTGCCAGTCATATCGACGCTGGAATGACTAATTGACTAACGAGCCATTTTTGGGCAAATGGAGTTATATACACCGTTGAAATCAGCGAATTTTTCTGCGTCTAATGAGCCGGGTTTGAGCTCGATCGGAGGACTTTTTTGGCTTGTTAGCAATTCAGAAAAAGTAGATTTACTAAAAAACTTTTGCCTAAAGAGCCAGCATTTTGTCGAGATTTAAAAAAAATGCCCGTTAGTTAAAACGTAAAATATTTTTTTGCCTTTAGCGGTTTTTGTTTTCGGAAATTTCATTCCCGTTGGCTAAATAGCCATTTTGCTGGGGTCAAAAAAATGCTTTTAGTGGAGGTTAGACCTTTTTCTAAAATCGTGATACACGGGTATTGCACGTTAGCTGTTTATCCCAACTGGTGAAGCACAAGTTTATGGTATTTACGCTAATAGTCTAGAAAATTATAATGTTACATCCGAAGTTTAACCGTTTCATACTGAGGTCCATAAAAACAATACTGCGGGTAAGCAGTAAAATTTTCAAGAACTTAGGAGAGGTCCGGCTCGTTAGTCGTCGGTCAAAGCTACTCGAGGAAGGATGTGTCGACTTTCGTGCCAAATTTTGCTGATCGAGAGTCCATTTTACTTTTCGTGAATATCGGGTTAGTTTTAAATAGTGTTATTTACATTAAACTGTTTTGACTGCTTGAATTAACGAAGACACACTTAAGTTTAAATACATGTTTATTATGATATTTATTCACAAAATAGGTAAATAATTGGCAAGCCGCCTTTTTGTAAATATTATTTTTAACAAACGAACCGTGCACAAGCACATGTGAGTAGGCAGTATTGAGTTTTATTAACGCGTCCGATGGTCGTTATTTCTGCGCATGCATGTTGCGGGGGTGTAAGTCCCTACCGTCTTACTTGTGCAAATGTAGGGATGTAATTAATAAAGTTTTGCCACTTATTCACTCATTTCACATTTCTTTGGACAGGTTTTTCATACAACAATTGTACAAATGGTATATTAAATATAAAAAAATATTTTACTTTTTATATATTTATATACCAAAGTAAAATATACAAAATAAATGACAAATATACTTTATATTAACCTAGGGTGCCGCTAGCAGCGGGGCAAAGCCCAAGTGGTACTCGTCATGCGGGATGGTGATGTCGACGAGTACTGTCTGGTGCTTGGATCGATCTACCAACACGATATCAGGCTTATTGGCTACAAAATAGTCCTGTCTGTGGTGATAGATCGATCCCACTAGAGCGTGGCACGACCTGTCTCGAGAACCGGCATCGGTGCATACTTGTAGTATGGCACCTCAGACTCCACAAGACCGTATCGAAGAGCAAATTGCTGGTAAATGATCCTGGCTACTTGGTTATGTCTGTGCAAGCACTCGCCGTTAGCAAGATGTGACGGGGGGATGCCCGACAAATGTCGACCGTACCGTCCTTCAGGATATATCTCCGGTAGTTGTTCATCATCATTACTTCGTCCGCAATTGCACAGACAAAACCTTCGGTTTCCCCATAGAAATCAGCCGAACCAAAGCGTAGCCAGTTCATTGACGCGAGCGGATCTACATCGGGCCCCGGGCCTCGTAGAACCATCCGTGTAGCTCCCTGCTCTTCCATACATACCTGCGGTCATCGATGTGAAGCACCTTTAGTCTGCGCCAGTTTTCGTTTGTCAAGGAGAGAGCGGTGAGGCGTTTGTCAACTGCTACTACATCGCGATAAATTGCACACTCGTTGTTTAGGAAATACTTCCTAAGACTGTACACCTGGCAGTTATCCTTGGCGTTTAAAAAGGCACGGCATCCACACTTCCGTAAGATGTACAGTCTCATCAACTGGTGAGCGTGGCTGCCCCATGCGATGTGTAGTGAGCATCTGACGGACCCTCGGATTCAGAGCGTCTCGTTCGGTCTGAGTCCACCTTAGTACGCCAAAGGAGTATGTGAGGAGAGGTATCACAAGTGCACGCCTGATCGCCACCGGACAAAATACTGTTAAATACTTTTGTCAAGCGACCAAAAAAACGGTCCTTTAACGCCTGCCTAATGTTTCCGCCCGCAATACCCAATGACTGTGTCATACCAAGGTACTTGTAGGTTCCAGCTTCGGAGATAGTTCTGTTCCGTTCCGTTCCGATGGCGCCGTTCCGTTCCGTTTGAGGGCGCGACTGAAGGTGTCAGTTACTTCCAGTAGTTCCACCATATTGTGGTGTTTTGGTGCATAGTTACAGCTTGAGTTCGTCCATTTACAGCAGATGAGAAATGACCTCACCCCCTCTTAAATGCCGGGAATTCCCGGCTTCTAAGAGGGGGTTAACCTAGCCCTGAATCCTTGAGCAGAGTGATGAGCTGAATCAGGGCTAGACAGAACCACTGAGGACTTAATTTGTCAACTTGGAAAATACCTCTCTCAATCCTTATCAAATCCTGCAGACCAGGAATACTGTTCTTATCTGTTGGCTAGGGCGATTAAGTACATATGGTACCAGCTTCTCCCTCTAGACCGCATTCAACGGAGAGTGACTCGTATCGACGGCTACCAGTGAATTTCAGATCGCCTTGACTCCTTGGCGCTGCGTAGAGATGTAGCCTCTCTCTGCATCTTTTATCACTTACATATATAACTCTCACCACTTAGATAGTTAGCAGTCCACAACTGTGCGTTTTACTAAAAATTTCTTGACTCGCACGACTACATTGTGAAATGAAATGTCGCTTGCGGTATTTCCGGGCGATATGACCTTCAAGAAAAGAGCGTACTCCCACTTGAAAGTGCTGGCAGCGCACTTGTAACTCCTCTGGTGTTGCAGGTGGGCGATGGGCGATGGACGACCGTTATAGTTTTCCATCAGGCGATCCGTTTGCACGTTTGCTCCCTATGACATAAAAAAGGAGGGCCATCCCCGCCACCTGATGGACTTATTATTATTTTTTAGTGTCAAGATAATTTATTGGCAATGTCTGGACATAGCAAAAAAATGCCTGTCGTTCGTACTAACCGAAATAAAATTATCAAGATCATGCTTAATACTTTGATAGGAGATGAACTTGTGCACGAAAATTTCAATGTGCACCTCAGAAGAACATAAAACTGGTGCAGCCAAGTTTTTTTTTAATTGGCTCCATTTCTCTATGCTCCATATTATTCTGTTACATAATTATAGCCATTCTGGTTAAGTAATGTTATTATAAGATTTTCTTATAACATAAACTTTGTCAGGAACGGCCCGACATATATATGTCGAACTAACAAGGAGATATCCATACGTGATCATAGTAAATTATTTTTTTATATGAGTTTAAGCCCTTTAAAATAATCCTACCCGTCTATATTGAAGCCATGTTCTATTATTAAGCGAATTTTAATCTTAAATATAAAATTAAAAGTATATATAACTAAACCTTAACAAACTTAAATGGAAGATTTGCAGAAATTAAACTCAATTCAAGACTAAAGAAACACAAAAGAAAGGATTTACTTTAGTGCAAGTGTTTCTTAAGATATTATACATGACTTGCTTAATGGAGCAAATGTTCAGTAATGCCTTTTATTCGGTTACAGTTTTGTAATACTAGCCTAGTTATGCATTTTTATGGTTTAATGTTTGAAGTTAACACTCACTTTAGTTAACTACCTGTTGTAAGAATAAAATTGAACTTTGTTACCGATTCATGACAACTCTATTTATGAAGTACAGCACTAGAACCATAAACCTACTTTGTTCTACTTATCTGTTGTCTGTGGAATTCTCTCAAATTAAAACTACGTTATAAGTGATTTTCAGTTTTATTTCATAAAATATATCAGGTTATGGACCCAGGCCACCTGATTTTCAAAAATAGAAATTTGAAAACGATCTACTGTAAAAATCCAGTGTTAAAAGTGTATACTTTAATAGTAGTTCAGTATAACCTCAAAACTCGGCGCGCGGCTCCCGCGTAACGGTCTTCATCAGCACAAAAATGTCTTCAAATAATACGATGGCACTGATTGAAAAGCTGACGGGAAGAGATAATTATCCTACATGGAGATTCGCTGTCCAAACTTATCTTCAGCATGAGGAATTATGGAGTTGTGTCACTTCAACAACAGTCGATAGCAAAACTGACACGAAAGCAAAATCTAAAATAATTTTGCTGGTTCATCCCATCAATTATGTACATATACAGGAAGCTAAAACAGCCAAAGAAGTATGGGAAAATCTCGCCAAAGCTTTTGACGACACAGGATTGACACGTCGAGTTGGTTTGTTGAGAGATCTGATAACCACAACATTAGACAGTTGTCAGGACATTGAAGATTATGTCAACAAAATAATGTCTACAGCTCACAAGTTAAGAAACATAGGTTTTACGGTGGATGATGAATGGTTGGGAACCTTGTTGCTGGCTGGTTTACCCGAGGTCTATCAACCAATGATTATGGCCCTCGAGAGCTCCGGAGTGACAATCACAGCTGATTCTGTGAAGACTAAGCTCCTTCAGGATGTGAGGAACTCTGAGTCGACTGCGCTGTATGTTAATAGAGGAAAAGGAAAACAGTCGCACTATGTCAAGCAAGCTCAAGAAAAATTTCAAAAACCTAGCAAAGGCCCAAGATGCTTTGTATGCAATAAATACGGGCATATCAGCAAAAACTGTCGGAATAAAAAGAAGGAACAAAAGTCAAATGAGAACTCTGGTTATGTCGCTGTATTTTCTGCTACTACAAGGAATGACAGCGGCTGGTATGTCGATTCGGGAGCATCAATGCATATGACAATGCACCGTGACTGGCTCTATGACGAGACTACACCTCCGATCTCCACCATCAAAGTAGCAGACGACAAGAAATTGTTTGTGAAAGCCTGCGGAAAGGTGAACTTAAATGTTGTTAATGCGGATGGAAAAATGGAAACAATCAAGGTACAAAATGTTCTCTATGTTCCTGAGTTGGCTACCAATCTTCTCTCTGTTAGCCAGATAATAAATAATGGTTGTCAAGTGCAATTTGACAAGCAAGGATGTAAGATATTCAATAGAAGTAATGAACAAGTTGCTGCTGCCAAATTGATTAACAATATGTACCGGCTAAATACACACAGTATTCCAGCATACATATCCATGTCCAAGGAGAATGATTGTTATCTATGGCACCAAAGAATGGCTCATTTGAACTTCGCAGATTTGAACAAATTATCAGAAGCTGCAGGAATCGAACTAACAAATAAAGAAAATGTGATTTGTATATCATGTCTAGAAGGTAAGCAAACCAGACTACCATTTTCTTCTGAAGGGTCTCGAGCAGAAGTCAAGCTGGCACTTATTCACTCTGATGTATGTGGTCCAATGGAGGTGCCATCTCTCGGAGGAGCTCGATATTTTGTTACCTTCATAGACGACTATACCAGGAAAGTATTTGTTTATTTATTGAACAAAAAGTCAGAAGTGTTTGAAAAGTTCAAGGAGTTCAAAGCCTTGGTTGAGAATCAACTTGATTTAACTATAAAGACTCTCCGTACAGATAATGGTTTAGAATATTTAAGTAATGAATTTAAAGCTTTTCTCAAGAAATCAGGAATACAACATCAAACTTCTGCTCCGTATACGCCTCAACAAAATGGCTTAGCAGAGCGTATGAACAGAACTCTATTAGAAAGGGCTAGATGTATGCTAACAAATGCTAAATTACAGAAACACCTGTGGGGAGAGGCGCTGTCAGCTGCAGCATACATCACTAATCGATGCCCGACAAGAGCTTTATCATTCTCTACACCTGAAGAAATGTGGAGTGGGAAAAGGACTGACATTACCCACATGAAGATCTTTGGTTGTGAAGCTATGGTCCATGTTCCAAAAGAAAAAGCCAAGAAATGGGACCCAAAGGCAAGTAAGATGATATTTGTTGGCTATAGTGAACACACCAAAGGATATAGGCTGTTTGATCCAAAAACAAGAAAAGTATTAATTAGTAGAGATGTGATATTTCTTGAAAGTTCAGTTAAAAGAGAATATGCTGTGGTACCATTGTCAGAGTCAAATACAGAACCCATTGCAAGTGGTTCTATCAGTAAAGATATTACTTTAGAAAATCTGCCGGATGAAAGTGAAGGAACCAAAATAGAATCAAGTGAAGATTCCTTTCACTCTGATGAAGACACTCTATATGAGCCAGATGAAACGGTAGATTTAACAGATTTAAATCGGAATATAACAACAAGATCGAAGGAAAGAATATCTAGAATGCAAGCTAATACATACATATGTGCTAATGAAATTACAGAACAACAGGATATCCCACAAACATACAATGAAGCAGTTTCGTCAGACAATGTATATGCAGCTGAGTGGAGAAAGTCTATACACGAAGAGCTGAAAGCACATGCAGAAAATGAGACATGGCATTTAATTGAAAAGCCACAAGGAGTGCGGGTAATTGGCTGCAAATGGGTCTTTAGAATAAAAGATGAGCCATCCGGTCCGCTGTTTAAGTCAAGACTATGTGCTAAAGGCTGTGGTCAAAAACAAGGGGTTGACTACACTGAAATATATGCCCCCACCGTGAGATATGACTCTGTTCGAGTTTTACTTTCAGAAGCCGCTCAACATAATCTAGAAATTGTCCAGTTTGATGTGAAGACAGCATTTTTATATGGCGATGTCAAAGAAAATATTTACATGACACCACCCGAAGGTTTGGATGCTGCATCAAATATGGTATGTAAACTTAACCGTTCACTTTATGGTCTAAAACAAGCACCCAGGTGCTGGAATCAAAAATTTGATTGTTTACTTAAAAAGTATGGTTTTCAAAATAGCCATGCGGATAGATGTGTGTATGTTGGAAATGTAAACGATAACAAAGTATACTTGCTTCTGTATGTTGATGATGGGCTCCTCATTTCAAACTCAAAAGAATCACTAAACAGTGTTATGTGTGAATTAAAGAAAAACTTTGAAATTAAACAATGTGATCCTAGGAACTTTGTAGGATTACAAATTGAAAGGTCCCAAGGGACAATTTTTATTCACCAGTCCAAGTACATAGAGCGATTATTATGCAAGTTTAATATGCAAGATGCTAACTGTAACAATATTCCAGTCGACCCTCATACTACACTGGAGAAGAGCGCTGCGACTCCTAACAAGAACGTCCCATACAGAGAGGCTGTTGGGTCGCTCATGCACCTGGCGGTGGTAAGCAGGCCTGACATTATGTATGGAGTGAGCCTGGTGAGTAGATATCTCAATTGTTATGATCACACACATTGGAATGTTGTCAAGAAAATAATGAAATACTTGAAAGAAACCAAGGACTATGGTTTGTGTTATACATCATCACAGATAAACAAGCTTGAAGCTTACAGTGATGCAGATTATGCTAAAGACACATGCACACGCAGGTCTCTGACTGGGTATGTGTTTATAAAGAATGGAGCTGCCATAACGTGGGCTACACAGCGTCAGCAAAGTGTTGCGTTGTCCACCACCGAGGCCGAGTTCATGGCCGCTTGTTGTGCGACAAAAGAAGCTATGTGGTTGAAAAGAATGTTAATAGACATTGGTGAATTTAATCAGAACTCTATTTGCTTGAATATAGACAATCAAAGTGCAATCTGTTTAATTAAAAATGTGGACTATCATAAACGGTGTAAACATATAGATGTGAAATATAATTTTATTAAGGATAAATATGTAGAGAAACAAATAGACTTAAATTATGTATGTACTAAAGAGCAATATGCTGATCTATTTACTAAAGCTCTACCTAGAGACAAGTTTCAATATCTCAGAACTAAAATTGGTATTAGTAAATTAAAATAGTTTATTTAGTTTGTGTGTTAAAAACTTGTCTATAAAACTTCTTAATTTTAATGCTAAAATGTATAGTTGTGCTCTTTTGGTGAGAGTTTGTCATAGAACTTTAATATGAAATCTAAATGTATAAGCTCTTACTAGTCTTTAATACAATTTTTATTTGTTGTTCAAAGTTCAAATTTGGTGAGAGTGTTGTAAGAATAAAATTGAACTTTGTTACCGATTCATGACAACTCTATTTATGAAGTACAGCACTAGAACCATAAACCTACTTTGTTCTACTTATCTGTTGTCTGTGGAATTCTCTCAAATTAAAACTACGTTATAAGTGATTTTCAGTTTTATTTCATAAAATATATCACTACCCGTACTGAAAGCAATGCTAAAAATGGCAGTTAAGCCTTTTTCCCGCTTCGCAATTAGAGGCCGTTTGGCTAACGTGCAATTTATTTCTAAAATACACGTTATTTCGAAAAATAGCAATCATAGTTAAATTTTCATCGCAATTATCTTCTACTCGTCAATAGATCATTTTATCGTATAACAAAAAGAAAAAAAGTTATGATTTTTTTTCCGAAAAAAATACTTTGTTTTTGTTCTACTGTAAAGTTTCATAAATGCACGTTAGTCAATTAGTCGTTCCAGCGTCGATATTATCATATGAAATACTAATTAGACTTCAGCTTAATTGAACAATGTTTCCAAACCTTGTTCACTACACTGAATTAAATTTACAGTGTAATTTATCAGCAAATAAGTTAGCTTTGGTTATTAGGGGAGCAATTTACGCAGATATGTTTTGATGAACACGCTCGTAATTGATGTGCTTAATTCAAATGTTTTCCATTGTTTGTAACGTGTAGGTGTCAAATATATAAAATAATGTATAGTGTGGCGCCATCTGTTGAAACAATGTCGTACCTATCTATTGCATTCTGTATTATCTGTGACATTGAAAAAATAAATTCAGTTCGTTCCCATCAACGGCGTGTTTTATGATTAAAAGTAGTATAGCTACAGTTATTTCACATTACCAAGGCCTTCCACTTAAAACTAGGTATTCTATAATCTCAGGTTTACAAATCGGCACGTGTCGTTATGACCAAATAGTAAAGCATTTGCCTGGTATCTTTTGTTCCATTGTTACCGCCTAAAGACGTTCTCAAGTTGAATCGCACTTTGATATATGAAATGACTATCAGTCAACTAAAAATCTGACGGAAGAAGTTACTACGCTTTGCTTTTACTTAGACGAAGAGAGCTGACTACGAAACCGGTGGTTCTGGGTTCTCGTCCCGGATCGGGTAAATATTTATGTGACAAGTTCGACTATTTGTTCTATGGGACATGGATGTTTCTAATCTTCGAATAGTGCCCATTGTGGAGTAGTATATAAGTGCTTATATTTATATATAATTCCTTGGAATTAGGCTATATAATTCATAATTAAATCAATGTCCGATCGATGAAAACGTTTCATTACATCCACCACGCCCGTCCCTACACCATTATTATATTTGCCTTCTGCGATTTATTTACTTTGTAAATCTATTTTTACAAAGTTAGAAGTCCTATGCATCATGCCCGCTAGATGATTTTATCTAAAACAAATCAGAAGCCAAAAACTTAAAAAGTAATGAATGGATCAAAAAGTTTTTAATACATTTCTGTCAACAATTTAAATTTACGAGTGTACTTTTCTTTGAACATTCATCAATTGCTCACTGAGACGATTTAAAGACCCCAAACTCAAAAGACCAGACCTTCCGGCTTCACTATCAGAACAGCCCCACGATACCATAGTATTGTATTTTCATCAAAGTTAAGTAGATAAGTAAAACTTCAGCTCAATCGGTTAAAGACATCTGCTTCAAAATTGAGTTGCAATATTCAACCCAAACAAACATAGTTACATAGATACATTGCAAGTTAAATAAAAACTTGTAAAAATAATACATTTTATATCCTAAGCAATTAAAAAATGTGGATGAATCTGTCATGCTTGTCAAACTAAAATCAAGGTAGGTATTTTTGCTCCGTGCCATCAACGCTGATTTTACTGCCGTAATATTTTCTCTAAAAATTTCATTTTAAATGCAAACGATACTTGTTTACTTTAAATATTAAGTTACCTGGCACAAAGGTAATACTTAGTTACGAATAAAATGTTACGAAAATTCAGCGAAAAATGAATGTGAAATGTAAAAATCTGACATTTTCCTAGACACGTCGCATTCTTTTCGAGCGAGGAAAAGCATTCTAGAAAAATTGTCTGCTTAAGAAATGATATCACATTTTAATATTAAAAAAGTTAAAGGCGATCCTGAGCTCGGTAGAAATGTTACAAAATTTGATTTTAACAGTCGGCAGAGTTTGATGTGGAACAATTAACAGTTTAAAAAATAAGTTTCTGTCAAAAAAATATTTTTGTGACAATCGCTTACCTATAGGTACCTATTACTCGTATTTTTCTTTAAGGATCCATCAAAATTGCTCACTGATGCAATTCTAAAGAGCCAAAATTTGGTAGGATTTTTTTATCTATTACAGAGTTTCTATCGGCTCGTAAATCATATCGATCATCGGTATCTATAAAAAAATATTAATATTAATATAATTCGTTAATAAATTTTCAATTACACGTTTATTAAATATAATTGTATCAAAATCGGAAATGATTAATAGTTGATATTACAGTTTGCTATTAAAGTTCTTATGCTGTTAACACGAGTCTTGAAATTATGTGCTTGACACCAACTCTGGCAACTATTTGACTTTAATCCACTCAAATACTTGCACAAAGTTTGAAACCTTTTCCGTTTAATGTACGTGGGGACGGGGCAGGACAAAACGCACTAGATGATGTTAACGTCGTTTATTTACAATATTTACATCGCCTTCACCACATAGTATAAAAAAAAAGTCGCTCCCTGCTGTCTGACTGTCCCTATGTATGTTTTGATCTTTTAAAACTACGCAATGGATTTTGTTGCGATTTTTTATTTAATGGATAAAGTAATTCAAGGGGAAGGTTCTTATGTATAATACATGCATAGTGTATTTAGTATCAGCATTGCACCCGTGTGAAGCCGGCCGGGTCGCTAGTTATAAAACGTCCTTCTTTTGTCTGACACACTCCGTCATACATCAAATCTAAAACATTCCTTATTTTCGAATATAATGCTATTCGAACTAGCATTCATTGTCTTAACCACTAGATTGCTTTTGGTAACTACGGCTACCTGTCACCGCTCTTATTTTATTATATAAATAGAGTCCAACTCAAAATTCGAAGCAATTGAGTGGCTCAACTAGCACCAATCCCACATGTACAGTTTATTAAACGATAAACAAGTAAAAAACCAACAATAACCAACTTAACGTAAGCACCTAGCTAAGTCCGATGTCCCCTAGATCACGGTCTTGCCGTAAAAATAGCTTGGAAACTTTAATATTCTTTTAAGAAAAATCAACCATCCAAGTCTAGGTATCTTTTGACCCGTCAGGACCATTATTTTTCAAGTAAGAGACTGCAGACACGGCCAGCCGTCGACTGTCTTGTTAAACTCAAATGCACTTTTTGCAGTTTTCTCTCCAACCATATTCCATATCGAACTTCTCAAACGCTGTCCTTTTCTCGCAACTGTATTTCCTTACAGACAAACAAGGACGGATGTTGTGAACTAGTTGGTTTGGAAGATAGGGAATAGGTTAAAGTGCCTTTTTTTCAGAAAAGAAGTTGATTAACGATGACGGTAAGTGGATCTCAAGTAAGTTTCTGTTTATTTTTAAACTGTTGGTAGGATGGTTTTGTTACTCTGTTTTTGTTTGCATTTCAGTTTCACAGGCTTTAGTTATAGATTTTATAATAAACAAGTTATCACCATCATCATCAATATCAGCCGAAAGACGTCTACTGCTGGACAAAGGCCCCAAAGTTCTCCACAACGATCGATCGTGTGCCCTCATACAATTATTGCTCGCAATCCTAACCAGGTCGCCGGTCCTCCTTGTTGAAGGCTTTCCCACGCTGAGTCTTCAAGTCCGCGGTCGCTTTTCTGCCCCAACAGCCATCGATTATATGGGGAATGTGCCCCGCCCACTGCCACTCTATTCTACAACCTTGGTTCTCTTGCGTATCTCATCATTTCAGATTCGATCCCGCAAGGAAACTCCGAGCATAACTTTGAACCTTCTTATGAGTGTATGTTTTTGGCTGCAGTAGTAATTTTCATCGGAGGATGGATTGCAGAAAAGTCGTGGAGTGGCGACTACGTATAGGATAGCGCAGCGTCCGACAGCCCCCGACTAGGTGGAGGGATGACCTCGTGAGGGTAATAGGGTGTCGTTGGAATATTATTGAAAGTTATTTAAATACTAGATCTGCCGTCATATCGAAATAGGGCGCTTCTACATAAACTTGAAAACGGACAAAAAAAATATTTTGTAAATTTGAAATTAAAAAATTCGCTGCGTGAAAGAATATAAAAAATGTGATACTTTTGTAGCTACTGGCACCTCGCCGCGTACTGTCAAGACACTAGAGAAAAAATATATGTCATCTCTTATGTCATGCAATTGGTTTCTGGTGAATAAAATATGAAAACATAATTTTAATTTAATGTTTTAATTAGAGCCCCTAAAGTGGTGACCCCGCATTCAGAGCAGCACCTATCTTTTGGAAAACATGGCTTCAGACGACGAGTCGTTCAAACCTGCACTTGCTAACCCGAATAATGAGCTCTCAGGTATTGCAACAAATTTTCGCATTCCACCGTTATGGCGCGACAGAATACGACTTTGGTTCATACAATTTGAGGCCATCGTCGCTCCGCTTAAGAAAAGTGACCAGCAAGTATATGAACTACTAATAGCTCAACTAGAACGGCAAGATGTTGATGAAATAAGTGACATTTTGCTAGAACCACCAACAACAAAAAAGTTCGAAGCATTGAAAAACAGATTGATTGCCGTTTATGAGGAATCAAAGGATCGTAATCTGCAGCGACTTTTGTCAGAAATGGAACTAGGTGATATGAAACCGTCGCAATTGTTACGCCGTATGAAAACTTTAGCTGCCGACAACGTCTCCGAAGCAGCGCTGAGAATCCTGTGGTGCAACCGCCTACCTTCGTCCGTCCGAGCCGTCGTTGCAGCGAGCGATACTATTATGTCAAACGTAGCCCTGCATGATATCGCATTGATGGCCGACAAAATTCTGGAGCAGACACGTGCAGAACTATCCGTAATTTCAACGTCAACATCGAAGCAGTCAGCAAACTCGTCTGATAATTGCAAAATATCTTCACAAACGCCGTTGGAAGAGAAATTAGATAGTCTCGTTCGAGAAGTTGAAGAGTTGAAAATACAGCGTAATCAGTACCGTCGTAGTCAGCGCCCAGCCGCGGAATTCGTTACACCGTTCGCACGTTATTACTCTCGTTCACGCGCGAGCATGCCAAGTAACAGCAACCGCGAGTTTCCACCAGATGGCGTTTGCTATTACCACCGACGTTTTGGAGAAACTGCCCTTAAGTGCACTATTCCATGCAGCTATAAGAAGAAAGAAAAGAAGGAAAACTAGTTCCTGCGTTGGCTGAGGCGGAAACTAGCGCATGGGACACATCACACCGCCTATTTCTTACAGACAAATTTACTAAATCTAGATTTCTTATTGACACAGGCGCAAACATATCTGTCATTCCTAAACCTAGAGGTCTCCGCTCCCAACCAACCTCTTTTAATCTTTATGCGGCGAATAACACATCAATAACTACTTTTGGTGAGAAGACGTTGGAATTGGATTTTAATTTAAAACGACCTTTTCGGTGGAAGTTCATTATCGCAGCGGTCAGTAAGCCAATAATCGGTGCTGATTTTCTCAAACACCATCAACTGCTCGTCGACCTTTCTGGACGATGCCTCATTGATAAGAAAACTAACATGGCTGTTAGAACTTCAATTTGCAAATCCACGGAGCCAACTGTACGCACCATTGACTTGGAACAGAAATATCATCATATTCTCAATGAATTCCCTGACATAATTCGACCAAACTCTACCAAGAATGCACCAAAACATAACGTCGAGCACCATATCGAAACCTGCGGTCCTCCTGTGCACGCGCGACCTCGCCCGCTGCCGCCTCATCGATACCTTGCGGTCAAAAAGGAGTTCGACCACATGATGGAGCAACAGCTGTGTAGACCTAGCAAGAGTCCATGGGCGAGTCCGCTTCACGTCGTACCGAAAAAGAACGGCGATATTCGAGTCTGTGGGGATTATCGACGGCTGAACGGAGTCACGAAACCCGATCGCTATCCAGTGCCTCGTCTAAGAGATTTCACCTATCAACTTCATGGCATGAATATATTCAGCACCGTCGACCTAAACCGGGCATATCAACAAATACCAATGCATGAAAATCACATCGAAAAAACAGCTATAATAACTCCATTTGGGTTATTTGAGTTTCCTAGGATGAGAGAGGGGCTCAAAAATGCCGGTCAGACATTTCAAAGATTTATTCATCAGGTTCTTGCTGGCCTAGATTATGCTTTTCCGTTCATCGACGACATCATCATTGCATCTACAGATGAAGTCACGCACGATAAACACCTTCGGACAGTCCTTCAACGACTGAACGAATACGGTGTGACAATCAATCCTTCGAAATGTGTCCTAGGGCAAGAATGTGTAAAGTTCCTCGGTTACACCGTAACACCTGAAGGTATTAAACCACCTGAAGACAAAATACAAATCATCAATAGTTTCCCAAAACCCAAAACCATAGAACAGTTACGAAGGTTTCTCGGAATGGTTAACTTCTATCACGACAGTATTCCCAACGCAGCTCAAATTCAAGCGCCATTAAATGCGTTTTTACACAATTGCAAGAAACGCGATAAAACGGCCATAGAATGGAATAGTGAAGCAGAGAATGCATTTGAGATGTGTAAAAAGAGTATGAACGAAGCTGTGATGCTAGCCCATCCATCTCACAGTGCGCCTATAGCTCTTTTTTGCGACGCTAGTGAGCAGAGCGCGGGAAGCGTACTTCAGCAATTTGTCAACAATAAATGGCAGCCGTTGGGATATTTTTCGAAGAGGTTTTCAACAACTCAACAAAAATACAGTACGTTTGATAGAGAACTTTTGTCTATTTACATGTCCGTGAAGCATTTTAGAAAATTGTTTGAGGGTCGTGAATTAATTATATACACAGATCATAAGCCGCTGACATACGCTCTTATGAAAACGTCATCAGAGACAGAAACTCCTCGTCGTACTAGGCAGCTCTTGTTTATAAGCGAGTTTACTAACGATATTCGTCACGTTAGTGGTCACGACAATGTGGTTGCAGACGCATTGTCTCGCATCGAAACTATCAACACGCCCTCGTTGTTCGACTATGACAAGCTCGCTCAAGCTCAAAATGATGATGCAAGTTTACCTCCACTGCTATTGAGAAAAACATTCAACTTAAGAAAATAATCATACCAGACTCACTACAGCCAATTTTTTGCGAAGTTTCAACGTCAGTTATAAGACCTTATATACCCGAGGAATATCGTCGTGAAGCATTTCATGTTGTGCACAATATAAGTCACCCGGGTATCAGGACTACTCGAAAGATGATACAAGATCGCTATTTTTGGCCTTCTATGAATAAAGATGTCGGTGTTTGGGCTAAAGCTTGTATAGCATGTCAGCAGTCGAAGGTACAGCGTCATACGTCAAGCAATGTCGGAACGTTTATCCCACGGGCGCGTTTCGAACATATCCATACCGACCTAGTTGGACCTCTAAGCGTTTCGTCAGAAGGATATCGATATTTATTGACCATCATTGACAGAACAACGCGCTGGCCTGAGGCAATCCCTATTCAAAATATAACGGCCGAGACTGTAGCCAAAAACATTTATGACGCATGGATCGTGCGTTTCGGATGTCCGATTACTATAACTACTGATCAAGGCAGGCAGTTTGAAAGTGAGCTTTTTGCGTCTTTGTCCAAATTACTTGGAATTGATAGAGTACGTACTACTGCCTATCATCCGGAAAGCAATGGAATTATCGAACGCTGGCACCGATCCTTAAAGGCGTCTCTCACAGCGAAGCTCAGCAATAGAGATAAATGGGTTGAAGAACTTTCTACCGTTCTGATGGGATTGCGCTCGGCACTGCGTAGTGACACCGGTGTCAGTGCGGCGCAACTTACATATGGATGCTCATTGCGCTTACCTGGAGATTTTATCGCTTCATCATCTCATGAATTAGAACCAGCGATGAATTACAATTATGTTGATCAGTTACGTAAGATTATTAAAGAGTATAAGCCTGCAGATAAGGTGCACAGTAGCAACAAAAGCATTTTTATACATTCCGATTTGCTAACTTGTGATAATGTTTTCCTACGTGAAGATGCTGTTCGCAAGCCGCTACAAGCTCCGTACAAAGGGCCTTATCCAGTTTTGAAGCGAAACGAAAAAGTGTTTCACATACAATTGCCGGAGCGAGTTGTTGCAGTGTCTATTGACCGTCTCAAGCCTGCCTATACTTTAAATCTGAATACATCTCAAGATCAGTCTCTCACAAGAAGTACTAGGTCAGGCCGGATCATCAGACGACCAGTACGCTTTTCTTGAGGGGGAGCCCTGTAGCTACTGGCACCTCGCCGCGTACTGTCAAGACACTAGAGAAAAAATATATGTCATCTCTTATGTCATGCAATTGGTTTCTGGTGAATAAAATATGAAAACATAATTTTAATTTAATGTTTTAATTAGAGCCCCTAAACTTTTTTAATGCAAAAACGTGTAGAAGCATTTGAGCTATAGGGATTGATATGCAAAATCCAATTTGGATAACATTTAATAATAAATAAATGATATTTTATCTTTTCTCTTAGTAAAAAAAATACAAATAAATACTTTTATAGTACAGTAAAAAGACGTGTCTGGCTAGAAACGTCTTTTCAGCGTAGTAATTTATTAAAACTTCTTTTTTACTTAGTAATAATACGCATAGCGCATTTTAGTTAACGAAATAAAAAGGACGCATATAGCCATTAACTGCTTTTTAACGTAGGTTGTAAGTAAAACATCGACCTACTTAAAAAGAAAAAAGCAGATATACGTCTGTAACGCATTTTGATTTTTGTTTTTGACCAGCCCTAATACTTGGTACATTATTGTTGAAGTGAAGGAAGTATGCATGGGTGCATAGTTCTATATGGGTGTGAAAATCGATCATGACGCAAAGGTAAGGGAAAGTACGGAAAACCTTCGAAATGTGGTGTTGGTGAAGCATTTAACAGTAAATGGTTGAACGCCATAAGTCCAGTCCGGTCCAGGGATAGTGGCGCTACAAACAGCTTTCATATGGCAATAATGTCCATACGTTATATTATTAAACGTCAGTAGCGATTTATCACAGACCAAACTGAAAACATTTTTTACCGGAATGCTGCTCTATCCTTCGTTCTTCTTGCGAAATAATTACTGAATTCTATTGAAAAAACTTGACTTTTATCACTGTGAACCGTTTTGGCTTTATTATGAAAAAAATACTAAAATGGAATATCTAAAAAGTCCTGTTTCCTCTTTGTTTACTTACATCAGTGACATTCACTGACTTTCAACGTTAGTTACCAAAAATGTGTCGCTGTCAGTAAAGTAGTACCTCTAAAGAACCGCATTATGGCTTGAGTTGAAAAACCCACGCCCTGAACACCCTGTTAGAGTATACATAATATATCAGCTACACCGACAGGAGTTTGAGTCTTAAATTTATGATGATAATTTAAAGAAAACCTTAAAATTTCCTTCAACTGCCTGGACGCATCTGATTGAATTGATATCCAACCGCGAGCCCCCTTTACCCCGCACGCTTAACTTTACTACGTAGAAAAGACGGTACTGACACTTGCGCCTGACTTATTGTGACTTAAATGGTGATTTCACTAAGATGAAAAGGCGCAACTACGCAGAACCGTCTTTTCTTCATATTATCGTGTAGAAGCGCCATTTATTTTTATGAAAATGTCCATATTTTTCTAAAATAATAAAACGCTTTTGCTTAGATGGGTCTTTTTATTTTAGCATACATCAGAAATGCCTTTTCTCATTCGTTGTATACGCGGTATCCCGCAGATACGTCCTTTTTGATTGTAGGTTTCACAGGGTTCTGTTCATCTGTGGTCAAATTTAAAAATACTGGTAGATCCGTCTTTTTCTGCTGATTCCGAATATGTATAGAACTCATTTTTGACAAAAATGTTAGATGCGCCCTTTTTCGATATGACGGCAGAGATGTGCCCGCGGCTCCGCACGCATGGAAATCATTCTGTGTCAGTTAGCTGCTAATACCATACTATTATCTATTCTGTGCTAATATGTCATCGTTTAAACTTTCCCTGGACTGCGACGAACATTTCAAAACCAAAATCAGAAAAATCTGCCCAGCCGTTTTCGAGTTTTAGCGAGACAAACGGTCAGCAATTGATTTTTATATTATTTATATATATATATATATATATATATATTTATTTATAGTTATATATATTAGTTACAAACTCAGGTAGTTAAAAAGTGTTTATCATCAAAGAAAGACACGTATAAAATGAGCACCAATTTAATTTCCGAGGCTTGTTTAATTAGAAAACGCCGACTAAGTAGCAAAAGTGGGGCAAAATGGAAAGCCTTTGTTCTATATATCTGACATACATTGTCCTAATTATTAGTATTACTTAAAAAGTAGGCTATTATGGCCACTAAGACACGGTATTACTTGCCAAATTCATAGTTTTAGTTCAACTGAACATACCTAGACACGAAAGAAGAAGGAGATGAAAAAAGTTTATTTTCTCAATTTTTAATGAATATTCTACAAAAAACCCGCATACCTCATATTCATGTAATACCGTGTCTTAATGCAAGTCCTTATAGGGTAATCTAAAACTATACATTTCAAATTTAATAAAAAAGTTGTCTGTATTCAAAGTACGTAAAACAGTTTTCCAACAGTAATGTTAAATTTGCCACTTAGTACATTTTCTCTTTTCCTTAGTTATTTGCAGTGATTTCATAGTTCGTAAGGAACCCTCTGTGCGCGAGTCCAACTCGACCTTGACCGGCTATTTGTATTAACTGAGAATACTGATTTAAACGTTAGAGGAAATTCCTATCCTTAAGGAGATTAAACTTTTGACTATGATTTTGTTCGGTTCATCGGAAAATCAATTGCCCCATTTGTGTACCACGGCGTGATCTAGAAATATATAAATCTACTACCCAAACATTTATGCAGATTTCTATTAGTTGTATTATTTCAAGAAACAATAAAACGGGTAGAAAGTTACACAGATAACGTTTCCAGACCCTGTGCGAGCGAAGCCGCGGGCAAAAGCTAGTCTAGAATACTTAAATTCTTATTCATCTTAAACAAATTAAAATAAAATGGTATGATATCACTAGAATATGTAATTTGAATGAGTTTTAGTTTAAACCATAGTAGGGCGATCAGACTTTAATTGGGTAATAATGCATCTATGTACCTAAACACTTTATGGTACACAACCGGTTATAAATACATTAATTATACCTAACAAATAGGTAAAACATGTACAGAGGCGAATTTACGGTAATCAAAGCTAAGGTCGGGTGGGGTAAGGGAAACACTCAAAATAAATAACAGAATGTGTGGTAAATCCGATTTTTCGAATCATTTGTGGTAAAAAAAAAAATATATGTCGCTGCAGTTGATCGATTTATGTGTATTAAAGCTACATAAGAAATATTGCAAAGTGTTTCACTTCTCCCATGTGGTTTCCTTACCCCAACTGACCTTGCATCAAAAATCTGTAATTCCTTCTAGGAGCGTGGGGAGTAATAACAAAAATCTATCGATTTGGAAATGTTCATCCATTCTCCATTGGTACATTTTTTCACACATCGCCTACCTACTGAGTGTAAATAGGTGTAATGTAAAAGCAACTTTAGTCGGCGGCGCCGGTAGAGTAGACACCTACCTCGTCAACTCATCAAAGTCCACGGTGACAGTAATTTGCCCAGTGCATTCACCTCCTTAATTTCGGCGGGTCGTGTATGGAATAAATATGTGAACACGTTTTGACTTGTTGACGTTGTTGAAAGACTTGGTTTACCTTAGGCCTAGTTCATACAGACGAACTCTTATGATTCTTTTAATTATTATTATAATTTTGTACACATAACTGTTTTTTTGTGTTGCTCAAAGAGTGTTGTCAAGCACAGTGTTGTCTGCATTTGCATTATTAAACGTCAGTAACGTTTTGTTTACAATTTGTCATCAATCTAAATTCAAAGCATTGTTTACCGGAATGCTGCTCAATATTAATTACTCTTGCGAAATAAATACTGAATCCTATCATCTGTAAGCGTCAGCACTTTCTGCTCCCACACTGAATGAAACCATCGACACAGAAGGCACCTAGCTACGATGCCTCCTTAAGGCATGTATGCAACTGGTTGAAAAATTCAATGGCTCTCCCATCAGGTTCGGTGGTCCAATAGGTAGCCTATATTGGACCGGAAAACCGTTGGAGACTTAAATTTTTAAACGTTGCTTTTTCTGGTCACACACTGTATAAAACCATACACGAGAAGAAAATATGAAATTCCAAATTTGTATTACTCGATTTATTTATTTATTTAAGCTTTATTGCACAGATCAAACTAGTACAAATGGCGCACTTAATGCCTCAAGGCATTCTCTACCAGTCAACCATAGGGCTAATCAGAAACGTTGAGTTGGTGCAGGGTCTACGAGTATAACGTTGGGAGACAATTTAAAAAAAAAACAAATTTAAATAAAATATAATATACATATACTTTAACTTACACAAATACATAATTATAATATACAACAAACATATAGATTCATGTACCCAGTGATAACATCAAACCAATAACTCATCTTGAGACAATAGTTTTAGACTGACAGATCAGAAAATTGCTTGCGTAGCATGCGCTTAAAAATAGGTTCGATTGTATTTATCGTATTATGCCCGGGTAGTGTGGCACATAATCACACCTGGGGTTTTCGATGCACAAATGATTTGACGCTACCCCGACAGTAGACGTCAACTGAAAACCCCGCGGAATGCACATAATATAAGAACTACGCCAACACCTGAATGTAAAACTTCCACGTTGTGACGATGGCGCCCCGAATATTTCGACTATAGGTATCTAAAGTAGCATCATAAAGAGAGCCGGGAGTGTGAACTGGGTATCTGGGGGCACGGTAGTGCCCCCGCCAAGACGAAAAAAAAGAGGCGGGGCACTACCTACCTTTTCTCGAACCGTTTCGTCTCATTTTCAAACCCTCATAGTTTCGTCCCAGTCCCGTCCAGAGCGCCCAAATTCACAGGTTAAGATGCAGTTAGGGAACATATGAAATGTACTAAATTTCATTGATCTAGCTTTTATACTTTAGGTTTTATTGGTACCTAAAATACGCCGATTTTGCCACTCACTCACTGATGTATCAAAACCTCTGGGGTACTTCCCGATGACCTAGAAAGCTGAAATTTGGTATGTAAGCTAGGTTTAGTACACAAACAATAGAATAATTCTGAAACTTGGAACTTTTACCCCCTAACCCCTTAAACTAGGGGATGGAAGTTTGTATGAGACTTCTGCAAACTTTGATACTAGAGGTCTGAAAATTGATATAGGGACTCCTTTATTATTTATAAATAATAAAATACATATTCTAGGATTTAAAAAAAATCACCCCCCACCCTTTAAATAAGGGGATGAAAGTTTTTATGGGTTTTCCATAATGGGCGATAAAAGTAGTATATATCGGGCTAAACGTAAGTATTTCTTATACACAATTATTACTACTTCCATATCTACACTTCAACTTCGTATTTTAAATATCTGGGGGCACGGTAGTGCCCCCGCCAAGACGAACAAAAAAGAAGGGGGCACTACCTACCTTTTCTCGAACCGTTTCGTCTCATATTCAAACCCTCATAGTTTCGTCCCAGTTAACACTAGAGCGCCCAAATTCTCAGGTTAAGATGCAGTTAGCAAACATATAAAATGTACAAAATTTAATTGATCTAGCTTTTATACTTTAGGTTTTATAGGTACCTAAAATACGCCGATTTTGCCACTCACTCACTGACGTATCAAAACCTCTGGGGTACTTCCCGATGACCTAGAAAGCTGAAATTTGGTATGTAAGCTAGTATTAGTACACAAACAACAAAATAATTCTAAAACTTGGAACTTTTACCCCCCAACCCCTTAAACTAGGGGATGGAAGTTTGTATGAAACTTCCGCAAATTTTGATACTAGAGGTCTGAAAATTGAAACCTATAGGGACTCATTGTTATAAATCAAATACATATTGTAGGACTTTTAAAAAATCACCCCCCACCCTTTAAATAAGGGGATGGAAGTTTGTATGGGTTTCCCATAATAGGGGATAAAAGTGTATATATATATGGGGCTAGAATTAAGTATTTCTTAAATACACAATTGTCTACTTCAGTTGTCGCTCAAGAAACCCTACAGCCCAAAAAAATTGAAAAAACTAAAGCACCTTACAAAAAGAAATGAGATCCCACCAAAAACATTTCATGTAAATTGACGGCCAAGACTCACATTCTCATAACGCTTTCGCTGTAAAAAAGTTATCAGATCCCAGGAAAAGCCAAGCCCCTAAGCCCCGACTTTACTAACCCCACCACCTTGGTTTAAAAAGTATGGCATCAACTGGCTTCAAGCCCCTAAACCCGGAGTTTACTAACCCTACACCTTTGTTTCAAAAGTATGGCTTGGCCGTTTCATAGACTACCGTAAATAAGTCTAGCGGACTGTCCGGCCCATATCGTAAGGAATTAAGTTTATAAGTATATATTATCAAAGACATAAACTTAGTTTCTTGATACCATATGGGCCAGACGGTCCGTTGGACTTATTTACGGTACTCTATGAAACGGCCAAGCCATACTTTTGAAACAAAGGTGTAGGGTTAGTAAACTCCGGGTTTAGGGGCTTGAAGCCAGTTGATGCCATACTTTTTAAACCAAGGTGGTGGGGTTAGTAAAGTCGGGGCTTAGGGGCTTGGCTTTTCCTGGGATCTGATAACTTTTTTACAGCGAAAGCGTTATGAGAATGTGAGTCTTGGCCGTCAATTTACATGAAATGTTTTTGGTGGGTTACCTTGTGGGCCACAGAATCAGCTTATTTCAAGGTTTACTTTCGTTTATGATTCTAATGTTAGCGGGAAGAATTTCCTTGTCGTTACTGATTTATGGATGAACGGACAAGGAAGTGATTCTTTAATTGTTCAGTTTTTTTGTAAAGACATATACGAGTATCTACTTTGGTATTTATACACTTGAAAATAATAAATTAAGTCTAATTATGGTGTTCTCTTCGCTATCTGCTGTACCAACTATTAAGTTAAATTTTTCATCAATTTCACTACCCAAAGGTTGCCTGGAAGAGATCACATTTTAGCGATAAGGCCGCCTTTTGTCTACCATTATTTATACATTTTATTTGTTTTGTTACCTTTCGTAAACTTTTATTGGTGTGCAATTAAGTATTGTCGTTGCAAGTGTAATTAATATTACACTTGAAAAAACTTAACCCCATTCTTATGGCACGATATTTTTATCCTCGAATTTTATACCTATTAAACTAGAGAATTCTTTCACTGTATTGACCACGTTTAAATAGCTTATGTCTACCAGAGATTAAAACATTACAAAGGGGTCTTTTTGATCTTCGCAAAAGCCACTTGTGGACTTTATTTTATTGGTTATTTATGTAAATTAAGACCCAGTTCGCAGGGCTAGGAGCCATTATAAATCGAAGAATGCGCACCGCAACGACTGCCTACGAATGAAAGCTAGCTTTGCTTAAAAAAAAGTGAAAGGAGTCAAGCACCTATAATTTCTACTTTAGCAATATTTGTGACTTTGACGCCTATTGAAATAGAGCATTTTTAGGAAATAATTTGTATTCCATTATATCTTTCCTCCGGTTCCGTGGCCCCGTTCTTAGAACGCAGGCCGCTATTCAGCGCGATCTGAGGCTGAATGCGTCCAATATGGCGGCTGGAGCTCCCGTGTCCCACCCATGAATAAAATCTCAGCCATACACTTGTACAGCTTTACACAGCGTTGTGCATGCATGGCGGCTTTGGAGCTGGTTCGTGCTTCATTTTATCACTTTCACTGAATTGTCCACGTTTAAAGTAACTTATATCTACGACAGATTGAAACAACTCTTTTGATCTTTGCAAAAGCCACTTGAGAACTGTATTTTGTTGGTTATTTACGTAAGTTAAGTCGTAATTTGTAGGGTTCAGCGACGTTACTAATTGGCAGATGGGCACGCTACCAATAGCTACAAATGCAAGCTAGCTTTGCCTGAAGAAAAGTGGAAGGTGGAGTCTAAAATGTATTATTTGTACTTCAGCAAACCGGGGGCTTTTTAGCGCTTTACACAGCCTCGTGCATGCATGGCGGCTTTGGAACTGGTTCGTGCTTCATTTTATCTAGACACGCGGCAGCGTGTCCAGCCAAGTTCACCGCAGGAACTGGCGAGCAGCAGCCGTGTGTTATATTACACGAACCGTTTGGAGCCACTTTTGACCCCCAATAACTCCAAATCTATTTAACATAAAAAAATGAAATTTGGCTTATGTATTAAGATCCTTTAGAACAAGTAGAACCCCAAATTTCATTAATATAGGTTAAATAGTTATTGAGATATTAAAGTCCAAAAAACGGTATTTTTATCACTGACTGACTGACTGACTGACTCACTAGTAATCAAAAACCTAACCCACTTCCAGGTGACCTAGAAAGGTGAAATTTGGCATCCAGCTTAGTAATTGTGTGTGTATACATATAAAAATCTAAAACAGTGATTTTTTTATGTTTTTTTATTATTATTATTATTATTGATGGTTGTTGCCTCAGAACTCTGTTATTTATAAACCGATTTGGAAAATTCTTTTTTTGTTTGAAAGATATACTAGATGTGAGGAGCCGTGGACTGTACTAGAAACTGAATTTATATTAGACTTGAAGGTCTTCGATAGTAAAGGGAAGTTCCCGTGAATAAAATAATAACACTTGAAGATAATTTACATAATGCCGTGTTGCTTGATCGGAGGCCGCTGAGAGAATGAAATCTATTAATCGAGCGGCCATATTAGAATGATCGCTGGATTAAACTTATTGATGGCCAATGGGTAAGAAGGGCGTGTCTCAATTCTTACGTGTGATATGATTAGGTGGGTTAATGTAACCTAAACAGCATTATCTCTTTATTTCGATAAATACACATGGATATTACATAAGGTACATAGGTAGAACATATTTTGATTAAAAAGTTATCATACAAGATTCTTATTGGAAATCCTATTGTTTATAATATTAAACCTATTCGATGAAGCTTTCTATGTGTTTCATTATATATTTATTCAGGTGGTTTTACATAGTAATTAACCAAAGCTTCATTTCTTATCCTAACACAATAAATGGAGAGAAATTAACCTTATATATTAAGTAAAATAGACGAAAAGAAATATGACTGTGTATATAATATTTTCTTATTCTAAGCTGATTACTTACATGCTATATATTATCGAGCTAACTTATAACTATTACATAAGATCCTAACCTACATGCGACAGTCCCCCCTTCGTACGAAAGTACAATATTTAAGTGGAGCAAATGTAGATAAGTCGATTTGTAGGTCGTCGGATTATGCCTGAGTTAGTTTGATTGGACGTGGGCCACCCTTACATGGCCATCAGGGCCGGGAAAGGTTTTTGCTATAATGCCTCTAGGCCACGTCTCGCTCGGCATAGTGTTGTTAGCTATCACGACGTCTCTCGTAGCAGGATTTTTGAATTTGCAGCGAGTACGGGTTCGTGGACATAGGAGTGGGCGATACTTGGCAATCCCTTTCTTTCTCCTTTTTGCGTACTGACTCCACTTGAACAGGAGTGATTCTGCTATGTTTGCGTGTCCGCTGTTCATCTCTATTTCGAGTTTTCTTAATGGCAATCGGGTTTTAAATACTTCAGCCGCAACTATAACGCAAGCAGTTGCCCTAGTCGATTGAGTAAAACTCGCGATTCGTTTTGTCGGAGATAAATAGTTCGATTTATCGCACGCGTGAACCGATGACGTAATCGCGTTATTACGTTCTTCGCCCGTTTGCCGCGGCGGCGGAGACTGCGGTCTCATTTGCGGTCGTATCGATTCGTCCTTCGTAATTATTTTCGGACCGAAAAAACACTGTTTAATTTTATCGCCTGGCGCGGAAATCGGACTCGCGTACTCGATCGGGACGTTGACTATTTTTTCACGCGGCGCTTCCGGCGGAGGACGAGAGTTTACCATTTCCGCGTATTCCTTATTTATCGACTTTTTTATTGGAACGGTATATTCTGTCTTAAAGCTTTCGTCTCCGTCCAGCTTGAGCTCCAAGCTGTATAGCCACCGTAGCGTATGCGCGCAACTGTCGGGCAATATTTCGTCATTGGATTGCTCCGACAATCCCGTTTCGTGCCTATTTTCTTCCGGGATTTTCCTACAAGTAGCCTTTAGTACGTCTAACTCACGTTGGTCCGGGTCCGCCCGGGGCAAATTTTTCTCTATGTCTGTCGACTCTATACTGCCGTGCTGTTTCGTACAGCTTAAAATCTCATCTTCGGTAGTGGCTGGACGCACGTGATTTATACGAGCTATTTTTCCCGGCCTATCCTGGGATCCAAAAAGGATCCAACCTAGGTTGGTATAGCCCGCAGCTATTGATGAGGTGGGGCCCGTAAGGAGTTGTCGCGACACAATTAAACCCCAATTATCTTGCCCAATTAAAATTGTGGGCGTCCCGCGCTCATATACTAATTGGTCCGTTATGTCTTTTAAATGGTCGCATTTTTCCACTAACTCGCGAGAAACCTCTTGCGAAGGCAGATTCAATTTATCGATTGTGTACGCCGAAATTTTTTCTAGATTTCTTGTACATAAACCGCGAATCGATAAATTAATCCTACAGGACTCGTGGTCTGTTATCTGACCTCCAATGCCTTCGATCGCGAGAGGTTTGCCCGAACCCCTGGGAGCTACCTTATCGGCCGTGCCTCGTTCTATTAGAGTCATGGTCGAGCCTGAGTCTAGGAACGCTAGTGCTTCGGTACTACCTAACGGGCCTGAAATTTCGACGGGGACCACCATAAGATACGTATTAGCGCGCTGAATTTGATTAATACTGCTAACACTTGCGCGGACAGATTGCGCTTCACTCGTAAGCCCGTGAAGTAACTTATGGTGACCCGCCTCGCATTCGTTTTTACCGCATGCGACGTATTTGCACTTAATAGGGCGCCTATGGTTAGGTTCTAAGCACCTATAGCACAGCTTAAGGCTTCGGGCCGATTCCCACCGATCCGAAATAGATTTCTTTAGAAAATCCGGGCAAACGGCTAATTTGTGATTCCCCTTGCAAAGTACGCAATCTTTTTTACTATTGTTGAAATTATTTTGCGACTGCGTGGGCGGTCGAGATTGCGTGGGTTTCACCGTTTGCGCGGGCTTTTTTTTATGCGTTTGCGGGCGCGAATTTACGGTAGCTACGGTAGCGGCGCGGTTCGATTCCCGGTATGAGTCGTCGTCCGAATCAGAGTCGCTTGCGTAGTCTCGATAGCTACTTTGGTATGGTCGTCCGCGGCTCGCACCACCGTGCATTCGTTGTTGTGGCTGCCTCGACTCGGCATGGTTCATATTAACCACATGAACGTTTGCACGGGACTTTGAATGTCTGTGGTGTGACCGCTTCGTGGCCATACTGACGTCATTTAAGAAGTTAGCCATCGCGACTAATTCGGGCGTCCCCTGATTGGCCTGTTTATACTTTGCCCATTCATACCTAATTATTACGTTTAATTTATCAGTTATTTTACTCACTAACTCGGGCGCGTGTAAATACTGATCTTGGCGCAATGCCTTAATGGTAGCTACCGTATTTGCTACATGGCCGGCAAAAGTAACGATATTACTGCTATCTTCGGCTAACCTGGGCATGCGCTTAACATTATGGATCTCGGTCAAAACTATTTCTTCGGGATCCCCGAAATGCCTTTCTAAAGACTCCATGATTTCGTAAGGATCGGTTACAGTATACATAATGGCCTTGACCGCTATTCGCGCTTCGCCGCGTAAGGCGCGCCTAATTCTACCTACGTTATTTACGTTACTGAAATGAGGTGCGCTGTCCTCAAATTCGGCCCTAAACGCTATCCATTCCGAGATATTTCCATCGAAATGCGGCAATTCCGGAATTTGCCTATGAATTGGAGGGCCCTGCAATGCCCGATCGGCGTGTCGTACTTGCCCTAATTCTACCCTATTGCCGTTATATGCCGGGTTCAAACTTCTGTTCTCTACAACGGGTGGTCGATTACCGTAGTGAGATGCTACCCAACCCGAGACTCTCTCAGCGGCCTGACCCACCGCGGACGCACTGTCGGATTGCGCTTCAATACGCGCAACCTCCAGTCTAATATTTGCTTCCGCGGCTGCCTTCTGAGCTAGTTCGAGTTCGGCTTTACGCACCTGCAATTCGGCCATTAAAACAGAAATTTGACTACTACTTTCCCTATTGGCGTTAACTAACGTATTGTCCGAATTCCTATCACCGGGCCTGTCTATATCTCCCCTACCGACTTCTAACGCGTGGTCGCGGGCGGAATGGGGCACAGGGGCCGGGTTCGGGGGTGAATTGGCTACGCTCGATCGCGGGGCGGGGGCCGAGGGGGGATCGCTCGCGGGCGTCATTGTGTTCGCGTTTTTATTGCTACTGCTTGCGTTATTAGATGGGCCAGTCCCGTAGCTCCAAGTATTTGTAGGATTAGTGGACGTCTCGCCTGACTCCGGAGTCTGGTCTCGTGATTTTTGAGAACGCGTAACTCTCTTTTCCGGAAGAGACATCGCACGGGGGGACTGTCGCTTAACCTAACACACACACTGAATTTAACACAATAACAAAAAACACTGAATTTACCTAATACCTAACACCTATTCATTAGCGAGGCTAAGTGCGACACTAATGAGCCCTAATATCCCTACGGCGTAAATCCCTCGTTGCACAGATCCGTTACGGTTTGTTCACACCGCTAGGTTACCCCCGTACGGAAGCTGTGTTATGCGTCACACGTGAACGCTTTAGAAGCGGTACAAGGAGAACTTAATCAATCCGAGACCGATTGATGCGGAAGCAAGGGGAAATTAATCAACCCGAGATCCGATTGATGGCAGAACAAGGGGAACTTAATCTACCCGAGTTCTGTGATGCACGTCGTGGTGCGGACTATTGTCCGATTGATGGCAGAACGTGGGTTCTGTGATGCACGACGTGATGTGGATACGAGGGGAAAATTAATTCGACCCAAGATCCGATTGACGCCAGAGCAAGGGGAAGCTTAGTTCAACCCTGTTTGTGATGCCCGGCGCAGGGACGTAGGGTTTAATCCGCTACACGTCCCCGTGATGATTCTCTTGCGCGCCTCCTGTCACTGGAACTTGAAGATTCGGTGCTCGAAGGTCCAATTCCTTCCTTCGATGATCACTGATTCTTGATATCCGGCTTTCGAAGTACCAATTGTGAGGAGCCGTGGACTGTACTAGAAACTGAATTTATATTAGACTTGAAGGTCTTCGATAGTAAAGGGAAGTTCCCGTGAATAAAATAATAACACTTGAAGATAATTTACATAATGCCGTGTTGCTTGATCGGAGGCCGCTGAGAGAATGAAATCTATTAATCGAGCGGCCATATTAGAATGATCGCTGGATTAAACTTATTGATGGCCAATGGGTAAGAAGGGCGTGTCTCAATTCTTACGTGTGATATGATTAGGTGGGTTAATGTAACCTAAACAGCATTATCTCTTTATTTCGATAAATACACATGGATATTACATAAGGTACATAGGTAGAACATATTTTGATTAAAAAGTTATCATACAAGATTCTTATTGGAAATCCTATTGTTTATAATATTAAACCTATTCGATGAAGCTTTCTATGTGTTTCATTATATATTTATTCAGGTGGTTTTACATAGTAATTAACCAAAGCTTCATTTCTTATCCTAACACAATAAATGGAGAGAAATTAACCTTATATATTAAGTAAAATAGACGAAAAGAAATATGACTGTGTATATAATATTTTCTTATTCTAAGCTGATTACTTACATGCTATATATTATCGAGCTAACTTATAACTATTACATAAGATCCTAACCTACATGCGACACTAGAATAGCATATACACTCACACGCACACACTTACACATACATGCACATAAAAATCCAATACGTACTAACCGTTTTGGAAAATTCTTTGTTTGTTCAAAACTTTCAAAATATGTACTAGAATAGCACACAGAACTAATTAACAAATAATAATTAAGTAATTTACACATCATAATAATTTCTGTACAAAAAGTAATGATATCCCATCAAAAACATAAATGTAAAATGAGAGCCAAGTTCAATATCGCGTGCACTTCGCCGACAAAAGAATTGAGATCTGCCAGGGCGCCAAGTTCTTTGCTCTAAAATTTTTAGATACAAGGACATGCGACATACTCAATGCATTTATTTTACTTGGGGAGTAATTCAATATCAAGACGTGACTTGGCTAGTTTTAAAATATAAATTTATATTATAAATCAAAATCAATCAAATCATTAACCTATTTTCGTAAAGCTAAGTACGCAAGTTAGTGTACGTCTTGTTACTTATACTGTTAGCTTGATAATGAACTATCACTATGACTATGTTACTTTTATAAAATTTAGTTAGTTTGTGAAAACTAGCCAAGTCAAATCTTGATATTGAATTACTCCCCAAGTAAAATAAATCCCACCAAAACATTTCATGTAAAAATTGGCGGCCAAGACTCACATGCTCATAACGCTTTCGCTGTAAAAAGTTATCAGATCACAGGAAAAGCCAAGCCCCTAAGCCCTGACTTTACTAACCCTACACCTTGGTTTCAAAAGTATGGCATGGCTGTTTCATAGGTTACCGTAAATATAAACCGTAATGCGCCAGACGGTCCGTTCGTATTTACGGTACTATGAAACGGCCAAGCTATACTTTTGAAACCAAGGTGTACGGTTACTAAAGTCAGGGCTTAGGGGCTTGGCTTTTCCTGTGATCTGATAACTTTTTACAGCGAAAGCGTTATGAGCATGTGAGTCTTGGCCGCCAATTTTTACATGAAATGTTTTGGTGGGATCTCATTTCTTTTTGTAAGGTGCCCTAGTTTTTTTTTTGAGCTGTAGGTGGGTTTGAAAATGAGATGAAACGGTTCGAGAAAAGGTAGGTAGAGCCCCGCCTCTTTTTTGTTCGTCTTGGCGGGGGCACTACCGTGCCCCCAGATTTAAAATACGAAGTCAAAGTGTAGATACAGAAGTAGTAATAATTGTGTATTTAAGAAATACTTACGTTTAGCAAAATATATAATATACACTTTTATCCCCTATTATGGGAACCCCATACAAACTTCCATCCCCTTATTTAAAGGGTGGGAGGGTGATTTTCTAAAAATCCCAGAATATTATGTGTTTTATTTATAACAAGGAGTCCCTATACCAATTTTCAGACCTCTAGTATCAAAATTTGCAGAAGTCCCATACAAACTTCCATCCCCCTAGGTTAAGGGGTTGGGGGGTAAAAGTTCCAAGTTTAAGAATTATTTTGTTGTTTGTGTACTAATACTAGCTTACATACCAAATTTCAGCTTTCTAGGTCATCGGGAAGTACCCCAGAGGTTTTGATACGTCAGTGAGTGAGTGGCAAAATCGGCGTATTTTAGGTACCAATAAAACCTAAAGTATAAAACCTAGATCAGTGAAATTTAGTACATTTCATATGTTCCCTAACTGCATCTTAACCTGTGAATTTGGGCGCTCTGGTGTTAACTGGGACGAAACTATGAGGGTTTGAAATTGAGACGAAACGGTTCGAGAAAAGGTAGGTAGTGCCCCGCCTCTTTTTTGTTCGTCTTGGCGGGGGCACTACCGTGCCCCCAGATGCATTGAGTATGTCGCATGTCCTTGTATCTAAAAAATTTAGAGCAAAGAACTTGGCGCCCTGGCAGATCTCAATTCTTTTGTCGGCGAAGTGCACGCGATATTGAACTTGGCTCTCATTTTACATTTATGTTTTTGATGGGATCACTTCCACTGAATTGACCACGTTTAAAATAGCTTGTATCTACCAGAGATTAAAACATTACAGAAGGTTCTCTTCTGAACTTTGCAAAAGCCACTTGAGAACTTTATTTTATTGGTTATATAATGTCAAAGCAAATTGGAGGGCGTGGCGCCGTTATTAATTTCAATCGAACTTAACGGTACCTCTTAGAATATCTTTCGCAAAAGCAAACAGAAAATGTTCAAATCATTTTTCCCTTTTTATAGAAGCTAAGGACTACATTTTCATTACCGCGCAACCTTTTACATTTTTCTACTTTTCCCCCATTGGCCTATTTGCAAATAAAAACGTATCAGTATCCTAATACATGGAATTAAAAGGTCATATCTCCCTGTTAATAGTATGACGATTCAACTTTTTTGTGCAGAACGATATAGTTGAGATAAAATTGCCCAGACCAAAGCCCGTATTCGAGGAGACATTAAATGATATCTCCAACTGAATAATATCTCTTAATAGGGGAGAGGCTATACCTATATCTTTTTGAAGATGTCAATCGATCCTATTTTTTATCGGGAATGTCTATATGGAACTAAATTCATTTAGAGCACTAATAATCAAAAAATACTGTTAAAGTTTGACATTGTTACGGAGCGCTGAAAACGCTACATACAAATGGTGAGGGTCCCGTGACGTCATCACCTCGAAAAGTGATGGTGGTGTGACGAAACAATAATTATTATTGTATGGAATAATAATTAAATAGCCATTTTGTCCGTGAAAAAGTGTCATTCTGTTGTTAAATTATGATATGAGGGTTCTGATAACAATTTCAAATTAGCCGTTGGAATAAAAAAATAGTTTTGTATTTTTTTTCTTTACTTTATTAAGCTTTTTACCCGACTGCTGAAAGCCAAAAGGAAGGGTTATAATTTATGTAGGTATATACTTATTATAAATGTATGTATAATTCAACATCAGTCTACCCCCTATTGTCACTTTTATGGACAGTACGTCGACAGACGGAAATTAGGACCGTCGCGATACGGCGTCACGTCTCTGGACGGCGACTTTTATCTTCGCAAAACTGCCTCTCTCGCTAGCCGAACATTTCTCATAGTTCTTATATAAAGGCATATGCTTTTATATACCTAACTTTTTGTAAGACTAAAAATTGACATTTTATCACGCTGAAATGGCTAGATGGAATTTTACCAATTTTAGTACAGATAATTTTAGTAGAGATAGTTAGACATACAAAAATGATTATAGGATACATTTTACCTGACTACAGTAAAGAAAAAAAATACACGGACAAAATTGTAACCCAAACTTTCTTACTTTTAAAAATTAAATATTAGGGTCTCGGCCCCGAATACAATTTTGTACCGTTTGGGCTCGAGGCCCTAGGTCCATTGGGTCTCAGCGTCCGCAACCTTCATAAGGACTTCACCAAAAGGCTAGCAGAGACCACTAGGGTCCGAAGAGCTGGCAGCTTCCTCGCACAGCGTATCAGCACAGCTGTTCAGCGAGCAAATGCTGCCAGCATTTTCGGTTCCATGCCACAATGGAGCAATTTCCTGAGTTTGTTTTATTTTAATTAGTGTTTCTTTGTTTTTCCCTTTTTATGTAATGGTGATATTGTCGACAAATGTTGTTAGAAACATCGAATATGTCCCAAAGCTATTTAGCATTCAATCCACGGGCTGTAGGAGTCGACACTTTTGGCTTGTGGGAGCAATAACTACACTATTCCTATTTACTTTTCTTCAATTCTCCTCCAAGATCGCACCTGAGCAACCTCCATTGCTTGCTTTGTATCACAACTATTAACTTCTTGTAGTATCGAAGGAGTAATGGTTAACGTTGACATCGATATCATAGTTTCCATTTCAAATGAACACGCGAAAGAATAGCGTCACGTTCCTGAAATATTCAGTTTGAGTGTGTTTTATTTATATGTGTGTTTGTGTACGTGTTTGCCGAATTTGTTGCGTTTATGAGATAAAGTTGAAAATAAGAGCCAGGGATGAACTGATTAGCTTCTGTATTATATGGAATATTCAATTCTAAGGTCGAAATGTTGCCGTATTGTATTAGAATTAGAACCTTAGAAGCAATACGCCTAGGAACTAAGCGTTTGAAAGTGAAGCTAGTTTTGGTTAGCCAGGGGCTAAGTTTCGTCCGTGTGCGCAACTGTAACAATATATTTATTTACAACTAGCTTTTGCCCGCGACTACGTACGCGTGGAACTTGATAAAATGGATTATTAAAAGCGCCTAGGCAAATGTAAGAGCAATTGTGCTTTTGGTCTAATAATTACATTACCTACAGGGTCACCGCACCCCAACGAAATGTTCACTCACTTTTCAATCTTTTTAGGTATAATTTCCAGGATGATAACTATCCTATGTCCTTCCTCGGATCTTAAACTATCTCTATGCCAAATTTCATCAATATCGATTCAGCGGTTTAAGCGTGAAGAGGTAACAGACAGACAGACACACTTACGCATTTATAATATTAGTAGGTATGGATTAATATGAAATGTAAAGAACTAAAAAGATTCACGATGTTTATTGGTTAGAATCAATTAGATTACTGTGTAACATTATCATATCTCTTCTGAAATATAAAAACTATTTCTTTTAATTTGGCTGAATGATGACAGCCGACGCCACTGTAATGCCAATGTCACAAGCAAAGTCCCTGTAGAGACACACACATAAAACCAAAAAACCGGCCAAGTGCGAGTCGGACTCGCGCACCGAGGGTTCCGTACAAACACTTTCCATCCCTAAGTGGTTAAGTTAAGTTTGCACCTGGTATGTATAGCGCCCCATATAAATTAGGTGCAAAGTTAGGTATTAAAAAAACTACTTACTAGATCTCGATCAAAACAATTTTCGTTGGTAGTTTTTATAGTAATGTACATCATGTTTTTTTTAGATTTTTCATTTTCTTATTTTAGAAGTTAGAGGGGGGGGGGACCAACTTTTTTCCACTTTGGAAGCGTCTGTCACGCAAACTATTCGGTTTAGAAGAAAAATATTTTAGAAACCTCGATATCATTTTTGAAGACCTATCCATAAATACCCCACACGTATGTGTTTGATGAAAAAAACATTTTTGAGTTTCAGTTCTAAGTATGGGGAGCCCCCAATATTTATTATTATTTTTTATTTTTGCATCAAAATCTTAATGCGGTTCACAGAATACATCTACCTACCAAGTTTCAACAGTATAGCTCTTATAGTTTCGGAAAAAAATGGCTGTGACATACGGACGGACAGACGGACAGACAGACAGACAGACAGACAGACATGACGAATCTATAAGGGTTCCGTTTTTTGCCATTTGGCTACGGAACCCTAAAAACGGCTCCATCTTTAATTAATCTGGGTGCCTATGATGGTTGCTTTTATCATGCGATAAATGATAAATAAGTGATAAAGCATCCGTCACATTTTGACAAAATGCGAGTGTGAGTGACAGATGCTTTGTCACTTATTTATCACGTAATAAACGTAAACATCATAGGCCCCTCGTTCTAAGCGTATTTATTCTACTACTACTACAACTTACTAAGATTTGAGGTTAGTATCAGATTTAGCACCTAAGCTCTAAGATTACATTTAACCTTCGATAATAGCTGTACGTCAACAATCAAAACATGATCAACACATACAGACAACCCTACACGGCGCCAACATATATCATACTAAAAGCAAATCCTAATACCCTTCAGTATGGAAGACAAATTGACTGAACAAGCAAACTGAGACAACTCGGCTATATACATGCACGTTATATCATGCAGTACACTAAACTATTACATTTTACGGCACCTTAGGCCGAAAGTAGGATTTTCTGCCCGCGGGGAGAGAGTCTCACTTCCTGGCCAAGGCAAGACGTAGGTAGAACTTTATAGATAAACCACGGGCGGCAATTCGTAAATCCCCAAATCGCATATTTGTACATCTGTGACCTGGGACATTCGAGAATTCTCCGACCTAGGTATGTAATGTACTATTAACTGGTTTCTTGCTACGAAAACTTTGTATTTTTACGGCAATAGATTTTTTCCACTGCATGGATCTTTAAATATTGACATTATTTAAGGGTTCCGTAAGTACCAAAAGCCGTTGGCTGTCCGTCAGTTACAGGACCCAGGGCTGTATTTAACCAACTGTTATAGAGATTTAAATTGTTTGTATGATTATGGCCGCTAAAACAAAATAAAAAAAAGACGACGCGGTTGGCGCAGTGGTTAAGCAACTGCCTACTGAGCCGACGGTCCCGGGTTCAAATCCCGGCAAGGGCAAATATTTGTGTGATGAACACGAATATTTGTGCCTGGGTCATGGATGTTCTATGTATTTAAGTATTTATTTATCTATATAAGTATGTATGTCGTCGCCTAGTACCCATAACACAAGCCTTCTTGAGCTTAATTTGGGACTAGGTTGATTTGTGTGAGGTTGTCTGATATTTATTTATTTATTTAGTATTTAAATTGTTTGTATGATTATGGCCGCTAAAACAAAATAAAAAAAAACGAAAAAAATTCGAGCGCGAGTCCGACTTAGCCAGTTTCTTGAACGCCATCTTAATGAAAATCGCTACGGTTCCCACTGAGATTTTTTTAAGGGGAATACTGAGCCGGCGGTCTTGGGCTCGAATCCCGGCAAAATATTTGTGCTCGTTTCATAAAACCACACTCGTACCTATTTTAAGACCTCTCATTATGTAAACGTTGCATAAACTCCTATTAACGTAGTTAAATCGGAAAAGTGTCTAAATAAAATAGCATTGCGTCCCAGAAATTGCTTTCAGCAAGGTCTCGCTGAAAAAAAAAAAGATTTGTAAAAATACCATAATTTTGGTACAGCTACTTACAATAAGCACGTTTGGGTATTTTTTAAGTGGTTAAATTAGTTTAACTATTTTTTTTCTGTGTAAGCCTCGAATATATTCCAAGCCTCGAATATCATATTTGCTGTTCTTTTCTTTGGATATTATTTTGATTAATTTTAGAATATAATACTAACTTAATGATAAGGTTTAAAATTGTCTAACATATTATGGATCGAAAATGGGTCTGAAATAAATGATTTTTATTTTATTTTTATTATTTATATCACTTCATGTGAGTACTGTTCACATTCAAACTGTGACACATCTGATTAGTTCAAGACGGCGTAATCACATCGTTCGGGATGCAATGTCGAGCGCAAACACGTGTCGCCCGGCGTCACGTCATTCGTGTCGGTTTGTGTCGACACAATCGTGTCGATGTGTCGACGCGGGATTTGTTTGCTGAGCACATTGCGTCCATCCGGCCGGTCAATTTACAATTGGCCTTGTTTAGTGATCGCGTGTTTCGATTGACAATGATATTGTTTTACAATGCGTATTTTGGATTATTCTAGCTATTCAAAGGCCTCATTTCAGCTTTGAAACTACATATATCCATTCGTTAAAATACGCGCGGTAGAAAATACATTCTTGAGCACCAACGCACGCGAGAATTTATTATGTGCCGCGCATATTTTTTTATTTTGTAGCAACTTCTTCGCTGTCGCCTACTATTGTTATTTCTGGCGAAACAGGAGCTTATTGATATTATATAATTTATTGATTAAGCGTGGAAAAGCTAAAATTTAAAATAAGTATTTCGCGGCCCTATTTATATGTGATTCTCGTTGTTGCTCGCAAAATCAACGAATAGAAATCTTGATCGAGACCAGTCGCGAACAGGACGAGATGAGTTTGCGGGACCATTTGCTAACGGTACCGGTCGCGAACGGGACGAGATGAGTTTGCGGGACCATTTGCAAACGGGACCGGTCGCGAACGGGACGAGATGAGTTTGCGGGACCATTTGCAAACGGGACCGGTCGCGAACGGGACGAGATGAGTTTGCGGGACCATTTGCAAACGGGACCGGTCGCGAACGGGACGAGATGAGTTTGCGGGACCATTTGCAAACGGGACCGGTCGCGAACGGGACGAGATGAGTTTGCGGGACCATTTGCAAACGGGATAAATTGCGAACGGGACCAAATGCGCCGAAAGGGCCACGTCGCATCGGATGCTTGAGCATACCAGGTAGCTGACTTTAACTCTTAGCCAAGGCTCTCGAGTTGATAATCCGCTGCATGCAATCTTTATCTATGCAGGCAGGTTCTCTTTTATGACGAGCTACAAGACCCATACAATAGACAGAATGGCATAACTACGATGCAGATGCCCAAAATTTCTTTGGTAGGTGCTTAACTAATAAAATGCGTTTCACCGCGCTCCGAGTCGGTGCGTTCAATGGGAATCCTACATTAAGTATGCAACTAGAAAAACAAAGCCAAGATATTGCTAAATTTGCGATATCGCAGATCTTCATTGAATTAGGGCCCGGGTGATACTAAATATCTCAGAGAAAACATATTTCGTTGCGGAAACCCGACGAGCGTGGCAATAGCTAAAAAAAATCCAGTAAATTTCAACGCAAAGGAAGTTTAAAGACTGCCAAGAATAGTTTGCCTAACAACTCAAGTTTTTCCTAATACGAGTTGGGATCGCTTTCGGTGAAGTCAGCTAAGTTCGTGCGATTTATGTGTACGAGTATATGACTACACGAAGGCCTTTAAACTCGCTAAATTTGAGGTAATTTCCTTGTTATGAAAACAAAACACCAGTAAAGTGCTACAGATTAAAACAGACTGAGCTCTTTAATATCCCATCGTGCCCTGGGAATTGGGGTTGTGGGCGAAAACTGTTAGTCTGTTGGTCAAGAGTGGCTTCGTGGTGCCGTTGCTCATCCTTTAACAGCGCGAACACTTATATAAATAAATAATAAATAAATAAATATCAGACAACCTCACACAAATCGATCTAGTCTCAAATTAAGCTCAAGAAGGCTTGTGTTATGGGTACTAGACAACTAAATCTATACTTAAATACATAGAACAACCATGGCCCCAGCACAAATATTCGAGTTCATAACACAAATATTTGTCCTGGCCGGGATTTGAACCCGGGACCGCCGGCTCAGTAGGTAGGTGCTCTACAAACTGCGCCAAACGCGTCGTCGACACAATCTTACACAAATCAACCTAGTTCCGAACTAAGCAAAGCTTATACTATGGATACAAGACGACGATATACATAATACATAATATAGATAATATCCATGTCGCAGTAACAAATATTCGAGTTCATCATACAAATATTTGCCCAGGCCGGCATTCGAACCCAGGACCTCTGGCTCAGTAGCCAGGCACACAACAAACTGCGCCAACCGCGTCGTCAAAGCAAAGTGTCCTCAACTCTTCACACCGCTCAGTTTCTTTATAAATCTTCAGGGGAAACATTTACAACTTCGCTACACATCTCCCATCGTTCCGCTATCTCACAAGCCTCTGAAGCTGATGAAGGCGGAAATTCTACTTCATTCAAACAATATTTCTACATTCTGCTTTAGTCTCAACATTTATATTTCACTCGCAGACGTTCTTAGTTTGATTTAAACAGAACAAAAATTGAACTGACTGTCTCTTCTGTAAGCTGTGTGCTTCATAACAACACTTACTGTGTTAGCCTGGCCATCGAACGACGGTATTACACATCCGCACCTGGCGTTTTAGTACAATATGATGTCGCCAACAGATGCTTTAATAAAAAATATTTATTTATGTATGATACTGAACTTGCTGTACCTCTGTAAGTTTTGGTATTAGCTTCATAACAAGACTTACTGTTAGCCCGGCCATCGGATGATGGAATCACACGTCTGCGACTGGTTTCTTGATGTTGCCAACGGATGTTATAATAAATAAGTTTTTGTCAAAAAATTCATTAAATGACAAGTTTTTATAGCTGACTGTATTTTTCCTTGAACATCCATCAAATTGCTTACTGATACGAGTCTAAAATGCCCAAACTCAGTAGATTTGCACTATTACAGGCTTCCGTTCCTAGGGCCACCTTCCGGCTCCATCATCAGACCCTCGAAACTATCTGAAGACAAAGAAGTCATCAAGACGAATCAAACGAACCCAAACTCGATGGGGTTATGTGGTTTTATTACGGAGTTCCTATGGCCTCCTTCTAGCTGCACGTCATCATAATATTGCATTTTCACGCGATTTCCATATACGTGCAAAATTTCAGCTCAATCGGAAACCGGAAAGTGGGTCAAATTGAACTTGCAAAATTCCATTACAGATAACGGGACAGGTGAAAGGAAATAAAAGCTTATAACATAGCATATACTATGGTACTGAAGTGACTGTCCCCTCTGTAAGCTGTGTCAGTAGCTTCATAACACGACTTACTGTGTTAGCCCCGCCATCGAAGGACAGTGTTGCATAACCGCGCATGGATTTAATAAAATGAAAAATGGCATAATATTTTGGTACTAAACTGGCTATCCCCTCTCTAAGCTGTGTCAGTAGCTTCATAACACGACTTACTGTGTTAGCCCCGCCATCGAAGGACAGTGTTGCATAACCGCGCATGGATTTAATAAAATGAAAAATGGCATAATATTTTGGTACTAAACTGGCTATCCCCTCTCTAAGCTGTGTCAGTAGCTTTATAACACGACTTACTGTGTTAGCCCCGCCATCGAAGGACAGTGTTGCATAACCGCGCATGGATTTAATATAATGGAAAATGGCATAATATTTTGATACTAAACTGGCTGTCCCCTCTCTAAGCTGTGTCAGTAGCTTCATAACACGACTTACTGTGTTAGCCCCGCCATCGAAGGACAGTGTTGCATAACCGCGCATGGATTGAATAAAATGGAAAATGGCATAATATTTTGATACTAAACTGGCTGTCCCCTCTGCAAGCTGTGTCAGTAGCTTCATAACAAGACTTACCGTGTTAGCCCCGCCATCGAACGACGGTGTTGCATAACCGCGCATGGATTTAATAAAATGGAAAATGGCATAATATTCTGATACTAAACTGGCTGTCCCCTCTCAAACCTGTGTCAGTAGCTTAATAACACGACTTACTGTGTTAGCCCCGCCATCGAAGGACAGTGTTGCATAACCGCGCATGGATTTAATAAAATGGAAAATGGCATAATATTTTGATACTAAACTGGCTGTCCGCTCTCTAAGCTGTGTCAGTAGCTTCATAACACGAGTTACTGTGTTAGCCCCGCCATCGAAGGACAGTGTTGCATAACCGCGCATGGATTTAATAAAATGAAAAATGGCATAATATTTTGGTACTAAGCTGGCTATCCCCTCTCTAAGCTGTGTCAGTAGCTTTATAACACGACTTACTGTGTTAGCCCCGCCATCGAAGGACAGTGTTGCATAACCGCGCATGGATTTAATATAATGGAAAATGGCATAATATTTTGATACTAAACTGGCTGTCCCCTCTCTAAGCTGTGTCAGTAGCTTCATAACACGACTTACTGTGTTAGCCCCGCCATCGAAGGACAGTGTTGCATAACCGCGCATGGATTTAATAAAATGGAAAATGGCATAATATTTTGATACTAAACTGGCTGTCCCCTCTCTAAGCTGTGTCAGTAGCTTCATAACACGACTTACTGTGTTAGCCCCGCCATCAGACGACCGTATTTCACGTCGCAGCTAAATTTAATTTCGTAGCAGCATTTTGTGAAGCATCTTCATTTTTCATGGATTTGCATACCAATAACTGGTCAGTGGTCAGATGCTTCAGACATTGTTTTAGGAGAGGTTATGATTTACATGTGTATAAAAGATTTTATAATGGAAAGTTTGAATCGAGTAGTAAATTGTTATGCATATTTTGAGAATAATATCGTGAGGACGTTACCCAGTAACAGTGGACGAGGAATTTCGACATTGATCCAGGACGAAGTTGCGGGGACCACCTAGTATATAAATAAGAATGTGTGGACATGTATAATTTGGCAAGACAGAGTCTAAGTAGTTGATATAAAATAAAACTAATCATGCAGCTGGGAATTGGGTCATATTTGGACCGCTTAACAACGCGATATAATCTGCTACAGATACATGATTGTTTAGAAACAGTAGCGAAAACATTCTGATCCCATGACCCGCCCTCTAACAACCTAGTGACCGTCATAAGGATAAACGCAACCAAAGCGAGGTGGTTCAGTATTGCTGTTGTAAAACGGTCGCGCGACCATTCTGCCTCCAGATAGCGACATGGTCGCGCCACCGAAGTCGATCACTGACTCGACCATTCAGTCACGAGGCGCCGTCGTTTGCATCCTTAAACGTTTCATAGCAATGAGTGGGTTGTAAATAGCGAGCTAGAAACTGGGTCATATTTGGGCCGCTTGAGCCTGAGGGGCTACATGGGAAATGTCAACAAACAGAACGCGATATAATGTGCTGCAGATAATTAGAGTATACGTGGCTGATTAGGAACAGTAACGAAAACATTCTGATCCCATGAACCGTCCCCTAGCAACCTAGTGACCGTCATACGGATAAACACAGTGTTTGAAAACATAGCGCTTCTCGCTATTGAACGTAGCATTCGGTGAGTAATAATTAGATTATAAATTGTTATTTTCTTATAAAGTAAATAAAACAAAAAAAAACATGACCAGAGCGAGGTGATTCAGTATCGCTGTTGATGAACGGTCGCGTGACCATTCTACCTCCAGAGCGACATGGTCGCGAGACCGAAGTCGATCGCTGACTCGACCATTCGGTCACGAGGCGCCATCGTTTGCATCCGTAAATGTTTCATAGCAATGAGTGGGTTGTAAATAGCGAGATAGTAACTGGGTCATATTTGGGCCGCGAGAGCCTGAGGGGCCACATGGGAAATGTCGACAGCACACGATAAAATCTGCTGCAGATAATTAGTGGATAAGTACGTGACTTATAAGGAACAGTCATTGTTTAATTGCAGTATTAATTAGTATTTTATTCAACTGGGTTTTTGCAACCGCCTGTTCTTTACCTCTTATTGTAATTTCTTGCGTTGCATTTCCGTTCTCCTGTATGTTTTATGAGGTGTTTTAATTATTAAGTACCTACTGACAGTTTCAAGCTGACAGTGTCACTATGAGCCGCGTTAATAGCCGACGACGTAGCAACACACCAAGGTTGACTCCGACTTCCGTTATTGTTCGCGCGCGCGTTTCAAATACTCGTAATTTGTGTGTGCCGTGTTGCCACTCCCCACGACCAGCTGCGTCACAAACAACCAGAAAAACACGGTTCTCAGGCGGCTTTTCGACGTAACGTTCTATTGAATGTTATTCTGTGGTGTATATTCGTCTGAGAACCCACGAAATCTCTGGGAAATGGTGACAAAGAGCATGGGAGAGAATTAGATAATCATACTAATATTATACAGACGAAAGTTTGTCAGTGTGTTTATGTGTATGTTTGTCACTTCTTCACGCTCAAACAGCTGGACCAATTTTGATGAAATTTGATATGGAGGTAGCTGAGACCTTGGATTAACAAATAGGCTGCTTTTTATCCCGAAAAAATTGTGTTCCCGTGGGATGAGCGCACATCACCGCAGGGCACAGCTAGTTAGAGGATAAGTGTGTGACTAATTAGGAACAGTAGGTAATTCTTTAAGTAATTGAGTTAAGCTGCGGCATTGATTGGATTTGGATATTAATTAATATCGCAATCGCTTAAGTTGCTAATTATTCGTCAGCACAGAGAAGTTAAGCTCATAACCGCATCAATATCTATGCTGTTAAATGTCTGTGAGATTTAGAATGCCTTACGTATTACTTAAGCAACAAATAAAATATTATATGTAAACCATTAATAAATAAATAATAAAAAATAAATATCAGACAACCTCACACAAATCTACCTAGTCCCAAATTAAGCTCAAGAAGGCTTGTGTTATGGGTACTAGGCGACGATATACATACTTATATAGATAAATAAATACTTAAATACATGGAACATCCATGACCCAGGCACAAATATTCGTGTTCATCACACAAATATTTGCCCTTGCCGGGATTCGAACCCGGGATCGTCGGCTCAGTAGGCAGTTGCTTAACCACTGCGCCAACCGCGTCGTCAATTATTAATATATATAAATATGTAGATTAACATAATACCACCATATTGAATTTGAAGAAGTGATTATTCATATTAAGATTAAACATATTATGTGAGATTTAAACCCGTAGTATATTATGATTATGTCATTACGGCAAAAATATATACAATCTGTTAGCTTTATGAAAGCCCATGGTTTTTCTAAAATTGTACGTCTTATTTTGGCCAGAAAGTGAGATTATATGGCGAAGGCAAGGTATACAATTTGAAACTCTACTTACGCTTATATTTATCAAGCTTAGATTTAAAATATAATTCAAATAGTGCTGTATAGGTCAAAAATACCTAACTTATCAAAGGATTCACTTTAGAAATTAGAGCGACAAAAAATATAAAATTAGTTTGTCGTTCTAAACTACAATTTCTTGAGAACTGCTCACGTTCAAAATCCTTTCAAATCTTAGCTAATAAACAAACCTTTAAGCCCCAAACAAAGAAAACCTCACAAGGTAGTTTCACAGCTGCACAGGTGTGGAAGTAAGAAGATCAAGGCTTCTATTGACCGTTCGGATTTAAGCGGGGCTACCATGAGTCCTCGATTCATCCTCGATGGACAGAGCTAAAGATCAAGCTTATACCGGGCGTGACCCGTAATCGGAGCAATAATTTAAAACATAGATTCTATCCTTCAAAGTATTGACAACTTTTAGCTAGCGTTAATGACCAGCAGCTTTTATTGACTGTTAACTTAACAGTATCTTCCTTGATGTAATTTAGTTTTTATATTTGACGTTTAGTTACACTATACACCTCCAAAACTTAACGGCAGGGACCTTTGACATCCCCAAACCCTTTTTTTCACGTTAGAGACGCTCTACATCTCCGCTAAACCTATTTATATTATAAGCTTCTTTTCATTCCATCGTGAATGAGAATGAGAATGATATATGTATATAGGTCGCAAGTCTTGTAAAAAGCCTGGTTTGAAGCTTTAGCTGGTAGAAAGATGCGTAGACAACAAACCGGCACTGAAGCATCTAATGACGTAGGTAAACTATTTATGTCAGAAGTGCGGACGACCGTGCTTTTCTCACATCGGACTACACAGTAATTATCATTATATTTAATTATTGTTTCATATTTATTATTGTTATACAATGACACAGAATCAGACATAAAAAAGTAGCCTTGAAGCAGGCGGCTGCGGGCTTGCGGAATAAAATTTTGAAATTTGTACATGAATTTTAAAAATAGACAACTTGTAACATAATATTATAATATACAGGGTGGAACAGATCGAAGGACTTTTAATCAAACAGGGAATTGTTCAGACCGAGTACTTAATTTTTCACCAATGAACTATGTAAATATTTCTATCCGTTTTTGAGATAAAGTTTGTTAAACATTAGTGTAAAAATCTGCTCGTATCAACCCCTAGCATCTTTTGAACATCGCTTAAGTTAGACAGGTGTCAATTTATAATGTAAATAAAACCTTTGAATTAGTAAGGTTGTCACTGATATTAAAATATTTTATTTTGATTTTTTCTTACTTTTAAATCCAGCTTTACAAATATAATAGTTGGATTGTAGATCACTCAGATGACACTATCCAGTCAGCTCAGTCTTTACAAATGTTACACCCTTTATAAAAAATTGTAAAATAGTGTTTATTTAGGAATAGGAGCCATCACACTATGCACATTAAATAAATCTTACATTGCCTCTTTCATTAACTATTGTACGGCCAAAACGTGCCGACAGTGTCATATATCATTTAGCCGGCTCTCTCGCTCGCACTCTTTTCTTCTTCTATAGAGCGACTGAGCCGTCTAGGCTATTGTTTATGACTGCATCGTTTATGGTCCGATATTAGTACACATTGTACAACATTAAATGTCAATATCTAACAGTCTTTACCGTCACAGAAAATGTCGTCATTTGAAAAGTCGCATTGTTCTCGCTCAATTCTCACTTGACTCGTAGTAGCCCCGCCTCGCCCTGAGCTGAAACACTAACACGCGCAGATGTGTGCCTCCAGGCGCTACTCGCGTTTATTTTGGAACATTAGCGTTTTCGGCAGCATTTGTCGTGTTTACACTCATGGATAAATAAAACTTTGCGTACAGATTCAATATTGTCATAGGGTGTAATAAAGAAAAGGAGTGTATTCTGATGTTGAATTATACAATATACTGTAGTTGTATGAATAAAATTACCTCAATATTTCAGGAAACAGACAAAATAAAATCATTTTTTTTGTTTGAAATATGACTGCTAATTTTATGTTTTGCTTTCTTTTAATTCAAAAGACATTTATAAATCTGTTTTCATAATCATCATAATTTATCAAAACAAAAAATTGTATCACAAACATGAACTTAGACGCACTTCTTAACACAAATTAGGTACTTATTGTCTCCAAGGCAAGTAATAAAAACAAAAAAAAAAATACATTGGTAATTGACAACATTTCATATTTTTAAGACTATCATTTTATTACTTTTCTGAATTCTGCTTAAAAAGATGAAGTAATCTCTGTTTTTATTTATTTTCTGAGATGATTATTTATTTTATTATTAATTTATAAAAACATACTCATTTTAAAATGTGGCAACACCAAAACCAGAACTTAATGGAACGGTTACTTTAGTCGGTTTTCTTATTAAAAAAAACTTAATAAAACTCCTTTAAAACTCGGTATGCATCTGTTATCTGTCAACGTCAAATAAAAAAAAAATCTATGTTTTCGCTCTTTGGTTTAGACAACAACCCTATTCAGCCCGCATTGTCTTAGATTGCAGTTATTTGATGTATTTTCTTATATTTCCTTAAATACAGAAGAATAAATTCCAAGATTTTTTTTAAGGTACACGACATAAAGCCCTGTCGATCTCTATATTAATTTCCACCTGTTATAAATATGAAATGTTGTCAATTCAATCTGTGGCGACCTTTTTATAGTTTGAAAGGTTGCTTAATTATAAGACTTTTTCTTTACCAGGAATGTCATGTATGTTGTGTCAATGTCTTTTTACTGTCTGTGTAAAATAATAACTATAAATGGATTTTCGAGTTGACTTCCGGTTCTTGTCTCAAGATGGCCGCATGCGTTTAGGTTTAGTCGTTCATTATTTTATTCATTTTAGTTGTTCAATGTGTAGTATTGATAGCGTATTGTGCAGTGATCTAACGTATAAGTGAATAGCTAATGAAGAATTCAACTTGAAGCGTTCATAGCCCTTCCTGGGTCAAGGCCCGATAGTCCGCGTGGTTTTTTGTAAATCGCTATCACTTTACAAAAAGCACGATTTTACAACTCACCGCACAACGTGGTATCAATCCTCTATCTAGTCGCCTAGTGCGATTGGCAACGAGACATTGGCAGTAATGGTCGCTTAACTGTGACCGGTTGCCATTTTAAAAAAAAATAGAATAGAATAGAATTTTCGAGTTCAAACCGAGTGTTAATTAGTAGGTAGAATATTAGTAGCTACATTCCTACAAATCAATGCAAATTTTTCTATTAGATTAGATTAGAAATAACAATCTTAAGAAAAACAAAACTAAAATATCGTTGTGAAAATAACTCATATCATTATCTGTCAAGTGTCACGACGAACGAAACTAAATAATTTCATTATAATGTCACGCAATTTATCAGTCGCACTCAGCTCTAATGAGCCTGTCAAAACAACGACCCAACTCGCCATCCATCTTTTGATGTGCGGCCTAGTTGGAATAGGCAAGGTAATAATAACAGTACGATTAAAATCAGTTAAGGATTCGGCTTTTCTCGGCTATTATCCGCTAAATTTGGAGACGAAGATGACACAAAATACATTGCTGCCATTTCTTTTCGGTAGCATCCAACTTAAAGTATCGTAAACGCAATGTATATCACCAGTTAGATTTTCTGACGTTTTTTGACATTCGCAAACCAAACAGAAACTATAATAGGCCATGCCCTAGAATCAGAAATCACAGTATTATAATAAAGGCGAAAGTTTGTGAGTATAACATGTATATTTGTATGTTTGTTACTTCTTCACGCTCAAACGGCTGGACCAATTTTAACAAAATTTGGCATGGTGGTAGCTGACACCCTTAACACAAAGGCTACATTTTACCAACCATTGAACCATTATTTTTTTAAACCGCGAGTTGTGCGGCACAACTAGTATCAAATAAACTGTCGTCTTAAGTTTTATGCCTAATGCATTCTCTACCAGTTAACCACTGGCTTAAACATAAATATATAGTCGGTCGGTGCAGGATTAATGAGTATGGATAAAAAGAGAAATACAGACACAAAGTCAACTTATATATGAATAATACAATATTCCATAAACTTTAATGATTACTTTACATTATGCCTATAGATTTCTTTATTCCAAATCAAAAACAGCCGAAGCACTTAGTAACACAAATTAACTTGTATTATCATCTTAAGGACAGATAACTAATTCTCCTTCACGTAATATAAATTATTATTTCTTATATTAGTATTGAGGTCCCTAAAGATTTGTCCAAACAGATCTTGTGGAACAAATAAAAACCTAACTATTTACATCAGGTGAAGATATCAAGGGCAAAATTCGATATTTATATCTGTCTAAGGCACGACCACTGTATGTCTCCTTATGGCTTCCTATCCGTCCAAAAATGCTGATTGTTTTAGACATATTTCTCTATGATCAAACATGTTTCTTAACAATGTTCAATGTTACTACTTAGAACAGAGCTATTGAGTACCTCTGGTATATAGATACACGTCATTGTTAAAACCAGGTATCTACTCGAACTGGGTAAGAAAAATCTCAGATTATTAACGGGCATAATCACGGGACATGATAGCCTTAACAGGCACCTTAACATTATGGGTGTAGTAAGTAATCTATACTGCTCGCACTGTGGCCATGAGGAGACAAGTAATAATGTTATAGCAGAGTGTAGCATGTATGCCACAGTACGTTATAGCCTTCAGAAAAGATAAACTAGGACAGGCAGATCTGAAGGACATTAACTTTAAAGATTTCCTTTCCTTCAGCAGGAGAATAGGAAGATTCGAGGAACAAAAACGTCCCGACGCCAAATTATCATCATCATATAGATATACGTCATTGTTATGTCGAAATAAAGTTCTTAAACATAAACAGGTAGGCTAGTGTTTTATGTTTAGTCACATACTTTGAGTAATTATTTGTCCGAATGCCAGCCGAAACATTTTGCTGAAAGCTTTCAATTTCGCATTGTTGTTCATCAAATGGAAATTAAATTCCTCTTTATTTTCTTCAGAGCTCTATTCTATTGAAGAATTTGTTTATGAATGCATTGTGAAATTATTTTTTGACACCAACAATGGACAGCTATTTGTGAAGTAGAACGAAACGAAACAAAAGTGAAGGCTCCTTAACCATTCAAAAATGTTGATTGTTTTAGACATTTTTCTCTGCAATCAAATATGTTTCTTAACATATTATCAATCTTACTACTTAGAACAGGGCCATTGCGATTTATTGGTATCTATTATTATTGAAACCTACAATTTGATTTTTTCATTGATAATTTTTGTTTCAAAAACTACTCATTTTTGTTTTTTTAACTTTTTTATAACTGCACGCAATGAAAGCGGGAAATAGCTAGGTCTGGTTACTTTCTAGAAGGGAAAGTCTTATTCACTTCAAAAAGTTGGTTGAAATCATCAATCTTTATCACAATATGAAAAAAAACGGAATTATGCCTCTTAATATAATTGAATTGAATTTTAGGTGACCGAGTAGAATTCTACTTATTTTTTTTACATCTCTAAGATTTTCAATTCATCAAACTAGTAAACTTGAAAGGTTAAGACTTTGGCGCAATCCAAACATACCTACCGATTTTTTTTACATAGAAAACTACCCTGAGTCTCAGACATATTAAAATATTTAAACGGGTTTACTCACGTCGTAGAAGTCGAATAACGCTCGACATGTTTCGAATCAGTACGCGATTCATCATCAGGAGAGACGATCAGTTGCGGCGGCGGCCAACCGAACACCGATTCGAAACATGAGCGCTAATACGACTTCTAGGACATGAGTAAACCCGTTTTTATTATTTTCATATTTTTTTATTCTTCTTTGTGAACTAATAACGAATGACATATTATCAGGAATACGTAGGTATTATATTATGAGTTTCACTCTAATAAATATGCAGTGTGGAAACGTGCTTTATTATAGCCTTTTCTGCAATGCGCGAAATCTTAGGTAACAACCAAAACTGAATATTAAGTTGCATAATCACCACAATCCTATTAAACGCGGCAAAAGTTCGCATTTCTGGTAAAGTTTTAAGTTTTCAGTTGCCGGGAAATTCAGTTTTCGTCACTGCTTTTCTAGTCTTAAATGAAAATTATAAAACTTAATTGATAGTTTTACACCGTTTTTAGAGTTCCGTACCCAAAGGGTAAGAACGGGACCCTATTACTGAGACTTCGCTGTCCGTCCGTCCGTCTGTCACCAGGCTGTATCTCAAGAACGGTGATAGGTAGACAGTTGAAATTTTCACAGATGATGTATTTCTATTGCCGCTATAACATAAAATACTAAAAATTTAATAAAATAAATATTTAAGAGGGGCTCCCATACAACAAACTTGTTATAGATTAAGGTACGGAACCCATCATGCGCGAGTCGGACTCGCACTTGCCTAATTTTTATAATATTGATGACGACGGTTATATGTCAAAAACGGCCTGAAATATTTATTTCAAACTCGTGAAAAACATGGAAAACATCTATGACATGATATTATGTGAAGAAGCACCTATGTGATGTGAATGTGTTATTAAGTACTCGGCTACCTAAAGGTTGTATGAAAGAGATCGCTATTTAGCGATAAGACCGTCTGTTGTTACCTTTGCTGTCTGTCTGTCTGTTGTTAATATCATCAGCTGCTAGCGGTTTCGAAATTTTCATGTAAGTATGTGAAAGACTACCATCTAAGAAAATCATAAAAGTGATCTTCTACACTTTTTAATTTAGGTCTCATTTAACATTATCAATGCGCTCGAAACTAAATGTAAGACTTTAAAATTATCAAAGGCCGCTATTTTACTGGACTTAAAGCAGAGTGAAAATTAGCAATTTATAAAATGCCTTACAGTACCGAGCTGATCGCCATACATCCTTGGTGATAAATATTGCATGGCTGCCTACATAAACATTTTATCCACGTCGGGATAAACTGGGGTACGTTTTTATTACCCACATTGATTTTTTTATGCCATCAGTGTGGAGTGTACTAACGTACTAACTATTTAATGTTATTAAAACTATCGTGAGACATCTTTACTAATTATAAAAACGGTATAAACTCACGTAAAAATTGTCAGGAACGGCCCGACATGTTTCGAACTCATTTGGAGCTCTTCATCAGGGGTAGCTATCCGTGCTGCTACGCGACTCGCGACCCACTGCACTTTTAATCGCTCTTCTTGCCGCCCTCTGCGCACGCGCAGATAGCGCGGCGCGGGGAGGGCAGGGCTCTTGCGCTGTCACCACTGGACTGTCTGTCACCGCATTTTCACTATTACCCACTGATACCACGCACACTTGACTTATTGTATCAACGACATTGTCTGAACGCGAGATGTTTTTTAACGCCGGAATCACACGTTTCCATGCTGGAGGTAGAGCCCACCCACCGTCTCGGTTGAAATTCGGGCGCCGTCCAATTTCGATAGCTTCACATTTTTACGTGAGTTTATACCGTTTTTATAATTACTAACTATTTATTTATTGAATCGTACAAAAGTTGGACTTAATGTCGTGAGGCATTTTCTACCAGCCCAACTTCGGGTAAATCAGATAAGTAAATCATTTACCTACGTAAAGTACCTAATAGGTACTATATATAGTAAGGTGTACTCGGGTAATTCCGAATGGTGGGTAATTCCGAAAATTACTGATATCTAATAAACGGGGTAACATTTTTTGCGCTAGCAACACTTCTTACTGTAGAAGTGTATAGTATCTGAGGAAGTGTTGCTAGCGCAAAAAATGTTACCCCGTTTATTAGATATCAGTAATTTTCGGAATTACCCGCAATTCGGAATTACCCGAGTAAACCCTGTATTAGAATAAATACGCCTATATAGAAACCTAGTCAGCGGTTGAAAGTGAAGCCAGTCTTAGTAAGCCACGGCCTGTCACGGGCTTAGTTTCATCCGTGTGTGCATCTGTCACAAGTAAACGTCTCTATGATTGATTCGTAGACACGCACACATATAACCAAAAACGGCTTCAGCTTTCGCAAATCTGTCGTATGAACTCTCGTTCTAGGTATATTTATTCAAAACGTAAAGTTTATATTCAAGGGGTCGCATGTAAAGAGGTCCAAACTTAACGTAAACGGGTTGTGTGTTATTAATGATTAAACATGCCGAAATTTAATTATAATTAAAATCCCGAAATATTCAGGAATCTCTGAACCTGCTTAAATTTCCTGGTATCTGCGAATTCCAATATGTAATTATTTGGATTTACTGGTTACACCAGTGACACTAGAAGGTGCCAGCAAATTCGTACGCGTAATTTATTTTTATACCGTAGTCGGGTAAAAAGTATCCTATAACCATCTTTGGATGTCCAGCTATCACTGTACCAAAATTGGTTAAAATCCGTTCAGCCGTTTCGGCGTTATAGGGGAACACAGGAAATAATGCCAAACAGATGTCGTCAGACTAACATGGCGCCGCGCGCCCATACGAAATAAATGACGATCCTGCATCGGGCAATTAAGATTTTTCCTAAAATCATGACTTTCTCCGTAGAAAATTGATATTCAATATAAATCTAAAATTTTATAATAGCATTAGATGGTACTAACAATGTTCATGTTCGCTTGAAAAAATAAGCCAATTCCAAATACTACTTCCATTAAAATCCTCGAGCTATCGACTCCGGGGCTAAAGACGTTTCTCGAAATTTCATTTGAACTGAAATAATTACGAAGACGTAAAGAAAAGAGACTGTTATAACGACATTGTGAGCTCGTGGAGACAATTTATGTGACAGGGGGGCGTAAAAAAGTCCCTCGCCCTATAATGCTTTAAATTGGTTAAAAAGATTAGTTCGGTACATTATTCTCCACATTATCATTGCGGGCTATCGTAGCTTTGTCTGGGCTTATGAATGAAATATTTTGAACCTAATTATAAAAACACGGGTGGTTTAACCCTCATATTTAGCATGGCATGACAATTTAGTTAGGCAGGTCCAACTTGGAGAAAGAGATCAATCGGCGGATTCAACTCGTATGGGCAGCGTTCGGGAAACTGCGAAGTGTCTTCTCGTCCAAAGTACCTCAGTGCTTGAAGATGAAAGTCTTCAACCAGTGCGTATTACGGTGATGACCTACGAAGCCGAGACGTGGTCTCTAACTACAGAGTCACTCAGCGAGCTATGGAAAGAGCTATGCTCGGGATTTCTCTACGAGATCTAATCAGAAATGAGGAGATTCGTAGACGAACAAAGGTCAACGACATAGCAAACCGGGTAAGCAAGCTGAAGTGGCAATGGGCGGGTAATGGGCGTAGCTTGAAAGACCGATGGCCGTTGGGGTAGAAAGGTTCTCGACTGGAGACTACGTACCGGTAAGCGCAGTATAGGACGGCCACCCGCAAGGTGGTCGGACGACCTGTTTAGAGTTGCAGGGACTCGCTGGATGTGGGTCGCTATCTATCGTCTATCCGGCCCATGTGGAAGTCTTTTGAGGCTTGTGTCCAGCAGTGGACGTCCTTTGGCTGAAATGATGATGATGATGATGATGATGATTTAGCATGCGATATTATCCTTATCTATACTATTATTAAATCCTAAAATTATATTGAAGAGTTTTCTGTGAAGATCATTATTTTAGAAATCTTAACAGCGCGAAGCAGCAGCGTGTAAGGAGCGTGTCAGCAGCTTGTCAGCAGCGTGTCAGCAGCGTGTCAGCAGCGCGAAGTAGAAGCCGTAGAGCACCCTCTGTTGGTATACCCGGGGGCTACAACAAGCGGCTCTTCAAGAGGGGAGTAAATAGGTTCTTAAAGGGTGAACAACGAGCGTGTGACGCTCCTGACGTCGCAAGCGTCCATAGGCGCCGGAAACTGCTTAATGCGGGCCGTATGCTTGTTTGCCATCGTCGTAATATAAAAAATAAATATACGTATCTTTGTCTGCTCATCATGCCGAAATGTTTGGACGAATTTTAACCAATTTTGGTACGGAGATAGCTGGATATACAATAATGTTTAAATGCCGTATCATTTAAACATTATTGTATATCCAACTATCATTCATTCATTTATATCTCTGTCTTGCTATATCGTAATATACGCAAAGAAAAATACCGGCCAAGTGTTAACTTAAGTTTGCACCTAGTATGTAAGGCGCCGGATACAAATGATGAAATAAGCTGCAAAGTTAACGCAACCGATCACGTTTTTTTAGTATTTGTTGTTTTAGCGGCAACCGAAAAACATCATCTGTGAATATTTCAACTGTTAACTATCACGGTTCATGAGATACAGTCTGGTGATAAACGGACCGGTCGGTCCCTTTTGTACCCTTTGGGTACGGAACCCTAAAACTATATGAGGACGAAGTTGCACCTTGTCTTCAATAAGACCATCTAAAGTGGATTCGTAACTTACACTCTTCATGACAAGTCAGCAGAATAAGCAAGTTAAAATTAAGTATTCCGTTAACGTCTTTCAGGATCCAACTTACGTTTTTCTTCCAGTTTATTTTTAAAACAGAAAGAAATTCAATTAAAAAAGGTAATAAACGTCCGAAGAATCGCAAACTCGGTCAATTATACTATGTAGTTGCGATTGCACGACAAATGAAGACGAATCGCTATAATGTCGGTTTGTTCCCGGAGGGATTCAGCGGTACCATAATGTTGGAGAAAAGTTTACAAGTTGAGCGAGAAAGTAGTGACTAATTTCGAAGGAAAGTTTGCAGGTTGAGTCAGAACGGTGTGTGTTTTGAACGTTCCATATTTCATTGTCAGGCATATGTTGGGACATATATATCGATACCGTGATTTGTAAATGAAATACCGGCAACCGAGAGGTTTTTTTTTCAAACTTGCAATTAAATGTTGATAAAACGTGAGGTACAAGCTTCGAAGTATCACGTTTCGGGCGGTACGACTCGAGAGAGCTGTAAAAGAATTTCATAGAAAATTTAAGGCCTAGGCCGGGAAGTATTTTTTTTAAACACTCCGTCTGTGTTCATGAACAGGCTAAACCTAGCCATGCGTATCACTATCTATACCTAATACTTACCCGGCAAGCCCTTCTTTCCGGGCTTCTGCAATAATATTGTACTATTAATGTTCTAAAAGTGACTTTTTTGATCGAGCTGAGCGATTGGATTGACGTGACCGTTATTCGACGTTTTCAAAGGATTTCATGCTTGTTTATAGAAAACATAATAGTATTAGTGCGATAGTGTTTTTGTGATGCCCACAGGTTCCTATGTCTTTTTCTATTGTCGATGCGTTTGTGGATAGCTAATTTTGATAAAATATAACTGTTATGTCTATATTGAAGATTTTGACGTGACAACGTCTTAAATTAGGTTGCGGCTCGGAGTCACTCATGAAAAAGTGTAACGCCCGCTCACGTCTGTTACGAGGGCCGGTTGTCCCGCTAAAACTCGAGAACGGCTGAACCGATTTGGCTAATTTTAGTATTGAAATATTCGTGGAAGGTTTAAACGGTGAGAAAATATTGAATAAATGAGTGGAAAATAATAAAAACGATAATTTTATATTCCCATACAAATACAAACTGTTCGTACTTACCTGTCAAACATATGATGTTTGTTCCGTTGGTTCGGTATTTTTAGAATAATTACATGTAGATCTAGACTAAATAAGGGTTTGGAATCGACAACATACCTGCATAATAGTCTGATTATCGCATATTTAGATTTAAAACATGTAAAATAATGACACTATAATGACATTAATGACACATGTGATGGGTGCGTTCAGAAAGTAACACTTAAAATGTTGTTAGGGAAATTGTGAATGGATATGATACAAATCTGGGGGCACGGCAGTGCCCCCGCCAAGACGAGCAAAAAAGAAGCGGGGCACTACCTACCTTTTCTCGAACCGTTTCGTCTAATTTTCAAACCATCCTAGCTTTGGCCCAGTTAACACCAGAGCGCCCAAATTCAGACGTTAAGATGCTGTTAGGGAACATATAAAATGTACTTAATTTCATTGATCTAGCTTTTATACTTTAGGTTTTATTGGTACCTAAAATACGCCGATTTTGCCACTCACTCACTGACGTATCAAAACCTCTCGGGTACTTCCCGATGACCTAGAAAGATGAAATTTGGTATGTAAGCTAGTATTAGTACACTAACAATAGAATAATTCTGAAACTTGGAACTTTTACCCCCCAACCCCTTAAACTAGGGGATGAAAGTTTGTATGAGACTTTCGCAAATTTTGATACTAGAGGTCTGAAAATTTATACCTATTGGGCTCATTGTTATAAATAAAATACACATTCTAGGATTTTTGAAAAATCACCCCCCACCCTTAAAATAAGGGGATGAAAGTTTGTATGGGCTTTCCATAATGGGGGATAAAAGTGTACATATATGGGGCTAAACGTAAGTATTTCTTAAATATACAATTATTATTACTACTTACTTAAACACTTCAGCACAAAAAAAATAATTGGCGGCCAAGACTCACATGCTCATAACGCTTTTGCTATTATTACTTCTTACTTAGAGACGCTAAGGCCCAAATAAATGAAAAAAAAAAAAACTGAACCTTACAAAAAGAAATGAAATCCCACAAAAAACATTTCATGTAACATTGGCGGCCAAGACTCACATGCTCATAACGCTTTCGCTGTAAAAAAGTTGTCAGATCCCTCGAAAAGCCAAGCCCCTAAGCCCTGAGTTTACTAATGCTACACCTTGGCTTCAAAAGTATGGCTTGGCCGTTTCATAAAGTACCGTAAATAAATCTAACGGACTGTCCGGCCTATATGGTAAGGAATTAAGTTTATATATTTTATCATGAAAATATAAACTTAATTTCTTGATACCGTATGGGCCAGACGGTCCGTTGGACTTATTTGCGTTACTCTATGAAACGGCCAAGCCATACTTTTGAAGCCAAGGTGTAGCATTAGTAAACTCAGGGCTTAGGGGCTTGGCTTTTCGAGGGATCTGACAACTTTTTTACAGCGAAAGCGTTATGAGCATGTGAGTCTTGGCCGCCAATTTTACATGAAATGTTTTTTGTGGAATAAATATTCTACCGAGAAAAAGACGTTGTCACGTAAAATCTTCCTTCGCCCGTAAAACCGACTTTACAGGCAACCATTTTTTCAATTAATAGACATGTTGACTGATGTTGAATTCTACAGCATACTGTAGTTATATGAATAAAATTAGCTAAATATATCACGAAACAAAGAAAAAAATCCAGAAAAATAAATCTTTTTTGGAAATATGTGACTTCAAAGGTATGCAAATTTAATGATTTTTTTTTTAATCCAATAGAAATTTTGAATTTTTTTTCAGAACGCTTATAATTTTACAAAACACTACCTAATTGTAAAACACCATGAATTTAAACGCACTTTTTCACGGTGAAAATGGCAAATTTCTTAATCTCTCCATACAATTATTGGTACCTATTACCTACCGGCCCGTGACGTCACTAGCCTGGACGCCTTTTGTATGGAGCGTTTTTAGAGCTGCGTAGGAATGTTTAACTTTGACGGTCATTTCTGACTTTTAGAGCAGTTTAAGTATACGTAGTCAGTCCCATATAGACATTTAATCACAATAAAAAATAGAATCCTTTAACAGCCTCAAAAAAAAATAGTCAACATGTATATTGTAGGACGTTATGACGCTACGATGCCACCCTGAGGCATATAATAAACGAAGCAACTAGTTGAAAATTTCGATGCTTTATTTAGCTAGCGTATTTGATAGAGCAATTGGAAGTTCACCCATTTGCCCCGAGAAGTCTTGTAGATGGGAGGATTCAAAACCCCCTAATAATAGCATATATTTTTTTTCCCTTCAAATTAAATATTTGGTTTACATTAATGTTATCTGGTGATAATGTTATGACTTGTTTGTAAGATACGGACTTATTATCTAATTTGCAAATTAAAGTTCCTTTTCCGCACCTGAACGGAAAGACGTACTTTGTTCAACAAGGAGTTTGCATAACATACATTGTAAATGAGGCATCAGAATAATATACCGCATCATCTGTAAGCCCTTCGTTAAACTCACACGCAATGTTCTCGTAATTTCTTCATTTTACAAAGATAACCGAACTATAAAATTGGGTACGGAAAAATCCCGGTCACACGCCGTTCCCTCGAGAACCCGTAGTAACTCACGAGGACAATACGTCGCCGATTCAAACGCTAGAGAATTGAAAGTTTTCCTATTTTTTTACAATCTCCATTGTCTGCGGTCTTATTTATTGTGAAATCTCAGCTGTATAGTAACAGAGCGGCTTTGAACTGGACTTATTTTTATTTTTAGACATACCTACTGTCGAGGGCTTTGGATGCAAATCTTAGAAATATTGAGGTTGGATTTAATAAATAACATCATAGAAGGAAAACGAGGAAGAGGCAGGCCAAGAATAAGTTACATTAAACAAATTAAAGAGATGTCATGTCGTACAGGAAAGTCAAGGAAGTGGCTATGGACCTTATCTTATCTTATCTTACTATGGGGGTCCTTACGGATACACTTCGACCCAATGGAATATTTTGTGTAGTTACCGCTTGTTGCACCTACTCAAGGGATTGTTCCACCACCTCCATGTATCGGATGATGGAACCAGTTGGTAGTGCCTGGAATTCCTTCGGTTCTGGGTAACCAATACCGAATTCTTTCATCCTAAGTCTGGCGAGGGCATGACATCCACACAGTATGTGCTTCATTGTCTCTGCCTCCTCGCCACATATATATGAGTGGCTATGGAGAGAGTTACATGGAGATAATTCATACTTCATCAGCTTCACCGACAAGAGTTCGACTCTTAAATTTATGATGAATCTCACAAGTTTTTGGTGACAGAACCAACCGCATGTTGCTTCTATGTCTTATACTCTTTGAGATTAAGTAGGTACATTTATATCTATGTCCGGGGATAAAAACACAAGCGATGGAGGAAATTCTTAGCATTTTTTCATTTGTAAACACACATGGGTGAGGTCTCTGGATGGGCAACTCGCAATAGCCTTTCCGCAATACCGTACAAGTTAAGAGGCCTTATCCCTTTAAAAAAAATGTCATATTATGACAAATATATTGATAATTTCAACCAACTTTTTCAAGTGAATAATAATTTTCCCCGAGTTCTAGGTAGTAACATAGCTACTTCATGCTTTCATTGCGTGTAGTCGAAAAAATAAATTTTTCGCGTGAATTTTGTCAATTTCGAGTAGTTTTCGAAACAAGAATTATCAATGAAAAATTCAAACTGTAGGTTTCAAATATATACCAATTAATCCCAATAGCCCTGTTCTAGGTAGTAACATCAATAATATGTTATAGAGAAATGTGTATAAAACTATCAGCATTTTATATGGAATAAGGCATCTTAAAGAAATCCTCCAAAACAATACATGTAGGTAATGATCATTACCTACATGCATTGTTTTGGAACTATGTTTAATGTATTTCAATTTAACGACATAAAATTTACGTATTGCAAAAGCAAATGATATTCATGTTACATGTAACTTTTCTGACGAATAAAGATGATTACGATTATGATTATGATTATAACCACGATTTGACATTGAGATCGTAGATTACTCGTTCTATTCAAGAGACAAACTACCTTCAATTTATGGAGACATTATCTGCGTGTTGTATGCTGCGTCGCAAGATTCTGAAGGCTCTGTCTAGAGTGAGATGAAGCGAATGAAATTATATTGTTATCGACCTTTCTTGGACGAAGAGTTAGGATAATCTTAAGCAGCGTTACCACATACAAGGCGAGGGACTGACAGGCATTTTTACATCTAGGTACCTGGTGATGTAGATAAAGTACAATGAATAATCGCAATTAAAACTTGTATGTATCTATATGCATCCAAGTCATATGACTTGTGGCACAAGAGAGGGAAGGCCTTTGTCCAGCAGTGGGACACAATTATAGGCTAGGCAAAAAAAAACTATAGCTATGTATTATGTAGGTAGTGTGTAGGACATCACAATAAAGGCAATAGATAATTTACTTTTTTCTTATTTTGATGTGCTTTTGATTCTTACAATAAACATCTAAATTTTCTTACGTTTTAACCCTCTGCAACTGTGGTGATTTTTTTATAAAGATTCTACTGATGTGGTGTCTACCAGACTACATTTTTAATAATTCATTAAAAATTTATCAATTAGAAAATAGTCAATATTGTTATATCAAATGATTAATTAACTCATAATCGATTATGATAAATAATTATTTTGGTCTAAAAATAGAATAAATGGATAATATACAATCAACTTTAATGAGATCACAATTACAGAGATTTTGTACTTTGCTTCACTTAAAAAATAAAATAAAAAACGAAACAATCAACAACTTCCATCAACTTAATAATATCTCTTCTTTTAAACATTATTATCACTTATAAAAAATCTCGACAAAATCTAAAGGTAGAATAAGGCACAAATCCGCCTTTGAGTGAGCACTTATTTTAAACGTCCATTTTACACTCGACCCATATATAGTCCGAACATTGGAGACAAATCAAACAAACTCTGTCTAGTTTTTCCAGCCATTAACTAATTTGATGATAACTAGCAATAGTAGCAATTGCTGAAAACCCGTTGTGATTTCTTTTTGATGGTCTAGACTACCGAGTGCCGTGATCGGCCTATTATTTCTGTGGTTAGGTCTCTGAGACACTATAGAAACATTAATAATTTTGTGAGGTGACGTCTGACAGACATTATGAACAGTATGAACATGTAGATGATCTTTATGATGTGAGGTCTGTCAGACTCAGGTCTTGTTGCTGTACTCACGTCTGTGGGACACCCGCAGCTCGTATCTGCAAACGTGTGCACCGTGTCGCCGTTAGGGCGTCACTGACCAAAGCCGCGAGTCGTTTGAGGAAGGTACTGAGCGAGACAGAGCTATATCACACCATGCGACGAAATGGCGAGATGAAGTTTATTTGTCGGTGTCTGATAGACCGCACATCAGTCGCAGAGAGAGGGTTATACAAGCAATTTCGTCGTTAAGTTCTGTTTTTAGGGTTCCGTACCTCAAAAGGAAAAAACGGAACCCTTATAGGATCACTTTGTTGTCCGTCTGTCCGTCTGTCAAGACCCTTTTTCTCAGGAACGCGTAGAGGTATGAAGCTGAAATTTATATCAATTACTCAGGTCTACTGTCCCTTGAAGCTGTGAAAAAATCAAACTTCTAAGCCAACGCAATCAAAAGATACAGCCGTTTATGCCGCAAATTTTCGACACTTGCAAGGGAATCAAAACCTACAGGGTGCTTCCCGTGAACTCAGAATCTTGAAATTTGGTACGAAGCAACGTCTTATAGCATAGATAAAGGAATAATTACGAAAACCATAATTTTTTTTTTTAATACCTAACTTTGCACCTAATTTATATGGGGCGCTATACATACCAGGTGCAAACTTAACTTAACCACTTAGGGATGGAAAGTGTTTGTACGGAACCCTCGGTGCGCGAGTCCGACTCGCACTTGGCCGGTTTTTTTTTTATTATCCTACACGTTGATAATGGTATCGACCACTATGCAGAGTAATATAACAATAATCGCTAAGGTTCTTATCCATCGATCACTCTAGAATATTATACTCCAAATAGGCCACACACACAAGCAGTTTTATGATTTGAAATTTAAGAAACTGCCGAAATTATTGTATTGTTGTATTGAAACGCTACAAAAAACTCCCCTGTCAGTCTCTTATAAAACTAATACTTAAAAAACCTTCAGAGCAGTAAGTAACATGTATTAAGTTATATTTAACGAACTATTAGGACATTGCGTACTGCTTTTTATGTATTTTACAAACGTTATTATGTTTTTATTTTATCGTAATAATTGACTTTTTAATACTTACGATTTTATGATTATGAGATTCATATACTTATAACTATGCCTTTTCTAAATAAATAACGAGGGAATCAGGGAGTATTATGATACACCACTGGCAACACAGATGGATTGACAGAACCAGCCAATGTTTGCGTGATGACGTCAAAAATGTCGCCTGTCATTCCGGAGTGGTATACCTTGTTATCTTATACCATGGTTTGAATAAGCTTTTGCACTGAAGACTACATCCCTTCTTACAGCATCGCGTCTCACCGCGGCCCCTCAGTCAAACTGTCGCCGTTGTCAGAATTCGTACATTCCCAGATTTAATACAAGCCTTATATCTCGCAGACTAGACATTACACTTTAATAGCGCGATATGTTACCGCTTTTGTGCGTAGGGTCGCCTCGTGTACCGATGTGTGAGTTTCTGGTACAAATTTCGTTTAGAGTGAAAAAAAATAGCTTAACTATTTTAACTACTTGAGAAACTGCTGAATTGTGCTTAGTAGTAACTAAAATTATGCTAATTTTACAAAACTTATTTTGGTTACTAGTAGCCCTCAGTGTGTCAGTCCTCCGATTTATGTAACTAGCAGCTAACATTTGGGCTACTGTTAACATCTTTTTTTCAGTGTATCGGTTTGTTCTTATATGAGGATGTCCTGAGGGTGTCCTAACGGGTAAAATAGCCTACGCACCAGCGCGAACAAAGAGAAAGGAAATGCCGATAAATAATTAAAAAATAAGACAACGATTAATAGCCCATTTTTGTGTATTTATAAAAAAAAATGGTTTTCACGGCTACAATTCTATTTGCGAGTGTTAAACCGTGCTGCGCCCGTAAGCCGTTAACATTTGTTGCACTAATAACCCGTACCTACATGACGAATTCGACGAAAAAGACGTTATATATTGGCAAATGCTCGGACAAGTGACAAAAAAATGTGTTATAATTGTCGGTTAATCTATTTGTACCGCTTTATCCACACTGTAACAATTCTTTTTGCGAGTGTTAACCTGTGCTTTCTCCCCAGCCCGTTTACATTTGTTGTACTAATAACCCGTAGGTTACAAATTCGACCCAATGGTTAACATAATTTTTTGTCTTTTATGGACATCGATTTTTGCTATTCCAACAGCTACAAGTGACATTGAACCATTGCATTTTATAAAAACGCCAGGTAAAAAAAGTTAGTGTTGCCAATTTGTACCGGTTTATCCACACTGTAACAACTCTATTTGCGAGTGTTAACCCGAGCTGCGGACGTGCGCCCCCGGCGCGTTTACATTTGTTGCACTAATAACCCGTACGTGACGAATTCAGCCCCAAGGCCTAACCCGTTTTTAGCCGAGTTTGTTAACGGTTAACACATTTTCACCTTTAATGGATAATAATAATACGAAAACGGTAAGATTATCCATTTGATTTGTGGTTTAAAATTTTTGGCAGTTATCCCACTGTTTCATTGATTGACTTGAAAAAGAGGGTAGTTTTTTTAATCGAGGCGTCTTTTTTATGTGCTCAGAGCTCCGTTATTACTGAATTGATTTTGAAATTCACCAGGAGAAGCATTATCAGAAGGGTGGCCCGACTATCTTGTCATTGTTTCAAGACCAACGTTAAACGAAGGGGGCACAATATGAGCGATCGTTGCAGAAAACCTCGGGTTAGACCTTAGTCTTTGAGCTGTTCTTTTGGCTGACTATGATAATGTGAAGATGAAGATTTTAAAGATAATCGTATGCTAGTCTGTAAATAAACATCATTCATCTTCAAAAAGTTTTATTGACAAGAGGGCAAAGACATTATTTCTAACAGATTTCATGAATAACAAATGTCCTATTTATCCATACTATCCATAGTAATCCATATCCATACTAATATAATAAATGCGAAAAGGTGTCTGTCTGTCTGTTACCTCTTCACGCTTAAACCGCTGAATCGATTTTGATGAAATTTGGCATAGAGATAGTTTAAGATCCGAGGTAGGACATAGGATAGTTTTCATCCCGGAAATTATACCTAAAAAGATTGAAAAGTGAGTGAACATTTCTGTTGGGGTGCGGTGACCCTGTAGGAAATGTAATTATTAGACCAAAAGCACAATTGCTCTTACATTTGCTTATGCGCTTTTAATAATCCCTTTTATCAAGTTCCACACGTACGTAGTCGCGGGCAAAAGCTAGTTAAAAATAAAAATAATGATTATTATAAGTGGATTTTACACTTTTGTTGACATAGATTAGATACTTTATTTTACATCAATTTATTGTTTATAAGCTTTGAATGAAAGAGACAATACAATACAATACAGGGAGGAGTTAAGGATAAAAAACTAATTTGTACCTCCAAGCGTAAATGCCATAATAACTACACTACTAATTTAAACAGTGGTTAATACCTTACATAGTCAAGGGTTTTAACGACTTTTTTAAATGGCAATGTTAATTATACGACCTTACCTCGTAACCATTGAAATTGCTGCTTGTTCGCTAAACGATTGAGTTAAGTGCCTGTGTACACGAGATGTGCATTAATCTGATTTTTATTAAGACGTCGACGTAACGGTTTATATACGTCATAAATAACGATACTTAACTGAAAATGTAAACAACGATAGCTTGAGAATTAAGGTGAATTATTTAGATGTAGGGCAAGTTAGTGCGCAACACATCTATCCGGAATGAAAAAGTAAACAATAAACTAATACTTAGGTACCCTTACTCACTGTCATCTCAAAATGATTTAATCTAAATCAATTCTAATTAGTTTATTTGTAACACAACACAACGGATTTACTCATTAAAAATACTTACTTACAAGTATATATACCTACTTATATTGTACCAATTATTAAGCTAAATCTAAAACTAAACTATGTCCAAAAATGGCCCCCGTGGCATTATACCAAAGACACCGGCAGCATTACCTCGCTGTATTGCCATACTAAGACGCTGAGCGAGGAAACTGCCAGCCCTTTGGTCACCAGTGATCGACGAGCCGTTTAGAAAGCTCCTAGAAATAATTCTGTAAGTATGTGTATTGTAATGTATATGTTTATATGTATGTATATTGAAACCTTTAATACAAAGATCAAAGCTTTAAGAAAAAATTAAAAAGGAGCTACCTCGAGAACTAGTAGTAGCGAAATGGTTAACGCGCTGGACCGGCAATCCAGAGGTACTGGGTTCGATTCCGGGTCTCTTCCCCCAGGTAGCTCCTTTTTCAATTTTTCTTTAAGCTTTGATCTTTGCTTAAATAAAAAATTGGGGTGTACCTACATTTAAAAAAATGAGACATTACATGTTTCATAAATTTGTATGTATATTGTTAATATATACACACCCACAGTTTTTATGACCCTGCATCAACTGAAAGAAAGAAAGAAAGAAAGAAAGAAAGAAAGAAAGAAAGAAAGAAAGAAAAAAGAAAGAAATATATTTAATCGTGACGTGACCATAGAACATAATTACAAATAGTGACAAAAATGATAAATGAAATGAAATAAAACAATACAAACTATTGTCTGTACCACGAAAAGGTCCCAACTCAGCATGCTAGTTTCTGTTTGGCCCTATGGTTGACTGGTAGAGAATGTGTTATGGCATTAAGTCTGCCATTTGTATTTTGTGAAATAAAGTTTAAATAAATAAATAACTCCAGCGCTTGGACCCACGGGCCACTCCTAATTAAAAATGCTTCAGTAAGCATTAACGATTAAAAGTATTTGCTCCTATTAAGCAGTATTTGCTGACTGGAGTCCGCGAGCGAGAACGATGCTTATCGTAACGGTTACGGCGCTGAAACCCGCACTGCCTTGAAGACAAATTCGTCGTAAAATCATTATTACGAAAATAATTGATTCGACGATTATTATCGATAGCTGTTTCGACGAACGGTCTTATAGCGAAGAGTCACAAACACCTTACGAGACCTCGCTAGATGGCTGGGTCTAGGGTTAGATTCAGAATACGTACTCATGGACACGGCGCGCATCGTCAGGAGGTTCCTCTCTCTGCTACCACTTGTATAGCCTGCATCGCTGCCAGCGGCACCCTAGGTTAGGTATTTTATAATGTGTTCATATATTTCGTTAGTTGGTTATTGTATTTTACTTTTATATACATATACTGTAAAAAAGCCTAGCCTAAGATCAAATTTAAATAAATAGAATAATAAATAAATAAATATCAGACAACCTCGCACATATCGGTTTTGTCCCAAATTAAGCTCAAAAAGGCTTGTGTTATGGGTACTTATAAAGACAAATATATACTTAAATACATACAACGACCATGACCCAAACACAATGAAATGAAATGAAATGAAATGAAATGAAATGAAATGAAATGAAATGAAATGAAATATGAACCGGGACCGCCGGCTCAGTAGACAGGTGCTACAAACTGCTAAATCTAATTTAACATTATTCAAATGAATGAAAAAGACAATGCCAGTTATTGCGAATATAGGACATCTCTTAAGTATACATCGGTGATATCTCGTAAATATGTATTTACACGTCGAATGCAGCCTCTGGGCAGTTAACTTACTGCAGCCATGCTAATGGGTTTACGGCGCGGTTCTATTAACAGTAAATATTCCTAGTCTCTGGTATAGGCCTCGGTCAGGCTTGTAAATCGCTCCTACAATTAAAACGTGCTAACTCTTGTAGATAGGCACCGACGTTTACGCCACGTCGTGAATAGGAGCCTGCCATGGCTCTTGTGTATTTAAGTGATGTGATCGAACATTCTGAATAAACCAGGCGTTATCTTATACCGGGTGTGGACTGTAATAGGAGCAATAAATTAAAACATAGATTATTCCCTTGAAACTGAACTACATTTCGCTGGCCCAATGTTACAGGGTTCTATAGGTATATTACATTTTCAGGGTAATTACAATTAGACTTAATGTCATTATGACAATGTTCAAATTTGAACTCGTCAAAAGTCAAACAGAACCCTGTAATATTGAGCGATTTGTTCAGCAACTTTTTTTTTTTAATAACGGCACAACATAGTGGCTCCACTTCGCTTGATGGTAAGCAAAAAGGGGAGCCCAAGTGGCAATGGCAACTGATAAGAAACCAACGGTGCCAAGTCAGTGGACACTGCCATGCTGGCCCGAGAGATGCTTCTTCACGCTTCGTTTGAAGGGTCCCAAGTTATAAGAAGGAGGAAACACATGAGCTGACAAGGAGTTCCATATTTTAATAGTTTGGCAGATGAAGGAATTGCCAAACTTCTTGGTACGTGTGGGAATATTCTCCACGGTGAGGCGATGACATCGCAAACTGGCACGTGTGGTTCTATAACGGAAAGGGCAGGGTGGGATAAGAGAAAATAACTCTTCAGAACACTCGCCATGGTATAGGCGTTAGGGTTCGAGGAATCTGGTACTTTTCTCGTCACCTATGATGCGGACCGCCCGACGCTGCAATCTGTCAAGAGCATCGAGTAGATATTGGGCGGAGCCATCCTGAAAATAACGTGTATTAAACGATATTTTTGTAGAATAATGTTTAGACATAGAAGCAATGTATTGCGAAATATCCGATATTAATAGAGTGACAGTTATGTCAATGCTCAAGGAATGACAATGTTGGACGACGTACATGGAAAATACTATTTTTTATTTGTTTAACACACCCGTATAATAAATCGAATAATATAATGTGTTGGTACGAGACAGCCCCAGTTCACCAGTTCAGGATGATTTAAGGAGCCATGAGTGGGAATGTGATTCATCCCATTGGCCCTATGCCAATGGGATGAATCACATTGAGCAACTTTTACTATGAGACCAACCATAAAATCATTAAAAAAACTGCTGCTTCATACATTTTGGATAGCGATGAATAAACTATGGTACAGCGCTCCTAGCGATTACTTTGAAGAACTACAATTCTCCATACAAATCCATTACGCAGTCGCTATAGCGACTATAGCGAGTAGGCACTGTCACTGTAAACCACAGACAACCCCCACTAGACGGAGCATGTAAGGCGACCCGCGCGCACCAACGATATGGTACGGCAGAACATTAAAGTATCAACACGGCGGCCACCGTTTAGTTGCGTCCATGTTTATGAGGTCTCTCTACACCACTTAACGCTACAATTTACCATGTTATTTATTTTATTTCTTTTTTCGTTGACGTACGCATGGATCATAAACAAGGACTCAACTAAACGGTGGCCGCCGTTTTGATACTTTAATGTTCTGCCGTGCCATATCGTTGGTGCGCGCGGGTCGCCTTACATGCTCCGTCTAGTGGGGGTTGTCTGTGCTGTAAACTCATGGCAAGGGTACTGAACTACTGATGATGCTTCGTAGAGGGGAGAAGTGGTTTGTTATATTTAGTTACGTATTTATTTTTCTTATCGCGGTATGAGGGTGATCCATTAAATGCATGTATTCATGAAAAAATACGCAAATGAGTATAACGGGTTAGCACTAATTAACTAGCACGTTATTGTCAGGGGTTAAAAAATACACGATATTTCTGAAGTCGTTGCAAGCCATACAGCTCATACTTACGCAAATTACTATAGTGCTGAAGTTTCTTTAGTTCCCGCGTTATCGGTACAGGATAAACCGGGTCTGTTACCGGCTCATTAAAACTTACCCGGGTACCGTTTCTCGACTCAATTAACTCCGGTGCTCGGTGAAAAATTGTTACATGGAAATGTACCTTAAATTATGTTGATGGAAACACCGTGGTATAATGTTTCAAGGTTTGGAATAAACGTTGCCGTTTGAACCCTCTGATATCTAAAACATACGGGAGTTTAATATAACAATTTTAAATATATTGTATAATTACTCTTAAGAGGCCTTATCCCTTTAACATTTTTTTTTTCATACTATGACAAATATTTGATAATTTCATCCAACTTTTTGAAGTGCATATATAATACTTTTCCCCGAGTTCTAGGTAGTAACGTAGCTAGGTATTTCATGCTTTTATTGCTTGCAGTCGAAAATATGTTAAAAAAACTAATTTTTCGCGTGAATTTTGTTAATTCCGAGTAGTTTTGGAAACAAAAATTATCAATGAAAAATTCAAACTATATGTTTCAAATATATATCAATAAATCCCAATAGCTCTGTTATAGGTAGTAATATCAATAATAATATGATAAGAACCACGTTTGATAATACAGAAATGTCTAAAACAATCATCATTTTAAAAGGAACAAGGTCTCTTAATAGACATGAAAATATTTGTTTAAACAAGGTTTCAAAAAATAACTTGAATAGTGATATTCCTATCATTAGAGAAAACCCTTTCGATATGCCGGTACCGGAAAACCGGATACAGCCGGTTCAGAGAGCTACCGGTTCATAACAAACTGCCAGAAGAAGAGTTTAGGGCTTCACAAACTAAGCGGGCGTTCACTCATAAACTCAAAATTGTATGCACTAAGAAGGCTTATTACTCGGGTGTTGCTTATTTTCTAACCCCGTACTCTCACCCCCTCATTCTGTTCTAGGACCAGAAAAAACGTCACTGATTTTTTTTATTTTTTTTTTCAGTTTTAGGGGTCGCTACCGCCCATTAAAAATCCAAGATAAATGTTAATAAACTAAACTTCGTGTTTGGCGAAATTTGTTATAAAATGTGTACCATGCTTTTTTGAAATAAATAAATTAAATTAAAAATTAAAAAAAAAAAACTCGGTTCAAATAGTTTTCTTTTTAATTTTTTATCAATCTAGTTATATGTATATCAAGTGAATTATTCATGAGAAAAAAAAATTAGGTAGTTCATATTGAACTAGATAATTTTTATCTATATTTTTTTTTAATACAATTGTGTACGTTCTGTAAGTATTATGATACAAAGAAAAAAAAATTTTTTTCATATCTTTTTCAGATTTTTTACTTGCCGGTAGTGACCCCTAAAACTGAATTAAAAAAAAAAATCTGTGACGTTTTTTCGGGTCCTAGAACAGAATGAGGGGGTGAGAGTACGGGGTTAGAAAATAAGCAACACCCTACTTACTACGCCATAAATGAGTTCATGGATGAGTAAATAATAATATTGTTATTGAAATTTTATCATCATTAATTTTTGATTTTATTTAAAAAATTTACCATTATCTTGACTTCGTTGTCAATATTATTGAGTGCTTAATCTTAATTATTTGTACCACTGTAGACTTATTTGTTCCGTACCTACATATACCAAATGTAGAATAAGAATACTGAATTTAATTTAGACTAAATATGTAATAAGTGTATATAGTGTAGTGTATGTAAGTATGTAGTGTGTAGTGGTGTAGTTATTGGCTCTGGCTACGTATGTTGACGATGTATGATTAGTACAAAAAAGACTCCATCTGTCTTTCTATCAATTACTCGACCAGTTAAAATGGGATAAGTGTTTGTACGGAACCCTCGGTGCGTCATTCCGACTCGCACTTGGCCGGTTTTTCCCTCAAGAAGCTCGCAGGCAGCCTTAAGTATAGGTATGATGGTGTAAGGGTGATTCTTCAGGCGTTTCAACCACCGTCAGTCCACTGTCAAGCTGACTATCAAAGCAATTGGGCCGTAATATGCCTTAAATTAGATCAATTACCAGCGACCCTCCCCGGCTTCGCATGGAACCTCTTAAATGATCAGTGTTTCTTTATTATATTATGCACGTATTATACATATAAACCTTCCTCTTGAATCACTCTATCTAATAAAAAAACCGCATCAAAATCCGCTGCGTAGTTTTAAAGATCTAAGCATACATAGGGACAGTCAGACAGCAGGCAGCGACTTTTTTTTTATGTCATAGGGGGCAAACGTGCAAACGTATCGCCTGATGGAAAGCGATTACCGTCGCCCATAGACACCTGCAACACCAGAGGAGTCACAAGTGCCTGCCTACCCGGAGGACGAAGATAGAATGCCTCTATGCTAGTAATTTCACCGGCTATCTTACCCCCACACCGGAACACAACAATGCGAACATTGCTGTTTGGCGGTGGGTTAGCAGGCAAGACGGTAGTAACAATCCGGACGGACCCTACACGAGGCCCTACTACTCCAAAAACTTTGTTTATACTATGTAGTGATGGTAAGAAGTACGGATGGAGTATATCATTGCATGAAAGTTTGCAGCTTGGTGTAGCTCATACTTTCAATATTTTTGCCTGACGGCGGTTGAAACCCCTGTAGAATCACCCATAAACAGGCTTCCCTCTTCAAGAAACATCGGTACATATTTCAAGCCGAGTATTTGCAAAGGCGGCGACAAAAACTGTTTAACATGTCAAAGTTCCTGGTTGCATTGCAAATGTAACTTCAACTCTTATTCCATCTTTCATTGACAACGTCACATTTGCTTACGTTTTAACTGAAATATCAACCTTATTTAACAACAATTAAGTTGTATTTGAAATGATGGTATTGAGGAGGATAAGGAGTTGTTTACACGACAGTTACCTTTGCTGGTCACGATTTTAATTTACCAGTTTCTTTGCTTTTCTTGTAATTATTTTATCGATACTTATATTTCTTTTGAGTGGTGGCCTAGAGGAATACCGAATAGTTGTAATTAACAACATGATTTTTTTTAAACAGGGTTTTTCCCGATATAATCAAACTAGTTACGTCACGCAGTGTTACCTGCTCATACCACGGGGAAACTGTATATATAAAATGTATTTTTCGGGGTAAAATGTAGCTTATGTGTTAATCCAGGGTGTAAGCTACATTCATACCATATCAAAATTAGTCCAGTCGTTACATAACAAACATACACTGTATGTATGTTGTTTCTTCTCACTCAAACGGACTCATTTTGATAGTCGTACACATAAACACACTGACAAACTTTCACCTTCATAATATTTAGTGTGATTACTAGTATGATAAAGGATAAAAAAATCAATATAACCATATTTTTTACTTTTAGAAAATTTCCCTATTTATGATTAAAAATCCATTTGACAAGTTCCACATTCTAAAAGAGCGTATTTGGCGACAATTTATGGTTAGAATACAGTACCTAAATCATACAGTCGGGCTGTTACTAAGACGGATTTAGTTTAGAAATTGTAACACTGTTCTTTTTGAAACCTAAACTGTTTTTTTTATAGAAAAACTTATTTGACATACTATTGTATTAAGCGGTTTACACTCACGTGAAATTGTCAGGAACGGCCCGACATGTTTCGAACTCGTATGGAGCTCTTCATCAGGGACTGCTACCCGTACAGAAGCACGGTAAATTCGTCACTGACCTGGCTCCGCACGATTTCGAAACGTGTCGGGTCGTTCCTGACAGTTTCACGTGAGTGTAAACCGCTTAAACCAATAATTAAATATGTCTTACGAAAGTTTTAATAAAGATTACTTTTTTAAAAACAACTTATGAATTTACCCGTCCGATGGGGCGTGGAAATTCCCCGCCATTTCACCGCTATTCAATCGACCAAAAATTAACGCGTTAAATTCAATAACAGGGTTAGTGAATGAAAATAAAATGTAAGCAAATAATGCCAGCATGATAATAAGCTTTATCGATAAACACTAAACCAACCGTTGCGTGCGGAGCGTTGAAATTGGCGGAGGAGAAAGTTAAAAAATAATTAAAATTTTGCTAAAAAGGTCGTCACTCGAGCTTAAGTAAACAAGTAAGTAATATTAATTTAAAATACATAAACGGGTTTACTCACGTAGTAGAATTCGAATATCGCTTGACATGTTTCGAATCGGTACGTGATTGATCATCAGGAGAGCCGATCAGTCGCGGGGGCGGCCAACCGAACATGTACCGATTCGAAACATTTCGAGCGATATTCGATTTCTACGACGTGAGTAAACTCGCTTATGTATTTTAATATGTCTGAGACTCACGATAGTCTCTAGTAATATAATTTCACCTAATTATTGTATCAAGCGGTTTACACTTACGTGAAATTGTCACACAATAATTAAGTATGTCTTACGGAAGTTTTATAATAATAAATTCTTTATTTCGGATAATTAATATCCATAGCTTGTTAGAAAGGCTTAAAAATTAAGTTAGTAGACTACTACTACTACACTAGAGTCACCCGGTACACAAATAAGTATGCCATTACCTAAATAACATATTGGGCTACACCCTTAATCTGCACTGCATCGTCCAGAATTTAAATAAGTGGCAGTCATACCTCTCTCCTAACGCCTTGAGGATGCCGTTGTTACTTTGCCGAACACGAGTCATCGGGGAGGTGATTTATTTGCGGATTACAGCCTGAAAGCAGTCAATGCGGGCCTCCGCACACATGCCCGACGCGCTACACCATCTCGGCAGCCCCAACAGCATCATAAATGCGTTATTGTACTAAACACGTAGGACACTATAATAAGAATATAATTTTACCTAAAATAATTTTCCAAATATTATAACAATCAGCTCCGCTTTTCCCAACTCCTTTCCCTAAACCATTTGAGTTCTGGAAATAATTGGATTTAATCGCTGGGATCGTATTTAAGCGGATTTTACGTCGGAGATCGGGACATTGCTAACGAATTCGTCCTAAATAGGTATAGTTGAATAGCTAGACCTTTTTCGGCATTACGGATGACCTGTTTCCTGTTTGACGACGCAGTTGGCGCAGTTTGCAGTGTACCTGCCTATTGATCCGACGATCCTGGGTATTTGAGTATTTGTTCATGGGTCATGGATGTTATTATACTATGTATTATAACATTTTGTATTGAAAATCTGTTTTCTATGGGTCATGATTTCAGGAAAAATATTAATAGCGTGATTCAGGATCGTCTTTTGTTTTGTATGGGTGCGTAGTCCTCTCATTACGCCGAAACGGCTGGACGAAGAATGATCAAGTTTGGAATGAAGGTATCTGATACCCTGGATTAACACATAGGCTACTTTTTATCCCGGAAAATGTAGTGTTCCCGTGGGATGACACCACGCGGTGCAGCTAGTAGTTACATAATATTAGGTGCATATTATTAAGTTGGTACGTAAATGGGTAGATCAACTTTTTCTTGCTTTTATTCTGTCCCGTGACCCAGGGGACAATAGTGATTAAACTTCTGATAAAAGTGTTGACAATTATTATTACTGAGTAATTTTCGGATTAAATTGGACCATAGTTGTGTGGACTGGAAGACTATATTTGGGTAGTTTTACCTGGTATGGCCAGGAGATCTACATAAGAATGGGCTTATAACTACTTAAATTACAAAGCGTTTGCTAAATATAGCCACGAAAAATCGTAGTTTTAAAAAGTGGACATCACCATGGCAACGAGTGGCAGAAAATAGTTGATTGACCCAGATATACAAACTTACCTATTCAAATGCATCGATCTGACTTTAAGCGGGTCGCTAATAGAGCTATATCAACCTCGAGCGTGATAATTATGCCATTAAAGTGGCTATTATCGCCATTTATGATGACAGGCCTCAAATGGTAAACAATTGTAAGGGCTTAATAGTCGTAGTGTATGAGATAACAGTGGGTTGAGTGGGTTAATTAAGTGCGCGTAGTATGGAGTCCAGAATGTGTAAGAAACCTCTTAAATTACAACACCGGATCCCTTCAACTTATAATTTTAACAACAATTTTATAATAGTAGTTTATGTGACTGTACATAATGAAGGGTATCAAACACGAGTGTGGTTTTATGAAACGAGCCGAAGGCAAGTTTCATAATAACATCACATGAGTGCTTTAATGCCTAATTATGTACAGTTACATACATACATTACCGGTTTGTCATAATGTGCGACTCCTAAATGCATCATGGAGGGTTATGATATGTGGGTAGATAAACGGTTTAACAGTACAAAATTCAATTTCAACCAGCTCGCAAAACAAAATTAATCGGAACAACCAATCTCTAACTTGCTCTAATTTTTAAAATCCTTATGTCAAGTGTCTGGTTATACCGCCGTTTTTTCAGTCCCCTGCCGCCGTTTTGTGTTGCTAACCTCCCGGACGTCCTCAATTTTTTTTTTGCTCCTGCCAAGTGTAATAAACCTTACAAATGTAAAAAGCATTCTCGGGGATTTCTCAGTGCCCAATTTAACAATAGGACAGTAATTAACACAAATTATAACGGGTCTAACGCGATATTTCTTATTTACCTTCATAATCTAACGTTTCGGCGGGGTTGCACACGCCGTGATCTCAGATGTACTCAACATCTTAATAATGTGTACAAACCGCGAGAGTATAAAGTGTCAAATAGGACAGTAATTGCAAATAAAACTATATAGGTACAAGGAAAACACTTTTACAATCAGTAAAATATTTCATTCAGTAGTTGTCCCCAGAAGCTTGCCCGAAATAGCCACTAATGCGCAAATTGTAGGAAATGATGCACGTGTAGATCCCCGTAGGTATACCTTATTCTTTTTGAAATTTATGATTTTCATATTATGACAAATAAATACAATAATAAGGTCAACCAACTTTTTGAAGTGAGTTCTCCCCGAGTTCTAGGTAACATAGCTATTTCATGCTTTCATTGCATGCACTCAAAAACAAGTAGATAAAAATAATTTTCCGCGTGAATTTTGACAATTTCTATTAGTTTTTGAAACAAAAATTATCAACGAAAAATTCATACTGTAGGTTTCAAATAGGTATATACCAATAAATCCTAATAGCCCTGTTCTAGGTAGTAACATCAATAATATGTTAGAAACATATGTTTGATCATAGAGAATAAAGTCTAAAACAATCAGCATTTTAAAAAGAATAAGGCCTCTTATGACCAAATTACTTCATATTCACCGTTTTAAAAATATTTAGTCAGCAAAATCATAATGCTTGCCTTTCCTCCCTTGGACGAAATCCTGTAATCCGCGCCTGGGTTGACAAATGTCACAATATTAAAACCGCACAAGTGTCATCCAATTAGCGACAGCCATTGAATAGAAATAAAATTAATGGGCTCATATATGCTAAGTACCTACGAACGTTTGCCATTATTTTGGGAACAATTAATGTACAGTAGTACTAGAAGGCACCTGTAACAGACTAGTTAAAACCATATATTTAATAATTGTATTGTACTCTTAATTTGTCAAAATGTTTCGGAGGTCGCCTCGTTAAGGTAGAATGGAAAAAAATATCCTAATTCGAAAAAATATCAAAAATATGGTCTAAGAATGTGTTCCTCCTGGGGTACACTGCCAAAGTAAGGGTATACGATTTACTTACACTCACGTGATAATTGTCAGGAACGGCCCGACATGTTTCGAACTCGTATGGAGCTCTTCATCAGGGACTGCTAACCGTACACCGGCGAGACAACATGTCGGGCCGTTCCTGACAATTTCACGTGAGTGTAAACCGCTTAATACAATAATTTAATATAGTTTTAATAAGTCTGCGTTATTCTTTCTTTACTTTACTGGTAAAAAGTAACCATCTTCAAATGTCCAGCTATCCATGTACCAAAATTGCTTTAAATCCGATAAAGAAATTCTGATCAAGAGATGGCGCTACATGGCTGTCACCGCACGCTCATACAAATCCTGCATCGCGCTGTTAATCACACTAATATTATAAAGGTGAAAGTTTGTGAGTGTGTTTATGTGTATGTTTGTTACTTCTTCACGCTCAAACGGCTGGACCAATTTTGATACATTTTGGTGTGAAGGTAGCTGACACCGTGGATTAACATATAGGCTACTTTTAATCCCAAAAAATGTAGTGATCCCGTGGTATGAGCGGGAACAGTGGCGCGGCTAGTGTTTTTCCTAAGTAAAATCAAAGCTGACAGAAAATATTATAAGCAGAAGTTAATATCACGTTACTTCCAATAATAAACTTGACCTGAAATTTTATTTATAGATCGACATACAAACCCTACCTATTAATATGAAATGGATTAATAAAGATTAAATTCAACCCTACCGCCGCTACGTACACTGGTCCAACATAATCGCTTATCGATTATCGAACCACTTTGCGAATAATTGAAATACACCAGTACGCAAAAGGACGAATTATAGCTATAATCATTGGTAGTTAAACCCTTTTGTACATGGGATACACTCGTACTTGGATACGAAATACGCCAATACACAAAAGGTCGAGTTGTATCTATAATTATTAGTAGTTAAGCCCTTCTGTAGATGGAGATAACTGAGATACCATGCCTGCAAAATGACGAATTATAGCTATTATTACTGGCAGTTAAGTCCTTTTGTACTTGGGTAGCTGAGATACTCGAATACTTAAAAGGACAAATTGTAGTGCATAATTTGCGGTGGTTAATCCCTTTTGTTATGGAGTGTGGATAAGAGGGGCGGCCATTGTTCTCATAATTGTAACGTTTAGAACAAATTTGCATAAAGTTCGGAGTTTTGTGGTGTCAAGTTGAAGAAAATGGAAATTATCCTGTTGAAGTGCGTTTGAATATGATGACGATTACTATCAATGGGTGTGAATAATCATAATTTTTTTATCCACTCAATAGTCTTGTGAAGGTTTCAGCTATCGTGAAGTTTTTGTTAAGGTAACTGTCTAATTTTACATACTACCCGGTCAAGTTAAGTATGCGCCTGATATCTATGCCATCACATACAAAGGAGATGCAAACTTAATGCAACCGGGTTGGCGAAGTTGCGATCTTCTAAGGATATCGCCACACATCGCTATCTGTCTCATCAAAAGTAAACGATGGCGAGATAACGGAGATATCTCAAAATAGGTAAAATTTTTACACCTTAAAAGGACAGTTTCTCGTATTCCCTGATTATTAATAGTATTTGTATGGAATAAATACCTACCGGGTTAGGTTTCCTATACTAAATTCTGCTTAGCTTGGAAGCTAAGGCGATTTGTATATGCAAATGGAAAAGATAACGATACGGCCATTAGTACAAGTTGAATTTCAGATTCGTGAAATTCGAAAAGGAGCATTAAAGCTAGGTAAATTAAATATATCGAAACTACGTTTTAAAACTACGTTTATATTACTGCACCTCTAGCAAAAGTGTGTCACGCGTTTTCTCGCGCGATAAGTATTATCTGTTTCGTAGCTGTACTGTGAGAGAGTGACGGGCGATGCTATGTCGCGCGACAAGAGTCGCAAAGCATAGTTGTGCTAGACTGGCTGGGCAAAATCTTCAAACTGCTAAGCAAATAGCTATCTCAAATTCAAAAACAGTTTTATCTATTAAAACTTAAACAAAATCGTCATTTACATTTAGGAACGACATTGGCATACACAAATCATCATCACATCGGCTGACAGATGTCCACTGCTGAACAAAGGCCTCTCTCAAATGTCTCCTCAACGTCCCCTCCCTCATCCTACAGACTCCTACTAATCTAGTCAGACCACCGGTTCACCTTATTGGAGCCTTTCCTTGCTGCGTCTCGCAAGACACGGCCGCCATTTTTTTGCCCTAACAACCATCTTGTCACGATCAATGTGCCCCGTCCACTGCTACTTAAGTTAAGTAGCAAGTAAGACTCTCTAAGGGCCATTTCTTTTTGACGCCAATTTACCTTTTTTTCAGTTTTGAATCCAATTTGGTGAGTTGGTAGATCTCTACCAACTCACCAAATTGGAACAAGCATCTGCTTATTCTGACCATGGTAAGCTTAATTTGGAGCCAGGTTTTGCCATCGACAGATACGTCAAGGAGGTATATAAAGGCTTTCACGCTATGACCTACAAATGTTTTCATTGAGTCTCATTGACACAATATATGTAAATTTCGTGACTAAACTCCGTATTTTGTACTAAAACTTAGTACAAAATGAGGAGCTCAAAATAAAAAAAGAAATCAACAACAAAATAAAAAATGGCTCCTAAAGGTGGATGCATATGATTATCCGGATAATTTTTGAATCTATCGCGCAAGGAAACTTCGACATAGACAGAGCTCACATACATGAGTAAATCCATCCCGTTTTTTTTTATAAAAACGGCCTCTTGTTCCTCTTAAGCTAAAACCCTTCCTGCTTAGCCCTCAAACAGGGCTTTGGCCACTTACGCATGCAAATGGAAAGGTAACGCCATTAAAATTACCTAAAGCAGACCCCTGCCTAACAGTTTTTTAAAATGTTTACGTAGCCCTAATTACGGTTCTATTTGTTTTGCGGACTGCTTGTCTGACAGAGATAACAAATAAATTAATTACGTTTTTGAGCAGTAACAGATGTGGAAGACAGAAGGACCAATTTTTAAGGAAAACGCTCCTTCTGGTTACCAAATACGAAATGAATAATATTTTATGACAGGATCCGAAGACTGAACAATGATAATGATAACAGTCTCGACAATCACTATAAGAGACCTCGCTAGATGGCTAGGTCAAGGGTCAGATTCAGAAGGCGATACTCCTGGACACAGCACGCATTGTCAGGGGGTCTCTCTGCATTCCGATACCACCGGCAGCCTGAGCCCTGTCCCGCTGCCAGCGGCACCCTAGGTTAGGTTTTTTTGAAGTTCTTTATTGAAGTTTACTTTTGATATTTAATTGTAAGCTATGACTAATTTAAGATATAAAATAAATAAAGATGATAATACAAAGAATCCGAAGAATGTAGATCCACAGAAAATAGATCAAGCTGTTTGACCGTTAAGAAGTAACAAACATACAAACACACTTCACAAACTTTCGCTTTTATAATACTAGTTAGTAGTGTAATTATATTTTCATCACACTTGGTCGAAAACCAGGGTTTACATGCTAGAAAATCGGGCTGTAAGTCGTAAATTACGCCCTAGGGCGGTAAGTTATTTTGGTATTGACTACTACTACTTTTGTTTTATTTCCTCCAAAGTGTGATGAAAAACGTCGTACGTGACTCTGGTGGTAAAGGAATTCCAAACTCGTGTCATTAAAGCCCTCGCCTTCGACTTCGGGCTTCTAATAGACACTCGTTGGTAATTCCTTGTTTACCACCCTTGTTAAGTAATGTAGGTACTATTCTTTGTGCTACTATCTATACAAATAGCTATACATTTAGTCCCAAACTAAGCAAAGTTTGTACTATGGGTACTAAACGATGATAAATATAATATATAAATATATGTATAGATGATATCCATGACCCAGGAACATATTCGAGTTCATCACACAAATATTTGCCTTAGCTGGGTTTCGAACCCAGGACCGCCGGCTCAGTAGGCAGGTGCACTACTGCACCAATCGCGTTGTTAAATTAAATATGAGTCAACATCCCTATTGACAGCGTTTCTCTTGAGTGTCATTTCTTTCCCCAATCTATTCTGTCGGGACCTCCATGCTTTTCGTTTTTCGCTATCTTTAAATTACTTTTAAAGTGCCCAGCTTGTTTTAAATTACTTGCTTTGTAAGACAATTGATTCATCAAGGGAGCCTCCTTTTCCCGGTTTTAAGATCACAATTTCCACTCTGTTTCTTTCCGTTTGTGGAAGTTTTTGAGAAAGACATTATATTCAAATGATGTTGTTCTTAAAACTAATGGTATGTTTTAAGCTGGGATGAAAAAGTCAATGGCTTAAATATTAAAAGCTAAAAAGATAATAAGGATAATAATACAAACACACTTCACCAACTTTCGCTTTTATAATACTAGTAGTGTATTTATATTTCTTTGTGCTACTATCTATACAAATAAATAAATAAATATTAAAGGATAATCTTACACAAATCGACCTGAGTCCGAAACTAAGCAATGCTTGTACAATGTGTACTAAGCGACGATATACGTAATTCATAAATACATAAGTATATAAATAACGTCCATGACCCAGGAACAAATATTCGACTGCACCACACAAAAATTTGCCCTGGCCGGGATTCGAACCCAGGACCGCTGGCTCAGTGGTCAGATGCACTACAAACTGCGCCAACCGCGTCGTCAAAAAGAAGGTAAAGACTTTTTCCTCGCGAACGTAGTATCGATTTTTTGTTTCGGGCGCATCCTAGTAAATTACTAATAACAGTAATAACTATTGATAAATTACAATATATCATACGGGGTTCGTCAAAATATAGTGGTCACGGTAATGAGGCGGTTAAAACGCTCGAAACTACACTATATTTTGACGAGCACCGTATGATAAGCCTAGATAAACACAGATTTTTAAAATTCTTGCGCCTATCTACTATCGACTGATTGCTATAATAGTTGGCCAATATTGCGGTCACGGTAACGAGGCGGTTAAAACGCTCAGAATAATCACCGTTGTAAGTAGATCAGCTATCACCAATTTTCGCAAACCATTAACCTCACAGCTTCCGAGCCGGCTTATAACAGAAAATGCCCCAAAAACTAAATCCCACCTGCACACTTACATCCTATTGTACCCGTAATCTCCCCGAAATTGCTCCTTTGTCGTCTCCAATGTGCCGGCCTGCGGTATCTGATACCTTCTTTTGTGTTCAACCCTACGTCAAAGACGCGATTCGGTTTGAGGACCTCAATTTTCCTAACGATTTATTATAAGTGCAGGCTTGTCAGTGTTGTCACCGTTTCACCAAAATTTTGCAAGTCGTATGGCTAGTTCGTCTTTGTTTCTTGTATTCAACGTATGCAGGTCACAATTTTTATATTTTTTTCTTGCGTACATGATTGCCGCGTAAATAAACAATGATGTCAGTGAAATTATGCTGGCTTACCTAAGCAAGTCTCTTAAAGATGTCTGTTTTTTAAATTGTATTTCGCGCGCACTGCACGTTTTTGAAGAATAAATATTAAGTCGACATTAGTGGATCTTCCCCACAGGTAAGATGCTGTAAGACATCAGACTATAGAAATAGCTATAATAGACTAACTGACTTGGCTGTATCTATATCAGTAATTTGTTTAATTTTCCTAATAGCAAAGGTAGCTGAGCATAATTTGCTACTCAAAGAATTGACGTGTGTTTCCCACTGCAATTTAAAATCAACAGTTGAACCAATAAAAACTGTGTAGTCTGAAAACTCGAGAGCGTACACCTTTAGAATTATAGTGACCTAATTCAAAATCGTCGCCACTTCCATTTTCAATTATATATTAAGAATTAAAGACACCTGATTCTAAAACTCCAAGATTTTGAATTAGGTCACTATAATTCTAAAGGTACGGTTTGTCGTCTCCAATGTGCCGGCCCGCGGTATGTATCAGATACGTTTTTTTGTGTTCAACCCTACGTTAAAGACCAGTTGAGGTTCTGGATTTGGTTTGAGTACCTCAATTTTCCTAACGATTTATTATAAAAATAATCAAACTTTGTGCTTGCTATTTATTTTTAAATTTCATTTTATAAATTTATGAAAAATGCAATGCCTCATCTCATTATTCTTAATAGATGGGACAGAAATTAGTGTTCCAGATAGGTAACCATCTAAAACCATTCTCCAGCTGGCACTGACCATCCACAATCTCGATTAAAAGCCGAGTCGGCAACACGTGAACAAAACGCTCTGTAGCTCCTATTCGTATTTTCGTTTTCAAACTTTACCTACCTAATGACGCCTACAATGAGCCAGAAAAAGATCATTATGCCCGGAAAGTTTTTTCTTCATAATACGGTCATAAGAGTTTGGGTGATTAAGCGTGTAATTTTGTGAGGGTCGGTTTTTGCCGCTTTCGTGTTGTTATTCAACATGGTATTCGTATACGAATAGATTTTTTGGTACCTATGTTAAAATTCAGTTCATTGCAGTACGAAGTATGATATTCACACATCACGGAGACAATTAACCCTTAATCGTTGCATTTATCACGCGATAAATATGTGACAAAGCATACGTCACGTTTTGACAAAATGCGAGCGTGAGAGACAAATGCTTTTTCACTTATTTATCATGTGATAAACGCAACCGTCATAGGCCTCCAGGATGTACAAACTCTTTGACCATCTTTTTCTTTTTAGGGTTCCGTACCTCAAAAGGAAAAAACGGAACCCTTATAGGATCACTTTGTTGTCCGTCTGTCCGTCCGTCCGTCCGTCTGTCAAGACCCTTTTTCTCAGGAACGCGTGGAGGTATGAAGCTGAAATTTATATCAATTACTCAGGTCCTACTGTCCCTTGAAGCTGTGAAAAAATCAAACTTCTAAGCCAACGCAATCAAAAGATACAGCCGTTTATGCCGCAAATTTTCGACACTTGCAAGGGAATCAAAACCTACAGGGTGCTTCCCGTGAACTCAGAATCTTGAAATTTGGTACGAAGCAACGTCTTATAGCATAGATAAAGGAATAATTACGAAAACCATAAAAAAAAATTTTAATACCTAACTTTGCACCTAATTTATATGGGGCGCTATACATACCAGGTGCAAACTTAACTTAACCACTTAGGGATGGAAAGTGTTTGTACGGAACCCTCGGTGCGCGAGTCCGACTCGCACTTGGCCGGTTTTTTTTTTTTCCCACGTGACAATTGTTTGCTCTATTCAACCAAACGAGACTTTTTTTTTTTTTTTTTTTTTTTAATTTATTTACCAACAAAAAACATACATAAAATACAAATTTAAGTAATTTCTCGCCAAACTGCAACGTTTATTGGCGAGACGCGCTCAATTTTAATAAAAAAAACAACTTAGCGTATCTTATCAACATAATAAGCAATGACGAGATATCTCCTTCTCGACAACAACTTTCGCAGTTGAGGTATCCGATTGTAATAGGGTAGGATGAGTTCTTTCAACCTGCTGACAGCATGTTATTGAGAAGGAAATCCCTAAGCTTTGATTTTAACAGTGTTTTTCTTAATTTTGGTTCTTGTCTTAGCAAATCTATCTTATTAAATATTTTTGGTACTAGGAATTTGGACATTCTTTCACCATAATAATTTTTTACTTTTGGTTGAACATATTTTTTTTGTTTTACACTTCTAGTTTCATATCTCTTATTCGTATTAACTTTGTACTCTTCGCTGTAGTAGTGTTCTAAACCTATCAAATATTTAATTTTTTCATCAACTGGCAGGATTTTACATAACGGGAATAATGTATCATACTCTTTATTACAGTTTTCTTTTACGTTCTTGCTTACAAGGAATTTAATTAATCTTATTTGTAAAGTTTTTATATCTCTAATGTAGGTCATAAATGTTCGCCCGTATACAATGAGCCCGTAGCTGATAAGCGAATCGGCAAGTGCATAATATACAACTCGTAACTTAAACTAGTCTTCTTTTTTTAGGGTTCCGTACCTCAAAAGGAAAAAACGGAACCCTTATAGGATCACTTTGTTGTCCGTCTGTCCGTCCGTCCGTCTGTCAAGACCCTTTTTCTCAGGAACGCGTAGAGGTATGAAGCTGAAATTTATATCAATTACTCAGGTCTACTGTCCCTTGAAGCTGTGAAAAAATCAAACTTCTAAGCCAACGCAATCAAAAGATACAGCCGTTTATGCCGCAAATTTTCGACACTTGCAAGGGAATCAAAACCTACAGGGTGCTTCCCGTGAACCCAGAATCTTGAAATTTGGTACGAAGCAACGTCTTATAGCATAGATAAAGGAATAATTACGAAAACCATAAATTTTTTTTTTAATACCTAACTTTGCACCTAATTTATATGGGGCGCTATACATACCAGGTGCAAACTTAACTTAACCACTTAGGGATGGAAAGTGTTTGTACGGAACCCTCGGTGCGCGAGTCCGACTCGCACTTGGCCGGTTTTTGTCAAATTAAGGGTGAAAGATCGTCACAATGACCGATCACGCTGCATAGGAATTGCTATCCGGCCCACCGACCGCGACCCGGTTAGATCCGGCCTTCCAAAATTGGAGGTTTCTTCCAAACAAGTGTCTCTTGTCAAGTTGCGGTCGGATATGCCACGTATCGTATATGTCGCGTATCGGTCTTTACAGCCACCAAAGACGGTGCTTCGTAGGCTGAAGACCACAAATCGTCTGTAATAGTAATAGACTGAAGGGCTTATGATAAAATGTTTAAAGGACCCTTTACTTTTGTAAGTGGCTTCAATACAATACTAGATCCGGATGGATCCGGCCGGTTTATTGGATCCGGTGGACCGGATTGCAATCCCGTTGCCCTCATCCAACGGTTTTTTTTGTTTTTGAACAGATTGTCGACCGGTAAAATGGCGTTTATTCGCATTAAACCGCTCTTAATTTGCCCCTAGTGTATCGGTAGTCTAATAAACAAATAAAGTAGCGGTACGAAAGCTAGCACAAAGATCATTGATTAGTCCGTCACACGGATTCTCATTAATGAAAATGAAGCTTAGGCTACAGTAGCCACAAGCCTATCAGCTCTGTGGTTAGAATGCCGCACATTTTCTAAATCAATAGCGAGTTGACCTTCTCAATTCTATTTAGATTTCGTAGAGAAACTCCAAACATATTGTGGTAGGTTTCCATATTTCACATTATGATAGGTTTAAAATAAAACCCATGTCCCTGTTTCTTTCAGAAATTGCTCGGAATCGATAGCATTTTCAATGTAAAGAAAAACAGTTCCATAATTTTAATGGGAATTTTAGTTTCCATTACTAACGCTCGTGCAATTAAAAAAAGTTTATATTCAAACCCAACTTAATGGAACGGACAAATTTAGGGCAATTTTAATTATTATTCACATTGAAAATGCTCTCGATTCTGAGTGAGACGGAACCCTAAAAAGTCAAGTTCTGGAAAAAAAGGTTGGTTTTTTTGAAAACGCCCTGCTGTTTAGCGTAGGTACAAATATGATCAAAACCGCTTAAAACCCACATCAACCTATATCAGCACGCTGGTCCAAGGATTTTGTAAATTCATGAAAAAAAAAACTGAAAAAAATCAGCGTTTTTCACACTATGCGTTTATAAATAGAATCGATAAAAATAGAACCGATAACAGAGATTCAATAAAAAAAAAACAGAAACATTTTATTACGTTGTGAAACACCCGCTGTGAATTTGTTTAAAAGTTAGCCAAGTGTGAGTGGGTTTTGAATTTTGATGAAAGCACTGAATACTGAAAACATAATTTTGCCGTTGCGAAACTGTTGTCCCCATACATCGACGTAGGTAGCGGTTAGTAAAGTTTATCACTGCAAATTAATTATTACATTTATTGTAATGTAACTACAACATGCGGTTTCCGGACGTTTTTTATTTACTAGTGCTACGTAACGTTGCATCTTGCCAAATCTCATGAATTTAGGTCAAGGGGTACTTTTTAGGTTTTGATTCCCCTGCAAGCGTTGACAAATTCAACATAAAGGCTAGAAGGCTAGTATCTTTTATAGCGTTGACTTAGATTTGAATTTTTTACTGCTCTGCGGGTAGCAGACCTAGGGGTAATTCGACCAATTTTAGAGAGATGATGGAGATCTCTCCATTTTATCGCCATTCGTCACTTTTGACGTGTCCCTACTTGACAAGTGGCGATATCCCTAGAACATCGCAACTTCGTCAATCCGGTCGCGCTTAATTTGCGTTTCCTTTGTATGTGACGGCATAAATAATAGGCGCATACTTTAACTTGACCGTGTAGTGCGTGAAACTAGTCAGTTACGTTTTGTTTTGACAATCATTATCGCCTTCGTATTTCCAAAATTGAGATGAGATGTATGTCAGTTGAAGCTCATCGCATTTTAATGACAGTTCAAAGGCGATATCACTGTTATCTAATAGAGTTTTGACGTTTTGCGATCTCTCAAACGGCATTCTCGAATTAAGTCTCTGACTATTTGATACCTACTTTGACGAAGCCGTTGACGCAGTGGTAAAACAGCTGTCTACTGAGCCGACAATCAGGGGTTCAAATCCCGGCAAATATTTGTGTGATGAAGTCGAATATTTGTGCCAGGGTCATGTATGCTATTTTTATTTAAGTATGTTTGAGACTGAAGAGCTGGCAGCTTCCTCGCACAGCGTATCAGCACAGCTGTTCAGCGAGGAAATGCTGCCAGCATTTTCGGTACCATGCCAAAGGGGAGCGATTTTTTGAATTTGGTTTAGTTTATTTTAATTTAGCTTTTTTTGTACATTTTACTTACTGCCTCTTTGTTTTTCCTTTTTTGTTGTGTTTTTTTTTTTTTTTTTTTTTTTAACTAGCCTATATTTGTGTCCCACTGCTGGGCAAAGGCCTCCCCTTTCTTGCGCCACTCGTCTCTATTGGCTGCATGCTCCCTCCACTCGTTATTAAATGCATCCAGGTCATCCCGCCATCTTCTTTTCGGTCTGCCTCTGCTCCGGTAACCTTGCGGTATCCAGTCGGTGATTATTCTAGCCCATCGTTCCGGATGCATGCGGCAGACATGTCCAGCCCAGTCCCACTTCAGCTTTGCGGTCTTGGCACCAACGTCTACAACGCGTGTTTTGGAACGCAGTTCGGTGTTTCTTATACGGTCTTGTCTACGAACACCTAATATGCTGCGTTCCATCGCCCTCTGACAAACTTTGAGCCTGGTCTTTTGAGCCTCAGTCAATGACCAAACTTGTGCTCCGTAGGTTAGAACGGGAAGAATACATATATCGACGAGTTTTCGTTTTAGCGAGAGAGGAAGGTTGCCCTTCATTAGTGCTTTCATGGACCAGAAGCTCTTCCAGGCGTGGTCGATACGTCTATCGATTTCCTTGCTCTGCCTGTTTTCGAAGGAAGCTATCTGGCCCAAGTAGACGTACTCGTCGACATTTTGTATTTCTTGCCCATCCACCTCGACCCTACGTTTTGTTCTGTTGGTCATCAACTGTGTCTTTGCTCTATTCATTGTGAGACCAAACTCCAAGCTCGCCGTGCTAAGGTCTTGAAGCATTTGCTGTAGTTGAGGTGCCGTGTGGGAAAATAGAACAATGTCGTCAGCGAAACGTAGGTTTGTCAACCTTTTGCCGCTAACGTCAATGCCCATTTTCTCCCACGAGACCGCCAAGTTTTTGAATATTTCCTGCAGGCAGCTGGTGAACAATTTTGGAGACAGCGGGTCGCCCTGTTTGACACCTTTCTCGATTTTGAATACGGGGCCAGGGGCATGCAGTTTAATGCTAGCTGTGCTGTTGTTGTATATTTTTCCAACGAGCTCTATATACGCGCTATCTATATCTTGCTTTTGCATGGCGGAAAGTATAGCAGTTGTTGTAGCATTTGTTGTGTTAGAATATTAAATTAATTCCAGTATGTATATATATATATATATATAAGTATGTTTATCGTCGTCGTCTAGTGTCCATAACACAAGCCTGGAGCTGTGGGACTTGATCGATTTGTGTGAGGTGCTCCGATATATTTTTTTTCTTATTTCAGCTTCACGCGTCTACGCGTTTTTAAGAAAAAGGGGTTGATAGACGGACAACAAAGTGACCCTTTAAGGGTTCCGTTTTTTCCGCATGAGGTACGGAACTCTAAGACAGAGAAAGGCGAAGCCGAAAAAACTGTTGCATGCTAGTGCATTGGCTATTACCGCGGCTAGCGCCGGCTAGTGAACTCTTCTTAACCCTTTACTGCATACGAAGCCATACATAGTAGATAATAATAGGCGTCCGGACAACCATAAAATTTTTCAATTTTTAATTTTTTCAGACGTTAATTGCTTTTATAAAAATAATTTACTCTAATATGAAGAATGAAGAAGGTCTTTCTGAGAATGTTGTCTGAAAAAGATCAATTTTTAGCGATAAGACCGCCTGTTTGTCTACCTACCGTTATTTAAAAATTGTTTTTGTTTTGTTTCTTTTTGTAAACTTTTATTGGTGTGCAATAAACTAGGTATTGTTGTTGCTGTTGTTGCTTTGCTCCCATTTCGAATGTTTTCTTTTTCTTGCTCGTTTCCCCCCTATGACATAAAAAAAGCATTCGAATAATTGAATTGTTTAATTTTAAATATTCGAATTTTCTGTGTTTTATATATAAGTATTTGAGGAAAGAAAACAAAATTACAATAATCCTAGTTAAAATTGACACTAATGAAAGCTTAAATAGCAAAAAGTACCTAGAGATGGTATATTTACTATATTATTGTAAGGATAAGTTTAGGGACTTGTTGATCAAAATTTGCAGGTTTAAAAAAAAATACTGCGCAAAACACGACCATTTTTAGGGTTCCGTAATAACAAATATTTAAGGGGGGCTCCCATACAACAAACTTTTTATAGATTATATATATATATATATGTATAGGTACGGAACCCTTCATGCGCGAGTCGGGCTCGCACTTGCCCAATTTTTTAATAACAGAATTATTGATTTAATTTTATGTTTGCTCAGGGATCTCGAAAACCGTCTCATTTTATCGTATTTTTTTTAGAGAATTTATGCAACATTGAAAAAGTACAGTTACTTGCATTAAATAGCATAAAGTCTGTAAACCCGATAGAAAAGAGTCGTTTTATTACAAAATTCTCATGACTACTTTCCAGCTCCGTTATAAGATCAGTTCCGAGACATAATAATATTGAATTGTCATCCGATCTGCTTTCTTAGGCATCAATTCAGCTCGAATTGGAAATCGAGAACTTGACAGACAGCCAGGCACAGGTGAAACTAAATAAAAGCTTGTAAACAAAGTTTTGATCCTGATTTTAAACTGCAAACTTCGTGTTAAGAGAAACTCATCCGCTTCAATTCGAATTTAAATTCAAACAAACATCCTCTCATCAATTAGACCGATCTAAGCGAAATCTCTCAAAGTTAAGCTCAGCAAGTATTATGGAACTTGTTGCTTTGATGGAATTTTCTTAAGAAATTATGAGACGTCTTTGAGCCTTATGTTCTAGAAGTTTCATCGACAGCGGTGGAGTTTTATTGCTTAAAAGTGTTTAGGCTGGGTTATTGGGAATTAAAAAGTTTTCATTACAGATTTTGGGGCTATGGGCGCCGTCTCTGGGGCTTCTTTTAGAACCTGTACAAAGTGTACGCATGCTATTGTATTGTGGGTTTCGCCTATCAACCTCTTCCCGTAGCTTTAAATATATGTAAATGAAGTCCAGTCCACTTCATTCATATTCATAGTTGCTGCACATAAACTCATGTCTTAATTTTGGTTGGAACTATCTGTGGCGGTTATTGACAGATGACAGATGACAGATCGGAGGTTAGGCGCCAATTGTCAGAATAAGTGCAAGTAATCATCGAAGATATAAGAAATTACAAAAGTTATTGAGTTTTAATAATATTGTACGAAGTAAAGTTATTGGTGGAATAATAGCTTTAATGTTGTTTCTCTTTTCAGGTAAGATATCTTATTTAGTTAAATTGTATAAACATAGGTGAGGTGAAATGTTCTAAGTGTATGTAAATAATAAATTAATCTCTTTTCAGAGCAACTCATTCGGTTTTTATTTCACCGCTGCATTCATAACCACAAATATTGTGTGAAACACACATTATAAAACAACATTTCCTGCTATTAAGTACACAACGAAGATGGAAAAATTGAGATTTGAATTTGTGGTGAAAGCAAGTACTGAAGATCCGAAGACCAGTATTATCTGTGTGACCTCGATTACGGATGTTGATAAAAATGTTTTTATGATCCCGGAACAATACCAACCCGTGAAACTGCATGACACAATAATTACAACACAAGCTTATCAACGGGTAAAGAATACACTACTAAAAAGACATGACAAAAGGCAAGTGTGGATCTCAGTAACACCAGGTATAAGCAGTACTTATATAGATGAAGATGGAAATATGCAGTTCAAAGGCTATTTACTGGAAGAAACTACAGCGAAGACTCCGGCCCAGACTTCAGCGGCTGGAATTTCTGAAGAAGCGTTATCAAGAATCCTGGAAAACTTTGCTGAAATAAAGAGTGATAAATCTAAAATACAGAGCATGAAGAGCCTGAAAGAGAATTTTGTTATTGAAAAATTCACAAGGAAGACGTCAAATGTATCGCAGTGGATAATGACCTTTGAAGCGGAATGTACCCGTCTAGGAATTGAAGAGGAAACAAAACGGATTGAAGCTCTTAGGTTATTTATAGATGAATCGTGTCTGGACTGGTATAGTACCATGCTTATAAAGCATACCGTTGAGTCAAAATGGTCCTTGTGGAGAAATAGCTTTTGCGATACTTTTGCAGACAAAGGTTGGTCACCAGTCAGGTATGGAATTTTATATAAATACAGGCAGTGCTCTCTTTTAGAATACGCTTTAAAAAAAGAAAGACTTTTATTAGAGATAAATAAAAACATGGATAAATCAACTCTCATAGATCTCATCGCTACGGGTTTGCCAAACTTTATTGCTGATAAAATTGATAGAAATACTTTGAAAAACACGGAGGATTTATATAGTAATATTAGGGGCTTAGAATATTTGGTGGAAAGGAAAAATTGGGAAAAAAGACTGTAAGTTTAGAAAATAAGAATAAAGAAAAAAGTGTTAGAGATCAATCGTGTAGGATTTGTGAGAGGGAAAATAAAGGGAAACGGTTCCATCCCGAGTCCCAATGTTGGTTTAAAAACAAAAGTACTGATAAATTTAAGCGAGACCAAATAAGGAGTGTTAATAATTCTGAGTTGGAGACTGAATTAAATGAAATGGACCCAAAAAACTAGCGATTCCGCCATTGATCAAAATTAAATTGTTAATAAATGATACCTTAAGCGTGTTAGGAGTTTATGATTCAGGATCTAATGTATCTTTGATAAACGCAAGATTATTATCCTTGAAAAATAGCTCTAGTAATAATGGTATTAAAAAAGCAGGCTTAAAAACGATTAATGGCGTAAAGAAATCGGTAGGAATGGTAACTTTAAAAATAAAAATATTTGAGATGGAAAAAGATGTCAGTGTTTTCGTTATAGACGAAGAAACTTTTGATTACGATTTCTTAATTGGATTGGATTGCATTGAAAAGTTTCATTTAGTGCAGAATGAAAAATTAGTAATTACACAAAATATTCCCATTCTTAAAGAGAACATTTGTAAACAAGACTTGGATTTAAAAAATGCTGAAATAATTCCTGGCTTCACAGGTAGCAAATTTGAATGGAAAAATGATTATTGTGAAAATAAGGATGAGGGTATTTTGAAGGAAACTGAGAAAGAAACAAAAAATGAATGTTCAGTAAATTTTAATGAACACATAGAGGTTGAAAACTTCAAGGTTTCAGTGGACCATTTGGACCTACAACAACGGTCAGAAATAAATGAACTGATTTGTAAATATGCGTCACTTTTTGCGAGGGACAAATATGATATAGGCACTGTGAAGGACTATGAGGCCCACGTGGATTTGTTAGTAGATAGATATTGTAGTAAAAGGCCATATAGGTGCACTATTGAGGACAGAAAAGAAATAGAGCAACAGATATCAATGTTATTAAAAAAAAACTTGACTGAAGAGTCTTATAGTCCTTTCGCAGCCCCTGTAACATTAGCATATAAGAAAGAGGAAGGGAAAAAATCGATTGTGCGTAGATTTTCGTGACTTGAATAAGATTGTAGTCTCTCAGTCACAGCCGTTTCCACTAGTTGAGGATTTGATGGTTAAAGCGAGAAATTGTCGGTTTTTCTCCACACTGGATATTAACTCGGCGTTTTGGTCGATCCCACTAAAGATTGAAGACAGGCAGAAGGTAGCCTTCGTTACGCAGGAGGGTCACTTTCAATGGACGTGTTTACCGTTTGGTTTAAAAACCTCGCCTGCAATATTTCAAAGAATATTAAGTAGTTTCATACGGAAAAATGGATTATCAGACTTTACAGTGAATTATATAGATGACATCTTAGTATTTTCTGAAACATTCACAGATCATATTAAACACTTGACACTGTTATTGGAAGCAATTTCAAAGGAAGGTTTCAGACTGAAATTTTCGAAATGTAGCTTTGCTCAGGACTCAGTGAGATATTTGGGTCACATAATAAAAAATAATACTGTTACTCCGATAAAAAATAACTTAATTGCTATAAAAAACTTTCCTTTACCAAAAACACAAAAAAATGTTCGTCAATTCCTAGGTAAAATCAATTTTTATGGAAAATATGTACCAAATATTTCAATAATAATGGACCCTTTGCATAACTTATTACGTAAAGGACAAACATTTAGTTGGACTGAAAAATGTCAAGAATCATTCGATAGTATAAAAAAAATGTTGTGTTCCAATCCAAACCGATTTTAGCAATATTCGATCCGAATCTACCAATACGCATTTATACAGACGCAAGTATACAAGGCATAGGCGCGATATTGAAGCAAACGCAATGTAATGGGGAAGAAAAACCTTGCGCATACTTCTCGAGAAAATTAAATAATGCTCAAAAAAAGAAAAAAGCCATTTTTCTCGAATGTTTAGCAATAAAGGAAGCCGTAAAATACTGGCAACATTGGCTCATTGGGAAAAGGTTTACAGTTTTTTCTGATCATAAACCCTTAGAAAAAATGAATATCAAAGCTCGAACGGATGAAGAATTAGGAGACCTTGCATACTACTTATCTCAGTTTAACTTTGAAGTCATATATTCTCCGGGAAAATACAATTTGGAGGCAGATTGTCTGAGTAGGAATCCTGTTTTGGAACCGAGTGATAATCAAGACGAACATTCCAAAAGTGTAAACTTTATTAACTTAAAAGATATTCAAAACGATCAGAATAATAATAAACATATAATACAAAATAAAAGTAAATTAATGCTAAAAGACACACTATACTATAAGAAAATAGGTAAAAGAGAAAAAATAGTAATAACTGAAGAATTGAGCAAGAAAATTATAAAAAATGTACACGATTATTACTGTCACTTAGGATCACAGCAAATAGAAAGGAAAATCAAACCATTTTACATCGCGACAAATTTAACAAGTAATATTAACCCATTATAACCTAGCGGTGCCGTTTGGCACCCAATTTTAGGCGTTTAGAAATTCCTGCCATTCGCGCGTTACGAACAGTAAAGTCCGGCGGTTTTCTATTTTTTCGGTGCTAGAGCGACACAACTACCTGTTTCAATGCTTTCTTTTAACTGTTGTACTTGTTGAGGCTGGCACGAGCGACACAAAGTTAGCGTTTTGAAATTATTGCAAAAATTGGATTTCATTCTGCGGTAAGTAGGCCAAAATATTTATATTTCTGAAAATCTATCACTTAAATGTATTTTTTTGTATACCTTCATAGTTGTGTGACTAGATTATATTGTAATATAATTCAGTTTTGTTTGCGTATTGGTTTTATCGCACGTCAAAATTTACGGGTGCCGTATGGCACCTCTAGGCCGATCTGTAGTATATTCCAATAATGGGTGGAGTGTGTCTCTTTGGTTTCTAAATGGGTAATAGGTATTTATTTGTCTAGATAGGGGTTGTACACTTCATGAGGCACTAGCCCTGCTCGAAGAAGGTGAGGATATCGAGCCACGATAGTTATATATTGAACCTCCAGAACCTGCAATCGACTCTGAGCAAGATACGGGTGACGAAGAAGGGGGTGGTTTTATAAATAACCTCACAGGTCCGCAACTCAATGCTGGGTGCGAAGTGGTGATGGCGTCTACATCTCTATCACCACATAGGACACGCTCCAGTAGTCCGGAAATACGCGGGCGGCACCAGATGTACAACCTGAAGCCGGGTCGTTTCGGACGTTGTCTCGTGGGTCACGTGCCTCACGAGCCCGCTCTTCTTCACGTCGTGTAAGAGGTAGTCGAATTCGTGGAGAAAGTTGCAAAAGTCAACCTATAATGATCTCCACAATTCTTCAATTCAATTCATTGACACAATTCCGAAGCAGAAGAACCACCACCAGTCAAAAACAAAAAAGTCTAAAACAGAAATGAGTCATGAAAATGGTTTGATGAGGATTTAGTTCAGGAACCACCCATGTTTCCTGTAGTAGATTTGAGCTCACTTGGAAGAAAGTCATCTACGGAGATTCTGGACTTTGGGAGAAAGTATCAATAACCTTTGCTATGCAACAAATGTGGCGGAGGGCTGTAATTATTAGTTTAACGTTAGTGTTTAGGACAAAAAAATATATGTAACCCTTAAATAAAGAGGTCAAGAAAATGCGTTTCTTATTTATAAATTCCAATGTTACTCAAAATATTCATAATTTCATAAATAAACGGTAATAATATTTAGCTAATAAAAAGTTAATACATACTTAATAGAGAGACGTAAAGCTTACGTATTGGTCTAGCGGTGCCATACGGCACCCATTGTTTTTTCCAAAACGAATAAATCAAATTAACTTTTAAGAATCAAAAACAACTCAGGGACCCTTAGACAACAATATATCAAAATATTATCAATTTCTAAGACCATAAAATAATTCAGGTCATAATGGGTTAAAAAGATCTGTGACAGTTGCGAAATCTGTATAAAAAATAAATCTCGAGGGAAATACAAGTTTGGGTTAATGTCACACTTGGGACCTGCAACGAGTCCCTTTGAAATTGTGTCTATAGACACTATTGGTGGATTTGGTGGTTCACGTTCTACGAAAACATACCTACACTTACTTGTAGATCACTTTACTAGGTATGCCTATATTATGACTTCTAGAACTCAAGGTTCTGGTGACTTTATAAAGCTTATAAAAAAGGTGAACCAAGGGAATAGGATTGGTATGATTTTGTCAGATCAGTATCCGGGTATAAATTCAAGAGAATTTAAAAACTTCTTAGATAAAGAAAATATACCAATTATATTCACAGCAGTAAATGCGCCATTTTCGAACGGTTTAAATGAAAGGTTGAATCAAACATTGGTTAATAAAATAAGATGTAGAATAAACGAGAGGAAAGAAAAATTAGCCTGGACGACTATTGCTCACGAATGTACCCAGAGGTATAACGAAACCGAACACACGGTAACAGGATTTTCTCCTAAATATTTGTTGGAAGGGAAATCGGTAGACATTCTGCCGCATGAATTAAAACAAGAAAAAACATATAATGAGTTATTACAGGATAGGAAAATCGCGTTAGAAAACACTATAAAATCACACAATTATAACAAAAAACTTTTTGATAAAAATAGGAAAGAATGCAAAATAAATGTAGGAGACTCAGTATACGTAGAAAACGGTAAACGCTTAAATAGAAAAAAATTGCATGAATTGAAAATTGGTCCATACAGAGTCCTCCAAAAATTATCGAACTCAATATACAGGATAGACACAGGTCATAAAAAATCAGAATCTAATTTATTCCATGTAACCAAACTTGTCCCACTAATGGAACGGTCTTGATGGTTGTGATTTAAATATGGTATATTTAAACATAATCTGGGGGGGAAGATGTAAATGAAGTCCAGTCCACTTCATTCATATTCGGGTAAGGACCAAATTCTTTGCAAATACTGTCATACATTAATGTCCACCTCATCTCAAACTAAAAATAGAACATTTATCGTTAATTTGTAGAGTAGAAAAACACGCCAAATAACAGTTCCTATAAACCCAATCATCAATAAACGAATTGATTTTCAGAATAGTTAATAATAAAATATTCAGAAATATACTTTTTTATCTTTATTATATTTCCCATACAAAATGAATATGTCCGTACTCTGCTTTCTCGAGAATATATTGATTTTGTTTTAAAGTACGAACGCCTTAACTTATACAGTTTATTTGTATGTATAGTCTTAGGTTTTGTTAAGACGCAGGTATAGTTTAATTTTCGATATCCTTCATCATTTTAAATTTTGCGGCTATTTTATGCATGTCCCAAATATTCTTCCATTGTGCAACCTCCAGTTGTGCGACGACATTACACGGAACTTACAACGCTATTCCAGTAGATTCTTCAATTATTTTAATGGAACACTGACTCCGAACTTGCAAGCTTGACTTCGATAGTGCTGCCATGTTGTTATTTCTGGTTAGGTCGTGAAGTATTTTGCCTCCATTGTGCGACAAGGGACACAACCATTGTGCTACGTGTCACAACGGAAATTCGTCGAAGCGAAGACAACGTTACCAATTGTGCTTACAAGCTTTTATTTAGTTTCACCTGTCCCGATGTTTATTTATTATTCATCTTCAAACCTTGTACATGTACATTTACAATTTTATACTACTTTTTATGCTACTTTTTTGCCGGTGTGACACATTCCATTGTGATTTCCGTTGTCCAACGATGCAAAGAATTTGGTCCTTACCCATTCATAGTTGCTGCACATAAACTCATGTCTTAATTTTGGTTGGAACTATCTGTGGCGGTTATTGACAGATGACAGATGACAGATCGGAGGTTAGGCGCCAATTGTCAGAATAAGTGCAAGTAATCATCGAAGATATAAGAAATTACAAAAGTTATTGAGTTTTAATAATATTGTACGAAGTAAAGTTATTGGTGGAATAATAGCTTTAATGTTGTTTCTCTTTTCAGGTAAGATATCTTATTTAGTTAAATTGTATAAACATAGGTGAGGTGAAATGTTCTAAGTGTATGTAAATAATAAATTAATCTCTTTTCAGAGCAACTCATTCGGTTTTTATTTCACCGCTGCATTTATAACCACAAATATTGTGTGAAACACACATTATATATACATAATATATCTATTGTATCCCAAATCGTGGACATGTTTGGTACTCATATTGTGTATCATATGCATGTACACGTGTGTAAACTAAATAGCTAATGAAATGAGTCAGATCGATTAAATATATTATACGATGCGGATAATATAGACGACGTGGTTAGCTCAGTCTGTAGTGCAGCTGCCTACTGAACCGGCGGTCCTGGGTTCGAATCCCGGCCGGGGCAAATATTTGTGTGATGAACTCGAATATTTCTTCCTGGGTCATGGATGTTATCTATATAATGTATTTATATATTATGTATATCGTCGTCTATTTAGTGCCCATAGTACAAGCTCTGCTTAGTTTGGGACTAGGTCAAATTGTGTAAGATTGTCCCTTAATATTTATTATATCAAGAAATCTATGTAGGTACCTAAAATGTCGATAAAGATGCTCATATTAATAAATATTCCAAAATAAGAGCTATACACGACTACACGTACATCGTTCGCGCGTTAAACAAAAAAATCATAACCGTCCTTTTGCTTTACTGTAGTCGATCTAAAAAGTTCTATAACCATTTATAGATATTTAAAACTCGTCAAGCAGCGACGAGGTCACAAAGTCACAGTTTTACGTACTTCATCATAAGTATGCAAAGAAAACAATCGATTCTGAGAGATCATAACTAGATAATATAATAAATATCATAATCAATATCAAAGCCGCATTTTATTTCCAATTTCATTTCTCTGTTCAATCGAACCATAAACTCATAACTGTGGATCGTGATCACTGGCTGGTTTCGCCTTGATGATCTGTCTCTATCGCTCCCAGTCCATCGTTGCCCTCACCACCTGGTGGAATTTGCTGAGGATGTTGCTTTTTTGACTTGGTCACGTCAATCTGGTTGGTGAACAGCCTCAAATTTCATATTGACGGTCAAACATCTAGTGAGCTCAACACAACACACCCAAGCAACACTTTCCCAGCTAGACGTAACCACAATGCACGTTATATTTCGCCAGATTTCCTCCATTGTGGCCCCTACCAAAAATCCACAGATTTTTCACCTCAGTTCACTGTTTCACCAGAGTAATTGTAAAAGTAACAAGCAATAGACATGTTGACCAATGTTTTTTTTAGGATGTCAATCGTTTTTTTTTATTGTGATCAAATGTTTAATATGGGACTGACTACACTTAAACTGTTCTAAAAGTCAGAAATGACCGTCAAAGTTCAACATTCCTACGTAGCGCTAAAAACGCTCCATACAATTGGCGTCCAGGCTGGTGACGTCACAGGCCGGTATGGGTACCAATAATTGTATGGAGAAATTAAGAAATTTGCCATTTTCACCGCGAAAAAGTGCGTTTAAGTTCATGGTTGTCATACAATTATTGTTATGTAAAATTATGAGGAGTGAAAACATTTTGAAAATGTCTTTTGGATAAAATAAAAAATATCATAATATTTGCGTACCTTTGAAGTCACATATGTCCAAAAAGATTTATTTTTCTGGATTTATTTTCTTTGTTTCGTGATATATTTCGCTAATTTTATTCATAATATAGGTAACTACAGTACGCTGTAGAGTTCAACATCAGTCAACATGTCTATTATTGCACACGAATTGAAAAAAGTATATACAATTTGCACCTTAAACATCGAATAGACGCAGAATAGATTTACCCAAAAGATGAGGCGGCAAAAACAAAGACGGACATGATGCAGACATATAAAAAGGAACCCAGAGGGCTTATGATGGTTGCGTTTATCACGTGAAAAAGCTCTGTCACTCACGCTCGCAGTCTTACAAGCTTAAAGTTAGTATTAAATCTACCTCTTATTCTAAAATCCTTGATATTCACCGGGCAAATATCTAGTAGCCAAGCAACACTTTCCCAGCTAGCCGTAGCTACAATGCACGTTATAATATTTCAATTCCACATCGCCAGACTTCCGCCATTGTGGCTCCTGACAGAACTCCACTGCTTTCAAAGTTGCTGTCGGTTTATATAGTGCTTATATTGGATTGCTATGTATTGTTTGGTAAGATATGAAAAGAATTGCGAGTCTTGTTCGGTAATGTTCATGTCCAAATGTAATGCAGAGGTTTCTTTATATTATTTTATAACAAAGCTCGTTTGTTGGTTTATAAGCGACTGCGTCAGAGAAAGGGTAAATGTTTTTCGAGTATATTTAACGTCTTAAAAGTCGGATATCGCTTGACATGTTTCGAAACGGTACGCAATTCATTATCAGCACCTCTAGCACAACTGTGACACGCGACTCTTTCTCGCGCGAGAAATATTAACTATCTCTTACTTCGCAGTACTGTGAGAGAGTGACGGGCCATGCTATGTCGCGTGACAAGACAAGAGTCACGAAGCGTAGTTGTGCTAGACGCTGAGGGGAGCCGATCGGTCGTGGCAACCAAACTGCACTGTTCAAATTTCAAAAATTTCAAATTTCAAATTCAAATTCAAATTTCAAATTTCTTTATTTAATAAAAACACATGGTCACATAATACAAGGGATGGAGCCTCCCATTAAGCGTGTTATTGCCTGTGTCGGGAGGCCCCGCTCTTCTTTAAGGTAAAATGTTATGTTCAGCAGGTGCACTACAATTTAGAATAAGAAAAAGTAAATTTTTACAGAAATAAGATAGTTAGGTACCTACTATTAAAGAAAACAAAGTTAAAAAGAAACAATTTCAGGTTTAGAACTTAAGACTAAAGGACTATTTTTAGAGTAGAGTATTTGTAGAGTGTGTGTGTGTGTGTGTGTGTGTGTGTGTGTGTGTGTGTGTGTGTGTGTGTGTGTGTGTGTGTGTGTGTGTGTGTGTGTGTGTGTGTGTGTGTGCGTGCGTGCGTGCGTGCGTGTGTGTGTGTGTGTGTGTGTGTGTGTGTGTGTGTGTGTGTGTGTGTGTGTGTGTGCGTGTGTGTGTGTGTCATCACTGTTTAAAAAATTTTAACTTTTTAATTACTTGAATAATCAAATTGATATTTATATATTATAGCTCTTAATTAATACGAGTATTAATAATCAAATTTAATGTTATCTACTTTCCGATTGACATATTTCATCATCATCATCATCATTTCAGCCATAGGACGTCCACTGCTGGCCTCCTCAATAGACTTCCACATGGGCCGGATAGCAGCGACCCGCATCCGCATCCAGCGAGTCCCCGCAACTCTAACCAGGTCGTCCGACCACCTTGCGGGTGGTCGTCCTACACTGCGCTTGCCGGTACGTGACGTATTTATGAATAATTTAATATAATGTGATTAGATAATAAGTGAGACCTTTGCATGCATGCCAGATTTTTTTTGGCGAGATATTTTCACTCTGTTTTTAATTTTTTATACCATCTCATGTCATTATCATGTCTCAATCAAATAAATTTCATTTCATTTCATTAAGCAGGAATTCGGGTTTTTTGTTTGGAAAACGCTCATGTATTGTAAGTTCGCGAATAAAAATATAACTCAGAAATAATATCCTCTCGAATTACAACCTCCAGCTTTAAACACGACCTTTTTGCTTTCGTAATACAATCCGCCAGTCTGATATCTTAAAACCAACCAAGTGCGAGTCGGACTTGCGCACCGAGGGTTCCGTACAAACACTTATCCCACTTAACTGGCCGGGTAAAGTTAAGTTTGCACCTGGTATGTATAGCGCCGGATACAAATGAGGTGCAAAGTTAACGCAACCGTTTGCTGAGCCCAACTTAAATATTTATTTTTTAGTATTTTTCGTTATAGCGGCAACATAAATTCATTATCTGTGAAAAATTCAAATGTGTAACTATCACGGTTCATGAGATACAGTCTGGTGACAGACGGACAGGCAAACAGACAGACAGACAGACTGCGGGATCTTAGATAATACGGTCCCGTTTTTTACCCTTAAGGTACGGAACCCTAAAAAGCTCACAACCATATCCTGACCTCCGTAGCGATGGTAAATAGAATTTGCATAATATTAAAATTTAATTGTAGCCTTCGCCTGCAATTTTAAATTTAATATCCAGTGCACTTTCGCGAGCAGTTTATCGCAGAATAATACTTTACCGAGTTTCTTCGGACGAAAGTTGGAGATAGTTTTTCGACGAGATTTCGTCGCCTTGTCTTAAATTAAAAAGGGAAACGTTGCCGTGCTGTAGGAAATTATTTTCTTGACGCCATTTGCATTACGAGCTATGCTGAGCTTTGCTCGGAGTTTCCTTGCGGGATCGAATGCGAAATGATGAGATTCGCAAGAGCACCAAGGTTGTAGAACTGAGAAACTTAAGTGGCAGTGGGCGGGGCACATAGCTCCTAGAACCGATGGCCGTTGGGGCAAAAAGGTTCTTCAGTGGCGACCGCGGAACGGAGGACGCAGCGTGGTAGGCCCCCAACAAGGTGGACCGACGACCTGGTTAGGATACCACTTAGTATAAGACCTATAATGAAGTCTTGCGTAGTGCATAAGTGCAAAAATATACACAAAACAGAATCTTATATCACAAATAAGTAAGCTGAAATAATTAGATTTTTTCGATTTGAACATTTAAAATTTCAAATATAACGCTATTTTAACACAACTATGACGCCGCCTTAGAGAGAAATACGACCATTTACCGTGACCTGGGAAGGAAATATTCGAGATATCATATTAGTGTATTGGAGTTGTCAAGTTATAACGTATATTATCTTCTTATAAAACATCATTGGCAGGAGTAGGTATACGAACGCTCTCCATATTTTGAAGGTAGCTATGGACGACTATGGACGAGGAGGTAAAATATTGGACGGACGGGTACGTCGAATGTAGTCCTAGTGCTTCATTTTGTCGAATGTACACCTTTTCTCTTTCAATTCCCTTAGCAACATTTTTCATTTGCGTCTTAAATCTGTTACATTCGAATGCTCGCATATTTGTCGGTTACTCGGTTATATCGATAAATTTGTTTTAGCTACTGTAACAGATTCATTGTAACGCGAAAAATTCCCCCGATTTGCCATTGTCAGTACAAGTATCCACATGATTGAAGACTCCGTATGTGGATCAGGTGTCAGATTACATTGGTTGCATTATGAGGCCCTGGTTTTGGACTTAAGACCAGCGTAGTTAGAGCCGCGTGATGAGGGCTTAATCGGCTATCGCTAAAATGTTGAGTTTTGAGGCTAATGCTAAAAGGTCTTAAGAGTGTTACAAGTAGAAGGGGAATCGGATTTTATTCCAGTGTGGTCACAGATACGTGGAAGCGTTGGTATGTTTAGTGGAACCTTAAATGTTTTTCATGTCTGCGCTTCGGAAGAGAAGGGTTAACGCTCTGGATTAGTTCTGTGGGTTTATGATGGTCGAGTTTGTCAATAAATAAATGTCAAAGCATCTGTCTCTGACAAACATGTAAATATGACCTGAGTGTGTGTTAAACATTTATTTAATGCCCGACGTATGTGGGTCAATCAACTATTTTCTGCCACTCGATGCCATGATGATGTGCCCTGGGTCACTTTTTAAAACTACGATTTTCCGTAGTTATATTTAGCAAAACTGCTTAAGTTACAGATCAACTTAAGCAGTTATAATCCCATTTTTATGTAGGCTATCTCCTGATTATACCACTAATATAAATTATCAACACCTTTTCTTAAAGGTTTAATCACTAGTGTCCCCTGGGTCACGGGACAGAATAACAGCAAGAAAACGTTGATCCCATGTGCAGCTACGATTTGTTACGAACGCGCTCCGATCAATTGAAAAGCAGAGTTACACTGTTCTGGTCATAAACTAACATTTTAAACCTTCAGTCGCATAATTCCCTAATTTACGAACGCAAAATGTCCTTAACGCAAATTGACCTAAACGCATATTGACCTAAAGTCGCAAAATGTGTGAAATACAAGCAGTTATAGGTAAGCTAGTTATATATTCTCCAATTTAAGTATTAATCGTGCTTAACGATGCTGAAACTCTTTTTATTGGATTCTCTGAAGCAACGCGGGAATTGGAAGCGAATTAGCTGCACCAGAATAGCTCGCATTTTTGAAAATATTGCATTTTCACTGAACTTGTTTATATCTTTCAATGTACCTATGTTTGTTCTGGTGGAATCTTGCTACTCAATCTTGAAGCAATCATGTCATGATTAAGTTAAAAAAAATATACATTGTGGTAAAACCATGATGAGGAAAAATTAGAAAATCTGAAGGGTTTGGCGAAGATGGACAGAATCTCTTGTACCGTGTATTCCATGCTAAAACTAATAGTACATTACTGCAGACGCCAGAAAAGAAGGGCTTGCCAGTGTACTCGTAGATGGTGATACGAAGCCGGCAAACCCTTTTCACGGCTAGGCATGTATAGTGCTTTTGTCAAAATGAGCAATGAATTAAAAAATATACCACTCAAAACAAATATAATTCAGCTGTTTAAGTCTGTTCATAAACACAGCTAGACGCCATGTTTAAAAATATATTTCCCGGCCTAGGCCTTAAATTTTGTATGAAATTATTTTACAGTTCTCTCGAGTTGTTCCGCCCGAAACGTGATACTTCGAACCTGTAATAAAGCACTACGTTATGACGACATTTCATTGCCTGTTTGAGAAATAGTACATTACATCAGAATCCGGGAAAATGAGGATTTTTTCCGGCCAAGTAGGTATATACGAGATAGTGATACGAGGCCGGGAATCCGTTTTCACAACGAGGCATGTATAGTGCTTTTCTCAAACATACAATGAAATAAAAAAAATATACTTCAAAGAACAACATTTTATGTTGTTGAAACCAAAAAAAAGTTACTTTGCAGGCCTAGGCCTGAAAACAGTATGAAATCCCTTTACAGTCCTCTCGAGTTGTTGCGCCCAAAAAGCGATACTTCCGAGCCTATTATAAGGAACGTAATAGTACATTACATCAGAGGCCGGGAAAATGAGGATTTCCGGCCAAGTGATACGAGGCCGGGAATCCGTTTTCACGACGAGGCATGTATAGTGCTTTTCTCAAACATACAATGAAATAAAAAAATATACTTCAAAGAATAACACTTAATATTGTTTGTCCGATATTTTCCGAATTTGACCGAATTTTAAAAATCCGATTTCAGATTCTGACTCAGGAGCCCCAAAAACCCCCGGATACCGAATTTCAGCCTCCTAGGACCAATTTGAAATTTTCTCCGTACAAATCGTTTTTTTTTTCGATATTTTCCGAATTTGACCGAATTTTCGGACAACATTTCAGATTCATAATTTTTGATTTTATAATGACTCATTCACCTTCCAAGCGGTCCAGTTGTGGAATGCTCTGCCGTTGGATCTGAGGCGTGCAAAATCTCTTCCGATTTTCAATAATCATCTCAAACAACATTATTTGTCGCTTTCTGAGGTCTAGTTGTCGATGTGGTTAATTCATTTAATGTATGTCGTCATATGTATTTATGTTGGTATTATGTATTTATGTATATATATTTATATATTTTAGTATCTATTTTTAATTAATCTATTTGTAATGTATATTAGTTTTTTATGTTTTAGTTTGTCTGTAGATGTATGTGTCAAATTAGTCGTTTTCAAAAATATTGCACTACCAATTTCATAATTATTTTTCGTATTTCTCACTACCCTAAGGTTGTCTGGAAGAGATCGCTTTTTAGCGATAAGACCGCCTGTTGTTACCTACTGATTTGTTTTTTGCAATTTCTTTGTGTAATCTTTATTTATATTTAGTGGTGCACAATAAATATATTATTATTATTATTATTCATATTTTTGAGCCCCGAGAGCCCCCCGATACCGAATTTGACCGAATTTAAAAAATCCGATTTCAGATTCTGTCTCAGGAGCCCCAAAAACCCCCGGATACCGAATTTCAGCCTCCTAGGACCAATTTGAAATTTTCTCCATACAAATCGTTTTTTTTCGACATTTTCCGAATTTGACCGAATTTTCGGAGAAGATTTCAGATTCATATTTTTGAGCCCCGAGAGCCCCCGAATCCGATTTGACCGAATTTTAAAAATCCGATTTCAGATTCAGACTCAGGAGCCCCAAAAACCCCCGGATACCGAATTTCAGCCTCCTAGGACCAATTTGAAATTTTCTCCATACAAATTGTTTTTTTTTTCGATATTTTCCGAATTTGACCGAATTTTCGGACAAGATTTCAGATTCATATTTTTGAGCCCCGAGAGCCCCCCGATACCGAGTTTTAGCCGCCTAGCACCACTTTAAAATTTTGAAAAAAAAAAGTCGCCATCTTGATTTTTTTTTTCCACAAGTGTCTAACAACCAACCTTTAAAAACAAAACCTGCTTTTTGTCAAACCAGCCAGCTGTGTGAATGACCTTGTTGTTGAAACCAAAAAAAAGTTACTTTGCAGGCCTAGGCCTGAAAAGCAGTATGAAATCCCTTTACAGTCCTCTCGAGTTGTTGCGCCCAAAAACCGATACTTCCGAGCCTATTATAAGGAACGCAAAGACTATATTTCATTGCATGTTTGAGAAAAGACAATATTTCATTGCATGTTTGAGAAATATATAATTTCAGTGTTTTCCAAAAACTATATCCTATTCTCTGAAGGGTTTTGCGAAGATCGACGGAATATCTTGTAGCGTGTATTCCGCGGTAAAAGTAAATAATATTACGGCCATACTTTTACCAACAAGCTAAATTGTTTACGAAGAACGTTACATCTCGGTCTCACCGGAAATGCCGCCATGTCGTCCGCCGGAAGTGTTTATTTGCCGCACGTGCCGGGAAAATGCGATTTTGATACATCTTAATGTTATTTTGAATAGTTGCTGGGTAACTGTCGTTTTATTAACTTTTGGTCTAGTGAAATGTTAGGGAGTTAACTGACTCACCTAAAAATAGTATTTAAGTACAGAAGCTTTGAAATTTATTCGTGTATGTAGTAAAGCAACAATAATGAATAAGTTAACGTGACTAGTGAACGCATGTGCTTATCGTAGGTATGGATAAATTGCTAGGCAATTGAAATATACCGTGTGTGTGATGAAAACACTGTACATAAACCTATCTAAAGGGTAAAAAATTGGGCAAGTGCGAGTCCGACTCGCGCATGAAGGGTTATAATAATATATATAATCTATAACAAGTTTGTTGTATGGGAGCCCCCCTTAAATATTTATTTTATTTTTAGTATTTGTTGTTATAGCGGCAATAGAAATACATCATCTGTGAAAATTTCAACTGTCTAGCTATCACCGTTCTTGAGATACAGCCTGGTGACAGACGGACGGACGGACGGATGGACAGCGAAGTCTCAGTAATAGGGTCCCTAAAAACGGACCCTGCCTGTCTGTCTGTCTATCCGTCTGTCACCAGGCTGTACCTCATGAACCGTGATAGTTAAAAATTTTCACAGATATAATAAATATTTAAGGGTATTTACAACAAACGTGATCAGTCGCGCCGCACCTCATTTGTATACGGCGCCATACATACCAGGTGCAAACTTAACCCGGCCAGTTACGATGGGATGCGTTTGTACGGAGCAGTTGGTGCGCGAGTCCAACTCGCACTTAGCCTTAATTTATTATATATTACTGTACTACATAATTAAAATTCAACTAATAGTGTCACCCGATTCCGTCAGTAATGCTAAAACAAACAGTGGCGTGCCCTCCACCCATAACTCGAGCCACGGAACCTCTGATTTATGCCGTAACGACCTGCATTACGATGGCGACGAATTTATACACGGCATTCGATAATAAACAAGGACATTTTTGAAAAATTGGTTCCGACATTGTTATGCCTACTCATCTCAGATTATCATTTATAAAAAATCCGTTACCCAAACATCGCTTTTTAGCGACTTTCTTTTATAAAGCCGCTACCCAAACATCGCTTTTTAGCGATAAGATCGCCTGTTATTTAGATACCTCTATTTTTATGGTACGCATTATCTGTGTTTGTGTTTATTTCCTGCTGAGGTGAGTAATAAAGATTATTAAATTCCATTCCATTTCATTTAAAATTCAAATTCAAAAATGTTCATTGGGTACGCTTGTATCGCGTAATGTAAAAAAACTAAAAAAAAAAAAAAAACTAGTGCCTACGCCACATCTTGGGATTTAGGTAGCCGACCCCGATTGAGAATTCCTTCTCAAAAAAAATGGGACAAAGGCTAGGAGGATGATGGGTACGCTTGTATCGCCTCTCATCCATCAATCTGAAATGTACAAAAAAAAAGATAAATACATTTTTTTTAAGTGCTAAATATTTACTATTTTTATAGTTCCCATCCCATTCCATCCCATCGCGTGTACCTATAGTAGGCGTCTGTTTTTAATGTCTCTACGACGTGAGAAAAACCGTTTTGTATGTATTTTAATTGTTGTTAATTGCATCCAATTGAATTTCGCCCCACAGCATTTGTATTGGAAGAAGCTGACAAAAACTATATTTTATCTAAGCAGTCTGTTTAGGTACACTTGGCATGGCCAGATTGCGTCAAATGGGTCACGGTTCACATACACTATAATTTCATATTGACAACAAAGCCATCTATCAGCTATTCAGCGCACTAATCCATCTATACATTCCAATATTCAGTTTCGGGCAGTAAATTTGGAGCAACGCATAAATTACAGCAAATTCGGTTAGCCGGTCAATAACTGTTTTTATTGGGATGCAAAATGATTACCAACTCGGCTTGGCACTCTATCGAGCCTATATTTCGTGCATTTTATAGTAGGGACCAAAATGAGATTTATTTTAGGGAGATTTTGAATGAATGAATGAATGAATGAATAAATGAATGCTTTACTGCGTGTATGGAAATTCCGGTTTACAATTAGCTAATGTCATAACATCACCGCACCCTACCTTTACCTGTGTCACCGGACCCTACCTTTACTTGTGTCATCATCATCATCATATCAGCCGATAGACGTCCACTGCTGGGCAAAGGCCTCCCCCAAAGTTGTGGAGAACCACAACGATCGATCTTGCGCCGCAAGTTCAATTTATACCCGCGATCTTAACCAGGTCGTCGGTCCAACTTGTTGGAGGCCTTCCAACGCTGCGTCTTCCGGTCCGCGGTCGCCACTCAAGAACCTTTCTGCCCCAACGGCCATCGATTCTACAACCAATGTGTCCCGCCCACTGCCACTTAAGTTTGGCGACTTGGTTCTCTTGCGTATCTCATCATTTCGGATTCGATCCCGCAAGGAAAGTCCGAGCATGGCTCGCTCCTTTGCCCTTTGAGTAACCTTGAGCTTTCTTATGAGGCCCATTGTAAGCAAACACGTTTCAGTACCGTATGTCATCACTGGCAACACACGTTGGTTAAAAACCTTCGTCTTAAGACACTTTACTTTACTTGTGTGCACGCTTAAAAATATAAATTAAAACTAGAATAATTCATAATTACCTAGCAACGATATCGGTCAGTTGCAAGCTGAAGTGGCAATGGGCGGGACACTTAGCTCTAAGAACCGATGTCCGTTGGGGCAGAAAGGTTCTCGAGTGGAGACCACGTACCGGCAAGCGCAGTGTACACAGCCAAAGTGGTCGGACGAACTGGTTAAAGTTGCGGAGACTCGCTGGATGCGGGTTGCTGCTATCCCATGTGGAAGTCTATTGAGGAGGCCTGTGCGAGCAGTAAACGTCCTGTGGCTGAAAATGATGATGATGATTGATATCAGTCGGTTCGTTTACTTCCAAATATTTCGTGTGTAGTTAGAAATTTTTTGTGACATTTCAATATATTTTTCATATCATTATTGCCGCATTAAGAAACAGTCAAAGACGCCAAAGAAATGTAATTTTTGAAGCGGAAATGAATTATTTTGGTTCTTTGAGCGGGATTCCAACCCACGTCTCGGCTCGACGCATGCATGTATAGAATGAAGCTGGTTGAAAAATTTTATAATTTTGACAAAAATTTAGGTACATATATTGAAACAAATGAAGGTTTCTTTCCCGGCGCGGCGCCTGAAAAGTTGGTTGAAATATCAGTAAATGCTTGCTTTGTGTTGAAAAAGCCGTGAGACTTCCAAGCCTGCTATATGGAACACAATTTCAATATTTCATATAATTTTCGACGAAATATTTTTCAACACCATAAAGACGGGTAAAAATTATAATCATCTCTGGGAGTCCTTGGTATTCCTGTACCAAAACTGGTTAAAATCCGTTTAGCCGTTTCAGCGTGACGAGCTGATGAGCGTACAAATACAATTTTATGGCGCGCTGTACGGCTGCCACCGCTCGCCCGCCCATACAAATCCTGCATCGCGCTGTTAAGACTTTCCTAAAATAAGGCCCCTTTTTCATAGAAAACAGATTTCCAATACAATATTAGAATTAGAAGTCGGTAATGAGCATTGAAGAAACCATTTGTGCTAGTTAAATACAGTTAAAAGTAAAAATCCCTCGCATTGCCAACTAATCCGTTTATTGGCCCAAAAAAACTGAAAAGAAACTGCCATAGCTTTAAAGTAAAACAATCTCCGTTCTCAGTTTTGTTTGTACAGTCATACTAATTAATAAGACCCCCGTACTAACGTTAACGGAATGAGTTAAGAGCTCAAGTGAAGCTGGTCATTCTTATTTTGCGTGTTCGTATAGAATGGCTCCCTTAAGCTTATCGACTGTTTGTACTGGGTCGTGACATGAATCGGTGAATAAAATAATGGCTATCAAAGTCGACTTTCCCGCACTAGGATAAGGTTGGTAAGGGTCTGGAGGAGCAATGAACTGATAGGAAAGCAGGATAAAAAGTAGGGAAAACGCTCATTGCAGGATAACGGAGGGTTTGGACGAACTTACATGTCTAGTGAATTAGTTAAGATTTGGATGTTTGCTTGTGGTTTGTTTCTGTGATCTGATTGATGGACCCTGCCCATTCTCGAGATGTGTCCGAGATTTGTAAACTACACCGTGTGTGAATTTATGAAACATGTAAAATGTCTATTTCTTTTTTAACGTTACACAGCACAATTTTATATTAAACCATTACAAAGCTTAAAGATAGGTTGCTTGGGAGTTAGGGTGGCGAAAAGGTAACGCGCTGGACCGGCAATCCAGAGGTACCGGGCTCGAATCCCAGTCTCTTCCACCAGGTAACTCATTTCAATTGTTCTCTAAGCTTTGAGCTTTGTTTCAATGGTTTAATATACTAGGTGTGCCCTGGAACAGGAGGAATAAATTAAAACGTAGATTGCACTCTTCAAAGTGAATAAGTTTCTGTCAACAATTTCATTTTTGTGACAAGTTTTTATAGCCGACTGTACTTTTTTTGAACATCAATCTTTTGCTCACTGAAACTATTCTAAAGACCTCAAACTTGGTAGGATTGCTTAATCCCTCTGTACTCCGTGAATGAGTACCTACATGGAACTAAACTTCTAATTATTATTTTTATATCTGTTATGTGCCTATTTTTATATTATTTTGTATTGCGACGATGATTTTATTTTGTATTATTAGGAGATGTCACCTGATTATTATTTTCTATTGTTTGCTTTGTTTTAGTTTAATGACAAGTTGTGATGACGATCCTTATTGGGAGATTATATTGCTTATTATTATTATGGTTATCATTTCTTGTGCTTGACATTGTTATAGTTAGTTTTACTATTATATTTTTATTTTGACGATCATGATGTGAATACTTATATTTTTGAATATTTAATGCAAATGTATACAGTTATTTTCACATGAAATAAATGAATCTGAATCTGAATCTGAATCTAATCTATTACTTGTTTTCTCTGACTTGTTCATCTGAGTTTCTAGGGCGGATGCGAATCTATCGAGCGCCTGGTGGTACTGGTGGTATCAGAGTCGAGGGAACCAGACTACGCGGAAGATCACCGATGAGGTGGACGGATTAAGTAAAAACCGCCGTCAACGGTCCTCTACACGAATGTACCAGGAGGGCAGCAGTACGAGAAGCATGGCGTCGCATTGTAAAGCAGGCCACAAAATCAACGACGTGACGGCCACGACCACTCTGGCAAGAGTGTCCCGCCAAAGAAGAAGAAGGGCCACCGTCCGGCTCCATCGTCAAACCCGCCACATACCATATTATTGTATTCTCATCAAAGTTTCAGTCTGCAAGGAAAAGTCGCACAGGACCTCTAGAACAACTGTGAATTGTGTGTGTCTACCTCTTTCTTCGCTGTACTGTGAGAGAGTGACGGGCGATGCTGTCGCGCGACAAGAGTCGCGCTAGTTGCGCTAGACGGGCTGGTTACAGCGGGCTTAAACGAACGTGCCTCACCGCTGGTTTGATACAAACACCTCGTTGAATCTGGAGAGACGTAAATCCTCCATCATGCGGTTCCAGCGGCGGGAGGATTAGTGCACTAACACCCTAACCAATAGCCGCAATAGGACGTCTTCGGTTCGGGGTGGTTGGGTACAAAATATCGTATAAATGCACGGAAAAAATTAAGACTTGAGACATAGCGTGTGCTTAGTAGTAAACAAAATTATGACAATTTTATATGAGACTTATTACAGTAGCTCAGATTGTCAGTCCTCCGATTTATGTAACTAGCAGCTAAAATTTGGGCTACATTTATCAAATCTTTTATTTTTTTAGTCTGCGCTCCGCAGCGGTGTTATCCGCTCATCTAGGAACACTGCTTTGTTTCGGGATAAAAAGTAGCCTATGTGTTTATCCAGAGTGTTGGCCACATCCATAGCGAATTTTGAAATTGGTCCAGCCATTGAGGCGTGAAGAAGTACCTAATAAACGTACAAACACACTCACAAACTTTCGCCTGTATATTATTATGATAATTTGATACAACCTTTTTTCATATTTAACTGCCCGTATACCAAACATAGTTGAAATCAATTGACCCGCGTCAAAGTCAGTAATGCTTTCAAAACTATATCTGATATCGACAACCGACATAAATTATCTAAACTATTTTGAAATCCAAAATCCAAATGCTTCAGCTGAAACATAATTCTAATATCCCATTATAAAGAGACCCTCATTCATTGGGTGATATAGAAAATGCTACTAAAACTGAACATAAATACGGAATTCTTAGCGGCAATATTATCTGAGATCTTGTCACTTGTTCCAATGAAAGCTGAATATATCGGAAACTACTGGTCTTATTTCCACCAAACATAGGTAAGATTCATCAAGACGGACATATCTTTCGATTTAAAAAAAACGCACGCAAATTGGTCCATCCATTTGGGACCTACAATACCACAGATACACAAAATGTTAAACTTATGACACCCCTCTTTTTTCGTCGGGGGTTAAAAAAATGGCTAGACAGGATGGTTATACCTATACTCAGCAAACAAAGTCACTAAATAAATTTCCCATTTCATTATTAAGCCAGCACACAGACAGCGACAGCGGAAGCGATCCGACCGCTCAATCCTCCACGGCGACAGATTATGCAGATTCCGATAACGCGCCCCAAGGGGCAGCAGGTGTGAAGGCGCCTTAATACTTTAACAGCGCAATTAGGGCTTGCAGTACCGGGAAATTTTTGTATGGCAATACCGGGAATTCCAGTTTCTACAAGCTCTAACCGCGATATACCCAATACCTCACTTGTTTATTCCTAATTAATAAATGTTTTTATAATTTAAATGAATATTTTAATAATTGATGATGAGTGAATAATGTAACCGTATGTTTTGTTTTGTGTAAATATGCATGTGTATGCATGTGATCTGTAGCGTGTAAACTAATTAAGTGCCCTCTGACACTGATATTGCTGTGCCCTTGCAAGGTCTCACTATTACTTTATAATTCACATCTATATTTTTATAATGTGATATGCAATAAATGATTCTATTATATTCTATTCTATTCTATTCTACCAACGATAAGATTTTGAGCTTGCATAATTGAAGATATCGTTGTTGGCTTCTCAATCTAGCATGGCTGGACACCCGTTCAGCTTCGTAATAGAATACGCATTATCCGACTACATAGCAGAAAGGGTTATTTTTTGTGTTCTGCGAATCATCATCATCATCTCCCTGCCCTTATCCTACTTATGTAGGGTCGGCACAACATGTTTTCTTCTTCCATTCATCTCTTTTTCTTTTCTTTCTTCTTCCTTTCTTTTTCATGTGCTCTCTTACACAACCCATCCATCGCTTTTTTTGCCTACCTATTGCTCTTCTTCCTTCGACATTCATCCCTAACATTCTTTTACCAATATGACGTTCATCCCCCCTCATTACATGCCCATACCACGCTAACCTACTGCTCCTCATGTCGTCTGTCACGGGTGCTACTTTCAAACTTCCCCTTATATGTATGTAGGTATACTCATTTTTGTCTTCTGCGAATGAACTCACTTAATAAATTTCTCATTTAAGCCAGCGAGGAAGCGATCCAACCGCTCAATCCTCCACGGCGGCAAATTATGCGGATTCCGATAACGCGCCCCAAGGGGTACGCCGATAAGGTGTAAAGACTTCTTAATTACTGCACGGCTCCACTTATTAATCATTTAATAGCGCGATATACGTATCTGGGTGCGTCAAAATACCGATCAGGTGATATAATAATGAATGATATTACAATGAAATTATACTTATTGCTGTTATATCAAATGAAACATTATGTCAAACGTTGTTATATCTAGTGGAATTATATGAAACGACAAGATTTTTAGCCAGCATGATTGGAGATATCGTTGTTGGCTGATCATTCTAAAATGGCTGGACACCCGTTCAGCCTGGTATTTGAATACATTTTATCCGACTAAATAGCAGGGTAACAGGGTTATTTTTTGTCTCCTTCTGTGAACGAAGTCTAGGGAATGAAAACCCGGTTATTTGTTCATAGTAAACCCGGTTATAACCGGTTATTTGTATGGTAAAATAACCGGATTTGCATTTCCTAGAACGAACTTACTTAATTAGTGATCCAACCGCTTAATCCTCCACCGCGGCAGATTATGCAGATTCCGATAACCCGCCCCAAGGGGTACGCCGATCAGGTCTAAAGACGTCTTAATACCTCACGGTTCCACGTACTTTTACGATGAAAATGGGGTGATTGCTAAGCTTAACACATGCGGTTCTTGATTGAGAGCTCACCCTATCTAAAATGCTGTTTTTGTTTCTATACATGTAATGTATGTACGGCAAAGCTGAAACTGAATTGTTTTTATTCTTGTTACATTGATAGGTAAGAACATTTTCTACTCGAATATGGTCAAGTAAAAAAAGGGGTTCCCCGTGCGAACAAAGTTACGGGGATTTAATTTTAAGCCAGCACGAAGACATGCACAACGGAAGCGATCCAACCGCTCAATCCTCCACGGCGGCAGATTATGCTGATTCCGATAACGCGCGCCAAGGGGTACGCCGATCAGGTGTAAAGACTTCTTAATACTGCACGGCGGCACGTAATTTTACAACCCGGATGGGATGAATTAAGAGCATGTTTTTACATATCAATCGGTACATATCAGTATTCCGTTTATTATGAGTGATTTCCAATTTTCGGTCATGAAAACATACAGCAATGTTGCCATATTTGTTAGGGTGCGTCTCCATTGAAGCGATGCGGAGCGAAGACCAATCACCTGAGTTTAAATCTGTATCTTGTATTATAAAATTCCAGATTTGTATTTTAAATCACTTATCTATGGAGAGGGGTCATGATTTCAGGAAAAATCTTAATAGCGTGATGCAGGATCGTCATTTGTTTTGTATGAGCGTTCGGCGCCGTGCCAACTGGCGCCATCTGTTTTCATAATTTCCTTTGTCCTCTCTTCACGCTGAAACTGCTAGATGGATGTTAGCCAATTTTGGTACAGATAGCTGGACATCCAAAAATGGTTATAGGACAATATTTAAACCCGACTACAGTATAATAAAAATACGCGTACGAAATCTGTCTCTCTCTTTTGTAAGTGTATTCTGTGTTTTATTAACATGTTTCTTGAATTTTTGGGCTAACGACCCCTAAAACAGAATAATAAAAATAAAAAAAATCTGTGACGTTTTGTCGGGTCCTAGAACAGAATGATGGGGTGAGAGTACGGGGTTAGAAAATAAGCAACACCCTAGTGTTTGTTATTCTTAGCATAAAGTTGTGGCAATACATAATTTCTGTATTCTGATTCCGAAATCCGCCCCAGAAAGCGCTACTACCTAGTTGTTAATAAGGTATGCTTTTTTCCTTTTATTTCCATGACGCGACATTTTCATGTTCAAATTACCGTCAAATTGAAATTCTGCAGCACACGTGCTTAGTAAGACTAAATTTACGTCGGTTATTCTGTAACGTTGCTTTACGAAACTAGCTCATAATTTAAGGATATACAAGAGGCTTTTGAAACGACGAAGCGTTGGCTGGGATTTATAATATCAAGAGTTCAAGACATATTGTTTTATGACGTCATTATGATTTAGTTCGACTTTCAACCGATCAACCGAAGGTCGGTACGAACTTTAAAAGCACTGTATATTTCTCTAGCGAAAAGAAAACGGGGCAACAAACTTAACTTTACCGTTTAAAAACCTGATTGACGTACTTTAAATAAAGACTATTTTTATGATTTAAGAAAAAATGTATAGTTTTCAGATTTTCCCCTATACTTACTTGTAGGTAATACAAGCAATGAGCCGTCCATTGCCATTTTAGTTTGATAAATTTTCAGGCTATATCAGTTTTTTCGTTCTGCTGCGAATTTAAATAGTTGTATATAGCCCTCAATGCGCTGCAATATTTATATCGGATTAGTCCCATTTTTTAGAGAATACGTAGATATTTGCAGTTCTTAAATCTTTGGTTCACGGTAAACGAACAAACAAACACGTGAACTTTAATTATTCGCCGTAATTTCCTGTTGCGAGCGCCACCTGGCGGAAATGAACAAGTAGCAGAGTTTGCGAGCTTAGTGTCTGCGAGGAAACTTAGTCTAATTTGATTTTCATTTCGCTTTAATTAGTTATTTTAGGTTTCGCTAATTAAAATTATGTTATGGGCAGCAAGTGAGATGTAAAAAAAGTTATTCAATGTTATGTCAGAGGAAAACAGAATAGAAAATTGATTTAGCTTGAACATCTTGAGTACTTTAGTTTTTTTTTTATTCCCTTTATTTATCTTTGAGTGTAGGTATTTTACAATATACCTATATAAAAAGTAAAATACAATAAAGAAATTAGAAAATATATAAACACATTATTTATAACCTAACCTAGAGTGCCACCGGCAGCGGGGCAGGGCCCAGGCGGTGAGGGCTGCAGGGAGAGGAACCTCCTGACGATGCGCGCCGTGTCCAGGAGTACCGCCTTCTGAATCTGACCCTTGATCTAGCCATCTAGCGAGCCAAATTTATATCTTCTATCTAATTTCTTGCTTAGGCAAAATGGAATTGGTGTAGAATAAATATTAACCAAAAGGGATCCATTTAGTTTTCGACAAGAACGTTTTGATTCGAAACTACCAGATAAAATGACAACATAGTTTGCTAGGTAGCAAAATGTGTTTTCTTTTTTATCTCATAGGGGGCAAACGAGCAAACGAATCGCCTGATGGAAAGCGATTACCGTCGCCCACTGCAACACCAGAGGAGTCACAAGTGCGTTGCCGGCTTGCCGGCCTTTCAGGTGGGAATACGCTCTTATGTGTTAAATAAAGACATATATAAGTAGCTTGGCATTATTCATGTCCAGGCTTTATCTAAAATTTCCAATATCCTAGTATCACTTGGTTCATTAAACACATATACATATTCTTCCGTCTAATCCAGTTAAACAGTCAACTTAACTGTTCCTTAAATGTTCTCCAACAGCTCGCCGAGCGAGGTAATCAAGTTCCAAGTACTCCAGACATAGCGAAAACAACTAGTTGGGATGTAAACTAACCGCGAAGCCGGGATACTGGGATAATCGCAATAATGGATGACTCGTACCACTTTGAGTAACTTTACGTTCGAGTTCCACTCATGTTCAGTTCAATAACTTATTTATTATAGGTTAGAGGAGAATCAACAATGTGTAAGCTTAATTGCCAAAATAGTGTTGTTGCGTCAAACACTACTCGTAAAGTTTAGGTAAATCTATCCAAATGTCCAATCCCTGTACAAGTACATGGGTCACATATAAATACATATTTTCTATCGCAGTTGGGTAATGACAGTTTTTTTATATTTCATAAGCAGCAAACGCGCAAACGGATCGCCTGATGGAAAGCGATACCATCGCCCATAGACACCTGGTAGCACTAAAGGTGTCACAAGTGCGTTGCCGGCCTTTAAACTCAACTGTTTCTTAAATGTTCTCCAACAGCTCGCCGAGCGAGGTAATCAAGTTTCAAGTACTCCAGACATGAGCGAAAACAACTAGTTGGGATGTAAACTAACCGCGAAGCCGGGATACTGGGATAATCGCAATAATGGATGACTCGTACCACTTTGACTAACTTCACGTTCGAGTTCCACTTATAACAATCTATCCCCGCTTGAGATGGTCACGGGTTTAAACTGAGATGCACCGGAAGCTTGGCAGAGATCTCAGGTGGTCGTGGGTATGTTTTAGGTATTGCAAATTTCAGATTCCCAGGAAAAGATTACAGATGTTTCTTAGTAGTAGTTTGGACGCCAGCACATTTTAACCTGATACAAATGGCAAGGTAAGCAAGGAAAACAATCTGCAGTATTTTTACTGAAAACTTGAAATATTAAGTTGAAAGAAACAAAAGTTTATGTACAGTACGCTTATATTGCAGGTCCAATTGGGAAATCACAAAGCAGTTTTACATACACTGCTAGAACAGTGCTGCGGGAAGGCGTTCTATCTTACTTAATATTATGTACTTAACTAATATCATAAGGATTTAACACTAACACTGTAGATGGTTTTAAGATTGTGTAGAAAGGCTTTATAGTCTAATATCAGTAGTAATTTAAAGCATGAAGAGTAGCGTGTAGAATGTGAGTATGGTGACTCAACACAACAAACAAGAAAACCCGAATTAAAAGAAGTGAGACAAGGAATAGTATCACCTGGTTAAGAAAGTAGCATAGTTTCTCAGCCTCGGACTCATCACTTGATAACCGTTGGCTTAGAAACGAAGTGAAGCCCTAGATGTGACAGCCGACACCAGCAGAAGAACATGCACGCAGGTACGTGCAAGAATCCCGTAGGAACGTGTCTGCATGCACACTCCTGGCTGCAGAACTGCGGCTCACACACAGGCACGTGCAAGACTCCGTGAGGACCGTCCCTGCATGTGGACACGCAGCCACTACAGCAGCCTGGCGACTCCGTCTATGACACCCGGTGGCACTGTAATAAACAGTTTTATAAGCAAAGGAAAGCAACATTCACTTTTACACGTGTCATTACTTTCACACGTGTCATTCCCTGCACACGTGTCATTCTGAATTTAATTGAAGGAAAACGATAACACACGAACAAAATGCAGCAGTCGCGTGCATCCTAGCAACAGAATATCGTCGCTAGTCGAAGAAAAGAATCAAATTTGTCACACACTCACCCGGGACAGTTTCATGTTTTAATGAATTTGGAAATAATTCGAGCTGCCGTCATCCGTGTGGCAGTCTACGGAGCCATGCTTTTAAGCTGTAACAGAATAATAAAATGAGTAACTGAGTCTAGAGGATTACGTAACGCCACGCGTCCAAATTGGTTACGTAACTGCTTCTACTCACATGTGTGATAGTTTTAGAACCAAGCCTCCCTTGAAAATATCCTTGTTTAAGGTTTAACACATTTTATAGAGATGAGAAAGTTATAACGCTGAAACAATAAGAAATAAACCGATTAGTTATGAACAACTCCAATCATCAATGGACCGCAACGCGAACGTCACATTCCATCAATTTCTTCACAAAATATACATACCTGCCATCACAAATGGTAGGGGCGTTCGTGGTTGGGATTATTAAAGGCTTCCCTAAGCCGAAGTCCAGATTCCTTGACGAAAAGACACTTGTAATTTTCAAGTCATGTTGAGAGCAACGGTATTGCACAAGGAATGACTGCCACGCCTCAAAGTGTCAGTGTTGCCCGCTTCCCTCATGTCAGACGCGGTCTATGCGTTGGACATTGTGATTTAATTAATCATGTTCGAGAAATATTTTGAAAAGGCCAAAAGGAAGAAAATTGTATTTGTGACATTTAATTTACACAAATAATAAACTACAAATTGAAATAATTTAATATTGTTGAGAAGAAATCAAATATGGCACTAGCGCCATCTAACGGAGGACGATAGAATTACTTGACCAACGGAACTCACTTCGATAGTGTTATCTGCCGTGATAGATTTTGCTATGTATTTCCGAAAAATACCAACAGATGTCTCCGTCAACCCTATCCAAAGATAAAAAGTCCTCAATCAAGTTTTACAGCGTAACATTACCTCTTAAGTTGTCCAAAAAAAAAAATTAAAAAAAAAAAGAATTTAAGCCACTTTTCAAATTCCACCGCAAGAGCTAGATTTACCTATTTCTATCTACAAACAATCCAAAACAGGTCGCTCGTAAACTCCAATTCAGAAAGAACCTGACAAGTGACAAGGCCTTCCCTACGAAGAAGTGACACAACGCAGAACCAACAGCGACGAAATTTCAACGCATCTCCAGGATTATCTGCAAGACACCGACAAAATCAAAAAAAAATGGAACTCCTATCCTATTTACTTATGAAATTATAACCTACTCGACTGATACTATTAAAATTATTCAACCCTTGAATAAAATTTATTCCCATAATGGAAAGCATTTTAAGTACCTATTGTAAATTATCCTCTACTTTAACTTGACTATGTTTCTTTATTGAGGTGTGCCTCCCTCGATGAAGAAACAAAAGACGATCGTAACTAACAGTAACTAATCTAAATTCAGGCTAACCGACAGGCTTGTTACGTTTATATCTATTCTAAACCTTACCACTAGGAACAGTTGAAGGAATTCAAACGCTTTTAAAGAGCAGAACCTAGTGAGACCTATGTCTCTAATTTCTCGTTCAACTATATCTAAGCATGAGTGAGCATCACTCTTAAGTATTAAAGTTCAGTTTTAACTTACAACCTACGACAGTTAAAAGCATACTAGCTTGTTTCCTAGTATGTATATATTTAGACAGCAAGTAGAAAAACAGACTATGCGAGTGCTTTTAGAAGTAGTTGTGAAAACGTAGTGACGACCCTTCGTATTCAGAGTAGTCTGAAACTAATAGCTTATTAGATAAAAATTATATTAAACTTAAGTACAGTCGAACAGTTTCATGTGTAGTCAAAGGTTATTTGACCCTAGGTAGTTGCATAACTAGCCTATATTGTCACATGATTTGTACTGTGTCGACCACCTACAAATACTAGAAAACCTAACATTTAAAATTACTCTAAACCTAGAAACCTAACATTTAAAATTACTCTAGACCTAACCTAACAAATTTATATACAGTGTGATCTCCCAAGATAGTATGTTGATGAACCGTATGTCCTTTAGTCGCCTTCTACGACACCCATAGGAAGATACGGGATGGTGCTATTCTGAACCCGACACCATACAGGTTAGAGGTTAGCTAAGGTAAGATCCTTTAGTCGCCTTCTACGACACCCACAGGAAGATATGGGATGGTGCTATTCTGAACCCGACACCATACAGGTTAGTATACCGTACTAAATACATACTATAAAATACTAATGTAAAATTAAATTCTCACCTAATGTCAGAACGAATAGTTATATTAAATCTAATTTACTTAAAGTTAGCGAACTAAGTACTTAAGTCCTATAATTAAGTTAAAGTATCTTAGGGTTCATTGACCCCTTTGTGCGTCAGCTGTTCTGTTTGACAGCTAACTACATATATCTTTAAGTATTTATGTGTGAATGCACAAAGCTTTATCTAAGCGTCATTAGGGTGAGCTTTTAATATGTCCTTGACATGCCATATGCCCAATGACTTACCAGAAGTAAAGTCCTTAAGTTCATAGGTTACAGCTGATATTTTCTTTTTGACTATACATTTTTTAAACTTAGGTGCAAGTTTTTTAGTGAAGAATTTATCAGCATCGGATAGTGGATATTCTTTCTTCCAAACTACCTGATTTTCCTCGTATTCGATATTACGCCTGTTTTTATTATAGTAAATTCGACTTCGCTGATAAGATTTATGAAGGGATTCATTAACCTTGCTAAAAATAGGTTTAAGATGACCTAACATAGACGAATATATATCTCTGTCCGTGAACTGCAATTCGTCACTCTGCAGCGGTCCAGTTGGATACCAATCTCCTGAGAGTATGGCTTCCCGTCCAGTATTTAAGAAATATGGACTATATCCTGTGACCTCATGCACAGCAGTGTTTATTGCAAATTCTATAGAGCTTAATTCCTCTGCCCAAGTACGATGATTAGATCTTGTATAAGAGGCTATTGCAGTTACTACTACCCGTATAACGCGTTCAGCCGGGTTATTCTGAGGAGAGAAGCGACAGTTATAAAAGAGTCTAGGTATTTTGTATTTGTCTTTTAATGCATGCATGTTCCTAGAAATGTATTGAGGACCATTGTCCAGGATCAAACACTGAGGAACTCCATATTTTAATATAACGTTATTTTCTATTAACTCTACTACAGTTTTAGCTAATGAATTTCTCATTGGAAATAAACAGGTGTACTTGGTAAAGCAATCACATACGACTAGGATGAATTTATACCCTTTATAGCTACGAGGTAGTGGACCGAGGATGTCAGTGCACACCACCTGCCATGGTCTTTGAATACGTTTAGGATTCTCCATCAACCCCGGGGGAGCTTCATTCGTACTCTTGTATGCTAAACATATGTGACAGTTTTTTATATAGCCTTTTATGTCATTTAACATCTTGGGCCAATAGTAGCTTTGGGCCACCCGTTTTAAAGTCTTAAAAGTTCCTAAATGAGCCGCGTCAGGCCTATCATGACACTGCTTCAAGATATCTTGTCGTAATTCCTGCGGAATCACCCGTTTCCACTCACAATCTTTAGACAAAGGATTTTTATTGCGAATACGCTTATACAAGTTATCATTTAGCACTCTGTAATCAGGATATTTCTGAGGAGACTTTTCTACTCTATTGAACAAGTTAAGGTACCATGTATCTGAGGAAGCACTAATAGGACAAAGCATTTCTACTTCTCCCGCTGAAACAGGGGCACGTGACAGTGCATCTGCCAGTTTATTTTCAACACCCTTCCTATGTTGTATGTCAAAGTTAAATTGTGAAAGACGCAAAGCCCATCTGGCCAACCGTCCAGTAGGGGATTTGAGAGTGACTAGCCAGCGAAGACTGCTATGGTCACTGAAGACCTGTGTTCTAAATGGAGAACCCTCTATGTAACCCCTAAACTTTTCTAAAGCAAATAGTAAAGCGTTCAGTTCTTTTTCTGTGGTAGTGTGATTTTGCTCTGCCTTATGCAAGGTTCTGCTGGCATATGCAACCGCATGCTCATGTCCTTGGTCATCAAGTTGAGATAAGGCACAGCCCAGGCCAACATCAGAAGCATCTGCCGAGATAATAAACGGCCTGTCAAACCTAGGTACACTCAGTATAGGAGCTGACACGAGTAGTTCTTTGACAGTCTGAAAAGCTTTTTCTGCCTCAGGTGTAAATTGAAAAGATGAGCCTTTGGAGAGTTTTCTGGTAAGCTTATTTAGTGGAGCACATACAGTGGAATAGTCCTTGAGGAATCGTCTATACCAAGATACAAGGCCCAGAAACCTACGCAGTTCCTTTTGAGATTTAGGTACGGGATATTCCACAATGGCTCTAACTTTTTCACTATCAGTCCTGAGACCTCGGCGATCAATCACATAGCCCAGAAATTTAAGAGAGGAGCGACAGAAAACAGATTTTTCTAAATTTATAGTTAGACCCGCTTGTCGAAGCTTTTCACAAGCTTTCCTAAGTAATTCTAAGTGGTCTTCAAAAGTTTCAGATATTAAAATTATGTCGTCGACATAATAAAATATATTGTTAGCAAACTCTGGACCAAAGACTTTATCCATTAAACGCATCATTCTAGCCGTTGAATTGACCAAGCCAAATGGTAAGCGACGGAATTGAAAACTTCCAACGCCAGGTATTGAAAAGCAAGTTTTCTCTCTAGACTCTTTAGCCAACATTATTTGAAAGAAAGCTGACCTCAAGTCCAGCGAAGTCATATATTTAGCATTGTTTAATGAATCTAGTATTTCCTGCACCCTAGGCATGGGATAAGTATCAACTTTAGTCAAACTATTCAATTTTCGACTATCAAGACACATGCGAAGTTCACCATTGGCCTTAGGAACAAGGAGGATTGGACTGTTCCAAGGTGAATTGCTTTTCTCAATTATGCCCAATTTTAACATTTTATCTATCTCCTGGTGCACATAATTTCTATGATGGAATGGAATAGGATAGTACTTTTGTTTGACAGGTGCATTATTTCCTGTATCTATCACATGTTCTTCTAGACTTGTGCAACCAAGTTGATCTTCTGTGGCCGATATACACTTGAAATCAGCAATAACCTGGTCCAGTTCACCCTTCTGTTTATAAGTCAGATCATCTAAATCATGTAAGTGTATTTCAGAATCTTTAAGCAAGTTTAAATAAGGAGGAGGTACATACGACCTTTTAGAATTCAAAATGTCAGAGCAAAGTCCAAACTTAGTTAAGAAATCAACCCCTAGTATGAGGGAGGTGTTGATGTCCCTGCACACAAAAAAAGTCACAAAGTGTAAGTTATGTTTATAGGCAACAGGCACTTCTATTCTACCTAGTACAGTTAAGCATGCGCCATTACCTACTGCTAAGTCTCGTTTACATGTATGCAATGGAAAGTTAAGTCCTTCTTGTTGTAATGAGGAGTAGGCACCCTCGCTCATTATAGACACAGATGCACCACTATCCGCCAGTGCATTGCACTCAAGCCCTAATATACCTACAGAAATATAAGGTCTGGGATCATTTTCCCTTTCTTTAAACAATGGGGCATAAGCACGAGTAGTAGGAGTTTGAATTAAAGTTAAGTCAGTTTGAGTTGAACGGTCAGAGACTTGTGGAACGTCACGTCCACCTACAACAAAATTAGTCTTGGTCCCTGACCGGTTTGTTAGTTTTTTGAACAATCACAATCTCTAGTTAAAATTCCTGGCCTTTTGCATCTAAAACAAATTGGTGTAGGATGCACATCACATTTAGAATGGTGGTGCACGCCACCACACTTCGAGCAAATCACTGCACTCCTACTAGTAGTAGCTGATACCACCTGTCGGTTCACAGCGTTTGAAGAAGAAGGCATAGAGTTATTGTTCATGCAAAAGTCCGGTATTATAGATTCCCTACCAGTATGCAAAAAACCTCTGTTTTCACATTTAAATTTAGAAACCTCAAGTCTAGCACAGATAGCTTTTAAGTCTCTAATATTCCTAACCTCAGTTAAGGCTAAGCGAGATATAAAAAAGGGACTCATGTTAGTCATTATAATGTCTAATTGTTCTGATTCTGGCAGAGGCCTAGACAAGCGCAAGAATAAGCTTTCCATTATGTTAATGTATGATTTTATAGACTCATCTTTGTTTTGCAATCTGGCACGGATCTGATTTAATAAGCAGCGCTCATATTCGATAGGTTGAAATTCATCCTTAAGCGAGTCAAGCAAAGTCTCAAACGATGTAAAGCGTGTCCTGTTATTCCTAAACCAAAGCAGAGCCTCCCCAGTGAATAAATGAACAGAATTGCGCAGTAATTCAGTATCCGAGATTTCAGACGAGTATTTAAGTTCCTCTAATCTAAATATGAAATCATGAATTGATGTCCGACCATCATACACAAGGTTCCATTTGAGCACTTGAGATATGCGCTTCTGACCAGAAGGCACAGACCCAGAAATATCATTTGAGTTGAACACAACAGCTTGAGAAGACGTACCAGAAGTGGTGTTACACTTTACTGTCTGAATGGCATGATATGCCTGTGATATGAGGGCAACCTTCCTAAGCTGCTGCTCAGAAGATGATAAATGCAACTTTTCTAACCTTAATATGACGTGCGACAGCCTCGACATACAGCGGCGTCGGCACGCAGAAGAAGCATGATCCGACTGCAGGACCTGTTCCACCTTCTCCGCACAAACCTGAAATTCAGCATCAATAGACAGACTTGAGAGGTAGGTATTGACTTTTGTGTGATCGTGTGGTAAGCCCTTTATGGTCCTAAATTGTCTTTTCAGCTCATCTACAGTGATAGCTTCATCAGCTTCCTCCCCTCTACTTCTTATCTCAAACAACAATTCATCTTTTGTTAACGTGTCAACATCCACGTGTAAAGCCATCTTACAAAGAAAGTTTTATAATATATACCTATAGAAGTATTATCTTAAAAAAAATTAATGCCAGTATACCTGGTCAGTTATAGACTTACAAATAAAGAAAAGAGAGCAATAGGTTAGTCTGAGAAAGTGAAACTTGCAATTTTGAGTCGTTACCGGCCCATTAGTTGAGGCGCCAATTATAACAATCTATCCCCGCTTGAGATGGTCACGGGTTTAAACTGAGATGCACCGGAAGCTTGGCAGAGATCTCAGGTGGTCGTGGGTATGTTTTAGGTATTGCAAATTTCAGATTCCCAGGAAAAGATTACAGATGTTTCTTAGTAGTAGTTTGGACGCCAGCACATTTTAACCTGATACAAATGGCAAGGTAAGCAAGGAAAACAATCTGCAGTATTTTTACTGAAAACTTGAAATATTAAGTTGAAAGAAACAAAAGTTTATGTACAGTACGCTTATATTGCAGGTCCAATTGGGAAATCACAAAGCAGTTTTACATACACTGCTAGAACAGTGCTGCGGGAAGGCGTTCTATCTTACTTAATATTATGTACTTAACTAATATCATAAGGATTTAACACTAACACTGTAGATGGTTTTAAGATTGTGTAGAAAGGCTTTATAGTCTAATATCAGTAGTAATTTAAAGCATGAAGAGTAGCGTGTAGAATGTGAGTATGGTGACTCAACACAACAAACAAGAAAACCCGAATTAAAAGAAGTGAGACAAGGAATAGTATCACCTGGTTAAGAAAGTAGCATAGTTTCTCAGCCTCGGACTCATCACTTGATAACCGTTGGCTTAGAAACGAAGTGAAGCCCTAGATGTGACAGCCGACACCAGCAGAAGAACATGCACGCAGGTACGTGCAAGAATCCCGTAGGAACGTGTCTGCATGCACACTCCTGGCTGCAGAACTGCGGCTCACACACAGGCACGTGCAAGACTCCGTGAGGACCGTCCCTGCATGTGGACACGCAGCCACTACAGCAGCCTGGCGACTCCGTCTATGACACCCGGTGGCACTGTAATAAACAGTTTTATAAGCAAAGGAAAGCAACATTCACTTTTACACGTGTCATTACTTTCACACGTGTCATTCCCTGCACACGTGTCATTCTGAATTTAATTGAAGGAAAACGATAACACACGAACAAAATGCAGCAGTCGCGTGCATCCTAGCAACAGAATATCGTCGCTAGTCGAAGAAAAGAATCAAATTTGTCACACACTCACCCGGGACAGTTTCATGTTTTAATGAATTTGGAAATAATTCGAGCTGCCGTCATCCGTGTGGCAGTCTACGGAGCCATGCTTTTAAGCTGTAACAGAATAATAAAATGAGTAACTGAGTCTAGAGGATTACGTAACGCCACGCGTCCAAATTGGTTACGTAACTGCTTCTACTCACATGTGTGATAGTTTTAGAACCAAGCCTCCCTTGAAAATATCCTTGTTTAAGGTTTAACACATTTTATAGAGATGAGAAAGTTATAACGCTGAAACAATAAGAAATAAACCGATTAGTTATGAACAACTCCAATCATCAATGGACCGCAACGCGAACGTCACATTCCATCAATTTCTTCACAAAATATACATACCTGCCATCACAAATGGTAGGGGCGTTCGTGGTTGGGATTATTAAAGGCTTCCCTAAGCCGAAGTCCAGATTCCTTGACGAAAAGACACTTGTAATTTTCAAGTCATGTTGAGAGCAACGGTATTGCACAAGGAATGACTGCCACGCCTCAAAGTGTCAGTGTTGCCCGCTTCCCTCATGTCAGACGCGGTCTATGCGTTGGACATTGTGATTTAATTAATCATGTTCGAGAAATATTTTGAAAAGGCCAAAAGGAAGAAAATTGTATTTGTGACATTTAATTTACACAAATAATAAACTACAAATTGAAATAATTTAATATTGTTGAGAAGAAAACAAATATGGCACTAGCGCCATCTAACGGAGGACGATAGAATTACTTGACCAACGGAACTCACTTCGATAGTGTTATCTGCCGTGATAGATTTTGCTATGTATTTCCGAAAAATACCAACAGATGTCTCCGTCAACCCTATCCAAAGATAAAAAGTCCTCAATCAAGTTTTACAGCGTAACACACTCGTGTTCAGTTCGATAACTTATTTATTATAGGAAAGAAAGAAAGAAAGAAATGTTTATTTGCTAGAATACGTACATAGAAGGTGTTAAATATTTTCGCATATAGCAGGTTGACAGTATTCAGCCGAAACGGCATGCAAATTGTGTGTTTGTCATTGTAAAATTATTGAGGCCAATAACAATAATCTGAACATAATGATAATTTAAATTCTACTGCATATTCTTTATGTCTAAATATTCCTTAACTGAGTAAAAACAATGTTCATGTAGCCATTTTGTCAATTTTGTCTTAAATTCTGGATTTTTCAACAACTTTAAATTGTCAGGTAGGGAATTATATACTAAAATACAGGTATTGTAGGCATTTCGTTTATAGATATCAGCACGACAACGTGGCTGGTACAGGAGGCTCCTGTACTGTGCTCTATGATTTCCAGAAAAGACATCGGAACGTGATTTAAAATAATTAGCATGAGATTTGACAAATAAACATACCTTTTTTATGTACATACACGCCAAAGGTAATATATTGTATTTCTTAAATATGGGTTTACAACTATCGGTTATCCAACAATTAGCAATTGCACGCAAGCACTTTTTTTGCAGTTTAAATACATTTTCAACATTGACCGAATTTCCCCACAATAAAAGACCATAGTTGAGTGTTGACGACACGTAGCCATAGTATGCTGTTATAGCTGCTTCAGTAGAAACGGTTCTGCTAAGTTTTCTAAGGGCAAAAACAAATCTATCTAATTTAGAGCATGCAAAATCAACGTGCTCTTTCCAATTTAACTGACTATCAATAACTAAGCCTAAAAATTTTATGGTGTCTGTTTCTTCTATGTTTTGATTATTATATTTAATACTTAATTGTTTAGGAACAGATTTGTGTGAACAATATTGAATAAATTTGGTTTTAGCTAGATTAATATTAAGATTATTATTATTTGTCCATGTGTATATATCATTCAGAGCATTATTAATAGTTCTTTCGTAATGGGTTTTAGTATCCCCTTTTACTATGAGAGTCGTGTCATCAGCAAATAAAATGCATTTTTCTGCTGTTGTGTGCGAAAGGTCATTAATATAAAGCAGGAATAATAATGGTCCTAAATTACTACCCTGTGGCACCCCTGAATTAATTAAACGAAATTCAGATCTGTAGGTTTTCTTTAAAAGACTATTATTTACTTCAGTTATTCTTGTCACTTCAGTACATTGCTTTCTATTTTTCAAATAACTTGTAAACCACTCGAGAGCTTTGCCTCTGATTCCATAGTGCTCCAGCTTTGAGAGAAGTATGGAATGATCAACGAAATCAAAAGCCTTGCTCATGTCGAGGAAGATTGACATTACAGGTAGTTTATTGTTTATCGCCTCAGTTATGTACTTAATGAAGTCAAAACAAGCTAGTTCAGTAGAGTGGTCTTTCCTAAATCCGAACTGTTCAGGCTGTAGAAAGTTATGTTTAGTTAAGTTGTTAGTTAGTCTGACATACATAGCTTTCTCTATTATTTTTGACAAAATGGGAACAATTGTAATGGGCCTATAGCAGTTAGGATCATCACGGTCACCTTTTTTAAAAAGCGGTTTTACAATTGACAGTTTTAGTTGCTCAGGGAAAATACCTTGACTAAGTGACAAATTAATTATATGAGCTAGCGGACGACTTAAGTTCAAGGCATTAATCTTAAGAGTATCAGTCGCTATATTGTCGTAGCCACACGTTTTACTGTTGTTCAATGACATAATCAGCTTATATACTTCACTTTCAGATACTGGTTTTAGGAAAATAGTTTGAGGACTACTATTTTTATCATTGAATTTGTACTTAGATGACATATTATTATCAGTATTTACAATATCTATAAAATAATTGTTTAATATATTACATATCTCCTGTGGTTCATAATATAATATGTCATTTGATTTGATAGATTGTATGTCATTATTACAATCGGCATAGCAATTTGTGGATGAAGATATAATATTCCATGTAGCCTTACATTTATTCTTATTTGCTAATATGTATTTGTTATTGTTTATTTTACGTGATGCGTTAATACATTTTCTCAATATTTTGTTATAGTGCTTAAAATAGGATCTATTGTATTTTTTATTCGTTTTTGTATGCTTGTGCTTAAAATATAGTTTGCGTTTAACATTACTTGACCTTTTGATGCCTCTAGTTAGCCATTTTAGTTTCTTACATCTGTTATTAATTTTTACTTTTATTAACGGAAAACACAAGTTATGAAGCAAACATACCATATCATAAAATAAAGTAAAAGCATCAATTAAGTCGTCTGATTCCAAAACGTCTGAGAAGGACAAAGCTGCTATACATTCGTTAAATTTATTAACATTATAGTTACTATAGTCTCTCTTGTACTCGAACCAAGTTACAATTGATTTGTTTTTATTAATGTCAATGGTCAGTGTTTGAGCCATGTCATGGTCGGATAAGGAGAGTTTATGGGTCTTAGGTTCTACTTTATTAATATTAATATTACTAGCTATTTGGTCTAAGCATGCTTCCATTCTAGTGGGTGAGCGAATGTGCATATTAAAGTTATAATTTTTGAAAGTGCTTGCTAGTTCTTTAGAAAATTGGTTAACCTTCAAAATATCAATATTCCAATCGCCACAGATAACGACCTTTTTGTTATTGTATTTGGTGGTTAATCGAAATAGAAGTTTCTTTAATTTATGAATGAAAATGCCCACGTGAGCCGGAGTTTGTTCCGGTATTCTATAAATTACTATAACTATAACGTTAATGCCTACAATTTCCACACCACAACATTCGAAGTAACAATTCGCTACAAGATCCGATATACATTGTAAGGGTTTAACCTCTAGCGTTTTTTTTACAAGTATTACAGTACCACCTCGGCTTTTCTCCCTACAAAAGGATGCTACCTGTTTATAGTTCTCGAACTTAATATTATTCTCTGAGCCGATTTTAACAAATGTTTCACTGAGGCATAACACATGAATTTCTTGTTGTTTATCACAGAAATCCTGAAGTGAAATCTCTAAACAATCTATTTTATTTAGTAAGCCACAAATATTTTGATGCATAATTCTAAATTTGTCTAGAGAAATACGTTCATGGGATTCAGCAAACTTATCAACGAAAAAACTCCTGGCAATCAAGCTGGTAAACATTCGGTGTTGGTGTAAATATATTATCATTTTGTATTATTGTCAAAAGGTTCCTTAGGTCTACAAATATTGTTTTTAAGCCATTTCTATTTATACGTTGATACTTGATGGAAAACATTACATAATCATAAGAGAGGTTTCGATTGCTGTCAAGTATATTGTTATATAACAATATTCATATTTGTCATTATCAAAAAATAATAATTCATTAAACAATTCCACTCTCCAGTTATACTCATATGAATCACTAGCATTAACCCGCGGCTTCGCCCGCGTTCCTATACAATAAACATTATCCTACGGGAACGATGCTCTTTTTTTTTCAGGATAAAAAGTGGGCTATTTGTTAAAGTTAGGGTATAATCTGCTTATCCCTCTAGCCGTTTTATTGTTGAAAAGTTTGAATGCATTTATTACGGCTGCGCAGGAGGTTTCTGCACTGGCCTTGACGACAATCGAGATGGCACCAAATACAAATTTAAACATCTATTAGGATAACGGGACTCATTCCATACCTCAAAAGCAAAAATAAATCCCTTATAGGATCACTTGTAGCTGTCTGTGAGTGTGTCTGTTACAACCGATTTCCTGCAAAACTACTGCACCGATTGAATTGCAATTAGGCACAAATGCTCTCAAGAATTTTCATGTCCACAATATTGAAATTCAAATTTGATGCCATTTTTGCAATTAACGTCCCAAAAAACCATGAAACACGTGTTTACTCATTTATTGTTAGAAATACTCCTGTGAAGTTTCGAATAAAATAGTCTAACTAATCTTGTTTCCCCATACAAACTCTGGAACCCCATTTCACCCCTTCAGGGGGTGAGTTTTAAAAATCCTTTCTTAGTGCACCCTTACACCTTATAAGGAACCTACGTGCCAAATTTGAACTCTCTAGAACCAGCGGTTTAGTAATTAGACATTTCAACCCCATTTCACCCCAACAGGGGAGATGGTAACTCACGTCCGCCACGTTGGATTTTAAAATCGTTGCGGTTTTCGTAATCAGCGACCCGATAAACCATAAAAACAATACCCATGCTGATTTTCAGACTTTGTCACCACATTTCTCCCTTTTAGGGGTTGAATGGTCTCGCCAATAAACGTAACAGTTTGGCGAGAAATTACTTAAATTTGTAATTTTATGTATGTTTTTTGATGGTAAAAGAATTTCAAAAAGCCTGAAACACGTGTTTACTCATTTATTGAATAGGAATACTCCTGTGAAGTTTCGAATAAAATAGTCTAACTAATCTTGTTTCCCCATACAAACTTTGGAACCCCATTTCACCCCTTTAGGGGGTGAGTTTTGAAAAATACTTTCTTAGTGCACCCCTACACCTTATAAGGAACCTACGTGCCAAATTTAAACTCTCTAGAACCAGCGATTTAGTATTTAGACATTTCAACCCCATTTCACCCCAATAGGGGAGATGGTAACTCACGTCCGCCACGTTAGATTTTAAAATCGTTACGGTTTTCGTAATCAGCGACCCGATAAACCATAAAAACAATACCCATGCTGATTTTCAGACTATGTCACCACATTTCTCCCTTTTAGGGGTTGAATTTTCAAAAACCCTGAAACACGTGTTTACTCATATATCGTTAGAAATACTCCTGTGAAGTTTCAAATAAAATAATAATAACCAATCTTATTTCCCCATACAAACTTTGGACCCCCATTTCACCCCTTTAGGGGGTGAGTTTTGAAAAATCCTTTCTTAGCGGATGCCTACGTCATAACATCTACCTGCATGCCAAATTTCAGCCCGATCCGTCCAGTGGTTTGGGCTGTGCGTTGATAGATCACTATGTCAGTCAGTCAGTCAGTCACCTTTGAGTTTTATATATATAGATAATCATTATTTAGTTTATAGGTAGGATAACAAATGACAACGTTTGTATGGGAAAGTTTTGATATAGATTGCCTAATATGTAAAACCAAATTATGATAGTTCTGCATTCATTGAAATCATTTTTACCAATAAATATTAGACAATAGTCAGATTTTGTATAATTTGTAACCTTATTTTCAATGTTCAATAAAAGCTGTTTTATCCCCACATCAGGACAGAGATAATGGCAGATTTCATAATTACCTCCTAGATAACAATCAGCAGTAGTCAATAATTTATTATATTTATTCGTGCTAAGGATGCAAATTTTATTTTTATTCTTCTTAATTGTTTTGATAACGCTGGGCCTTGATGTGGTGCCATCTGGCGGGTGCTCATTAACTTGCGAATTGTTCTGGCGTTGATTATCACAAACTAGTTCCGTAATGCTTCGTGAAGGGAGCTGCTCAGCTGGTACGGATAGTGTCGAGTTTAAGCCCAAACTGCTATATTCCTGTTTATTTATTTATTTATTTATTTAAACTTTATTGCACAAAACAAAAGTCAGTACAAATGGCGAACTTAATGCCTAATGGCATTCTCTACCAGTCAACCATAGGGCCAAACAGAGATGCTTCAAGTGGGTGCAGAGTAGAAAATTAATCGTTCGGAGAGCATTCAAGATACAAGTGAATACATGTATAAATACAATGATACATATATTTACATACTATAAGATGAATATTATATATAATATAATAATAAATACGATGAAGTGTCTACTGCATAGGATGAGACATTATTCGAGCTCTAGTTCGAGCAGGTGCTTACGTAGCATTCGTTTGAAAACTACCTTGCTTGGGGCTTGTCTAATAGAGAGAGGGAGTGTATTCCAAAGACGACTTGCCTGAACGGCGAAAGAATTGGACATAAAACCAGAATGGTGCGAAGGAATGGCGAGTTTGAGAGTTCGGGAGGAACGAAGTTTACCGCCTGGACGGGGAGTTTGAAAAGTGAATTTACTTTTGAGGTATCCAGGAGCAGAAGGCTCAAACAGGATGGAGAACAGAGTACATAGGATCCTGAGGGATCTGCGACTACGTATGGGAAGCCAGTTAAGCTGACGCCGGAAGGACGAAACGTGATCATATTTACGGAGGCCGAAGATGAATCGTATCCCATTGTTAAGGAGGCGATCTAGTTTATTAAGGGACTCTTGAGTGATGTTAGTGAGGCACGCATCAGCATAATCAATAAGGGGCAGCACCAATGTCTGCACAAGCAGCTTTTTGGTGCTTACTGGGAGAAAATTTTTAAATTTATAAAGATTACGCAACGTACCGGTAACTTTTCGACTGACCTCCGACAGTTGACCTCGCCATGACAGGCTAGAGTCCAAGACTAAGCCAAGGTCCTTGACCTCTTTAGATATGGGAATGACATCGCCATTGAAGAGGATCGGTGCAACAGAGTCCACAGAGAGTTTCGAAAGTTGCCGCTGGCTACCCAACACTATAGCCTGACATTTAGTAGGATTGACACTGATGCCAAAACTACTTGACCAGTTAGCGATGTGCTGCAAATCGTCATTGAGTAGGGAGATGGCACAGTTTATGTCTCTGACATCAGCTTGGGTATAAATTTGCAAATCATCATCCTGTTCTGTGTTTGTAATTGATTTTGATTTTGCTTTTTTCTTTTTACTGCAGGATTTATTAGACGGAGTTTTGCATATTTGTGTTAAATTGTTCACTTTTGCGGCATAACTTTCTATTACCTTTTTTAGAGAAGAGTTTTCTGAAAGGAGTTTTTCAATTTCATTTTCAGAACTTTTTAATTTTTCTTCTAAGAAAGATATTTTTTTGTTCATCTCTTCAGCTTTTCTGTGTATGTTCTCACTAAAATCTGGGCAACTGCGATTTATTGTATTAGTAACGCCCTCTTTTGTGTGATCCGAAGACGATTCCAGATCCTCTATGTCTGACAGGGACTCAAATGAGTTTTTTGTGGAAACATTTACTGTGATCTTTTTTTCTCTAAGGGTTATGTTACTGGATGAAGGTGACGAATAAGTACTTGATTTTATTGGTTGAGGATTTATCTTTTGTTGTTTTAAGCATGGATGACATTTCCAGCTCTCCTTATTGTCTTTCGACATTGTATTGAGAAAACGTTTTTCAGCATTGGAGCATGTAAGATCAAAAGTATTATTACATAAGCTGCATTTCAAGAATTGTTTATTTGGTATCACTTTTTTGCAGTTAACACATACAATTTTATCCTTAGATGCCATCTTTAGTATATTGTATAATTAGTGACTTCACACAAGCTCAATAGATGGCGCTGATAAGGAAATATTATAGTACTGTGAACGCAGCGTTACGCGGCCACACTAAATCTTCTCTCGGGGTTGGTAATACTGCACGTCAACCTCTGGGCTGTCAAATCTTTTGGTTTTTCGTGCAGTTCAAGTTATAGATCGATGTATTGTGCCTTAATTCCACAGTAAGTTTCCTAACCAACAATATCACTACACTTTCACTTATTTTAAATGGATATTTCTATATATTTTGAATTAAATTGTGATGAGCTCATCTAGTTCTTGTTTACATGGCTAGGGTTGCCAGCTATCCGGGTTGCCAGCTATAGGTTAGAAGAGAATCCATAATGCGTTGGAACAAGTACGCGTTTTTAGTGTCGTTGATGCATTTCTTTTTTATATGCTACGACGCTGACAAACAAGCATGCGGCCCGCCTGATGTTAAGCAGTTACCTACCACCGCCCATGAACGCTTGCGACGCCATCGCCAGGAGCATCACACGCGCGTTGCTCACCCTTTATGAACCTATTTACTCCCCCCTTGAAGACTCATATGTTGTAGCCCCCGGGGAAACCTCGGCAGGGAACTCATTCCACATGCCAAGCGTTCGCGGTAGGAAATTCCTCTAGAAGCGTACAATTTGCGACCATTTAGGCTCGAATAGTTACTACTTGTAATTTAGTAGTTTATCTGGTAAAGGTGTAAGTATGGTTCGAATCCCATTTGTTAAGCGAAACCCATTAGCTTTGTACCCGATGAACAATACTCATTATCTGTATTGTTAACGGTGGCCACAGCTGCCACTTCGAAATGTAAGGCGTTGTGAAAATTACTTTTACACTAAATTGGTCTTTAAATCAAACGAAATAAGGTTTACTCTTAAACAAAGAGAACACAGATGTTGGTCACTTCGTAAGTGAAAGAGCAGTGAAGTTCCTATCGATGCTTATAATGACAATGAAGTGACCAACATCTCTGTTCTCTTTGTTTAAGAGTAAACCTTATTTCGTTTGACTTAAAGACTAATTTAGTGTAAAAGTAATTTGCACTTATAACGCCTTACATTTTGAAGTGGCAGTTGTGGCCACAGCTAACGATACAGATAATGAGTGTTGTTCATCGGGTACAAACCTAAGTGGATTCGCTCAACCAAAAGGATTATTTCTATATACATTATACTTTATTAAAAATCAATAACAATATAGATGCAATAAACAGCGATAGTTTCATCAACAAATACAAATTAAAATACATACGAAACGTTGTAGAGGTTGAAAATCACTCGACATTTGTTTCGAATCGGTACGCGATTTATCATCAGGAGTTACGATCAGTCGCGGCGGCGGCCAATCTGTAGTTAAGCCCGTTTAAATATGCATTTTTTTTTTGTAAGACTGGCGGCAGACATTTGTTTCCTTGTAATTATTTTGTCACCATAAAGCGTCAACTAATCAGGGACGTAGAAAGTCTAACTAGCTGGAGAGTTATATCTTGTTTTCTGAAGTCATGTTGGCTTACCGAGGTCTGTGATGGTTGCGTTTAGCACGTGATAAACAAGTGACAGAGCTGTCACTCACACTCGCATTTTGTCAAAACTTGACAAAATCAACCATCAAAGGCCAGCAGGTTGTTTTCCTTAAACAACTAGATCTTAGAATAGAATAATATAATACTATTTATGACGAGATACGCAAGAGAACCAAGGTCGTAGATATAGCTCAGACAGTCGCCAAACTTAAGTGGCAGTGGGCGGGGCACATTGCTCATAGAATCGATGGCCGTTGGGGCAGAAAGGTTCTTGAGTGGCGACCGCGGACCGGAAGACGCAGCGTTGGAAGGCCTCCAACAAGGTGGACCGACGACCTGGTTAAGATCGCGGGTAGAAATTGGATGAGGGCGGCGCAAGATCGATCGTTGTGGAGAACTTTGGGGGAGGCCTTTGTCCAGCAGTGGACGTCTATAGGCTGTTATGATGATGATGATGATGATGACTATTTATGGCACACCTCAAGAAGAAAGAAATACAAATACAGATAACACACAGATCTTACCTCATAATAATTGGATATTTTGTGTACCTACATTCACATTGTTACGTTTGGTTAACTCTCATAGAGGCTGATAGCCACCGGGGTGATTAAAAAAAGTAATAATAGCAATTCCCCGGGGCACTGCGGCGTCGGCGCCGCTGCCACGCACTCAACACTATTGCTTATTGCTATGGGACTCGATCGAGAACTCCCTTTGGAGGGAGTCTAATTGGCGCAGTCGGTAGGTAGTGCTTAGGACGCTCGCGTAATGGAAGTCGGATATTGGCCTCGTGTGTCTTGGGTTCTATGTTCTTGCCTTTGATAACATAACAATACGGTACGGAATGAAGTAAAATTTTTCATCAATTTCACTTCCCAAAGGTTGTCTGGAGGAGATCGCTTTTTAGCGATAAGACCGCGAAATTATATTTGTCTTGTTTACGTTAGTAAACTTTTATTGTTGTGCAATAAAGTATTGTTGTAGTGTATTGTTGTTGTAATTTTTAATCTTTGAACATTTCGTCATTTTCCGAATTGTAGGTACCTATATATGCTCTCACGTTAATGTTTGAAAATGTCACAATTGCTCATTCCACTTCATAATTTCTTCATGAAAAGTAGGCAGTTCTTTATTTTGCATTTACCTATATTTTATATAGCTAGCAAATTGCATAACGTAAATTAACTTCTTTAGCTTATAGTAGTGTTCCTCTACATAAAGTCACTGTGTGGTAACAATTACATGCATCATATAATTTTCCAACACATACGCTACCATTATGCAAAGAGTGTTATAAGTTTAACATGTGTATCTATGTATTTGTGTATTTGTGTATCTACGTGTCTGTTTGTGGCATCATAGCTAACAAGCGGACTCGTCCGTCGAGATGGTTCTTAGCTACGTTTGGTGGAAGTTTCCGGTTCCGGTGGCAATCAGTAAACATCTTCTGTTGTTACTCGCTCGAAAATAATTCCGATTCACTTTCAATATTAACATTTACAACATAAAACTACTATTAACGAGAAGTATAGTGTCGAATATATGTGGTGAACGTGTTCTGGAAGACCTACGTGCAAAAACAAAACAAATTCTTTGTTAAATCACACCGTTGAACAGGTTAGATAACAACATTATTCATTCACGGTGACAGCTTAAGATACCAACATAACATAACGGCGACCATAGACAAGATTCTGACACCGTTGGTATTGCCATCGCTAAATTGGTGTAGCCAGCCCTAAAGAAGTGTTGTCAGCTCTCATCGGGTGTTGCCAGCCCTAAATAAATTACCCTAAAGAATGGAAAAAGAAATGGAAATTTTTTGGCTGAAACTGAAAGGGGAAATGGCAGCGCAAACAAAGGAAATAACCGAAGCAGTCGCCAAAAACGTATCAAAAAATATCAACGAAAAATTAACTGCTCTTGTAGAAGAAAATAAAAGCTTGAAGGCTGAAGTCAACACTTTACACGACAAAATAAAGTCAATGGAAGAACAGAAAAGGAAAAATAACATTATTTTTTTCGGGGTAAAAGAGGAACAAAAAAGCGAATCCCCAATCACAGCTATTATAAAACTGCTCGGAAAAGATCTGAATATTCACATCACCCAAAACGAAATTAATAATGCTTATAGATTAGGCGAAAAGAAAGATGATAAGACGCGTCCTATTCTTGTAACCTTTACAACAACCTGGAGAAGAAATGAAGTGCTCAAAAACAAAAAGAAATTTAAATCCGAAATATACATCAAAGAGGATCTCAGCAAAGAAACGTTAGAGAAGAGGAAAGAGCTTCTGCCTCAACTAAAGAAAGAACGAGAAAAGGGGAAAATTTGCTATTTCGTCAAGGACAAAATCGTTATTAAAGAACCGAAAGAAGATAAACGAGACAAAAGGAAAAGAGAATGCATTAGCTCTCCAACCAAATCTCCAGATCATCAATCTACTCCGGCTGCAAAGAAAATAAATAAAACAAATATGCTAGACTACGTGGAACGGAGCAGATCTGCATCGCTGTCACTGCCCTCAACTTCAAAAAACTTCCAATAGACACCGGCAATAGGAAACACAAACCCACTAATAAACTATATTTACCCAGAGAAACAGCTAAACTAACTAAAGGTCCCAATTCGGCCGGTCCCCGCGGGACGTCTGACCAACACCCTCCAACAAACGATAAACACAAATGCCAAATTCAAGGCAAAAACCAACAGCAATTTAGAAACAAGAAAAATCATGAACCTCTTTACATCTGCACACTAAACACAAGAACGCTCCGCTCGCCCGAAAGTCTTCTAGAGTTAGAATTGGCTCAATCGAGTATAAAATGGGACATAGTAGGAATAAGCGAGATGCGAAGGGATGGAGAAGGAATAGAAGAACGTAAAAACTACATAATGTATCACAAAGGCGACACAGCTGGCCACAGAGGAGTAGGTTTCCTAGTAAACGTCAAGCATAAAAGCTTCATTAAGGAATTTGAAGGAATAAGCGATAGAATAGCAGCGATGCATATTAAAATCCCTAATTACAAGAAAGACTGGACAATAATACAAATATATGCTCCTACTGAACAGGCCGACAAGATCGACATTGATAACTTCTACAGCCAACTTTCTGAAATGGTGAGGAAATACTCCGATAATAATTTGATTGTAATGGGAGACTTTAACGCCCAAGTGGGCGCCAGGGAAAGAGGAGAAGAATTTATAATGGGACAATTTGGATACGGAAAGAGAAGTACAAATGGTTACAAATTGATTGGGTTCCAGCTTGAAAACAATTTAATGGTACTCAACTCTATCTTTAAGAAAAATCCGAAAACTAAGTGGACATGGAGATCGCCAGACGGCCAGTACAATAATGAGATTGACTACATTATAACAAACAAAGCTAAATCCTTCAGCAATAACCAAATTATACAAAACCTAAACTTTAATACTGACCATCGTATGGTACGCAGCTGTCTACAACCTTATCCACCAAAAATGTCCAGAAGAAACATGCAACCCAAAAATAAAATACAGAACGATGAACACTATAGACAAGTGGGGGAGTCTGCAAAGATCCCGCTTATGGAAATTGTTAATTCGGAATTACAGACCATGGAAAAATACAAAATGATAGAATCAACACTCATCGGAATGACAAAAAAGATCACGAACACTAGCGAAGAAAACAAGCTTAGCGACAGAACGAAGAAACTAGTGGAAAGAAGAAAAACGCTAATCTCCAAATAAAAAACTAATGAAAACCGAAAAGAAATAACAGCAGTAAGCAAAGAAATTAGGGAAAGTATGAGGAAAGACAGAAGAACAAACAGAATCCAAACACTAGAAATGCATATAGAAAAAACAGGTGGCAGCAAGAAAGCTTTAAAAGAACTAAGAGAAAAAGGTAAAGAGTGGATCCCAAATTTAAAGACAAACAAAAAAAATACTTTAAAGCGTGAAGAAATTCAGAGAATAGCCACAAACTACTACCAGGATCTTTACTCCAACACAAAGACAGACACAGATAGTGAAGAACATGAAACACAGCAACCGACAAATGACGGAGAAAGCACACCCCATATTCTAGTATCAGAAGTAGCAAAAGCCATCAACTCACAAAAATTAGATAAAGCACCAGGTCCCGACAGGATACCAAACGAACTGATGAGAGGCACGATCGAGGAAATAAGTCCAGCACTAACAAGGATTTTCAATGACAATTATGAATACACGACAAATTCCTGACCAGTGGGGAGAATCTCACATCATCCTATTATACAAAAAAGGGGCAAGGGACGACATAGGTAACTACAGACCAATAAGCCTAATGTCGAACATTTACAAGATTTTCGCAAAAGTACTGGCTCGACTTTCAAACCTACTAGATGAGAACCAACCCATAGAACAAGCGGGTTTCAGGAAAAACTTCTGCACAATCGACCACATCCACACTGTGAAGCAAATAGTAGAAAAGTATAATGAATTCCAAAAACCACTTTACATGGCATTCATTGACTACTCCAAGGCATTCGACAGTCTAGACCATAATCACATATGGACAAGTTTGACAGAACAAGGAGTTGGCGAGGCTTATCTCAGCATCATACAGGGTATCTACCAAAAAAGTAAAGGTCTCATAAAATTGGGATGTAAGGGGAAGCCATTCCCAATCGAAAGAGGGGTACGGCAGGGGGATCCCTTATCACCGAAGCTTTTTTCAGCCGTGCTCGAGACAATCTTTAGGAAACTAGATTGGGACGAGTATGGGCTAAATAAACGGTATCCGCCTGAACAACTTGAGGTTTGCAGATGACCTGGTGCTGCTGGAGGAAGACCCAAAAAAGTTGGAGTTCATGGTCCGGAACTTAAGCGAGGAGAGCAAAAGGGTGGGGCTGGTAATGAATGCTAACAAAACAAAAATGATGACCAACGCAGCAAAAGTGGGCATAATAATAGACGGCGCCAAGTTCGACTATGTCGACGAGTATGTGTACCTGGGACAAATTATCTCTCCCAGCGACCAAATGACCAAAGAAATCAATAAAAGAATAGCTTATGGATGGGGAAAATATTGGTCGCTGAAAAAGATAATGAAAAGTAGAGAATTAAGCATGCACATAAAGAGGAAGACATTTAACACCTGCATTCTCCCGTGCTTGATATATGGCTGTGAGACCTGGTCACTAACAGCTCAACACCGAGATAAGCTTGAAAAATGTCAAAGAGCAATGGAAAGGAGTATGCTTGGAGTAAGACTAAGTGACAGAATATGGAACACCGATATAAGATCGAGGACTAAGGTAGCGGACATTGTCAAGCGAATAGACCAGCAGAAATGGAGGTGGACAGGCCACATGCTACGCGACAGGGTAGAGAAATGGAGCAAACGAGTGACCCAATGGTACCCCAGAGACGGCAGGCGGAAAAGAGGTCGACAAGCAAGACGCTGGGAAGATGATATTAGGGCAACTCTAGGACCTCAGTGAACTAGGGTAGCACTTGATAGAGGACAGTGGAAGGAGTTGGAGGAGGCCTATGCCAAAAGGCACTCTGAGAAGAGACATACTTTAAAGAAAAAAACCAATTGTTAACTACACATTGTTTCTTATTCAGAATAAAGGCTTATTATTATTATTATTATACGTTTGGTGGAAAAACGATCAGTAATTTCAAAGATATTCAGCTTAAATTAGAATAAGTAACAAAATCTCAGCCAATATTGAACCTAAGAATTCCAAATTTTATAGTTATGTTCAGTTTTAGTATTTATATGTCACTCACTGAATGAGGGTCTCATGACGATTAGCTCCCATTGTGTCGGGGGTGTTTCAAAATTTTAATTTAGGTAATAGTTCTTGTTATGAAAAAAAGCTGCACTTTGTGATGGAAGCAAGCCGTTTTGCACAGTGATAACATACACCAAAATAAACGATTTCACTCGAGGCGAAATTAGTTTCACCCCTTAGGATAAGAGATGGCGCCACTTATTAAAAAAAAGTTTAAATAATTGTAAGTCCTGAACGGGAGAAGGAGGAGGAAGACAGCACTCCCACTTCAAGGAAGACACTACCCGGGCAGATGGGAGCAGGATCCGCCGACATTCAAACGGCAGAGGAGGGTATGGATGCCGGAGGTGATGCACCCACTGCGTAAGGGACAGCAGACAAAACACATATACAAAATAACAAAATGAACACCACACAAAACACCACACAAAACACACACACAACAAAAACACAAACACAAATAAGCATATGCCAAGTAAACCTACAACACTGCAAAGATGCAATGTCCGAGTTAGGACAGTACGTTGTCAGGAATAAAGTTGAAATTGCCCTGCTGCAAGAACCGTATGCATGGAGGAATAAAGTGGCAGGCCTGGGACATCTGGGGGGGGCTCTTCACTACGAAAGAAATGGTGAGCTACCCCCTAGAGCATGCATATTTGTAAGTAACAATATAGAGAACATGGGTTGTGTTATGACCTTATGTTACAGAGACCTTGTCGTGGTGGAAATATGCTTCATTGCTCAGGACGGGGAGAGGAGGAGAGTGGCGCTGGCGTCCTGCTACCTACCAAGCGAGGGCAACGCACCGACAGAGGAGCTTGAAGATGCGGTACAAATGTACCAAGGTAAGAGAGTACCCCTAATTATAGGTTGCGATGCCAACGCGCACAATGAAGTGTGGGGAAGCACCGACACCAATGGAAGGGGGGAATCACTACTGGAGTTCATAGTAAGTAAAGACCTAGACATACTGAACGAGGGAGACATCGCCACGTTCGTAACAAGGGTAAGGAAAGAGGTATTAGACATAACGATAGCCATGGGAGGAATTACCGAAAGGATAAAAGGATGGAGAGTCGACAGGGAGGACAGCATGTCGGACCATAGGAGACTACTCTATAACATAGACTACCATATGGAGAAGATGAGGATAAGAAACCCAAGAAAAACAGACTGGGCAAAATACGAAGAAGAACTGAAGACCAATGTGCCGAAACCAAGGAGATGTACAGACATCGAGGAGCTGGAAGAGGCTGCATTAGGGCTCGAACGAGGCATCATGGAGGCCTTCTACACAGCATGCCCTGAAAAAACAGTCCAGACTGGCAGAGGGCAACCATGGTGGAACAAAGAGCTCCAAAAGCAGAGAAAGAAAACACGTAGGGCAATGAGACAAGCCACAAAAAGGAATGACACCCAGAGCTGGGACATGTACAGAGCAACTCGGAATGCCTACAGCAGGCTGAGGGAGAAATGCAGCCGGGAAGGCTGGAGACAATATACAGAGGAGATAAATAATTACTCGGAGGGGGCAAGGGTGGTGAAACTATTAGCAGGCGATAAGGCGTGCCAGTTGGGAAGTCTGAAGGCAGGCGATAGTTTGATCACGGACCCGGGAGAGGTTTTGGACGTTATGCTGAAGGCGCACTTCCCAGACTGCAAAGAAGCCAGGGAGGAGGAAGAGGAGTCGTTAGGATACGATAAACCGGACTGGGAAACGGCCGAGGAGGTGGTAGCGGAGGAGAGACTGGCCTGGGCAGTCAAATCTTTTGCTCCTTTTAAGGCCGCTGGGCCGGACGGTGTAATCCCGGGACTACTCCAAAAGGGCTACGATCTGATAAAAGAGCATCTGGTTGAAATATTCAAAGGCAGTATTGCCCTAGGGTACATCCCGAAAGCATGGAGAAAAGTTCGCGCCGTCTTTCTACCAAAACCAGGGAAAAAGACGTACCAAGAGGCGAAGTCATTCAGAACCATAAGCCTTTCATCCTTCGTGCTGAAAACGATGGAGAAAGTGATAGACACTTTCGTAAGAACACAAATAGGAAATAGTGGAAAGCCGCTACATGGAAACCAACACGCCTATATGGTGGGAAAATCCACGGAAACGGCTCTACACAATTTGACAGTAAGGATAGAGAGATCACTGGAAGCAAAACATTACGCACTGGGATGTTTCTTCGACGTGGAAGGGGCCTTTGACAAGGCAACCTTTGAAGCGGTGGAAGAAAGCCTAAAGAGAGATGGTATAAATCCCACCATTGGGACCTGGATAAGTAAAATGCTAAGAGGAAGGGCTGTAATGGCGAAACTCGGAGGAGAAGTGAGACAGATAAGACCGAAAAGGGGCTTTCCACAAGGAGGATGTTTATCACCACTGATGTGGTGCTTACTTCTAGACTCCCTAATCGAGAGGACAAATAAAGGAGGCCTATACGTGCAAGCGTACTCGGACGATGGAGTTATACTGGTACGAGGAGTGGCACTAGATGTGGTCAGAGACATAATGAGAAGAGGAGTGATGGAAATATTAGCATGGTGTAGGGATAGAGGACTGGACCTAAACCCTGATAAAACAAAACTGATATTATTCACCAATAAGAGAAAAATAGAGAAAATGAAGCCTATCAGCATTCAAGGCAAAGAACTGGAGGTAGTCAAGGAGCTCAAATATCTGGGAGTGACGTTAGACAGTACTCTCAGATTCAAAACACACATAAGAGAACAGTCGGCAAAGGCCATAAGAACGCTCTACCAGTGTAAGAGGGCGGTCGGAAGAAAATGGGGCCTGAAACCAGCTATGATACACTGGATTTACAAGGCGGTGGTACTACCGAGAGTACTATACGGTGCCATAGTATGGTGGCATAAGGCCAACATCAAAGAATACCATAAAGAACTATCAAAAGTACAAAGACTGGCATGTCTTATGATCACGGGGGCAATGAGAACAACGCCCACGCAGGCGATGGAGATCATGCTCGGTCTCAAGTCACTTAAAATAGAAGCGGAAAAGAAGGCCATGGAACAATGGTACAGAATGAAAGCATGCAAGGAATGGAGAGGAAGCTTGGTGGACAAGGGACACGCACTTATTCAGAGGGAAGCAGGCTCGAAGATGGGGATGCTTACCCAAAACAACGACCTCATAAAGAGACAGGAGATGTTCGATAAGAAATATAGGATACACATAGGAGAAAGGGACAACTGGAAAATAGAGGTGGAACACCCCGTGACTATCTGCTTTACGGATGGTTCTCGGCGGGAATCCACGAAACTAGCAGGAGCCGGCATAGTGATACCGAAGCTGGACAAAAAGGTACACATACCTCTGGGGAGGTACGCTAGCGTATTTCAGGCAGAGGTATGCGGCATAATGAGATGTGCACAAATAATAGATGAATGTTCGCAGGAAGGGGGATCTGTCGTTATATACACAGATAGCCAGGCTGCACTAAAAGCGTTAGACAAACAGACGGTAAGCTCGTCCTTGGTAAAGGAATGCAGAGAAGCCCTGAACAAACTTGGAGAACACACAAAGATTACGGTAGCATGGGTACCTGGACATCAGGGTGTGACAGGGAATGAAAGGGCAGATGAGATGGCAAGGCTAGGAGCAGAGAGGGAACTCATAGGACCCGAACCTGCACTGCCAATATCGGCAGAAGTCACGAAAGGAGTTATAGCTAGGCTAATGGAGGAAGAGGCCAATAGACAATGGCGAGAGACAACGGACTGTCGACAATCGAAGATGATACTAGGAGGCATAAACAGAAAAAGGACCAGGTATCTACTGGAACTAGGTAAGAAAAATCTCAGATTATTAACAGGCATAATCACGGGACACAATAGCCTTAACAGGCACCTATATATTATGGTGTAGTAAGTGATCCATACTGCTCGCACTGTGGACAGGAGGAGACGAGTAAGCATGTTCTAGTAGAGTGTGGCATGTATGCGATAATACGCTATAGCATCTTCAGAAAAGATAAACTAGAAGAGGAAGAGCTGAGGGACATTAACCTTAAAGATGTCCTTTCCTTCTGCAGGAGAACAAGGAGATTCGAGGAAGAAGGCTGTATGGGAGCGCCGCCGGGACAGTAACCGTTGGCTCCAATTGGGAATTGGGCTGAATGAACGCAGTCAGGCGATCGACAGCCCGCCTGTTTCCGGCCGGGCGTCCCTACACCAAATCATCAAGTCCTGAACGGATACTCCGATTTTGACGAAAGAGGTGCCAAACGGCAGATAGTTACCCAATTTAACATAAAAAAAATTGAAAACAGGTAAAAATTTATTTTGGATACCCAAAAAAATATAATTTCTGAAAAAACTATTTAAAATTTGTGATTTTTTGGAATTTTACTCGTAAAAATGTATGTACATGGTACTTTTTTTATTTATTTATATTAATATACAACTAATTTTACATTTACGAAAAAAACCCGCATATCATTAGCCCGTATAGTTTCAAAGTTATTGAAGAATACAGACATGGCGCCGCTGGGTCAAAAAATCTTACAAAAAATCTTAAACGTCAACGGATATTCCGATTTTGATAATTAAGGTGCTAATCGACAGATAATTACTTAAATTAGTTTTAAAAAATAAAATTAAAATTAAAATAGGCAAAAAGTAAAAATAATACAAAAAAAACATACATTTTGAAAAAAAAAAATGCAGTTTTTTGGGGGTTTTATGTAATTTCATACAAAAAAAATTATAAATGTATGGCTTTATTTTTCTTATGTATATTGTAACACTATTAATTGATCGATTAATAAAAAACCGCATATCAAGAACTTGTACAGTTCTAAAGTTATTGAAGATTTTACTATTGGGTGCCGGTGCGATGTTGCCGCCGCACGTGCTACTTATGTACATGTATTTATAAAAGTATTCTCCCGCTTCGAAGGTACTGATTACCCTGAAAATATAACCACAATTGAAAGTACAAATAATAATCATCCCAAGTAGCACACAACACATTTATTTATATCCCTTATACAGCTTAAATTAGAGTTTTAACGAGTGAATAGGCTCTTTTACAACCTGTTTGCTAATATCGCAAGTATATTAGATGCTAAATAGCATTTCTAAATCAATATTTTACTTACTTTACGTTTCATTTTCACTTTGGTCTTTGCAGGTTTTGCATTGTATTGTGCAAGTTAGGCCGTCGCATCATAAAAAAAACAACAACGCATTATGCCACAGCCCAATTTGTATCCATAATGTTCAAGGAGTTTCCAAATTGAACTAACCTTCAACTATTGTGGACCCCACCTACCTTTGATGCCGTTTCATTCCCAAAAAGAAGGACTTGGGACTCGATATTTCCAAATTAAAACGTGAACCCACACTTGGTTAGATGAAACGGTATTAAATTTGCAGCTGAAATAGATGGACGGTATCTCAAAAGCTTGTTTAGTTTAGTGTTTTTTAGTTTAAACAGATCTTTTCGAATCGCATTAACAGTAATAATATATGCTCTGTTGGAGCATCGTATAGCCTGCATGTAAATCTGGGACACACAACAACACAACGTTACGATTAATTGAGAACCAATGAATGACATTAATATAGTGATTGAATCTTACACGATTTTCACACATTACATCAAAATAATAAAACGGGACTTAATTGCGGTAATTAAACATTTTTGTTATAATAATGAATGACATTAATTATGTAAACACACCCCAAAAAAAAGAAACAAAAATGGCCCTAAGTAACCGTTTCACATGAGCAATACACGTATCCAGAGAGAATTTCTATAGATAGCGATGTACTTGCAAAAGTAGTAGTTATTTCAGGGTATAACATGCATGTTTTAAAACAGGTCTCTTTTCTTATTGTATTGAAATTAGACGTCTTGTCATACTCTGAGAAAGCCTTGAAGTGCAGTCATCATTTCATTAAGTAATAACTGTTTTGTAATCTGCTACTAGTACGACCGTCGCACTGACGACTGAGTACAATTTGAATGCTTCAATGCTTTCACAGAGCTGGCGACAAGCCATTCGCCGACTACTTCAGCTGCCATTGAACAACATGTTCTGCGTGTAGCGTTTTAAGCGAGCCAAATGTGCAAAACACGTCTTAATTTGGATATATATCCTGTCCCAAGTCCTTTCTTTTTGGGAGTGGAATGGCGTAGGAAGCAGGTTGCAGGTGCGATCCACAATAGAACAGTCATTATGGGTGCAAATCGGGCTGTGGCAAAATGCGTTGTTGCAGCCGATGCACCGGCCTAACTTGCACGTTACAATGAAAGTTTAGTGAAAATAAAACGTAAAGTAAGTAAAATATACTTGTGATATTAGCAAATAGGTTGCCGTTAAAACTCTAATTTAAGCTGTATAAGGGATATAAGTGGAGTTGTGTGCTACTTGTGATGATTATTATTTGTACTTTCAATTGTGGTTATATTTTCAGGGTAATCAGTACCTTCGAAGCGGGAGAATACTTTTATAAATACATGTACATAAGTAGCACGTGCGGCGGCAACATCGCACCGGCACCCAATAGTAAAATCTTCAATAACTTTAGAACTGTACAAGTTCTTGATATGCGGTTTTTTATTAATCGATCAATTAATAGTGTTACAATATACATAAGAAAAATAAAGCCATACATTTATAATTTTTTTTGTATGAAATTACATAAAACCCCCAAAAAACTGCATTTTTTTTTTTCAAAATGTATGTTTTTTTGTATTATTTTTACTTTTTGCCTATTTTAATTTTAATTTTATTTTTTAAAACTAATTTAAGTAATTATCTGTCGATTAGCACCTTAATTATCAAAATCGGAATATCCGTTGACGTTTAAGATTTTTTGTAAGATTTTTTGACCCAGCGGCGCCATGTCTGTATTCTTCAATAACTTTGAAACTATACGGGCTAATGATATGCGGGTTTTTTTCGTAAATGTAAAATTAGTTGTATATTAATATAAATAAATAAAAAAAGTACCATGTACATACATTTTTACGAGTAAAATTCCAAAAGATCACAAATTTTAAATAGTTTTTTCAGAAATTATATTTCTTTGGGTATCCAAAATTAATTTTTACCTGTTTTAATTTTTTTTATGTTAAATTGGGTAACTATCTGCCGTTTGGCACCTCTTTCGTCAAAATCGGAGTATCCGTTCAGGACTTACAATTTTTTAAACTTTTTTTTAATAAGTGGCGCCATCTCTTATCCTAAGGGGTGAAACTAATTTCGCCTCGAGTGAAATCGTTTATTTTGGTCTATAGTATCACTGTGCAAAACGGCTTGCTTCCATCACAAAGTGCAGCTTCCGGGCCAAAACCGTCCATAACAAGTAAGACTATAATATAGAACCAATTAATCAAACACGCATACTACAGTATTGATCAAGATTGAAGACCAATCTCTATTGCCATGACTTTTCGTAATAAGTCCTCGTATAATATTAAAAAAATATAGTGAATGAGAGCGAGGGCGAGTTGCTAGATTAAAATGGCCATCGGTGACATTTGCTCTACAGCGCACGCCGATATTAGCACGGGATATTATATCTCGTAAATATAGAATGAATCCGACTTTTCACGGTTTACCTTCGTCGAATTTTGGAGTTTTTGGTCATATTGCCACTAAGAATGGGCACAAACTTGATCGGTTAATTATTGTCACCGGTAAGATTGAAGGAAAAAGATCGAGAGGCCGTAGCCCAAATAGATAATCAGACCAGGTCCGCTCATCGCTAATCACCTAACTGCACAATGTACTCAATGATGCAAGGACAGACAAAAGTAGCGGAAACCTATCAAGGAAAAAAAACCTTATTCATCCGGAGAATCACGACCCTCAGTAATGAGGAACACAAGAGGAAGAGTAGGATATATAGAATGTACGATAAAACGAAAGGCAACCAATCAATTGTTACATTAAGGAAACAACTGGAGAGGACAATAAATATAGAATCGTGCATAATATAGGTAAGTCCCTCTTAGGAAATGCGAAACCGAAATTGTCTTATTAAAACCAGTTATAACTGGTTACTATTTCTTTTACACTAAATTAGTGTATTGTTCCATCAAAAATGTCGTCTTAATATACATTCATGGAAGAAAAAACCTACTTTCTTCCATGTATACATTCAAGGTTAAGTTCACATTACTGTGATAGTGAAGTTTCCTTTCTGAAAAAACACTGTCTGTTGTATTTCTTTCAGCGTTTCTCCTCGACAGTGGTCTCCTCTTATGACATACCGGTAACTCAAACATGTTCTAGTACTTACAGAATAATGTTCATTATTTCACTTCATATCTCTCTAACGAACCTAGAAAGTAAGATCGGCGACCTTGCCATGGCCTTCAGTACGAATATATGTGTTACGGGTAACAGTCAATAACCACATATCGCTAAATTAATTCTGATTGACGTCAGTGTCAAACGTCGAAATATGTACCTGTTTTGTTGTAAAGATAGGTGTGGACATCACTGAATATGTGCCAGCACTTAATACAACTGATCCCATTTAGTACCACACCCTGTTACATTAAATCCCACATTTACATACGCTCATAATTTATGCCGCGACTGACGTTAAAACACACTGAATAATGTGCTGGCTATAATGTATTTTGGCTACAATATATTACAACATAATGTATGTTATTGTGAAATATACCTAGCTTATTAAAGGAAACTAGAGCCTAAACGTTAACCAGCCTGGATTGCGATACGCGACTTTTTATCAGGCTATGTCAGAGTTTTTTTAGCAACTATAGATAATGCCCGCAACTTCGTCGGTGTAAAATTTTCTTCTTTACCGTAGTCGGGTAGGTACAATGTATGCTGTAACCTTTGTATGTCCACGTATTTAGTCATTTTGGCGTGATGAGCGGGCGAAGAAAATAATTGTACCAACAGATGACGCTGTGGAGTTAATACCTATTATGACGGTGCTAATTCAACGTAGCGTTGCCATAATATTTTTATTGGAGTGTCATGAAATACTTATCACCATTATATTCGGTGTTGCGCAGTAAATAAAACAGGATCCCAATTGGTTATTCGACGTTGATAATTTATAGGGTCTCGCCAATAAATTTCTTTTTTACCAATTTATGAAGATGAATAGAGTGACGAATGGCAACCACGAATGGGAAATTGAAGTGTTGACAGACCCCCGTTAGATGGAGAGACGACATAGTCATGGTCGCGGGAAGGGGTGGATACGCGTGACCCGGAGTTGCAGCGAATGGAAAATTCATGAGAAGGCCCTGATCTAACAGTGGATAGATACGGGCTGATGATGAACGTTGGCTCTCATTTTTATTTATTTAAACTACTGCACAATACAAAAAAGTACGTACATGGCGGACTTAATGCCTTTAGGCATTCTCTACCAGCCAACAACAAAATATAAATAGTCGGTGCAGGATTGAAGGTTACAGACAAAACAGTAATTTTTCTACTAGTATGTACTGGAAATAATGACCATAACTTTGTTTTCCCGCAATCGGGTAAAAAGTATCCTATCCGGTCCTGGATCCATATTCCGGAAAAGTCAAATATTTTGCGATTAACTCAAATATTTGACCCTGGGTCATGAATGTTTCCACTACACACATAAATATTTAAGAATGTGTGTATGTAGATCGACGTCTAGTACCCATTGTATTTGCAAGCATTGAATAGTTTGTGGCTCGATCAACTTGTGTAAAACTGTTCCCTAGTATTTAATTTTATTATTTATCTCTAGTTTACAGCTATTGTTGTGCTATAGGTAATATCCACTTCAATTAATTGAAAATACGTCAATGGACGGCCATTGAAAAAGACACAATTGGAAATTGGCTAGGCTTGTGAAATGTATTATGCTGTCAAAAGCAAACACTCAGAACAATGTGTTAATTTATTGGTCCAGTTATGTACTGTCATTCAATTTTGATTAAACGTTTGTCACTGTTTTAAAAGGTATTGATACAAAACCATGTTCGAAAACAAAATACAGTTAGAATTTATGTGATGTCCGTACATTTTCGTTTTTAACACCTGACGAAATGGGACGTTATAAATCTGTGTGTCTGTCTGTGACATCGTAGTAGCGCTCACGGATGGACAGATTTGAATGCGATCGAGAGCCTTGTCTGTAGAAATGGTTCTTAGTTATGTTTGGTGAAAATAACCGCCGCTTTACGATACATACGAAATGGTTTTATTCACGTCGTAGAAGTCGAATATTGCTCGACATAATATATCTCGAATCGGCAGGCGATTCATCATCAGGATCAGTCGCTGCGGCCTATATCGCCTGATTTCATAATACAATTTGGTAAAGTACAAAAGTGCACTGTGTTTTCTTTCACAAGTAACTTGTGAAAAGATTTTTCAACACGATAGCTATGCATTTTACGGTTAGAGGAACGCTGGAACGTTATCTTAAGTAAAAAGACATTTTTAAACTGCGTGGAAAAGACTTTCTTTCAATATTTTATCGCAAAATGATATGGAATTTTATGATCTTATATTCAATAGTATAGGTTTTTTATGTTATGACTAAATAGACATAAGGAAATAAATTACTAGGTGGATGTAAAATACTTTAATCAACAAAAACAAAGTGAGAAAAAGTAGCCAAGGAGTCCCGTGAATTATAATTATAAACTTAGTATGCCATGCCACTTAAGTTTTGCAATTCTTAAAGCTATGTCAGTTCGGTCATTCTCCAGACGTACATTTTTGCTTGTCTTCGCCGTTTAAAAATATAAAATTATTGATTTAATTATATCTTATATTTTTTGATCGTAGCAGGTATTCGTATTGAGCTGTACATGAATTTTCAAGAGCATATTTCCAACCCTTCGGGTAGAAAAAAAAACTTTTAGTCCTATTCTCCTAATTGACACGTCGCGTCCCACTACCCAAATTACTTACATACCAATTTCTCCTGGTGATATACATGAAGAAAAAACAATGTAAGCAAGATTACTAAACAAAAGAATACATGTTTTAATCGTACAAAAAAAACCTAGTCAATACAAATAATATATCACAAAGATATCAATTATAGTAACTTTGTCTCGAAACGTATAATAATTGACGCGTCGCGGTCGGTTGTGATTACACAACTTCTCTGAAAGAAGGTACGGATCTCACTAACGCATTTCGGTGAAGCGGTCAGTCGTGCCCAGAGCCCCGTGTGGGATGGTTGTGTCAGCTGTGTACGGGTTGCGGACTATGACTGTAAGTATCTAATTCACGCGTTTTGGCTCATGAAATTTCTAATTCACACGTTCACGTTTTTAAAATCAACCAGTAACTCTATCGCGCAGATAATTTTAGTGTACATTAAAGGCCGCATTATTTAATAGATACTAGACTCTGTAGATTATTACATGTACCTATAAAAAGTTATTTTGTATTTTTCAAGAATCCCTAATTCACAAGTCTAATTCACGCATCAAAAATGAACGCGTGAATTAGAATTTAACCATCCATGTGGTTCTAATCACCAGTTTGGTTTTTTTTTCTAGAAGATTTGTATATATAATAGTAATAGTACCTATAATATATTGCCACATCTTCATGGGGTCATTTTAAAACCTCATCAGGTAGCAAGCTGTATTTCTCAGCGCTGGAAAATTCTAGCCGAAGCGGTTTTGCCATATATTAGCACCATCAGGCATGAACAATATTTCGTACTTGGATATAACCCTGTGTCTGATAGAATAATAACAATGAAGCTGATCACCAATTTATGTCTTCTCAACATCGTGCAAGTTTACAACACAGTCCACGGAAGAGGATATCAACTAGAGGAAACTCTAGACGGCATACCAAGCCGGCAAATCGCAATGGTATTGGGAGAATGGAATGCTAAAACAGGAAGCTCAGAAATAGTCCATGAAATCCTAGACACACTTGGAAAATATGGTCTAGACTAGGAACGAACGAGGTTCTGACCGCGAGGCTTGCAGAGTTCTGTGTTTTGTGTCTGACCATTACTTTAACACTCTTTCACCATCACAAAAGATGACTCTACACTTGGAAGTCTCCTGGAACCTGGGTCGTTTTAACCCAAGCAGCACATTAGTGAATTTTGCAGCTTATTTTATAGCTTTAAGTTCTAAATGAGTGGTTTAACAGTGTTTGATACAACTTATAGCTTCAAACACAACTCAAAACTGTATATGAGATCATCCTATCACTTGTAGTTGCATAGGAGCGTTTTTTGTTTCTACTTTATTACTTATGGTGGGATAAAGTCGATTTTGCTACTTAAAGTTGCATGCAGGTTCAAATTGTCACTCAATAAGAAGCAATAGTGCTATATAAGGCCTTAAAATCACTTATAAGCAACTTTTACATATGAGTGGGAACATACCCTTATTTGGAACTAAAAGTTTCAAATGACTAGTAGAATAGCGAATTATATCAACAATAGTGGCTAAAGGGATAATTTTACGGCTCTTTTGGAACCAAAAAATATTGCAACTTTAAGGCCTAAGAAGTACCTTATTGCCACTCCAACGCATAAATAGGTCTCAGTAGGAGGTTCTTGGAACCAAAAGCAGTTATTTTCACTTATTTCAAACCACTAACGAACTAAAAGTTCTATTATAGTTCCTATTTGCGCCTTGTCAAAATATATTTAATAGTCTTGCTTGTTTAATAGTCTACAAAAGAGCAAATAATTACTATTGGTAATATCATTCACTGCTTTGCCACTCGCAAGATACAAATAAGTGATTATTAGACTTGATAGTTCCAAATAAGGAACAAATAAGTGAAAATAAACACTGTAGGATCTTTTTTGTTTCGCCATGTTTACAAATGGAAGCCTATGAAAATTTATTATTTTAACCAGAATTTTATCACACTCACGCATAATCACAGACTTTTGATAGTTGTGACGATGTTACTTTAACATTGTACGTAACCTAAAATCATTAGGTCAGGTTTTTAACAGTTTTATTTCTTATCAGTATCTATTCCTTATTTAATTTAGCACTCTCTTTTTTAATATTCCTGGTCAAATGAAGGGCGCGTCGAAATTTACAAAGAAAACATACTATAGTTTCACAGTAAAAAAAAATTCGCAAGAATTTCGTGCATATTTCAATGCTTGTATAACGTCAAGTTTTAATCACAATCAAACAGACATATAAATCCAAAATAAATATGGCAGATCACGTATTACTTTTAATAAAACACAATTTGACAGTTGCCTTTCCACTCAAAGATAATTTTGGCGACTCATTTATCACTCATTGACCGAACTGAAATGTTTTCATTCGTTCACTGCGCATAACTTTCACCCATAGTTCTAATTACCACTTAAGGTAATTGTTAGATCTCTTATGGATTCTATTTAGCACCAAAAATAGGCTGCAATTTTTCTCCTTTTGGTTCTATACTGGTGGCATAAGGGTTCTTGCCACCTATATAGCACTTAGTCATGGTGGTAAATTTCACTTAAGCATCTAATTAGATATAATATACGAGCTATTTAGACCCAGTTGTGCTACTTGGGAAGAATCAGATAGAATACATACTGGTAGACAAGCGCTGGAAGTCATCTGTAAAAAATTTGAAAACCTTCCCTTGAGCTGAATGCGGTTACTGGTTACCTCCTTCGCCATTCGTCTCAAAGCCGTTTACCGTAACGCGCGACCTAAACCCAGAACTTAGAATCCAATAGAGCGATCCCATTTCCAGAATCTGACGGAAGCGACGCTCATGAATTTAGATCCACCGCGGACAGGTGATGCTAAGTCCAGGTAATAAATTAATATTTTGAGGATATCGTATCTAAGAGAGGAAGGGACTGTGGAAGGTCCACATGGATCACTGAGGAAACGTGGAACCTAATTCAGCGCCGGAAAGAAATTAAAATTAATGCCCGTCAAGACTCCAAGGTGAAAAGGGAATACTCGAAACTATGTACCTAAAGCAATTCAAAGGGAACGCCGCAGAGACAAGAACGAGCATATGCTAAGAAGTCGAGTCGCATCCACTTAAATTACAACCCCGGATCTGTTCAAGAAAGTTCGCCTGCTGAGACGAAAGTTCAAATCCAAGTTCTGGGTCATTGAAAATCACGATGAAGAACCGCTGCATGGGTTTGACAAAATTGCAGAACGCTTGCGTGGCTACGATTAGCAGCTGTACAAAAGACCCTGTACATCCACCGATACTCGGCTGCACTGGGGACTTCTGAACCTGAAGCCCAACATCTTCAAATCAGAGATAATAGCAGCAATCGATCGCCTTAAAATTAAAACAGCTCCAGGACCAGACGACATTAATTCCGAGGTTTTCAAAGCTCTGGGTGATAAAAGCAGCCATATCTTGCACAAGATCTGCCACCACTTATGGCAAAATGGCAGATGGCCAAAAGCCTGGACCCAATCCGTCATCATCCCGTTACACAAAAAAGGTTCATCGAAAATATGCGACAACTACCGTACACTTGCTCTGACTCAGTTTTGCTCCACATGATAAACAACAGACTTCGTCACTATCTAGACTGGCAGATCGCGCAAAAACAAGCGGGTTTTGAGAAGGGAAAAGGCACGAACGAGAAAATACTGAACGTGAGGCAAATCATACAGAAGTGATACGAGTTCAATACACCTTCATCATGTGCTTTGTCGACTATATCAAGGCTTTTGACTGTCGACTGGGACTGTCTATGGGATATTTTGACCGATTTGGGTGTTCCTTTCCTCCTTACTGCACTACTACACTACAACTACTTTATTACAACAGCCAAGGACCAGTAAGAATTTTTTTTTTTATAGAGAATAATTTATTGCAAGAAAAACTTAACTTATAACAAAGAAATAGTAATAAAAATCATAAGGACAGGACCAGTGAGAATAGATAAGACGTCATACAATCCCTTCAGTTTCCAAAAGGGTGTAAGACAAGGTTGCATTCTTTCACCTATCCTGTTCAATATATACGGCGAATACATCATAAGAAGGACGGCTATGATGGTAGCATTACTGTTGGGGGACGTAAAGTCTTGCGATACGCCGATGACACGACCCTCCTAACAGCTAGCGAAAGCATAAGATGGGCAGTTTATTGAACAGGATGGCGCGCTTTAGTGAAGAATTCGGACTCTCAATCAACAGATACAAGACCAAACTTATGATTATTGATCGTACAGGCAAGCTAGAACTCAGTGAAACACTTAACTTCGAAATCACGGAGAACCTGGGTTCTAACATTAGGAAAAATGGTTCATGTAAGACCGAAGTTCGCAGAATTCGCGCTGGGATGGCCAAGGGCGCAATGTCGCAGCTTAATAATGTACGGAAGGACAGGAACACCTCCGCCAACACTAAGACTACCTTAGTCCGAACTATGGTGTTCTCCCTATTTTCATACGGCTCAGAAACATGGACACTGAAGAAAATGGACCGTGATCGAATTGATGCTTTCTGCTGGAGAAGAATGCTGCGCATACCATGGACAGCACGCCACGCCAACGCACCGATCTAGCCCAACTCAAGATCCGAACTAAACTGTCGACGACCTATCTTCGCAGGGTTCTGGAGTACTTTGATCGCATTGCCAGGAAATACAGTGATAATCTGGAAAAACGACAAACACTGGAAAAGATGAAGGCAAGCGACCAAGAGGCAGGAGCACGACACGCTGGACAGACCAGATTCTCACAACCCTTGGCACTACAGTACACGATGCTCTACACACGGCTACTGACAGCAACAGATGGCGCCGCATCATCAAGGAGAAGGAAGAGATAATATAGTAAGCGTAGCGAGGGCGGGTACATGTATAAATTATTTATTATAACTTATCATAATAATTCAATTTACATACGTAATTGCATACCTAACCTACCTAGTAACTAACGGCCGGTGTGCTTGTTTCTTGAGTACTTAGGTACTTTCATATTATTTAAAACTTAGCTTATATCATATAACTGTCACCGTATCAGTCATATATTATTATACAAAACGTTTTTATTTTAATTTAAAAAATATATCTGAATTTGTATAATTAACGCGTCGCTTTTGTAATTAACGCGTCATACAAAAAGTCAAAAATTCTAATTAACACGACGTTTTTCTAATTCACGCGTCATATAAATTTTAATTTGCTTATAAGTAATGAACCTTTAATAATTATAAAGTGCCCTATCCACATTTAAGTTTCAATGATCGATATGTTACTATATTTCAGATAAAAATGATTGAAAAGTAAGTAGAAAAAAAGCGACGCGTCAATTAGAATTAGAACACAAATCTGGAGAATGACCGAGTTACACAGATACTTCTACGATTCTTTTAATTTCTTATTGTACTTATTTATAAGTAGAAGCTACTGACAGGTCAACGTGAACGAATAATACAGGGTGTAACCGACAGCGTACCGAAAACGAAAACTGTAGTTTTAGACCATTATCACGAACTGAAAACGAGTGTTCATTTTCTCGAAAAACTCAAGGATAAGATTTTCCAAAATAAATTATAAAACTCGACGCGCAATGTATTGCGTCCAATTCTCTCAGGTGCAGACGCGCGGGGAGGGGAGCACGCGGCAAGCATCGACCGGGCCACTCGCTCCCCACTCCACTCACGCGTCAGCGCAAAACATACCGTTACGCCAATGCTCATCGAATGACATGAATAAATGCAACCACAAAAACAACGCAACCACAGATCACAACTAGTGTACTACGTAACACCAATAACAACTCACCGATAAATTAAAACAGTCTAACAAGATTATTTTCATTCAAGCAAGTAAAGCAAATAAAATGTGCGGGTAGGTAAACATTAATGCGGGTAGGTAATTAAAACAGTGCGAGCGCACTGGCCTGGCGGATCAATGACCGGCCAGTACCGTTATCTTTCCCACTCCATGCTCCTGTGTTGTACCGTAAAGCTTACATAATACTGTTTGTGATACATTGCGTGTTTTGCGGAAAATGCTATTTTCATGCGATTTTTCATGAAATATTGTTACCGGTAGAGTTCAATTAACGGAAAAATAAAGAAAAAATGAAAACTAGAGAGGAAAATTTGTGAATTTTCTCAAAGAAATTTCCACGATTTTCCAGCCCAGAATAATGGTCTGAAGCCATGGTTTCAGTTTTCGGTACACCGTCGGTTACACCCGGTATATTGATTTAAACTCACACGGTTTCACATAACAAAACGGGGCTGAAGCGCATTTAATAGTATTTTATGCAACCGTTGTATAAGAGGGGGCAAAAAACGCGAGTGGCATGGGTTACTATGTGAGCGTAGCGAACATCGTAAAGATGCCACGAGCGTTTTTTGACCTACTTATACAACGTTGCATACAATACTTTTTCTACGACTCGACATTTCATAAATAAAATGCAAATAAACAACAAAGAAAATAATTACATGTTCCCGCTCGGAATCAACAAAATAAAAAAAAAATTGTCTGATAAACCTTTTTTTTATTGACGTCCATCTGTCAAAAAAATATGAAATTATACATAAAGGTATACGTTCACTATACTAAACATCCATGCACTGAAGATAAAACTTTTTTTTTAAGTTGGCATCAAAGCCTTAGAACTAAAAGTTTTTTTTAAATTGCAAATACCTAGTGTGTATGCAGATGTTTATCTTGTAATCTGTGGTACTAAGTGATGTTTTTTTGGCGATATTATAACATCGTTTAGCAATGTTTTTTTGGGCAGTAGAGTATAGACTTTTACAGACTTTCATAATTTATGTCATTATATTAGAGTTAGTAACTATATAAATGACAGAAAAAAGTACTGGAGTAGAAAAAAAGGTTTACGAGGGCATTTTCCCACAGTTTACGTTAAGTTTGCACCTGATAACTATGGCGTCAGACACAAATGAGTGCCAAACTTAACGTAACCAGTAGAGCTCGCATATCTTGCCGCAACTTCGCTTGTCACGCGACAGCATCACCTGTCTTACTCACACGGTACTGAAAGGATAGTGACAGGTAGCGCGACAAAGAGTTATGGGTCACGGTTATGCTAGGGGTACGGGTTGTACGAGGTTTCGTTCTCGATTGACAAAACTTAACGAATCGTAACATCATTTTGGAAACATGAACATTATTTCCCATTTATTTTATTTTATTTTCTTTATTGGGGAAAAAAACAGACATAGACAAAAACAGTTACATAATAGGAAAATAAATCTTACGTTAGGTATAGCCTACATCCTAACACAATTCCCACTAAGAAATGAAATGAAATGAAATGAAATGAAATGAAATGAAATAATTTATTCAGTAAGTAGGCCACAAGGGCACTTTTACAAGTCAGTTTGTGAATCTACCGGCATTTCGCAAGAGGAGACCGCTGTTGAGAAGAAAGCCGAAAGAAACTCAACAGTAAGTCATTTTTTCGTAAATAATACTTAGAACAATTACATTACATTAGTGTTATAACTAATTATTACATGCGTACACGTATAGGAGATATATAGATACTCCAAATCAATGTTAGGTGGGAATATAAAAAAAAATAATTAACGATCAATTTAAAATATTAAATATACCCAGAGATGTATAAAGTCTCTAGGTGTCACAACATGCAATAAAATATAATTACTTAACTAATTTAATTCCACAGAGATGTATAAGGTCTCTCGGCGTCAATGTGAATAATTTACAATAGACAATAATTATTAAACCTAAATTTCTTAGAGATGTATAAGGTCTCTAGGCGTCACAATATACAAAAAGAAAAATAAATAATGATAATAATAATATGATTATAGTTTTCATTCCTCAGAGATGTATAAGGTCTCTGAGCGTCATTATTCAGTACACTAAGTTTATTAGAGATGTATACAGTCTCTAAGTTAAAAAATAAAAAATAATAACTTCAATCGAGTACAGGATGAAGTCTCTCACGTCAATTCACTAAACGCTGGTAAGCAGTTACTACACAACTAATTTGGCCCTTGCTAGTGTAAACAGACCGGACCCCACAAACGGCACCCGTTCACGAGCATGACGCATATCTCAGCCATCGCCTCCCTCAACCATATTATAGGGAAGGTTGCGACCCGATCAACGACGCCACCGTAAGCAAAGACCTTTAAGCGAGCATGACATGCTCACACTGCCGGGCATTCATGACTAAAGCTAATGCCCGGTGAGAAACAACATAATGTGCTCTCATGTTACATTACAAATAAACTAATATTACCGATTAAAATAATGCTTACTTTACATTCACACGACTAAAACACTGGCTTAAAGACATCCCTATCATCTAAAAAGTCATTTACAGTATAATACGCCTTGTTTATTAGGTGACGTTTTATATGAGACTTGAATTTGCTGGAAGGTAAACTCACTACCTCGGTAGGTATTTTGTTATAGAAATGTACACAGTTCCCCACGAACGAAGAGCTAACTTTACGGAGACGATGAGCAGGCATAACAAGCTTATTCTTCCTTCTTGTATTATACTGGTGAATGTCACTGTTGAGCTTGAATGCATGTAGATTTTTCCGGACATACATTATATTCTCAAGGATATATTGAGACGCTACGGTGAGAATGTTGGCTTCCTTGAATTTTTCTCTTAGCGATGCACGAGCTCCTAGTTCATAAATAGATCGTACGGCTCGTTTTTGTAGCACGAAGATGGTTTGAATGTCCGCCCCTTTCCCCCACAACAGAACTCTATGGTTACTCATATACATAGAATTTGTCAAATCTATGGTTTCTAATCCAGGTACACTTACTATGGTATCATTTAATAAGTCTACTTGCTCATAGCTGTTCAATTCGGCATATATACTTAAATTATTTTCTGTTTGTTCGGAGCAATATTTGCAGGTAACAGATGTGCTTGGCTTTCTCTCCAATTCCTTAAGCTGTTGTTCGAGGTCCCGAATGCGTTGAAGAGCTTTTTCATGTGTGGCACAACACTCCTGGATCTGCTCCAAACTTCTTTGGAGGTCATCGCGCTGCCCACATATATCCTCGAACTGGGTATCCCGTTCCGCAAGTTTAGTTTTGAGGGCTGTGTTGGATCTTATAATCCGTTCCACCTCCTCTTCACTCTCCTCGCGTTCTTGCAGTAGTCTCTCATTAAGCTCCTTAACCTCTTTGAGCTCCAGCTGTGTCTGCCGCAGTCTAGTGGCCAAAACATCACTCCTCGTAGTTGGTTTTGTGACTTGAGCTGAAAACATTGTGACTATGTTTATATTTGAACCTTAAACTTATATGCAAGACAACTTGTACTTAATAAATAGTGATTAAATAAAAGGAAGTCAATGTAGTATTCTCTTACAACTATTTACCACAAATTCTAACACAATTCTATGATAAAGGTTCCTAAACGGAATCTTATATGTCTCTTTACTAAACTATGCAATATTTATAGCTAAAACCTTGCTAAAACACACTAATTTTATGTATTTAGAGAATATATTTTATTGCTTCACCAAAATAAAATACAATACTACCTAACCAATGAAAAAAAAAACTAATGTATATGGTTTAAATGTATGACAAAACAATTAAAAACCGACAAAAGGCAATAAGTAATAAGATAAGTATACTCCCTGGTTCCAATTTGTATGAAAATTGAATAACAAATTCAAACTGTTAAACGGTAAGTATAACGGTGACAGTTGGTTCCTTTGTGTAAATTGCTTCGGCTCTAAATAACTGCTTCTTGGACACCAACACCTTGGATAATATTCTCACAGGATATTTGTACACAGAGAATCACTTTTTATCTGGAAATATGTAGTTAATAAACAATTTAATATTTAATATACAATTTCTAAATACGACGTCTGATTTTGACGTTTGGTCCGGGTGCGTTCCGAAACCACTCTGATTTTATGTAGGTAAATAAGGTGGCATTGCCATTAAAATAACACTTGATTATTAACACTACTTATACTAAAACTGAGATGAAAACGTATTATACTAATACTAACTTAAGGTACCGTAAAAGAAGAACCCGACAAATTCTAGATTAAACAATGCGCACGAGAGTACATACACATACAATTCCTGAGCGAGTGAATGACTAGTAGTTTAGAAAAGCAAACTTGGATCATTGTTTGAAAGTCCAAATACAAAGTTTTGTTTTAACAATGTGAAATAATAATGGCTTCTGCATTTCACAAACACAAATCTCCCGAACCGTTTTATAAAGCCTTCAGTTTCATAAGAAGGCGAATATATTCAGTTTTATCGTCGTGACAAACGGCGGGATTAGCGCTGATTTACCGACTATTGGCAGCTGGATTGGCCAATAGCCGACGATTGCTGGATACTGGCTGAACCAAAAGGTTATAGAAAATATTATTTCAAAAAGTGTAACAACGAAAAGACTATTCCCTCATATTTTTAGCACAAATGTGAATGTGAGTAAAGTGTGAGTGTGAGTGTGCGTGTGCGTGTGAGTGAGAGCGTGAATGTGAGTGTGAGCGTGAGCGTGAGTGTGATCATGAGCGTGAGCATGAGCGTGAGCGTGAGCGTGAGCGTGAGCGTGAACGTGAGCGTGAGCGTGATTTTGAGCGCTAGCGTAATTGTGAGCGTGATCGTGAGTGCGAGCGTAATTGTGAGCGTGAATGTAAGCGTGAGCGTGAGTGTGATTGTGAGCGTGAGCGTGAGGGTGGGCGTGAGCGAGTGTGAATGCGAGTGCGAGTGCGAATACGAGCGCAAGCGTGCACTCAGGTGTGAGTGTGAGTGTGTTTATATGAGAAATTAAAAAAATCTATACGCCTGTTTTTAGGATGCGGAGTTACGTCGATTTTCATGGAATACACCACCACATCATGATCAACATTTGGCTCATAAATGGTACAGTTGCGAAGTTACGTAACAACATAGAAACACGTACCTATGTTGGCAACATTATCCTCTACGGAACCCTACAAAGATGCTTGTGACACAAATATAAAAGTGGTAAAAAAATATTACAGGTTCCACTTAAAGTAAATAATATTAATTTTCTTTGAAACGAGGGCGCGCCACGACATTGCGTGTTCACACCTTGTTGGTGAAAGAATGTTATAAAATAAAAAAAGAATAATGTTCCTGCCTTGGTTGAAGTCGGGTATATAAATATGCGAACATGAATAAAAGTTTATGTTTAAATCGAGTTAGGTCCGATTACTGCAGGTACAGGAAAAGCATGCAAGTTGCTAATGTAGCTCAATAGCTCAATATGGTGATTATTGGATCGTTTTAACCCTTTTATTACTTCCTAAGCAATAATCACAAAATATAAGAGATAGGGAACTCTGCTCTTATGAACCATGGCATCAAATTTAGATTTAATAAAAACTGCATTATTATTTTTTTATAAATCGTCCTCCTAGCCTTTGTCCCATTTTTGAGAATGAATTCTCAATCGGGGTCGGCTACCTAAATCCCAAGATGTGGCGTAGGCACTAGTTTTTTCGCAAGCGACTGCCATCTGACCTTCCAACCCAGAGGGGAAACTAGGCCTTATTGGGCTTAGGTGGTTTCCTCAGGATGTTTTCCTTCACCGAAAAGTGGGTGGTAAATTTAATATCAAATGACATTTCGAACCCGCGACCTCCGGATTGAAAGTCGCATGCCCTAACCACTAGGCTACCACCGCTCAATTTATAAATCTCATACATAATTTCATACATCAAAACCTCTGTAAAGAATTTTACAATACGCCATGCGATTACTTACAGAATTTTATCCAGGTTCAATTCCCGGTTATACATATTGTAATAAAAAAAAATGGATGCATGTTTATAAAAAAAAAAATGCAGTTTGTATCAAATCTAAAATCCACTAAATGGTTCCTAGGAACAAATTTCCCTGTCTCGTCGTATTGTTTTAGTTTTCTCCTTACTGACCCTTTTGGATGGATCACCCTGTATAATGTTTAGTTAAAATAATTATAATTACTATTGTTGTTGCGAAATTCATATTATTCAAAACCTGATATTATAAATTGCTTCCCCACCGCTTTACCGAAAATTCCGAGAATACTGAAATATTGAAGGGATTTGTCAAGGGTACTAAACACAACTAAAATTGTCTGGTATTACGCAGATGAAAACAAACTAACTACTGTTTCTTATAATAATAATCATTTATTTGAGGTCATAGACCCATACAATTGATTGTAACAATGGTACTTAATCTATGTTAGCAGTATAATCAGTAATCACAGTTCACAATCCATTAAATATAACGCAAAATCAAAATTAATTAATACAATAATAAATTAATTAATACAATAATATGACATTAATTACATTTAGCAGGAAATTTAATAATAATAATAAATCATAATTGTCATATTCAAATTTAAATTTAATTTGATTACTCGACGCAAGTAACATTATTTATGTGGCAATGATTTAAACTGCCCTACCCAGTACATTAATATGGGACAACCAAATCTGTCAGCTATCACCTTCATAATGCTGTTCACGTTCCATGATGGTGACAATTTTTATACGCGTGAAGCTTGGAAGCTGTCCGTACGAGCCTCAGCGAACTTGCCAGATGCGCAACACCATTTAGGTAGCCCTAACAACATTCTGAAGGCGTTGTTGTATTGTACGCGAAGGGCGTTATAGGCTCGTTTGGTATACTTAACGGCAGGAAATAACAGTTAAAACAAGTAACTTATTAAACGTTAGCATCTTGCGCTCCAAAAGCCAAGTGACCGACGAAGCCCTGACAGCCGCCAAGCTTAAGTTGGACTGGGCTGGACACGTTTGCCGCATTTCGAACGAACCGTGGGCGAGAAATACCACTGACTAGATCCCACCTAATAGAGTACGGCGTCGCGGCAGGCCACGACGGAGATGGCGGGATGACCTAGACACATTCCGAAAATATTGTTCACACAAGTCATTCACTTATTAATTTTCTTTTTCTTTTTTACTACTTTTACTTTATTCATTCATTGATTCAAGGAATCGAGACGGCTGTTATGTACAAAGTGTGACGTCTGTAAATATAAGCTATGATCCTTAATATCTTGCTGATTTGCTATTCTCATACATTTCTCCACCGGCAGCTACCCAATTAAGATTAAGTTTAGGTTTGCTTCTGCCGGAGTTTCGCTTCTATTTCGTGTTTGTTTTGCCCGGTTAAATATTGATTCATTGTTTCGAATTCTCCGGAGTTAGGTGAAAAGATTTAATGCTCTAGTACTCGTAACAGAAGGGAAGTTAAGGCTCTTTATCCGTTCAAAAGTGCTATTTATTTTAGACATGTTTCTCTATGATTAAACATCTTTCTTAACATATTATCAATGTTACTACTTAGAACAGGGCCGTTGTGATTTATTGGTATATATTTGAAGCACATACTACACATTTAATTTTTTATAGATAGTTTTTGTTTCAAAATCAAAAATGATTCGAAATTGTCAAAATTCACGCAGAAAACTGGTTTTTTGTTTACTTATGTTCGGCTGCACGCTATAACAGCATGAAATAGCTAACTAAGTAGTTAACTCAGGTAAAAGTATTACTCACTTCAAAAATTTGGTTAAAATTATCAATATATTTGTCATAATATAAAAAAATAGTAGGAAGTAAATAATTATATTTTATTTATTTATGAAATCTTTATTGCACAAATAAAACTTATCGTACGAAAGGCGAACGGCCATGAGGCATTCTCTCAGTCAACCTTAGGGCAAAGCAGAAAATTTTTAGGGTATTTTCATAGTAGCGTAGTAAAATATAGATAGATAAGGTACGTATATCAGTCGCCATCAAATCATTCGTAGGTATAACTTTAACGTGCTATTAACTACTTACTAGAAGCTTTTAGTTAATCCATACTAATACTTAATATACTTTTTTTATAATATTATAAATGCGAAAGTGTGTCTATCTGTTACTTCTTCACGCTTAAACCGCTGAATCGATTTTGATGAAATTTGGCATGGAGATAGTTTAAGATCCGAGGAAGGACATAGGATAGTTTTCATCCTGGAAATTATCCCTAAAAAGATTGAAAAGTGAGTAAGTAATTCATGATGACATTGATAACCCTGTAGAAAATGTAATTATTAGACCAAAAGCACAATTGCTCTTACATATGCTTAGGCGCTTTTAATAATCCCTTTTATTAATAAGGGTGATTAGATGGATATCTTTTGTATTGTACGAGGTTGCTTCCATACTTCCAAGTTCCACGCGGACGTAGTCGCGGGCAAAAGCTAGTAAGGATATATATTATAACATCATGGTATCCGGTTAACCCTTGTTTTATAGATAAACGTTTCATCCCACCAACTAAAACCCCAAAATATTTGTCTGCAAGATCAGGACTCCAAGGCTTGCATATCTCAAAACCAAGTGCCTAATGTCTTTAATTCGCACTTTTTAAACATAGCTTCAAAATATGCCATACAAAGTGATGAGTCATTGTCCAAACAGTACGTCTGTGAGCACCTGGGTAGTGGTGATATGCCTGTGTTTAGTTTTCCCATAGTAACACGCGAACTCTTGGACAAGACCATAAAGTCCATGTTAAAGACACGTGCGACTATTGACGTGTATGACATATCCTTAGACATTATATTAAGTGTTTGGCCTGTTATCTCTGACATATTGGCAGTTCTCATAAATGATATGTTTCGTGCTGGTGTATACCCAGACGTGCTGAAGAGTACCAGGGTATGTCCTATTTACAAAGGGAAAGGCGACAAAACGGATGTAAATAATTACAGACCCATTACAATAGTGCCTACCATCTCTAAATTAATTGAGTCAATTATGTCATCTTGCCTAATGACCTACTTAGAAACTAACGACCTTATTGCGGAAAACCAATACGCCTATAGAAAAAACCAGTCGACCACTGCAGCTGCACACAAAATCACTGACTGCATCAGCACTGGGCTCGATGACAGATACAAAATGGCAGCTATTTTGTGTGACCTATCCAAGGCGTTCGACGTATTCAGTCACAGGCTACTTCTAAATAAATTAAGTGTCTACGGTCTTCAAGGTTCTGATCACAAATTGTTATCATCTTTTCTGTCCAATCGTAAACAGTTTGTAAAAGTGTCTTCCAATGGCAAAATGTTAATCTCAGATGTCGGCTGCGTAAGGCTGGGTATCCCTCAAGGATCAGCCCTTGGAAACGTTTTATTCACGTTATTCGTTAACGATCTACCCTCGGCAATTAAGAATGGCCTATCCGTGCTCTTCGCAGATGATACCACAGTCATAGTTAGCGCAAAAACATACGAACAGCTCGCTGGTAAAATTCATGAAGCTTGTGTGCAACTGCAGAAATGGTTTTCGTCGAATGGTTTATTATTAAACGTATCAAAGTCTAATGTCATGGTATTCTCGGGCCGGAACATCGCAATGCCCCCATGCATTAAAGCCGTCCCGATGCCATTGTGTAGTGAATGCAGGTTTCTTGGATTCATGCTTGACTCAAACTTGAACTGGAAGTGCCATGTAGACATGCTGTGCGACAAGTTGAGTAGTGCTGTCTTTGCTTTAAAGAAATTAAAACCGTTAATATCAAGTAATGCATTAAAGTCTGTATATTTTGCACATTTTCATTCAATTATGTCATACGGTACTGTTTTTTGGGGAAATTCCACTGATGCTCAGCGAATTTTGATACTCCAAAAACGAGCACTTCGAATACTGGCCGGAGTAGAACCCAGGTATTCTTGCAGGGATCTCTTCATAAAGTACCGCATTATGACTCACTACTCACTTTATTTATTCGAGGTATTAATGTATGTACGAAATAATTTGTCAATGTTTGCACGTGTCGAGGTATCGGGCAAACTAATACGTTCTACGGGGAGACTTAGGACAGTCCCGCGTCGCATGGCACTAGCAAAAAAAAACCCGCGCGTCATTGGCCCAACGTTCTATGAACATCTACCCGACGAGTTGCGAACCGAGGCATCAGATGAGAAGTTCAAACATCAATTAAGAAACTTTTTTTTGGATAATCCATTATACTCAGTAAATGAGTACATGGATAAATAATTTATATTTCATTTTATATTGTTTTTTGTTTCTTATATTTTTTGTTTTTTATATTGTTTTTTGTTTTTATATTGTACATTGTTGACAATCCTCTAAGGAGACACCTTTGACATATTTAATTTCAAATTATTTGACGTAGTAACATATAATAATTGTTGTATTTCGCACCGTGTATAAATATTGTTGGTAGTTGGTATTTTTAAATTTTTTGACAATCTCTTAAGGAGATATTCTTATATTGTAACCCTAATTTAACTGCATTACGATTATGACATGTAAATATCTTTTGTTACAATCAATTGTTATGTTTTTTACTATTATTATATTATCTAATTTTTATGTTTATGACGATCATAGTATAAAAATGCATGTAAATTGTCTTAGCGTAATTTATACTGACATTTTATATTATGAAATAAATAAATCTAATCTAATCTAATCTAATCTAATCGAATTTTTATTTCATAGACATTTCATTTCCTCGAAATCATTTTATTTCTGAAACCATAAAATATTTTGAAATGTTATAACACTAACTTAACCTAACCTAATCTAAAGGTTAATATTTTCAAGATTTCTGAAAAATGTATGACTTCCGGAGAAGGAAAAAAATTGTCTATGAACTTAAGCATTCGGTAAAAGGTTTTTCTATATAAGAAGATGATCCCCATGGTATCTATATGTCTTTAGTATATCCGTGCATGTGCATGTTAACTTGTTCGTTAGTCGAAATTAGGTGTGAATTGTTTAATTAGACAAAATATAAAATCCGTGTCGTTTTTTTTTTTTGTTAATGTTATTGATGGAATTTTTTTTTTGGAAAGGAATTTATTTCAGTCACAGGACCGCTTGCGCCGGCAAGACCGATCGTTATGGAGAACTTAGGGGGAGGCCCTTGTCCAGCAGTAGACGTCTATCGGCTAATATGATGATGTGGACTTACTTATAGTCTAAAGTAGCATACTTGTGTATACCTATAGCAATGTGTTCGGAAACTCACAAAATATGCTATGTAAGAAATCTCCCATCCCCTGTCGGATGTTCCAAGTAGGTACCAGCTTTTAATTACAAGATCAAAGAGTGCTTTGAACGCCTAATCAAAGCTTACGCTGAACGCACGCTTTCACGTCGCTGGGTAAACGCCGTTATCGAGGTTTCCTCATTCTTGAAAGGCTGTTTAAATAATCCCTTTTAACAAAATAACCACATTTTCTTAAAAATTACCGACTTCAGTGAAACGGGTATTTATTTCGTTTCTTGTAGATTTTCTCAAAAAGCGCTACATCGATTACAATAAAATTTATACGGGATCACCTCTGAAGTATGAATCTACCTACCAAAAAAAGAATCATCCAAATTTATTCATAATTGCCGGAATGCTCGCGTGACATACACACTCAAAGAAACATATAGTCGAATTGTGAATCTCCTCCTTTTTTAAGTTGGTTGTTCGAAACTGTTTGATTTGAGTTAATTATTTTTGAAAAGTTCCCTCGATTTCTCAAGAACCCCATCATCAGATCCTAAACTCATGAAAATGAGACCAACTAGCAAGCCCTCCTTGCGTCGTATACCTCAAGGGTCGTGGCCTCCCTTTTGCATTACCTTCTCACTTACGATCGCCCTTTATCATCACCATATCGTATGGCTTCTTCTACTGCTGCTTGAATCCGTATCAGATTTAAGTATATTTTTAAGTTATGCAGCCAGTTCACGGCTACTGGCAAAAGCTTATGGAGTTCCTGTAGGCCGCCAGGGAAATAGTGAAGCGGGCATTTTTTGATAATTTGAAGCAAGGTTTGGTTCTGAGCGCCGCAATCGCAAGGTGGTTTTTAGGCCCCTTTGAAAAGATGTTGATTCGACGTGTTTCATACAGGTATGGAACCTGTTTGAACCTGTTGTCAAGAGCGGTGCGGATCTATTCGGACCAACGTATTGGCCTGCGTTCACGACGTCGACTAGATTGAAATTGAAATTGAAATCATTTATTGTAATATTGTGAGTATGTGAGTATAAAGGTCTTATGTCAAGTTAGGGTACATCACAATCAACCGCAACGCGGCGTACAATATTATTATAGAAGACATGTTACAATTTTAGATATTAGAATTGCCATATATGTAGTTAGATAAACATTGAAACGACGAGGCCTTTCCCATCTAGTTTGCCAGTCACGATGAGCCGCTCGAGGTTGCCACCGTCTTTGCTTGCGGTGTGCTCGAAGAATTCTTGAACTTGAACGCAAAGACACTCGGATGACAACCGGGACATTTTGAGTTTTCGCCATATGGAGACGTTAGTCCGAAATGCTGTCCAGGGTTTACGGAGCATCATTCTCCAGCACCACATCTCAAAGGCGTCGATACGCTTATTGTCTGCAGCTTTGAGGGTCCAAGTCTCAAAACTTATTGGAGTATCGGGTCCAGAGCAGGCTCCTTTTTCGCACAAAGACTAAGCCTCGCGAATCAAAGGGGGAACGCGGCGAGCGTGCTGTAGACGATGCCTCGACGGCCTCAATACTGGGTGACTCCTTTTTATTAAGTTTTATTTGTTTGTAGTTTTTAATCTTTTACATTGTAATATACATCAATAAACATGAATTGAACATGTACTATCCTCGACGAAACATCTTTTAAGGGAAAATCGCGAAGGGGTATTTACCAAAGTAAAACTGTACCAAGCCAATAAGACTAGCAAAAAATAAATAAAAAAATACCGACAAATAATTCTTCAAAAAACTCGGCCATGTCGTGAACCCCTAGTTACAACAACGATATAATGTTTCTTAATTAAAACGTTTTAATGTCTGAAGCCGCTAGTTAACCGTATCACCGTCCCTATTCTAAAGACAAGTGTGTCTGAGTTTCAGCACTATTACTTCCAAATTAAAACTGAACGTCGAATAAACGTAACACTAAAATAGCTTACAAGTGAAATCACACTAATATAAAGGGGCTTCTAAACGGGCCATGTTTTGCTGCAATTTGTGGCCGGCCATTATTTGCATCTTGCTCTAGCGTAGGGTGTCAGAGGACGGCCATAGTTGCCGGCCACAAATTGCAGTAAAATGTGGCCTGTTTAGAAGCCCCATTATAAAAGCGAAAGTGTGTGAGTGTGTCTGTGTCTATGTATGTTTGTTAGTTCTTCACGCTTAAACGGTTGGACCAATTTTGATAAATTTTGGAATGAAGGTCTGACACCCTGGATTAACACATAGGCTACTTTTTATCCCAAAAAATGTAGTGTTCCCATGGGATGAGAGGATGGTGCAGCTAGTATAAATATAAATCATTTACCTGTATATAATTTATACCCGATGGTTGTTTGGAAGAGATTCGTTCTTTAGCTATAAGACAAGCTGTTTTAAGCGTATTTCAAATTATTTTGTGTTTCTTTTGTTAGTTAATTTTCGTTTATTTATATTTTGTAATATAAATAGCAAACCCAATATAAAATGACGCTTTAAACCGAGTCAAGTAGGTGCCAAAAGTGCCAAGAGTAAATGCGAAGAAATTACTTGAAAGTGGAAACAAGATCTAAAGCGCCAATCACTCGGAGCAGCGGTTTCTTCGCCGTTATTTAATACTACCGCTGTTGTCAAAGATTTCGATCCACAGTACACAGTTTTGCAGCTGTACAATGCAGCGTTTTTTGACGACGCAATGTTTCCTCGGTATATCGTTGTCTGTTACAAGTGTTTCAGTATAATAGTGGATTTATCCCGTATGTTATAAAACTTTTTTTTTTTTTTTATTAGTTACAGTTAGCATAACAGTAAATAAACCAAGGCACTGTGAACTACAAAATTACATTACGAAACAAAAAAAGCTTAAATCTAATTTGATTTAGGCGACGTAACAGCGTGGCTCCATTGCGTCGTCTGATCTGGTGCAGGATTCGGCAGATTGCCCCGGAACTGCCGAAACACAACTCCCTTCGGCCAGAAGTCTGGACTTGCGATGGTGCTCTGCAGCGGCCGCGGCACGCGCACCACAAACGAGCTGAAGTGCACGTAGTGCCGGGACTGCAGCTGCAACTTAACCTGACACATACCTTATCGATGATCGATGACTTCTTCTCGACACTGACCTATGACTATTAAAATTTTCTGCAGGCTGACAACATTTGTATCTGCCAAACTTAGTACGCCTATGTACGTACTAATTATGAATTTTACTGAAGCACTCCTGCAATAAGGTAAACGCAGGTATTACCGACCCCCTTAAGGCAATTTCAAAATGAACCATCATTTTTAAGGATGCTGATTGCTCTCAGATTCACGTTTTTATTTTTTTACGTTTGTATTATGTGTAAATTCTATATTTTCTATGTTAAAGGCTACTGAATAAAGGTCTATACTGTATAAAATAATTTATATAACGACGAAGTCGATTGTTGCTAATACCGACTCACAAAAATGCCTGTGAAGCTATTAACGATTTTTATGCAGCTATCACCGATCGTAAAAATCAATATACGATCGGTAATAGCTTCTTACTGTTGCTACTACCGACCCCTATGGATCGCTAATACAATTTGTTAGTGCAAACATATAATTTATCAGCGACTCATAAAAAGTAGGTATTTTTTATTAAGTTACACCTTCTGACTTTAAAACAGATTGTAATTAATTAATATAACATGAAATATGAACCCATGCACACAGTTTTAAACAAAAAACAATAATTTTTAATGTAACAATTCAAGAATCGACCTTCCAAAAATATGTCATTATTAGTTCAAATAACAACGTGATAAAAAAGAAAGTAGAGAACAATACGTATGTCGCTAATATATTTTTACAAAAAACCGATGTTTTTATTTAAATTGGGCTATTAAAGTACCTGTGTTATTGTCATATAATGACATAATAGAGAAAAAAACAAAACTCTATTCTGAGGCCATTAACGACTTATGGGTCGGTAATAAAATTTGTAAGTGCAAACATATGATGTATTAGCGACTCATAAAAAGTAGGTATTTATTATTAAGTTACACCTTCTGACTATAAATCAGATCGTAATGAATACATATAACAAGAAATATGTACCCATGCATACAGTTTTAAACAATAAACAAAGAAAGTGTCCGGTCACAAAGTAGGTGAGATATACAATAATCTATAAACGATCGGTAATAGCTTCTTACTGTTGCTACTACCGACCCCTATGGATCGCTAATACAATTTGTTAGTGCAAACATATAATTTATCAGCGACTCATAAAAAGTAGGTATTTTTTATTAAGTTACACCTTCTGAATTTAAAACAGATTGTAATTAATTAATATAACATGAAATATGAACCCATGCACACAGTTTTAAACAAAAAACAATAATTTTTAATGTAACAATTCAAGAATCGACCTTCCAAAAATATGTCATTATTAGTTCAATTAACAACGTGATAAAAAAGAAAGTAGAGAACAATACGTATATCGCTAATATATTTTTACAAAAAACCGATGTTTTTATTTAAATTGGGCTATTAAAGTACCTGTGTTATTGTCATATAATGACATAATAGAGAAAAAAACAAAACTCTATTCTGAGGCCATTAACGACTTATGGGTCGGTAATAAAATTTGTAAGTGCAAACATATGATGTAGTAGCGACTCATAAAAAGTAGGTATTTATTATTAAGTTACACCTTCTGACTATAAATCAGATCGTAATGAATAAATATAACAAGAAATATGTACCCATGCATACAGTTTTAAACAAAAAACAAATATTTATAAATGTAACGATGCATGAGTCGACCTTCCAAAAATATGTCAATATTGGTTAAAATAAAAGCGTAATAAAAAAGAAAGTAGACAACAATACGTAGGTCGCTAATACATTTTGACAAAGAACAGATGTTTGAATTTCAATTGGTCTATTGAACTACCTGTGTTATTGTCATATAATAACACAATATAGAAAAAACCGAAACACTATGCTGAGGCCATTAGCGACTTATGACTCGGCGATAGCTGCCACAACTAAAACTGATGAAGCTAAGACCGTCCTATTTTATTTTAAGGTTTTATCGTTTCAAATAGCTTTTTTTCAATAAAATGTGGTATGAAATCCAGAACTGACACTCAACGGAACATATTTAATAACACAACAAAAAGTATAGCACTCACTTATTCGAATAAATCGCGTAAGTAGAAAAGTCACGTGCTTACGTGATGGATTAAGGCCTAGTACGACGTGAACTGCGCCCACGCTGTCTCCGCACAAACTGGGTTATTTTGTCGCTTTTTTGCACTTTCACACACACTAACGCAAAAGTAAATGATGGTCTAGGAACTAACGTGTGCGTAGCTTCAGCTATCTATAGCTAGAATAGTACAGGAAGCGTAAAAATTGACTTTCAATTTATAGGTCGGTATTACCTGCAGATTTTCGATGGGTCGTTGATACCTGCGTTTACCTTAGTTTTCGCAAATTTAGGAAAAGTAGCTGATATTGTTACGAGGGATCGCGGCTGTCACATGCTTTGCTTTGTATTTCAAGCACTTTTTATGTTACGGTTTCTGCAATTTTTACAGAGTGTGATTGTGGGGCCATCTGCTTTTAGCTTTGAGTTTTGTAACCATTCAGTTGTCTTAATGATGTTCGTTTTAAGTTTCCCGACAAGTGTCGTTTCAATGGAACATCATTTTTTTACAATTTTTATCGCTAGAGATGCCACTATAGTAATCCGTAATTAAATGATTGTCCTTTTATGGTTACCATGAAACAATTAATTATGATTTATGGTAAACTATAAACAATTAAATACCTATTAAGGCTACAAGCAAAATTTCAGACTCAATTTTTAACTCAATAAGCTTTTGGAGCTTTTTCTTGGTCGAATTTAGTGCCATCTTCTTTTAACGTTGCGTTTTCTATCCAATTTACTCCGGTGTCTTTACTGATGTTCATCTGTGTGCTGGCTTGCGGTTCATTAAGTAAAACAAGAGGTACGGAACACGATACGCCTCGCGCTTCCGTTTGATGTCCGGCTTCCATTTCAGATGATACTTACGCCAAGTTTCCCAAATTAGAGGAATTTATTGCTTTTCTATACACGACTAGAAGTTGTCTGTAATATCATTCATATAATTCCCTCTTTTTTGCTTCTGCGTAGTCGAGTAGCGGTTGAGGGTACCAGCACAAAACAGATAGGTACATAAATCGATCTACATACAAGCGCGCTCGAGCAAACGCACACATAGACATTGCTCACGGAAACGTCAAGCGAATGGCACTCGCGCTCGCACTGGTTTGAACTGGTCCGAGATATCGATTTCTGTACCTATCTGTTTTGTGGTACCAGGCTACGAGGAAGATCGCCCGCTAGATCGATGAGATGGACAGATCAAATAAAAGCTGAAGCTTAAAATGGCTGATCGTCGCCACACGAATGCACGAGGAAGGCTATCAGGGAAGAATGGCGGCGTGTTGTGAAACTTGCCACCAACATCTGAAATGATGACCACGACCACTCTGCCTAGAGTGAAACCAATAAAGAAGAAGAGTCGGGTAAAAAGCACTAACATATAACGAATATTATGATGAAATAATTTAACATTTCCATTAGCAAAATTATTCATCTCCAGCATAAGGTCGTAGCTTAAAAATCGAAATATTAGGTTTAGGTTTAAAGACATTTATTCTCATTAAAGACATTACATCACTTCCATGAGAACAATAGTTAACAGTTATATGATATGATATTACCTTCTGATTATCCGACTTTGGAAGTGACAGGTAGATGGGAGATGTTGTACTTATCAAAATAATCGATAAATTCACTTTTCCTATTGCTACAGTTTTATTAGTGATCGAACCCAGCTTCGTTTGTCAGCACTTTTATCGATATAGACACCCCTTCCTGCCACTCTAAATTCAAAAATTCTAAATTCTAAACTTTACTCTGCAAGTCGGCTATAAATAAGAGCAAATACAATAAACTTAACCCATACGCAAAGTTTTTAATAGAATATTTTTTATCGATTCTGAGAAAAGCGCCATCTCTCTCGCGGTCTTTGCACTTGCTGTAAAGCAATGTGGACTGGGGATCGTGCGTGAAAACGCACATCCTAGGGTACGGGTAATGCGAATAAGCATTTTAAGCACATAATATGACGCTGACGGCGCTCCAGTATCGTACAATCATGGAATCAAATATTTGGTGTGATTGAATTTACGATGAAATAGCTCAGTTGGGAGAGCACTTCGCCGGAAAAGTAGGGTCGCAAGTTTGAGTCCTGTTTACATTGCAGTGGATCACATTAGAGTTTTCTTTCATAATTTACCTTTGTGTCAATATAAAATTTAACCTTTAGAGTAAATTTTGAGTTCATTGTAATATTCCGATTTTTGATGATTATATATTTAATTAATTTATTTAATTATTTAAATTAGTTACACAGTATAACAGTAAATAAACCAAGGCACTGTGAACTACAAAATGACATTACAAAAAAAAAACTTAAGTCTAATTTGATTTAGCCGACGTAACAGCGTGGCTCCATTGCGTCGTCTGATCTGGTGCAGGATTCGGCAGATTGCCCCGGAACTGCCGAAACACAACACCCTTCGGCCAGAAGTCTGCACTTGCGATGGTGCCCTGCAGCGGCCGCCGCACGCATATATACATATATAAGCTACCAATGCCTTCGGAAAAGCGTAGAATTCCTCTCCATATCTCTGAGCCCTCCGAACTGATGTTGCCCTCCGGCAACCATGTTGTCGCTCGTATTTACGAGGGCCCATCTAATGGAGGATAACAATATCTATATCATGCCGTGTTTTCCTGGTAATAATTAATCTTTCATAATAATTAATATTTTTTTGGGGTTCCGTACCTGAACAGAAAAAATCGGAACCTTTATAGTATTATTTTGTTGTCCGTCCGTCTTTCTGACAGTTTATCTCGGGAACGCGTGGTATGGAGCTGAAATTAAAACTATATACTCAGGTCCAGTCTCTTAAAGCCGTGAAAAAATCAAACTTCTAAGTTAACGTAAAAAAAGTTCGGTACGGCCGTTTATGCCGCAAAAAATGAATATTCCGACACTCTAAAAGGAATCGATATTTATAGGGTATTTTCGCGTTAACCTAGAACTATGAACTTTGGGATGTACTTAATACAAATATTGGGAAGAAAATAAGACTATATTTTTTTTATTTATTCATAAAAATATAGTCTTTAGCGCGTCGTCCGCCGGTGCTGTCCGTCGTACAGATCCGTCAACACAATTTTATAATGAGGAAAAATCGAATTGATCTTACCTATCTATCGACTGGAGAAGGGTGGTAATTGTCATGAAAATCACATGGGAGCACAATTATGTAATTTATACCAAGTACCACTTCTTATCCATTTGCGTTACATATTTACAATGACAGTCTCATTAGAGAAACTTGTAAGATTCGCTCGAAGCTCATAAGACCTTTCTAGAAATGTATTCCATGTCCCAAGTTCGCGAGTTCGGTTACAAATGTAACATGGAAGTTAATTAAACCAAGACTTGTCAGGTTTGTGTTTGAAAGAAAGGAGACTGAAGCAACGAGTTTTGAAATTCGAGTGTTTGAAAGTTTCCGTGAGAATTAAAACAATAGTACATTACTGCAGACGCCGAGAAAGAAGGGCTTGCCAGGTGAGTAAGTATAGACGGCCGACCGTCTGGAGGCTGGATAGTAGTAATACGAAGTCGGCAAGCGCCTTTCACGGCTAGGCACGTATAGTACTTTTCTCAAACATATGCAATATAATAAGAATATACACTACTGAAAAAAAATATAATTCAGCTTTTTAGCCTGTTCATGATAACAGACAACATGTTTTAAAAATAAACACTTCTGCCTTCAATTTTGTATGAAATTCCTTTACAGTTCTCTCGAGTTGTTCTGCCCGAAACGTGATACTTCGAAGCCTGTTATCGCACGGTATGACGACATTTCATAGCATGTTTGAGAAAAACATTAAATGGGCCCTTTTGCGGCTTACCGAAAGTATAATAATAATAATCTTTATTAATGAAAACATAATAATAACAATTAGAATAAAAATGCAGTATGAAACTTGCTTTCATTTTTATACCAATAACCTGTCCTTAGTGTCCTTAATAGTAAGCCGTACATTTGGGATCTTCCATCAGTGTCACAAATCTTTAGTTTTGCGACACAAGATAGTTTTTTATCATGGAATATAAAAGAAAATAAATTTAAAATAAATGGTTCAATCTAAAACTAACATTTAATTTATATTATTTAGTATTGATGGGAGTAATTACGGACTAAAAATATATTTATGTGGTAGATTTCCAAGTGGCCGAGTAGTTTATTTTTAAGGAATCGTTTTACCAAACCTGAAACGCAAGACCGATTCCAGCAAACATGGTGTAATAGAAAGAAAGAAAGAAAGAAAGAAATACATTTATTCGTGACGTGTCATAACACATAATTACATAAAAGGTGTGACAGAAATTATATGAATATAAAATAAAACGATAAGTAAGTATATAACAAAATATAAATAACACATTCAGTAACAGTTACATAAAAAAACCGCTGTTGTAGCTATCCTCCAAGTCGCGAAACAGTTGTGTTGAGCACGGATAGAAAAAAAAAGAAACATAGTAAGAAAATTGTATACATCGAAAACCTCAGAGTATAACAGTGTGATAGCCACGTGCAAACAGAAGTAGGCCCCCGCTCTCGAGGGCTCTTGACATGCGGCGGCATTTAGTCCCTTTTAGTCCGAGAGCGCGGCTACCAGGCTTTTGTAGACTGCAGCTAAATATATTTTTATATAATGTAACTTTGCTTCAGCAAAACCCCGGGTACACATGAAATACTGTGACAGCCACGTGTGAACAGAAGGGAGCTCTCGTGCGCTCTTGACATGCGATGGGTTTTAGTCCATTTCAGCACGGCCCTGACTGCCCGGCTTTTGTGCGCTGCAGCTAAATATATTTTTGTATAAGGAACCTTTGCTTCAGAAAATCCCCGGGAACACATATAATAATCTGATAACCACAAGTAAACAGAAGTAGTAGGCTCCCGCTCTCAAGCGCTCTTGACGTGCAACGACTTTTAATCCCTTTCATCCCGAGTGCGCGGCTACCAGGCTTTTGTAGACTGCAGCTAAATATATTTTTATATAATGTAACTTTGCTTCAGCAAGTCCCCGGGTACTCATGTTATACTGTGATAGCCACGTGTAAACAGAAGGGAGCTCTCGTGCGCTCTTGACATGCGACGGGGTTTAGTCCCTTTCAGCACCAGGGCACTGACTGCCCGGCTTTTGTGTGCTGCAGCTAAATATATTTTTGTATAAAGAACCTTTGCTTCAGCAAGTCCCCGGGCACACATATAGTACTGTGACAGCCACGTGCACACTGAAGGGTGCTCTCGTGCGCTTTTGACATGCAACGGCATTTAGTCCTATTCAGCCTAAGAGTGCGCTCTGCCCAGCTTTTGTGTACTGCAGCTAAATATAAATAAAATAAAATAAATAAAAATAAATAAATATCAGACAACCTCACACAAATCGATCTAGTCCCAAATCAAGCTCAAGAAGGCTTGTGTTATAGGTACTAGACGACGATATACGTACTTATATGGATAAATATATACTTAAATACATAGAACAACCATGACCCAAGCACAAATATTCGAGTTCGTCACACAAATATTTGCCCCGGCCGGGATTCGAACCCGGGACCGCCGGCTCAGTAGGCAGGTGTCTACAAACCGAGCCAAACGTGTCGTCAATATATTTTCTTATAAAGAACCTTTGTTTCAGAAAATCCCCGGGAATACATATAATACTGTGATAGCCTCGTGTAAACAGAAGTAGTAGGCTCGCGCTCTCGTGCCCCTCTTGACATGCAACTACTTTCAGTCCCTTTCAGCTGGAGGGCGTGGACTGCTTTGCTTGTGTGGTCTGCAGTTAAATATATTTTTATATTTTTTAATTTTTATATTTTTATAGTGGGATTTCAGCTCAAGGGCGCCGGTTGCCCAGCTTTTGTAAATTGCAGCTGAATATACTTTTACGTAAAGTACCTTCAACTACAGAAAATTATATTAAACTAAGAAAAAAACATGGATAAGTTTTTCAACGACGCAGAGCTAAACGGGAAGGATCGCATAGAACCATGAATTGAGCAATCCCGCTGTTTGTACTGACGCGGAATGGAGCCAAACATGCAGTACTCAACTCCACTTATTAAAACCATAAAACTGTACTCACTATCTAACAAATTCATGGTTTACATCGATCACGAAATTGAACGAACGAACAAAAACATGGTGGACACAAACAGTTAGTGAACAACATGGTGAACAAGAACGGTTGAAATAGGCGAGCGCTCTCGAACGCTCTTGACAAACCAAAATTATCTGATACTTAAAAATATATTTTAAAATGTTTGTTCTAAATAAAGATATTCAGTTGTAGTCAACAAAGCCCGCAGTCAGGCACAGAGAGCTGAAGGGAACTAAAAGCCGTCACATGTCAAGAGCGCCCGAGGGCACTCACCTACTTCTGTATACATTCACAGCATTAGGTGTGCAGTCATGTAATTTTGAATACTGTAAGTTTTTATAGTGAAATCAGGGAGATGGGAGTAGCCAGTATATGGGGAAGGTTATCGAATAACTTATGTTTAAAGGTTCAATAAAATAACTTTTTTCTTTTTTGAGGAATGGCCGACAATACAGCACTTTTTAACAATTGATCCGAGTTACTCCAAAGTTTGTATCCTACCATTCCTTTAGTACAAATATGAAAAATTCGAGAAAGGGTAACGCTAAAGAAACTTCCAATTTTAAACTTCTGGGTAGTTATGCGTTCACTAGAAAAGAGCCACATTAAGTTCGAAATGGAAATCCACGTAATAAGGAAGCCACAAGTAGTAACACCCACCACAACCTTGGTTTACTGTATATTGTTTCGAATCGGTTGGCGATTTATCATCAGGAGCTCCGATCTGTCGCGCCGGCGGCCAATCGAAATCTGCGCCAACTCCTTCCTTTCTTATGTAATCTATATCCTGGCGATGCCAGTTACATACATATTATCCTATAAATATTAACTTTGTTCTAAGAAGTTAAATCTGTATTGTCCCCTGGGTCACGGGACCAAATACCTAATAACAAGAATAATAGATTCACGCAAATGTAGCTTATCCTCCCAACCTGGGTATATCCCCAAAATGTTTTAGAATAATCCACATTTGATTTAATCTACATTATAAAACCCTCTAAAACATATACGTTTCCTTTTGACTCTCTCATCAAGATAAAAGCCTGTAATGCTCCATGCATGGCTGCTTCACCGGAAACACTTCCCCATTCCAAAACAGCTTAACTCTTAACAACTATCCATCACCAAAAACCTTTTCACAAATGAAGATCTGAGTTTTCCGTATCCCATGACCAAACGGCGTAAGCGACAACCTCCTCTGACTACAAAAGTCCCTTTTGTGTACGAAGGATGGTATTTTGTAGGAAGACTTTTTTATAATGCCGGACGGTGGGGTTAAATAATTGCATGCTTCCATCCCAAATGCAGGTGCATTAAATATGAGTTTTTTTACAGATAAAACATGTTTTGACGTAACGTAGAATGTGCCTACTTTTCTCCTACTAGGATATTTATGGTCCAGTCAGTACCAGATTAAGCCAGCGCGGGGTCTGTGGCTAATTCTATCAAGGGCCCTTTAACGCTTCTAAGGGAATCAAAAACAAACTAAAGGGTTACTTCCCGTTGACATAGAATCACAGAATACTTAATAGTACTACATACAGAATGGACACGCACACCCCTGCACCAAGCTACCTCTTACCCCACAACGGCACCGAATCGTGTTGGCATTGTAGATAATTTTGAAAGGGTTGTATACTGTGCATAGGTGGGCATAAACTCGTGAAATGGGAATGGTGTTGGTGATAGTATTGATGATGATGATGATGGTGGTTGTTGTAACTGGCTAATCTAAATTTGAATCTATTTCTTTTATAACTATATATTCTTTCTGATGTTCTTACTTTATGTCACTTCATTAAACTGACAACATTCGTTATCAGCACGAATTTGCATATTTTGATTAATTATACGTATAAAAACTATTATTCTTTAGTAAAAAGTGAATGATATAGTTTTTCTAATATATGCGTGTATATTTTTTGAAATTCCGTGAAAATTTGAATAGTTCACGAAGATATTTTCATATCATATTTTTATTGTGACATCGAACAGCTGTGCATGTAAATATGTCAAATAATTCTATTTCTGGTATAAAACCGCTTATAAACAGAGACGGTTATTCCGTATGGAAGTTCAAACTTCGCATGTACCTTATGCATGAAGAGTTATGGGAAACGATCGTCGGATATCCTCCAGGTATCGATATTTCTGCTGAAAAAAAATTACGTAACGATCAAAAGGCGTTATCTAAAATATGTCTCACAGTAGATGGTATGGCAATCACCCATGTAAGATCATGCAAAACAGCTAAGGAAGCTTGGGATGCCCTCTCGTCCGCTTACGAGGACAAAGGCTTAGGGCGACGTATAAGCCTCGAAAGGAAACTATACAGGTACTGTCTTGATGATTTTGACTCCAATATAGAGACATATATAAATGCTGTCATGTCAACCGTGCAAGATTTAGCCGATATAGGCAAAGTTGTGGAAGATGCTTCAATAGCTGCAATTCTTCTAGGAGGCTTAAGTCCTCAGTATGCACCTTTAGTAATGGCTTTGGAAAATTCCAACATAGACATTACCGTGGATTTAATAAAGACCAAGTTACTTAATGAATTGAATAAACCGAATTTAAACAACCCTGATACTGCTCTTCGTTCCCGAATGAACCATGCATGGCTCAGACCAGACCGTCTACATCCCAGCCTAAGAAACCAATTGTATGTTATGACTGCATGGAACCAGGACATAAGCGTCCAGACTGTCTACATAAGAAGGACAAAAAGAAGAAAGTCATAAATCACAAGAATTCTCTATGTGCACTGAATGTCAATGACAAATTAGAGAATGACAAATGGTATATCGACTCTGGCGCTTCGGCACACATGACGTCACGAGCTGATTGGATAGAGAATGTTAAAAGTTCATCGAGTGGAAGTGTGACCATTGCAAATGGAGATGTTCTGCCTACTAATGGCATTGGAGATATATCCATCACTAGTTGCGGTCACAATACTGATATAAAGAAGATTACGGATGTCGTTTACGTACCAAACTTGAACTCTAATCTTATTTCAGTGAAGAAGGCTGTAGATAAAGGTTTTAACGTAGTTTTTGATAGAACTGGATGTAATTTTTATAATTCTGATGATTTTACTTGTACAGGTGATGTAATTTTACATGGTTCTATATGTGGTGGGCTGTATTCTTTAGACTGTACAGTTAAACCAATGCCTCATTTATCTGCTTTTGAGACACACTCCGATGTTTCTAGCTTCAAGCTCTGGCATAGGCGTCTAGGTCACTTATGCCGCATTGGAATGGACCAACTCAAGAAAGGCCACGCTGTGGGCGTTGACTTTTCACAAGTGGATAAGGAACCATGTATCCCCTGCATTGAAGGTAAGCAGAATAGGAAACCCTTTAAGAAAGTTTCTCATAAAAGATCTACATCAGTTCTCGAACTTATTTATTCGGATGTCCTTGGACCGCTGCCTGAAACCTCTTTTCAAGGCAATAAGTATATTTTATTTTTTATAGATGATTTTTCTCGCATGACTTTTGTATTCTTTATTCCTTCAAAAGCGGATGTAAAGAATACATTTTGTATTTTTCAGTCCTCAGTAGAGCGGGAAACAGGAGCAAAGATTAAGACACTGAAGAGTGACAACGGGAAAGAATATGTTAATGGTGAATTTTCGAGGTATTTACAAAATGAAGGAATTCATCACCAAACAACAGTTCCCTATAGTCCCCAGCAGAACGGCATCGCGGAAAGAACTAACCGTTCAATCATGGAGAAGGTCAGGTCAATGCTTTCTGACAGTTCACTTTCTCCGGCCTTTTGGCAAGATGCTGCAGAAATGGCTGTGTATCTTAAAAATAGATCTCCACACCGTGCTCTTGAAGGCAAAACGGCATATGAGAAGTGGTATGGTAAAATACCCAATCTTTCTCATCTACGTGTTTTTGGATGTAGAGCCCTTATACATGTGCCCGAGTGTAATCGGAAAAAATTGGACATGAAAGCGTCCGAACACATTTTCGTCGGATATTCAGATGATCCGAGAACCTATTATTTCAGGGATGTTAGATATCCCCGAAGAATTGTGAAAAGCAGAGATATAACCTTCTTTGAAAATACTTTTCACGATCTGAAAGGAAGTGGTAATACTTGTAAGTCTGGGAATGATGTAAGCGAACCAGTAAATGTACCTCTTTTGTTTGGATCACAAGTGAACTTGTCAAATAGTTCAAATAATCAAGAACCTGTCGCAAGTGTATAACATTATTTAATGTTACTCACCGGACTTCACCCACGGAGAGAAATGAAACTCTTTAAGAAATAAATATCCCAGGGCGCCTGCTACTGGATGTTAGCGAAATGAAAATGCAATTTTATGTATACAGGCAATTATAGTTTATTTAAATTAAAGGTATGTAATACACCACTCAGGATTAGGGTCCTTATCATTAACGCTGAAGTAAGAGTTCGAGAATCACACTGAATGTTAAAAAAGGAGACTGACCTGGCTCAAGCACACAAATTTACACTATTACTCAATCCAAGGTTGCACTGATGAAGCAGATGTCCTCAGGTGTACATCCGTCTTTGTCTCCTGTGCCACCCAATGCAGTCTTCCAGTCTACCGCGTCATGGCTTCCACTTCGTGTTAAATTCTCGTATTTAAATTATGGCTCCATGACCATATTGAGCTTACAGCTTGACTAAAATTAAGGACCCCTAAGACAAAACAAAGGACACTATGAAATACCATGTACCGTTAGGTGAAGCACGTGTGCGTCGAAGAAGACAAGACAAAGAAAACCACTATGTACTTACAATTTCTGGGATGATGATGTTTTAATTTAACACATTTAGCTGCCTGCAGACATCTTCCTTAGGGCTTTACTCCCAACAGCTACAAATACTTAGGCACATGATTATGGCCTTCCCCATAGTATGGCGAGTGTGTGCGCGTGCGTTTCTAGATACGTCGCAGCTCAAAAAGAACGGATCACCGAACACGCCAGCCTATATGAGCGGCGGAATTTGGAACTACCATGGCGCATCGTCTGCATCTAATTAGCTAGCTCGAATGGCTTACATATGTCTCTAATAGCTTCGGAAAAATTCCGTTAGATGGCGCGCTAGTCAACTGTTTTAAGTTTATCGATGGTACATGAATATTTCGTGTTACACATCTCCTTTGCTTGGATTAAAAAGTTCTTCGTACTGAAGATACTTTTGTGAAGACCTAAGTAAACAACCACACATTAAATCAAACAGGATCTCAATACCAAGAATATTGAATAAGTTAAAATATGTTCCTAACTAATTTTATTTTGTAGTTTCCCCACGAGCAGTGAATTACAGTTTACCCAGGCACTTACGACTAACATGCACACAGCAAATCCTCAGAGATGCTATTTCATCAATATACAATATAACTTTGTGTTGCAACACATGAAATACTACCTACTATATTTGTTTTATAATACAATACCACTACGCTATTACCTATAACTATGTAACATATATCCCTACATTTTACTAACCTATAGCTTCCATGAATCTTATCTATGAATAAACTGATAACATTCTAACGGTATCACGTCGAGATCGAGACACACACAACACACTTAATGTTGTAGTGTATGCAAGCCTGCATTCAACAGCTTACATAATTACCTATATATACCTATGCTTACACACGGTGTTTACGTTTCAACTAAGTTTCTATTAGTTGACTAACGAACGTGTTTTTATTTTAAGTTTATTAAGTAGTTAAGTGATTAAGTGGTTTAGTGGTTTGCAAACCATTTCAAGTATTTAAATTACTTAGTTAAGTTAAGTTATTATTTCAGTTATTTCATTTACGGTTCGGTACATTATGTACCACAACACTTTATTAAGTGAAATAATTTGTTTAAGTAAATTTGCGCACTGCAAGACAAACATTCTCTTACTAATTGTCCCGCGCGCGGGCCAAAACAGGTTCTTATCTAACTCGCACAGATGTTTCCGATAACAAGCTACTTCTAGTTATGCATCGCTCAGTCATCAACGCAATCACAGCTTATTTAACCAAGATAGTTCACTAGTGATAAAAAATTTCTTTATTTCTTACATTCATTCAATCAATCATACAATACTCTTTTATGCAGCAGAACTATTAGTCGTCTTGTTTTAAAATGTCCTTTATGTGAAAATTACCCAGTGTTTTACCCTCCAAAGTGGCTAAAGTATACACTAAAGGTGAAAGTTTCGCTGTTATGACACATTTTTGAAATTTCGGTGCTAGTTTAGCCGTAAATCTCTTCGAGGCATTAGATAAGTAATGTGTACGTTTATACACGATCTGACCTACTTTTAAATCGACATGTCTTTTCCTTAAGTTATAATATTTTTCATTCCTATAATGGGCATTGTGAATATGTTTTTGTACCTTTTTAAATATAGTGTCTAATTCTGCCAACTTTTTACTATACACTTGGGGTTCACCGAGTGTTACTTGAGATCTTTGAATTGGCTGAGTTGTATCTAAGTTATGTAACATTCCATCCATTATAAATTCCCGTCCATGTACTAGAAAATATGGAGTAAATTTGGTAGTTTCATTCACTGCCGAGTTAAGTGCACATTGCAACATTGGGATGTTCTCATCCCACCGTTTGTGTTCTGTACCTACATAACAAGCAATAGCGTTAACTACGTTTCTAATCGCTCTTTCGGCTTGATTAACTTGTGGATGATAACGGGGGTTATAATAAATGTTTGGTACATTGTATTTATGTAACAGTTGCCTAAACTGCGCAGACACGAACTGAGGACCATTATCAATATATATAGTTTTACATACGCCATGCACTAGGAACACTTTCTCTTCGATGTACTTGGCCACAGCTGCGCCTGTTGCGCTCCTTATAGGATGCAACATAACATACTTGCTAAAGTAGTCTGTACATACAATTAAATGAATATTCCTATTGCGTGAAACTGGAAATGGTCCAAGGAGGTCGCAACATATAGCCGCCCAGGGCTTACTAATCTCTTTAGGGTTCCCCATTAGACCGGGTCTGGCCGTGTTGACGGGTTTATATTGTTTACATATTTCACACTTCTTAACATATTCCTTTACATCGCGATACATGTTTGGCCAAAAATAATTAAGGCTAATGCGCTTGTGTGTTTTAAAAACACCTAAGTGAGCGCTTACTGGTTCATCATGACATTTCTTTAAAATACCTAACCTGCCTTCCTCGGGTACCACTAACTTCCAATTAAATTCATTTGTTAACTGATATTTATTTTTAGAGTAGCGAAGTAACTTATCATCTTTGACCATGTAGTTAGGATATTTTCGCGGGTTGGCCTGACACTCATCGTACACGTGTCGATACCACCTATCTCCAGTCAGCGGCGTGCCTATCGCGTCAACTTGAATCCTACTCAATGCGTCCGGCACAACGTTCAATTTGCCCTTTCTGTGTTCTATTTCAAAATCAAATTGACTTAATCTCATGCTCCACCTAGCTAAGCGACCTGATGGGTTATTAAGTTTATAGAACCATAATAAGGAAGCGTGGTCAGTTACTATTTTACACTTTGTACCTTCCACATATGATCTAAATTGCTCTAATGCGTAAATTACTGCCATTAATTCTCTCTCACACGTCGAAAAATTTACTTCATTCTTAGCCAGAGATCGACTGCAGTATGCTATGGGATGCTCTACTTCGTCATACGTCTGTGTCAAGACACCAGCCACGGCTACTGAGGAAGCGTCACAATGAATAGTAAAAGGTAAATCAAAGTTTGGACATTTAAGTATCGGTGCAGACACCAAAGCGGTTTTCAAGTGATTAAATGACTCCTCTGCCTCCGTAGTCCATTCAAAGCGGACATTTTTGCTAGTTAATTTATTCAATGGTTTACTAATTTTTGAAAAATTATTAATGAACCTCCGGTACCAACCTGACATGCCTAAAAATCTTTTAACCTCTTTAGCTGATGTGGGAGTCGGATAATTTAATATAATATCTACCTTTCCAGGATCTGTTCTAAGTCCATGTTTGTCTACTAAATATCCTAAGTACTTAAGTTCTTTCCGGCAAAAGATAGACTTTTCCATATTAATTGTCAAGTTTGCATCCTTGAGCTTCGCATAGACCTTTTGCAAAAGCTGTACATGTTCTGAGAAAGTACTTGAAATTATAATTATGTCATCTTGAAAACAAAATACTTTATTGTTAAATTCTGGACCAAATAGCTTATCCATTAATCGCTGCATCGTGGATGACGCACCTACCAAACCAAAACTCATAACATTAAAATGGTATAATCCGCGGCGTGGTACTGTGAACGCGGTTTTTTCTGCCGATCGCTCACTATCGTAGGGTATTTGCCAATATGCAGCAGAAAGATCTATTGACGTTAAATATTTCGCATCGCGGAGTTGATCCAATATGCTACTTATATACGGTAGAGGGTACGCATCCGGTTTTGAAACCGCATTTAATTTTCTACAATCTAAGCAAAGCCTTAAGTCCCCGTTCGCCTTTTGAACCATGACAACAGGTGAATTCCAAGCTGATTGTGAAGGTGATACAACTCCTAAATTAAGCATTCTATCTAATTCTTTCTCAAGTGCTAGTTGTTTCACAGGTGATAAAGGGTAATACCTTTGTTTGATAGGTTTACTATCACCCGTGTCTATCACGTGATGAGCTAAACTCGTACGCCCTAAACCTACTTTCACTGTGTTAATTGTATCAAACTGTTGAACCAAGCCTTCCATAATTTGTTTTTGTTCTATGGTTAATGACTCGTATTCCTCAAGACCTTTATTAAGAGAAATAGAATTTACACAAGTACTCGTAGGAAATTCCCTTATTTGGTCCGACCGAATACTAGAAACAAGGTCACTACCTAAGTCAAACTGTTGCCAAAAATCAACGCCAAGAATTATTGGTGAAGTTATTTGTGTAACAACATTAAAATTAATGACCTTAAAATTATTATTAAATTCAATGGGCAGAGACATATACCCTAAACATTTCAATTCCGTTCCATCAGCAGTTCTTACGTAACGGTCAGTGTGAAACTGGTTGAGTTTAAATCCATGTTCTAAAAAAATTAAATGCGCATTATTTCCAAGAATGCTACAAAAAGCGCCAGAGTCTAATAAGCCAAATGCTTGCAAGTTTAATATTTTTAATTTTAAGTGTGGTCTTATATCAAAATTATTTTTTTTAAACAGAACTATCTCTTCTTTCTTGGACCCATAAGACCTTTTATTATCAAAGTTGTTAGATAGTTCCGCACTAATTAGTTTTTTGAACCATTACAATTAACACAGTCCGTACGCTTAACTCCTTTTAAACCACATTTAAAACACACTAACTCCTTCGATTTGCATTGATTTGTGAAATGAGTGTTCAGTCCACACCTAAAGCATTTCTTATCTAATCGCCTCGAAGAGCCAGCGTCATTCAATGCAGAAACCTGTTTACACTGCGAGCGCGACGTTTGTTTATGTAAATCGGATGTAATTTTAAAGTTATTTAAGTTGGGCTCGCTAAATTGTTCGGCTCGCGAACGCGCGATTTCTAATTGTTTACAATAAGATTTAAGTTTTTCGACTGATGTGATATCATGTAACGCTAAATCTTTCATATATTCAGGTCTAATGTTATGCATCAAAATTTCGAGTTGTTGCCTGCTTGACAACGGATGAGTGAGTCTAGAAAACATTCCCTGCATAATGGAAAGATATACGACTATTGTTTCTTGTCTAGCCTGGGTGCGATTCCTTATCTCACTCAAAAGTTTGTAGTCCAAATCGGGAATATCGAAGTCGTCTTTTAAACATTTCAATAATTGTGCATAAGTGTGGATGTTATTCTTATTACTTCTGAACCAATGTAAAGCAGAGTTTTCCAAAAGATCCGAGAAAGCTGAAAGTATGTGATTTTCAGGAACGTTACGAGCCTCTTTAAGTTCTTCTAGACGTTCAATAAATACTCGAACACATGTGGTTCCATCAAACTTTAAGTTAAATGTATTTAAGTTCGCGGGCCTATCCTTCACATAGATCACGTTACTTTCTACTTTCTGGCTAGACGAATGTGCCTGGGTTTCCTCGTATTCACTACACGCGTCACTATCTTCCCCGTCTACGACACTTAAAATCCGAATTAAACGACTGCGAAGATCTGATAACTGTGAATTACTTTCAGAGATACGAGCAAGCCTATCTATTAAATAGTTGGCACGACGAGAGAGTTTAGGAAACAAATTGCGATCATCTACTTTACCCGACTGCAGCTGAGTTTCCAACATTTCGACTTTAGGGGTGCAGATCTCTAGTTCGGACACTACATTGGGTGACTGGAGTGGCTCACACTTCATGCTTCCACGGCGTGCGAGTTTGTACACCTGACGAATCTGCTTCCTCACTGCATCGGTGGTTACATGTTCATCTGTGGAAATACCAATAATACCAAGTTCATATATGAGTTCATCCTTATGTAAGGAGTCTATGTACTTGCGAATCGACATTTTGTTAAAATAATGTAGATTAGAAAATAGTAAAGTAATGTAAATTAATACAGTAACTAAACTGGTTGTAATTACAAATATCTACATAGAATAGCAGAAATACTAATCAAGTTTAAGTTTAGTTCTTTGTTCTCAAGTTAACTTAAATCTACCTACATAAAAAAAATATAGGTTATCTTCCTACAAATTTGTAACTTAAATGGGTTTTAACACGTTAAACTGTTCTAACAAAGGTTATTTCATTCACTAATATCCAGTAACTTAAGGCTCAACGTTGGGTAGCCACTTTATAACATTATTTAATGTTACTCACCGGACTTCACCCACGGAGAGAAATGAAACTCTTTAAGAAATAAATATCCCAGGGCGCCTGCTACTGGATGTTAGCGAAATGAAAATGCAATTTTATGTATACAGGCAATTATAGTTTATTTAAATTAAAGGTATGTAATACACCACTCAGGATTAGGGTCCTTATCATTAACGCTGAAGTAAGAGTTCGAGAATCACACTGAATGTTAAAAAAGGAGACTGACCTGGCTCAAGCACACAAATTTACACTATTACTCAATCCAAGGTTGCACTGATGAAGCAGATGTCCTCAGGTGTACATCCGTCTTTGTCTCCTGTGCCACCCAATGCAGTCTTCCAGTCTACCGCGTCATGGCTTCCACTTCGTGTTAAATTCTCGTATTTAAATTATGGCTCCATGACCATATTGAGCTTACAGCTTGACTAAAATTAAGGACCCCTAAGACAAAACAAAGGACACTATGAAATACCATGTACCGTTAGGTGAAGCACGTGTGCGTCGAAGAAGACAAGACAAAGAAAACCACTATGTACTTACAATTTCTGGGATGATGATGTTTTAATTTAACACATTTAGCTGCCTGCAGACATCTTCCTTAGGGCTTTACTCCCAACAGCTACAAATACTTAGGCACATGATTATGGCCTTCCCCATAGTATGGCGAGTGTGTGCGCGTGCGTTTCTAGATACGTCGCAGCTCAAAAAGAACGGATCACCGAACACGCCAGCCTATATGAGCGGCGGAATTTGGAACTACCATGGCGCATCGTCTGCATCTAATTAGCTAGCTCGAATGGCTTACATATGTCTCTAATAGCTTCGGAAAAATTCCGTTAGATGGCGCGCTAGTCAACTGTTTTAAGTTTATCGATGGTACATGAATATTTCGTGTTACAAGTGGTATTATTGAAGATGAGATGAATCAACCCAATTTTGAACAAGCATCAGAAGGTTTTCAATCTGATGTTGATATTGAAGACCAATGGCACGATGGAAATGAGCCGGATCAGCGTGCTACTGTACATTCGTCTCAAGAATTGGAGTCTGATACTGAAGTTGCAGAACCTAGGTATAATTTGAGACCTAGAAAACCCAACTCTGCTGCCAATTGTGTATGCATGCAGACTTCGTCCCCTCAGATTATGGATGAACCTACAAGCTATTCACAGGCTGTACATGCAGAAGATAGAGATAAGTGGTATAAAGCTATGCAAGATGAATATCAGTCACTGCTTGAGAAGAAGACTTGGGTTCTCATCGATAGACCCGATAAGAAGGTCATACCTTGCAAATGGATCTATAAGTTGAAGAAAAATGCGCATGGCGACGTAATTAAATATAAAGCGCGCCTTGTCGCGAAAGGATTTAACCAAGTTTATGGTGTTGATTACTCGCAAACTTTCAGTCCTACTGTTCGGCAATCTTCTCTGCGCGTCCTGTTTGCTTTGGCTGCGGAAAAGGGAATGAAAATGCACCATTTAGATGTGGATACTGCCTTTTTGAACGGACATTTGGAAGAAGAGGTTTACATGAGTCAACCTGAAGGATTTGTGAAACCTGGTCAAGAGGATAAAGTATGTTTGTTAAAACGTTCACTTTATGGTCTCAAACAGGCTTCTAGAGCATGGTATAAAACGTTAACCGATATTTTACAATGTTTAGGTTTTAACCAAACTCCTTCAGAACCATGCATTTATACCAAAAAGTTTGGTAACGAGTTAGTAATACTTGCTTTTCATGTCGATGACATTGTCATTCTCTATAGAGAAAATAAAACGCTCGACAACGTCATATCTGACTTACGAAAATATTTTAGCCTGAAAGTGATAGGCGAATTAAGTTATTATTTAGGTTTAAATATAAGCTGTAAACCTAATGAAATAAAAATAAGTCAAGAAAGTTATATTCGAGACTTGCTGCAAAAGTTTAATATGTCGGATTGTAAGGCCGTTCCTACGCCGTTAGAAACCAAAAAGTTGCTGCCGTGTGAGAAGAATAATGTAAGTGAATCTTCATTATATCCGTATCAGCAATTAATTGGGTCGCTCAATTTTCTGGCTATAAATACACGACCAGATATTGCATATGCAACTTCATATTTAAGTCAATTTAACACCAAATATGACAAGAGTCATTGGATTGCAGCAAAACGAGTGTTAAAATACTTAAAAGGGACTATGGATTATGGCATATCTTACAGGAAAGGCGGTGGTCGTTTGATTGGCTACGTGGACGCGGATTGGGCGAATTGTCCCATAGATCGTCGTCGTCGTCGTTTTTCTGAAGCGCTTGATTCTCGAGCTTACTGGTGAGTCAAATAGTGTTATTATATATAATGATTCTCAGTCTGCTCAGAAGTTGGCACTGAATCCAGTCCACCACAATAGAACCAAGCATATTGACACAAAATTTCATTTTATACGTGATTTATTAGCGAATAATGTAATTGATGTCACTTATACTCCTACTTCGGAGATGTGGGCTGATGTACTCACTAAGCCATTGGCTCGCATTAAGCATCAGAATTGTATAAAAGGAATAGGCTTATGTTTGTAACTGTATTTAGATTACGGGGGAGTTTTGTTGTAACTGGCTAATCTAAATTTGAATCTATTTCTTTTATAACTATATATTCTTTCTGATGTTCTTACTTTATGTCACTTCATTAAACTGACAACAGTGGTGATGATGATGATAATGATAATGATGAGGGTGGTACTCGTGATGGTGATAATAATGTTGATGAAGGTGACTGGCGGTGGTGATGATGATGATGGTGGTGTTGATGTGTGATTGTGATAATTTAATCTGATTATGTCATATTTATGTGTAACTAAAGTATCAACTGGTTGTTGAATACGACTGAGGCAGCCCTGTGCGTCTTACATTCAAGATTCAGTTTTTAGAAGGCAGGGTGGCCTCTACTAGAATCATGAAATTCAGCAAGAAGCTCCACCGAAAAATAAAGTAAAATGCCACTTAAAAATATAGTAAAAAATATTAATGCCCTTTTTAAGGTTTTTTTTTTTACTATTGCAATAAACATTGACCTTGAAGACATGAAGTACATAGTTACAGTAAAAACTAAAACTAAATGACAAAACATGCTCCTAAAATCGGCGGTGAACTGTACCCCCGGCCAAGTCTCGGACCTTAGAAAAGCGGAACACCGTTTCCCCTTACACAGATGATTTATTAGAATGCGAGCCCGAGTCACGTGAAGGACAACACATTTTGATACATTGAAGTAAAGTTTGTGGCCCTAACTCCAACAATATCTTCCTGATGTGTAGACAATCCCGCACATTCCTGATTTATTTCACGAGTTTTAGATCGTCGGTGAAAAGTGAACATTAACGCACAATGTTCACTTTTCACCGCATCACTTCAAGAAGATCGTTAAAAACACCAATTTCAATAGCCCTAAATTGAATTTTACATAGAAAACTATCGTGTATCTCAGGCATATTAAAAACTTAAAAGGGTTTACTCACGTCGTAGAAGTCGAATATCGCTCGACATGTTTCGAATCGGTACGCGATTCATCATCAGGAGAGACGATCGGTCGCGGCGGCGGCCAACCGAACACTGCGGGCACGCGCCCTGTCTGTGTTATTTTAATAAACCCTAAATTGCTCCTTTGATTCACTCGTATATAGTGCAGATTGACAAAAATTAATAATTGATTTGATTTTTGATTTTTGTTTTTTTTTTTTTGGTAAAGCAGCTGCAGCCTACTGAGCCAGCGGTCCTGGGCTCGAGTCCCCGCAAGTAACACGAGTATTTGTGCTGGGTCATTGATGTTCTATTTATTTAAGTAATTATTTACTTATAAGTCACATACCGTAGTGGTCCACACTCTACTCAAATTGACTACATTCTTTTAAGAAGAAACAGGCTAAAATCGGCTAAGGACTGCAAGGTGATACCCCGTGAGAACCTTGCTTCCCAGCATAGGCTACTGCTTCTGGATTTAGCTATTAAAGTTCAGCGTATGAAGAAAAGCCCAAATCCCCCAGCTAAAACGAAATGGTACAGACTGGATGATAGGGAATTAGCTGCAGAATTCAGGGAAAGAGTGGTTGGTAAGATGATAGAAATGGGAGATATGGCGGAGATGGGGGCTAACGAGTGCTGGAATGAGATGGCAAAGTGGGTACGAAGTGTAGCGAAGGTTGTCTTTGGGGAAACGAAAGGGAAAAGGAAGATAGATAAAGATACATGGTGGTGGAATGAGGAAGTACAGGTGATTTTAAAAGAAAAGAAGAATGCTTTCAAAGAATGAAAAAGGGTGGAAGACGGAAATGACAGAGAAAAGGAAATAAAAAGATCGGAATATCAAAACAGTAAAAAGAAAGCTAAGAAAGCAGTCGCAATAGCAAGGGCCAAGGTGCAAGATAAGTTGTACGAATTTCTGGAGAGCACACGAGGCCAAAAAGATCTTTTTAGAATATCAAAAGAGAGAGAGATGAATGCAAGAGATGTAAATCATATGAAATGTGTAAAAGACGAAGCGGGAAAGATTTTGACGGATGATGAGGGAATAAAAGGACGCTGGAAGAGTTACTTTAATAAATTAATGAATGAAGAGAATAAATGGAGCGGAGTGGTAGAAAACGTACAAAGTAATATAGGCATGGTGAAAGAGGTAAGTATAGAGGAAGTGAAGATGGCAGTGCAGAGTATGAAAAATGGAAAAGCAGTTGGACCAGATGGTATACCAGCGGAAGTATGGAAGTTTTTGAGAGCGGATGGATGGAAGTGGCTGACTTTGTTCTTTAATAAGTTGTTGCAAGAAGAGGTAATCCCTGAAGAATGGTGCAACAGTTCACTGGTGCCCATCTTCAAGAAAAAAGGTGACGTACAGGATTGCAACAACTATCGGGGAATAAAGCTCATGTCACATAGTATGAAGATATGGGAGAAAGTGATAGCGAAACGAATGAGAGACGAAAGTGAGGTAACACAGAACCAATTTGGGTTTATGCCGGGCCGGGGAACTATGGACGCCATATTTGCACTCCGCCAACTTTGCGAAAAATACAGACTTGCACAAAAGGACTTGCATATGGTGTTCATAGATCTGGAAAAAGCATACGATAGGGTCCCCCGTAAGGTTCTGTGGTGGGCTATGAAAGGGAAAGGTGTGCCAGAGAAGTATGTTCGAATTGTTCAGGCGATGTATGATAGAGCTAGTACTCACGTCCGGTCCGAAGCTGGAGTAACTAGCAATTTCAACGTGGCTGTAGGTTTGCATCAGGGGTCGGCTTTAAGCCCGTATTTGTTCCTCCTAGTTATGGATGCTCTAACATCAGACATACAGGAGGAAGCACCCTGGTGTATGCTGTTTGCCGACGACGTTGTTCTTGTCGGGGATAATGCTCTTGAGGTCCAGAGCAGACTGGGAAAATGGCAAGAAAGACTGGAGAACGTAGGATTAAAAATCAGTAGAACCAAAACTGAACACTTGTTCTGCGATTTCAGTGGCTCATCCAGTTTTTCCCATATTGCCTTGGATGGTGTATCCCTACCAGTCTGCTCCGACTTCCGGTACCTCGGGTCATTAATCCAAAATGATGGTAATATAGACCGTGACGTGAAAAATAGAATAAATGCGGGATGGATGAAATGGCGACAGGTCTCGGGAACAGCTTGTGATCCACGAATGCCCCTTAAACTTAAGGGGAAAATCTATAAAATGATCATAAGACCTGTCGTAATGTATGGATCAGAGTGTTGGGCAACGAAAGTGACGGATGAAAGAAGAATGCATGCAGCCGAGATGAGAATGTTGAGATGGATGTGTGGAGTGACAAGGAAAGATCGGATTAGAAATGAGTACATAAGAGGAAGTTTGAAAGTAGCACCTGTGACGGACAAAATGAGGAGCAGTAGGTTAGCGTGGTACGGGCATGTAATGAGGAGGGATGAACGTCATATTGGTAAAAGAATGTTAGGGATGAATGTCGAAGGACGAAGAGCGATAGGTAGGCCAAGAAAGCGATGGATGGATTGTGTGAGAGAGGACATGAGAAAGAAAGGGAGTTCCTGGAGTTCCATTGGAGTCCCTGTTGACTCAGAAGTTTGCTGATTTTGAATTGGCGCTACAGACTTCCTCTCCACGTAATGACACTATTGCACTTCTAAGAGTGGAGCTGGACAAGTTTAAGGAGGCGACACTGGCCATGGTCAAGGCAATCAGGCAACAGATCACAGCACTGAGCAATACAGCTGACAACATTGAGATGCGCCACAGACGGAAATATCTCATGTTAGCAGGTGTCCCCGAAGTAAAAAATGAAAATGTTGCAGATGTTGTTGCTGCCATTTGCCGGGAACGCTTGCAGTTAGTTGAGGTCTCTTCCACATCTTTTTCCGTTTGTCATCGGCTGGGAGCAGCTACTGCGGGTCAGTCACGTCCCATATTGTTGCGCTGTAGCAATTCAGTGCTGAAAGATGGGATCTGGAAGAAGAAGACGGCCCTGAAAGGCTCCACCTTGGTGTTATCAGAGTTTTTGACCCGCCAACGACAAGCTGTTTTCCTCGACGCCCGTAAAAGATTCGGCATGCGCAGAGTTTGGACTTCTGATGGAACTATTTTCATTAAGCTGCCCACCGGAGTGCTGCATCGCATAGTTACAGCGGAGCAGTTGCACAAGTTGTGTAGTGAACATCCCATTCCTATGCATGTGGACGTGAATGTGGAGCAGGCGGCAGTCGAGGCTGGCGCATCGACATCCGGGGCGTGCCCCGCGGGAACGCGTAGTGGTCCGGTGGCTCCGAAGGTCGTCGCTGCAGCTCAACCGGTCGACTCAGCGGCTTCAAAGGTCGACCCGTCGGTCAAGAAGCCGACTGAGACATCGCGCTCGTCGAGAAGGCAGAAGGCTCCGGCCCAAGACGCCGTATGTCCTAAAGTCGCTAACTCGAAGTAAAGTATCTCCTTTCCGACACATGTTGCAGTTGGGGTACATTACTTGTTTTGCATTCACGGTTCACATTAATCTCTCCTTTTAATAATTTTTTTACGTGTACCCGTTATTTATTTTTTGTTAATGTACCGACACAGGCCGTGGCGTGATTAATATTTTTCAATTTCATGCTCAACTCAAGCTGTTCAAGTGACATTGACACTTTTGACAGATAGTGACGTGACGTAAGATGAAAGTGTGATGTGTAAATTACGGTCGCGTTCACAACTTTTGTTTTTGTTGTTGTTAATGTTCAAATCGTTCAAATTTTCCAATATTTTATGTTATTGTTATGTTACGGTGCTTTTATGTGTGTATATGGTTGGCCGGCGGGCTAATCAGGGTTGCTCGAAACTGTGAGCCATCCTTTTTGGCTGTTAGTTTTGTGTTATTTTTATATATTTAGGTATAGTTTATTTATTATTTATTATATTTATTTATGTCTACCGATGGATGCGACGATTCATTTCTTTCTGCTTGCGACTTCTCAAGTTCATTTCATTCGCTTGACGAGTCAACATCAACTGAGCCTAGTACGCTAGGTACATTACTTGGGCAAGAATTCAAAAGTGGTCGTTATTTAAATGTATGCCACATTAACGCTCAAAGCGTAGTAAGCCACTTCACTGATTTGTTAGACACTTTCTCGTCCTCTGAAGTACATGCCATCCTTATCAGTGAAAGCTGGCTTAAGCCCGATATTCCCTCCACCACCTGCAGCCTCCCCGGTTTCGTTTTGTTGCGAAACGACCGCACTGGTAAAGGCGGTGGCGGCGTGGCAATCTACCTTCGTTCCGACATACCATATGAAGTAATCCATTCTTCACCCTCTACATACACTGGCTCTATGGAATATTTAGTTGCTGAGGTTAAGCTCTGTGGAGTATCGATTATTTTAGGGGTATGTTACTGTCCTCCAACTGTCGATTATTTTTCACATCTTGAGGCTCTCTTTTCAGCTGTCGGTTGTGAGGGCATGCATCACATATTCATGGGGGATTTTAACACCGACTTACTGAGGGACGACTCAAGGTCACGTAAACTTAAATCTATTATCGATGGTGCTGATTTTGCTGTGGTGCCTTTGAATGCAACGCATCATAACTCCGACTCCCCCGACACGTGGTTAGATTTGATGATCGCTTCCTCTTCTGATGACATAATTAAATCTGGTCAGCTTTTAGCCCCGGGTTTCTCGCATCACGATCTTATTTTCCTTGTTTACAAAATCAATCCACCTAAGCTTAAACCCGTGATCGTACATCAACGTAGCTTTGCTCGCCTAGACATCGATGCTTTAAAGCGAGATGCCGCTTCGGTCGACTGGGCGCCCACGCTTGAGTCTTCAACAGTAGACGATAAAGTCTCTCAGTTTAACTCAGTCCTTTTGAAACTGTTTGATGATCATGCGCCGGTGCGTGCAGTAAAGCTGAAGCGGCCGCCCGCCCCATGGATCACTAGATGTGTCCGCATGGCGATGACTAGAAGAGACAGAGCCTTTCGTAAATACAAGTTGGATCGGAGTGATGATAATTGGTGCCTTTTTAAAAGTGCCAGAAATCGCTGCAACCAGATGGTAAGAGCTGCGAAGCGTCGTTACATACACGACAATATCCTAACGTCTTCTCCAGCTGACACTTGGAAATTCCTGAAGTCACTCGGTATTGGTAAATCCAAACCCGTAGTTGACCCTGCTACTTTCTCTGTTAATCAACTCAACACTCACTTTTCAAAATCTTGTTTTCTCGATCCACTTATTAAACTTAAAACTTTATCTCTTATTGCGTCGCTTCCGTCTGCTGATATTCAGCCTTTTTCTTTCACCCCTGTCGGTGACGAGGAAATCCGCAAGATTATAATGTCAATTAAGTCTAAGGCTATCGGACATGATAATGTGAGTAGAACCATGGTCACCCTTGTTTTAGACTGCATTTTGCCTATTGTGTCTCATATCGTCAATACTTCATTACTCACTGGGGTCTTTCCCTCCTGTTGGCGTAAGGCCTTTGTAATTCCACTTCCCAAAGTTTCAAACCCCAGTGCCCTCAATCATTTTCGTCCCATTTCTATTCTTCCATTTCTTTCTAAAATACTTGAGGCGGCAGCTCACAAACAAATATCATGTTTTATTCATCGTAACGTCCTTCTATCCCCTTTTCAATCTGGTTTCCGTCCCGGGCACAGTACCACTACTGCTCTCCTTAAGGTTATTGAGGACGTTAGGCATGGTATGGAATCAACCAAGGTCACGGTGCTAGTGCTCATTGATTTCTCCAATGCCTTCAATGCGGTTGACCATGACTTACTACTTGCGGTCCTTAGACATTTGCGGATCTCCTCTGAAGCAACAGAGTGGTTTTCTTCTTATCTTTCTGACCGGTCCCAGGCAGTTCGTGACAGTCGTTCATTGTCTGATTGGTGCGATCTGAACTCTGGGGTGCCTCAAGGTGGTATCCTCTCTCCGCTTCTGTTCTCAGTTTTCATTAACCTCATCACCAGTGAACTTCGTAGTTCTTACCATCTATACGCTGATGATTTGCAAATTTATACTCAAGCTGATGTCAGTGACATAGATTGTGCCATCTCCCTACTCAACGATGATTTACAGCACATTGCTAACTGGTCAAGTAGTTTTGGCATCAGTGTCAATCCTACTAAATGTCAGGCAATAGTGTTGGGTAGCCAGCGGCAACTTTCGAAACTCACTGCGGTCTCTGTTGCACCGATCCTCTTTAATGGCGATGTCATTCCTATATCCAAAGACGTCAAGGACCTTGGCTTAGTCTTGGACTCTAGCCTGTCATGGCGAGGCCAACTGTCGGAAGTAAGTCGAAAAGTTACCGGTACGTTGCGTAATCTTTATAAATTTAAACATTTTCTCCCAGTAAGCACCAAAAAGCTGCTTGTGCAGACTTTGGTGCTGCCCCTTATTGATTATGCTGATGCGTGCCTCACTAACATCACTCAAGAGTCCCTCAATAAACTTGATCGCCTCCTTAACAACGGAATACGATTCATCTTCGGCCTTCGTAAATATGACCACGTTTCGTCCTTCCGGCGCCAGCTTAACTGGCTTCCCATACGTAGTCGCAGATCCCTCAGGATCCTATGTACTCTGTTCTCCATCCTGTTTGAGCCTTCTGCTCCAGGATACCTCAAAAGTAAATTCACTTTTCAAACTCCCCGTCCAGGTGGTAAACTTCGTTCCTCCCGAACTCTCAAACTCTCTATTCCTTCGCACCATTCTGGTTTCATGTCCAATTCTTTCGCCGTTCAGGCAAGTCGTCTTTGGAATACACTCCCCCTCTCTATTAGACAAGCCCCAAGCAAGGTAGTTTTCAAGCGGTTGCTGCGTAAGCACCTGCTCGAACAAGAGCTCGAATAGTGTCCATCATCCTATGCAGTAGACATTTCATCGTATTTATTATTATATTATATATAATATATATCTTATAGTATGTAAATATATGTATCATTGTATTTATGGTAAATTTATTATATAATATACATTTATTCACTTGTATCTTAGATGCTTTCCGAACGATTAATTTTCAACTCTGCACCCACTTGAAGCATCTCTGTTTGGCCCTATGGTTGACTGGTAGAGAATGCCATTAGGCATTAAGTTCGCCATTTGTACTGACTTTTGTTTTGTGCAATAAAGTTTAAATAAATAAATAAATAAATAAAGAAAGGAGTAAGCGCTGAAATGACGAATAATAGAGATGAATGGAAGAAGAAAACATGTTGTGCCGACCCTACATAAGTGGGATAAGGGCAGGAAGATGATGAATTATTTACCTATAAGTATGTACATCGTCACCATCTTTAGCTTAATTTGGAACTAGGTTGATTTGTGTGAGGATGTCTGATATTTAATCTAACCTAGAACCCGCACATTCTACGTACCGGCGGTTGTCCCACATGTAACCAGCAAAGCATGCAAGGGTGTAGTATAATAGTATACACCCCGTGTCCGCTAGCTTTTATAGTAATATCTACCACGTCGAAAGCTTTATTAAAATCAAAGTAAGCGACATCTACCAGACATCCAGCATCCACGGCTAGTGTCAACCATGTCAAGAGATGTAGCACCTGGTTTCCTGTTTGGTCATGTGTACTGTTAATTTGTATGTTATAAATAAATAAAATAAAGTACCAGGGAATATGCCTGTTCCTGTAAATATCGCTGAATGGCAGACTCCAATACTTTCGCATACACCTGTATACACAACGCTGCTACAAGCTTGTAGAGGTAGTTGCTTGCATCCTGGCCACCGCATCCTCTTGGTACTGGTATCGCACAAGTCAGCTTTAGCCAGTCAGAACATGTGGCTGATTTTAGACACGCATTTAATAGATGATACAGCGGGTTGCCTATCGCTGAATGACTACAGTTTACTTAATACGGCAGGTGTGGAGTAATTTCACAAAATAATTCCTAAACGCCTAGCTCCAGGCCCTCATCAAACTAAGTCGGACAGCTGTCAGTTTTAAATATTAAACAAGTTAGTACATGTATAGATTTTAGGCTTTATTTGTCTGACAAAATTATGCAGAAGCAGAACTAATTTATAAACTTCTTTGAAGTTGTTTTCTCATCAATTTGTTGATCATCATCGTCTCTTTTACATGTCTTAGTGACTTTATTACAATTTTAATACAATAATGTTATTAAAACTATCGTAAGACATCTTTACTAATTATAAAAACGGTATAAACTCACGTAAAAAATGTCAGGAACGGCCCGACATGTTTCGAACTCATTTGGAGCTCTTCATCAGGGGTAGCTATCCGTGCTGCTACGCGACTCGCGACCCACTGCACTTTTAATCGCTCTTCTTGCCGCCCTCTGCGCACGCGCAGATAGCGCGGCGCGGGGCGGGCAGGGCTCTTGCGCTGTCACCACTGGACTGTCTGTCACTGCATTTTCACTATTACCCACTGATACCACGCACACTTGACTCACGCATACTGACCGATACCTACAAGCTGATTCTCATCACCACCCGGCCCACCTGTCATCAGTCCCGAGGGCGCTTATTAATAGGGCTCTCCGTTTATGTGACCCTCAATACGTAAATGGGGAGTTAGCGCATGTGCGACAGGTATTGGAGAAAAATGGCTATAAGTGGAGACAGTGTCAGCGTGTAGCGAGCCCCAGTACAGCACAACGCCCGCAGACTGTAGAGAGAGCGCCTGCGTACTTACCTTATATCAAAGGTGTGACGGATACCATCGGACACATTTTACGACGTAGATATAGCATTACAACCTGGTTCCGTCCTTTGACTAAGATGAGGCAGTTGCTACGGTCTCCTAAAGATAGAGATCCATTTGGAACCCCTGGGGTGTATGAAATACCGTGTGAGTGTGGCAAGGCATACATAGGGGAGACGGGACGTAATGTTTCTACAAGATTGTCTGAACATATACGCAGTGTCAGAAAAATGGATACGAGAGACTCCGCTGTTGCGGAGCATGTTGTCGAGGCCGGTGCGTCCCATTTCGTACGTTTCGATAAGGCACGGTTGTTGGTTCGTGAGAAACGCTGTGTACAACGGAAGATACGTGAAGCTATCGAAATTGGACGGCGCCCGAACTTCAACCGAGACGGTGGTTGGGCTCTACCTCCAGCATGGAAACCTGTGATTCCGGCGTTAAAAAACATCTCGCGTTCAGACAATGTCGTTGATACAATAAGTCAAGTGTGCGTGGTATCAGTGGGTAATAGTGAAAATGCAGTGACAGACAGTCCAGTGGTGACAGCGCAAGAGCCCTGCCCTCCCCGCGCCGCGCTATCTGCGCGTGCGCAGAGGGCGGCCAGAAGAGCGATTAAAAGTGCAGTGGGTCGCGAGTCGCGTAGCAGCACGGATAGCTACCCCTGATGAAGAGCTCCAAATGAGTTCGAAACATGTCGGGCCGTTCCTGACATTTTTTACGTGAGTTTATACCGTTTTTATAATTAGTAATTTTAATACAATTAACTCAAGATACTTTTGGAGATTTTCTTATAGTGACATAATTTCAAAAGTTATTTAGTCCACTTATAGAACCTATTTAGCAGCTATTTTTAGAATAAGAGTTTTATTTAAATTCGGCCTGTTTACCGTGGCACATTTCGTTTTATTTTCATTTTATCTTATAGAATTATTGTAGGCGAATCACAAAAGTGATAGATAGAGCTTACTTAACTTGCTAGCGTAGATGAATTCAACTTCTCATCGCAAAAGGGCTCTTACAACAAGCCGATCTACTCTACCCTTTTGTTATCGAAAAGTCACATAATACTGTACCTGTGCACTGTAACGATCTTTTACCGTTAAAATAATACCTTCCGATCAGTCATACATAATCTAGGCCACACGAGCACGCCAGAAAACGAGCATCGCACCTAGAAATTTAGTTCAAGAATCAGTATGGATCGGGTGCAGCCAATTTGAGTGCATCTCGTTAAAAGTTAGCTGAAATCTCATACGAGATTGGCTTTGCGATGTTAGGCGGTCTTTAAACTGGCCTCGCACTAGTGCGGGCATCAGATTTACTCATAGGTATGCACACTTAATTCAAAATTTAACTCAGTTATACAAGTTAACTAACCTTAATTTTTATTTCCCTTTTGAACGGTAGTTAACAGTTAACCATACAAAACGCACGCTTTTGACGTGTTTATTTTTTTATGGCACAATGATTATGATGGTAGCAGTAGTGGTGGCGCTGGTGGTACAGGTGATTGTGGTGATGATGGTAATGATGGTAACGGTGGTAGAGGTGGTGATGGTGATGGTGGTAGTGATGGATTTAATAATGTATACAGGTATCTCCGTTTCTAATATAAAAACAGGCCCGGTAGAACACACTGCATCCACCCCGCATAGATTAAAAAGTGAGAATGAGATGCAAACTCTTTCAATATTAGGAAATTAAATACTGGCCGGTAAAGTTAATCTATCTAGCTGATTGATATGAAAAAAAAACTCAACTGCTTTTTGTTCAAAAAAAATACGGCCATTTCTTTGCAATGCTATTGAGTACGTTAGCGAAAATTGAGAAAATTGAACTTCGCGCCGTTATCTAATACTTGTGTTTGAAAAAAATTTCTACGGACAAAGTCAATTTAGATTTGCGGGACACTTTAGGGTCTAATGCTCCTCCGTATTCGACAGTCGCATGTTGGTGCGCCGAATTTAGACGTGGAAGAACATCGACCATGGACGAACCCCGCTCCGGACGCCCTACTACAGCAGTAACTGAAGAAATTCTGAAAAAAGTCGAAAACTTAGTTTTGGCGGATCGTCGTGTCACGGTTCGTTTTATTGCTGAAAATGTAAAGATTTCAACGGGGAGCGTGCATAATATTTTACATGAACGCTTGGGTATGAAAAAGGTATATGCGCGTTGGGTACCAAGAATGCTTACTGACACGCAAAAACAAACTAAAGTTGAGATTTGTCAAGAAGCTTTGGACCTGATACAGCAAGACTGGGAACTTTTTCTGGCGCGATTTATAACAATGCACGAGGCATGGCTCCACCATTACGACCCTGAAACGAAACTGCAGTCTATGACATGGAAAAGGCCATCATCTCCAACTCCGAAGAAATTCAAGGTGGGCCCATCTGCCGGTAAGGTTATGGGCTCTGTTTTTTGAGATGATAAAGGGGTAGTAATGATTGAGTATCTCGAGCATGGAGCTACTATTACGGGCACTTTATATGCTAAACAAATAGCAATATTGCGCAATGAGATCCGCGAAAAACGGCGAGGTAAACTCTCGAAAATTGTGCTCTTCCACCAGGACAATGCCCCGGCACACAAGTCCGCCGTTGCAATGGCTGCAATTCATAATGCTGGGTTCGATATCCTTGAGCATCCTCCGTATTCACCGGATCTTGCCCCCAGTGATTTCTACCTATTTCCGAGATTGAAAGAATACCTGAGAGGCCAGAAATTTGAAGACGACGACGCGGTAGTACAAGATTTTTTAAGTACTCAAGATGAGACCTTTTTAAAAATGGAATTTTAAGTTTAGAAAAAAGATATACTAAGTGTATTATGCTAAAAAGTGACTACGTCGAAAAATAAAATGACATTTAATAAAAGTTGTTTATAACATACTCATTAACACCCTAATGTGCTATTTTGAATAAAGGTTATACAATCATACTGCCCAAGTAATGAAATGGGCTTTGGTATACTTTGAACCATTTAAAACTGATTGATTATAATTACATAATTCATACATCATGGAGCTTAGTCGAGCCAGACTGAACACAAGAAAAATGGACAACTTTAAAAAAAAAATAAGAATGATGTAGCTTTCAACTCGTCTAAAGTTGTATGAAAAATCGTAAATTATAATTATCTCGAAACAATTATTTTAAGGAAAGCTTACCACGCCCCGCGAGCTGCCTTGATATAAAATAGTTTTTATCTTTTAAACTGAGCCAATCTACTTAAAAAACGCACAAGGTGTTGTATCCTAACAATGTTTTTATAAACTAAGCAGATAAATGTTTTCAATGCAATGTTGGTCTATTTGTAATTCAATACAAATAGATACGCCAAAAGTGTATTTATCCATTTTGCGAAATGTAAGTGTTTTCATCGCCATTGTCCATAAGTACATTCAAACTCTACTGTTCAGTAAATATAATCGATATTCTTTTAACTTTCCAAGGAAGTGCTATATTCTCTTAAACCTACATTCGACCTACAACGATTTGTGTGGAGAATATTACAGCGATAACTACAATAATACTCCATACAAATCGTTTACGCAGTTGCTAGCGGGTACGGTCACTGGAAACTCATGATTCAGATTCAGATGATTTATTGGTAAAAATTACAATTTTACAAGCTAATGTTAACAATAAGTAGGTAGGTATACTCGACGCCACGTAGCTTGGCAATAGCGACCAATTAATCCATGAAACTCAATTTCTAATGACGACACTTTTTTTTGTTCCCCGTAACGATCATTTTTTTACTTTTATTGCTACACCGTGGAAGCGGGTCCGCTCCCTCCACGCCCAGATATAAAAATGGTCGTTACGGGGAACAAAAAATAGTGTCGTCATTAGAAATTGAGTTTCATGGTTAGGAGGAGTCATTGGTCGCTATTGCCAAGCCACAGTATAATAAAGAGTACTAACGTACGGCCAAGCTACGTGGCGTCGAGTATACATATATAATTAGAATATGTCATAATAATTTTATATAAAGATTGTGTTACATTATAGTATTTTATGCAACCGTTGTATAAGAGGGGCCAAAAAACGCGAGTGGCATGGGTTACGATGTGAGCGTAGCGAACATCGTAAGAAAGATGCCACGAGCGTTTTTTGACCTACTTATACAACGTTGCATACAATACTTTTTCTACGACTCGACATTTCATAAATAAAATGCAAATAAACAACAAAGAAAATAATTACATGTTCCCGCTCGGAATCAACAAAATTAAAAAGAAAAATTGTCTCTGATAAACTTTTTTTATTGACGGATATCTGTCAAAAAAATATTAACTTATACATAAAGGTATATGATCACCATACTAAACATCTGTCAAAAAAATTAAACTTATACATAAAGGTTACGTTCACTATACTAAACATCCATGCACTGAAGATAAAACTTTTTTTTTAAGTTGGCAGCAATGCCTTAGTACAATAAGTTTTTTTTTTAATTTGCAAATTGTGTGAATGCAGCTGTTCATCTTGTAATCTGTGGTACTAAGTGATGTTTTTTTGGCGACATTATACCATCGGTTAGCAGTGTGTTTTTGGGCAGTAGAGTATAGACTTTTACAGACTTTCATAATTTATGTCTTTATATTAGAGTTAGTAACTATATAAATGACAGAAAAAAGTACTGGAGTAGAAAAAAATATAAGTAGGTATTCGATTGTTTAACAGTTTTGTTAATGTTGTGTTTGGGTTAGTGATGATATTTTGTGGAAGAATTCATCAGTGCTATAAAAAGTTAAGGGTACCTACTGTTCTCTCTACATGCATAATGCTAAACCAACGAAGTCGCACAGATTACAAACAAAACATAAAATGCAAAGCGCATAAGGCATACTTATCAAAACCATTTCGTTACGTGACGGCAATATCACCGAAAATCACAAAGCAAACTCGAATACGATTAGTGGTATCGTGCAAGCTAACGACATCAAAAGTTTTGGTTTTTACCCATTATGCTTGCGACACATGTGTTATTTTTATACCCTAATACCTATGCATAAAGTTGAATATCGAATGGCAAGTTTAAACAAGGTGATAGCAGGTTTCACAGATGAATGAGAGACTGGGAGAAAAGGTGGACTTTGGCGCCAGGCAAACTACCCATATCATACTAGCCATAGTTTGGTAATGTTTGATTATCGGCATTTGGCATGACGTAAGGAAAGTTTGACGATTCGTGTTGTTTTTCTTGTGTAATCTGGCTAACGAACTATCCTTTTAGTTTTGCTCAGAGAGTTGCTAGAGTAAAGCTGTCTGTCTACTGAAGCAGAGCGGAGAAAATTAACCAATTAGCATCTTTGTGAAGCCCAAAAGAAGTGCATTTAAATCTGAGGAATGTGATTGGTCTATTTCACATAGTTGAAGGTACCAGGCTACGAGAAAAAGTGTGAAGTTTTGCCTCCATCATCTCAAATGTATTCCGTATATTCTGTGAATAAAAAGTAAAAAAAAAAAAAATTACCACGACCTCCGGTCAAGAATGCAACCGACGAACAAAAAAAGAATCGTGTTTATATGTCAATATCCTAAGACCGCGAAGTTATTATTGTTATTATTTAAAACCGCCACATGCTTCGTCAATTTAAAAATAATTCATGTAGCTCACAAAGTATATCCGCAACAAACTTCGTTAGAATCAAATGATACGAAGTAAATCCGCGACACGCCTCGTCAAGGAAAAAGTAATATTAAATCCCTTCTTAGTGTCATATTCGGTCCAAAAGTCCCCATTGTGCTAGCAGCTTTGCCCCGCTGAATGGCAATGGAGATTTGCTGGACCAACCTTGGCCCAGAGCGAGGATTGTTGTCCCTCTCTCTCAATCGCCGCCCTAAATCCATAAATTTTACAAAGAAGAAGTTCTTTTAGAAAAGCTCAAGTTCTCTTGATTGTAAATCTACTAACGTGAATACCTTGAAACATGTTGATTTAATAGAATCCTGTTGTACGTACTCAAACAAAGTTTACGTAAACATTTCCAAGTTTACCTGAACTACTCGTAACTAAATACAACATCGTTGTAACAAAACGTAAAAAACTAATAAACTTAAATTACAAAAAACTTCAAATGCAGCAAGACTCTCTGGAGTGCGCAAACTTCGCAAAACACCGTCGACCTCGCCGGTATTCCAGTCTGCATATTTTTATATTAAACTTTAAAATTACTTGTATTTTATTGTGACTTTGCGAAGATATTTTAAAGTAGATTCATTTGAAGTATTTTTGGCAAACTGCTTCAAAATGGGAAACTGAGCGCTACTTTTTTAAATGTAACCTATTAAAAAAAACTCATTCTTCTCTTTTCTTCTCAATTCTTCTTCTTCTTCGCTTCAATTTAAGAGTTGCGCTCTTGTCGGTGTACCAATCACCAGCCACTTCTTTCTTGAGTATTCCTTTTCATTTCTTTTATTTACTCAAAGTAATTTCATCTTGGCCTTCCACTACCTCGCTTTCCCTCGACTTTTCCTTCTATGATATTTTGTGAGAAACACGTCAAGCTACACTCCTACGCTAACTACCATCCTTAAATACGTAAATGTGATAAGGGCTATGCTATACCTACCCTACAGTGATATAGTTTCAAGCGACAGGACGTTTGATACAACGTTTTTTGACCTAATGTAACGTTTCGTATAATATAACGTTTGATATAACGCATTTTTTTATTTCCTTTATTTCCTTTCAAATCCACTGTAAATTGTCAGACGAGTTAGGTTAGGTTACGTTAGTATCATCATCATAATTATTTATCAGTTTACTCTTGTCAGTGCAGTTCTCTCCAGTCCGTTCTACTTAACGATAACGCTAGTTTTTTCAATCCTCGATACGACGCGACGCCTACCTTTTTCTTTATCTGGTCCAAATAACTAAACTTTAGTTAAGGTTAGAAAATGTTTATAGTTTCAGAAAATGTGTTATATCAAACGTTACATTAAGTATAACAACTGTTGATGAGATAAGAAATAATTATATTTAACCGTGGTTTGGCTTTCATTTATCGCAATTACTTCTTCACTGGTTTCATCAGAAGTACAATCAGAAATATGCTCTCTCTTCTCCAAAAGAGACTTACAATATATGTACAACACACTAATAAAAAAAGCTTGAACTAAGTAATTTAATAATTAAAAAAGGTGTGAAAAACTGTGCCCCCGCGGCATGGTCCCAAAGACGCTGGCAGCATTTCCTCGCCGAATCGCAATGCTGATGCGTTGTGCGAGGAAGCTGACAGCTCTTCGGTCTTCTATCAATCTTTTAGTGAGGTCTTTATAAAGTTTAAGGGCGCTAGGACCCCACAAACTTAAGGTCTTAACCCCGAAATACGTTGTTATTAGTTGTAATTTATTTCTAAACGTGTTTCAATGAGGCTATATTGTTAAATAGTTCTGTTTTCATTGCCACAATAACCGACGCTCGTCATTATGGCTTGTCACGCGCAAACAGCATTATTGGCACTACCTACGCGTTTGGCAAATGTACCGGCACAATTAAACGGTTTGTTTGCGCGCATATTAATTGAGGCGCATAGCAGAGAACACATAACTTCTAATTAATTATATAGCTACAGATGCGTGAGAACGTAGTTAAGAGGCCTTATTCCTTTTAAAATTTTTTTTTTCATATTATGACAAATAAATTGATAAGTTCAACAAACTTTTTATAATACTAGTATAATACTTAGAATAGAATAATACTTTTCCCCGAGTTCTAGGTGTAGTAACATAGCTATTTCATGCTTTTATTGCGTGCAGTTGAAAATAAGGTTTACGTTAACTTTGTATGTAGGTAATATTAAATGTTTACAATGAATCGTTTTTTAGGGTTCCGTAGTCAACTAGGAACCCTTATAGTTTCGCCATGTCCGTCTGTCTGTCTGTCTGTCCGTCCGCGGCTTAGCTCCGTGATCATTAGTCCTAGAAAGCTGAAATTTAGTATGAGTATGTGTATGTATGTAGCACGTCGACAAAATGGTAAAATAAAAAGTAAAAAAAAAATTTTTTTCGGGTACCTCCCGTACACCTGAAGTGGGGATGAATTTTTTTTCGTTCCAACACTAATGTGTGGGGTTTCGTTAAATAGATCTTTTAAAAATAATAGGGGTCTTCGAACAGTATTTTTTGATAAAGTCAGCAGTTTTGTAAATATTCGCTCCGAAAATAAAAAAAATAGCGTCTCCCTCCCCTCTAACTTCACAACCACGGTACTTACGAGTAAGTACTTTCAATGAAAACTGTATTGAATAAAATCGGTTGAGCCGTTTTTGAGTTATCGCAAAAATTCATAATTTTCTTTAAAATGACGTAAGTGCAGCTCGAGGTCCTTACACTTCGAACGTTATACGTATTGGTTAAGTGCCATACTGAATTAAAACATTTCGCGCAATCTGGTGCGTATAATCGATAACTTCCAGAAGGTAATAAGTAATTACTGTTACTTTGGCGTTTACGACCTTTTTATAGAGCTTGAAATCTTTCTCGTAATTTTCGTCTATTGTGAAGGATGGGCACCTACGGAACCCTACACTGGCCGCATGGTCTTGAACATACTCTTGGCCGGTTTTTCCAGTAATTGTTCAGGTGGGGTTTGCAGTTTCGCACCCGTCTCCAGGTCAAATTTTGGTTCACATACAACTTTAATAAAAAAAAAATGGTTTGGGTGTAGCACGTCGTTACTCTTTCAATTCTCGACATAACTTGAGACGATGCTACCGATCTTGAAATCTGAATCTTATGGCGCTACGATGCAACCCTAAGGCATGCAAGAAGCAACTGGTTGAAAAATTTAATGGTTCTCGCGTCAGGTTCAGTGGCCCAATAGGTAGGACGCGCGTGCTGGCCCGGAAAGCCGTTGGAGACGCGGGTGCGAATCCCGCCTGAACCATTCAATTTTAAATTATTTCGCTTCATTGTAAACATTCGGGGTTACGCTAGCAAACGCTTTAATAAATAATAAAAACTTTGTAATGTTCTTCATTATTTCTCTCCTAAAACAAACAACCGAACTAACGTCTTGAATTGCCCGTATTTCACCCAATCTGGCAATATGAATAATAGGCTTCGTCCACATGAGCGATGCGTCAATATGTTGCGGCGGCCTGCTATTGGTCAACTGTCAACGGACAATGACACAGAGCACAACATTACAGAACGTCCAATAAATATGATTCAGTAACATTTTTACCAAAAGACTATAAATCAAGTTCTCTTTTTAGTTTGACAAAAACCACCTGCAAGCTGTATTTTATTGGTTGTCTGTGTAAGCTGTAACATGACCTACCAACACAATATGTCATGTGTGCCGTTACGACTGGCTTAGAACGCGTGTTCATTTTTTCCGAACATAGGTACGAGGAAGCGAACTTAGTGACCGCTAGTTAGTAGCGACCTGCCTTGGCTATTTCTTAAAAAAAAATCGAGCTTAATATGTCTTAAATGGCCTATATTTCGTCCAATCTGGCAATATGAATGATAGGCTTCGTCCACATAAGCGATACGTCAATATGTTGCGGCGGCCAGCTATTGGTCAACTGTCACCGGGCAATGACACAGAGCAGAACAGAGCTTCGCCTTTGACCATCTATCTACCTATCGGCCACAGACGTCCACTGCTGAACATAGGCCTCTCCCATGACTTTCCACAAAGTGTGATCTATTGCAGACCGCATCCATTGATTCCTCGCTACCTTCACGTGGTCATCCGTCCATCTAGTCGGAGACCGACCTACGCTGCGCTTTTCTATACGTGGTCGCCACTCTATAACTTTGCTGCCCCAGCGGCCGTCCGTTCTCCGGGCTACATCGCCTGTCCATTGCAACGTACTTCAACCGTGCAATCCTGTGAGCTATGTCGGTTACCTTGGTTCTTCTGCGGATATCCTCATTTCTGATTCTATCGCGAAAAGAAACTCCTAACATAGCCCTTTCCATTGCACGTTGCGTGACTCTTAGCCGCCTTATGAGTCTCATTGTGAACGACCATGGCTCAGTTCCGTAAGTCATCACTGACAACACGCACTGTTCGAAGACTTTCGTTTTCGCCTTTGAACATCATCATTTAAACTTCACATCATGGGTGCAAGCAAGCACTTGAAACCTACGTATATGGAGCGTCACTCGTGGAGCGGTAGGTAGTGCTCGACTAATCGCAATTCCAATATGTTAAAAAAACCGTTCAAGTGCGAGTCGGACTCGCGCACCGAGGGTTCCGTACAAACACTTTTCATCCTTAAGTGGTTAAGTTTGCACCTGGTATGTATAGCGCACCATACAAATGAGGTGCAAATTTAACGCAACCATAACGTTTGTTGTATGGGAGCCCCCCTTAAATATTTATTTTATTTTATTTTTAGTATTTTGTTGTTATAGCGGCAATAGAAATACATTATCTGTGAAAATTTCAACTGTCTAGCTATCACCGTTCTTGAGATACAGCCTGGTGACAGACGGACGGACGGACGGACGGACAGCGAAGTCTCAGTAATAGGGTCCCGGTTTTACCCTTTGGGTACGGAACCCTAAAAACGGTTTAAACTCACGTAAAAATTGCCAGAAACGGCCCGACATGTTGAGTTCGAAACATGTCGGGCCGTTCCTGACAATTCTTACTTAATAAATTAGATTTACATCAATAAGCATCTTAAGAGGCCTTATTCCTTTTAAAAATATTTTTTTGTATTATGACAATTTATATTCGTAATTTCAACCAACTTTTTTAAATGAATAACACTTTTCCCCGAGTGCTGCTCGGCTTGGTAATAGCATAGCTATTTTATGCTTTAATTGCGTGCAGTCGAAAATGAATAAACTAATTTTCCGCGTGAATTTTGTCAATTTCGAGTAGTTTGGAAACAAAAATTACCAATAAAAAATATAAACTGTAGGTTTCACATATATATGCCAATAAATCCCAATGGCCCTGTTCTAGGTAGTAACAATAATATGTTAAGAAACATGTTCGATCATAGAGAAAAATGTCTAAAACAATCGGCATTTAAAAAGGAATAAGGCCTCTTAATTTAAGGGCCACCACAGACGGCCGGAATTTTCGTTCGGTTTCCGTAATGACGTCAGCAAGCGAGACATCGCCATATGACAAACAGAGATAGAGAGACTGACGTCATTCCGCACGGCCACCAAACGCAAAATTCTGAATGTCTGTAGCAGCTCTAAAAATGTGAACGACTCATAAAACATTCCAGAAAACAATATTCGTTTCGTTGGTACCCGTTGGGTATGGCTATCTTTAAAATGAACGATCTGTACATACTTATACTATGTCTTGTACCAGATGGTAGAATCTATCTTAATCTTCGACATGTATTATTATATGTACATATTTCAACGTTTGGCAACTGGGTCGAGACAAAAAAAAACATAGTAAGGCAGTTTATACACTGGCTAACTTAGCCAAGGCAAACTTAAAGGCGATATTCAGTGCGACGCAGATGACCTGAGGTATTAAGCCTAGTTTCGCAAACATATGGTGGAAAATATTCTCACACGTATAGCCTGTCCGATCTCTAAGATCAAATGAAGTCACTTTGGCACAAGGTACAAACAACCATAGACATGTAAATTTAAGGTCGTTTTTCACTTGTGCTAGTTCGACAGAATTTGATCTTAAAATTCCGGATAGATATAGTCTATCCAAACTAAATTTAAATGGGACCACACGGGAAGTACCAGCTTTCAAATAAACTATGAATGATCAAAATCGGTTCACCCAGTCAAAAGTTCTGAGGTAACAAACAAAAAAAAATACAGTTGAATTGAGAACCCTCCTCGTTTTTTGAAGTCGGTTAAAAATGTATTGTGATGTGAGTGTCACTATGTTTAGAGTTGTCGGGCGGGAGTGGCGCCACGTGAGATATTATTCTCGTATGTAGGTGACCACACGGAGATGCTTCCAAGACCTTCCAGTAGACCACTCCACGAATCTTTATTCGTCGTACTATATCGGTTGCGGGCGTCGCGTCAATTAGAGCAACATTAGTCGCGGCCACTGCGGTCACAGCTTTTAGGACCTTAGGACTTGCCACAGTGTATTCTTAACGGTTCAGTTCAAATAAACAATGCAAAGATCGACACACAAAGCATAAGGAGAAATTCTAAAGGTTGCTTCGGCGTTAGGGTTGCTGAAAGGTATAAACGCACTGGAACGGCAATCTAGAAGTACCGGGTTCGATTCTCGGTCTCTTTCACCAGGTTACGGATTTAAACGATGAAAAGATTTTTCTTTGAGCTTTGATATTTATATTCATGGTTCACTCAGCCGAACGTTCTTAATTGTAGCCAGTCCTGACTTTTTTCCATAAAAAATGCCATCCGCCTTACAGTGAAAAAAAAAATTGGGCAAGTGCGAGCCCTACTCGCGCATGAAGGGTTCCGTACCTATACATATATATAATGTATAACAAGTTTGTTGTATGGGAGCCCCCCTTAAATATTTCTTTTATTTTATTTTTAGTATTTGTTGTTATAGCGGCAATAGAAATACATCATCTGTGAAAATTTCAACTGTCTAGCTATCACTGTTGTTGAGATACAGCCTGGTGACAGACGGACGGACGGACAGATGGACGGACGGACGGACGGACGGACAGCGAAGTCTCAGTAATAGGGTCCCGTTTTTACCCTTTGGGTACGGAACCCTAAAAAATTGTTAATCGTTAGCTGCTAGTTACATCGCTGGGATCCGGTTACTTACGGCCACCCCCGGAGGGCCACTGTCCAAATTCTTAGTTCGTACATTTTCTTGTACGTCCACTTCTTATTTTTTACATTTCCTTGTATGTACACTTCTTACTTCGTAAATTCCTTTGTACGTCCACTTTTTAGTTCCTACATTTCCTTGTACTTACACTTCTTAATTCGTTTATTTCCTTGTTCGTCCACTTCGTGTACGAACTAGCGAGCGAATGAACGAAATTTTCAAACAAGTCTACTTCCCCGAATATGTAATTGAGAGTGTCGAAACTCGAAGGAGCTAGTAGTAACGGTTGAATTCCACTGTAAATTCCACGTAAAACCCACGTCAACAAGCATACTATGAAAACTTGTCACAATCACAATCAAACGACTGCCCAAACTGGTTACAACTTACAGGATTGCACTCCACCTTGAGACTCCAAAAGTTGCTGAAATGGCGGCTCAATGGCCTATACCCCATAAAAATAACTAGAAAAGTTTATGGTTTCGAAGAATAGGGACACAAAACTTACAAAATGAGAGCTGGCAATATTAGTAATGAGTCAAAAGGCAGAGCATCGAAATATCTGTTCCCACAACTACACTATCCTCATATTTCGGCCCCTCCAGTAACCACAAGAGTCGAGAGCTACGTTAACGATGTACTTTGGCAGCCCTGGTACTTAAGTAATGACCCTCAAACAACGATGAATTGATAATCGACCAAATGTTACAGCTATTAGGTTCAGAATTGAAGACCATAATGGTACCATCATTGATGAGTGTAGGGTTGTCACAAATTATAACGGTTTTGTACTCTCCCGACTATACATATAGGTATGTATACATAATATGCATATGCAAGGTGACAATAACGATCAAATTTTGGGTGATTCTACAGGCATATCAAACACCGTCAGTCCGCTGTCATAAATATCAAAGCAATGGGTCATAATATGCTTTAAATTAGATCAATTGTGGTAAGAAGTACGGTTACAGTATATCATTGTATTAAAGTTTGCAGCTTGTTGTAGCTCATAATTTTAATATTTTTATAGCGGACTGACGGCGGTTGAAACGCCTTTTAGACCTTTTTAGACTTTAACAAAATTGACTTCCCCAGCAAGCTAACTAACTACTTCAATATGGGAGTACACATTTCATGTTAGTCTTGCACAAAAAGATTAAGTAAACAAATTCGAAATGCAGGAACCTAGGTTTACACGGACAGATTTTTCGCAACTTGTGCATATTTCCTTGTTTTTTTTTTATTGCCATCCCAAGGTAGGAGTTGCCGTGAACTTAGGGATGGCAAACTAATACCGGTAAATTACCAGTAATTTACCGGTAATCCGGTAATTTCGATTCAAAGTACCGGTTTTCATTCCCTACATGAACTTCTATCAGAAAGACTAGCAGAGTTTTTGGTGTTGCGAATACGACGCAGACTTATTTCGCAGACAACCTTAGGGTAGAGAATAAACGAAAAATAGTTATGAACACATTATAAGATATCGCATTAACGTGTTAAACAGGGATATCTCGTATGTTTTATTGGTACTCTTTTAGCACGAGGGCATAAAGTATGTGATAAACAGCTCAGCTTCAATAGTGCCGTTTCCCGGCTGGGTCAGGAGGTCGGCCCGATCCAAAGGCAGGAAATGGCTCTAAGCGAGGCGATGCGAAGAAGCGAAGCTTTCTTAGCAGGTCGTTCAACTTTGCTGTCGACCCTTGTCTGTTTTTAGGGTTCCGTACCCGATGGGCGAAAAATGGGACCCTATTACTAAGACTCCAGCCAGATAGCAAACAGGCTGTATGAAACCTTATGCAGCCATTATAACTCTAATGTAAGCTGTATAAGTGGTTATTCAGCCTGTGTATTACTTGGGCACTCTGTCTGTCTGTCTGTCTGTGTGAGTGCGCCGGAGGGGCAGGTCGCTTGTAACTTGATTGAGGATAGTAGTTACCAGGGCACTTGGAAGATATGCAGAAGTACCCAGTGATCTTTTATTCACAAAAGACACAGGGAGAAACAATTAATTTACGTACACATTATGACGAGGAAGGAATTCCGTTTTGATTAAGGGCACCTGAGGTAATTGCGTCTATAGAGGCAACTGCGTCTGTACCTTTTTCCTCGGGGATTAAAAAAAAAACCTATTTCGAAATTTATACAAAATATATTAAAATACATCATAATGGTAAGCACCCGGCATTTTTGACTACTCGAGGTAAGTAATAATTAAATAAATATGACCCATTAGGAACAACCTTCAGTCTATTCTCAATGCTGCCTTCCTCTCCTTTTGCTTTTTGATTCTCTTAAAAGTGGTCATAAACGAGGAATATAAAGTACCTACTAAACCCAACAGAGTTAAAGCTATAGCTATATTGGCCGTAGAATTCCCAAAGAAGCTCCTAAACGGATAGCAGTTGAATCCGAAGCAGAGACACAGGAACGATGATATAAGGGTCAACGACCCTACGCTAGCGTGCTTGATTTTCTTGTCAGTAGTCTTCATGGTGAAGATACTGACGACTCCACCAATGAAACTGATGAGAGTGAAAAACATTGCGGCGATTCCTGAAACAAAAGATCTGGATCAGGTGAGGTGGAATAAGACCAACATAGTTTGTTGAAGACACCGCTAGACACCGCCGAACACGGTGTCGTATCACCGTGTTGCTACGTGTGCCTCCGTTGAGGCGCCCCACCACCACACGACAGAAGCTATCGGCCCGCGGTCAAGCGCACACATAATTGGCATACCAACTGTTGTAAATATTTTATTTAAAGTAATTAAACCTTGTATTCTAAAAGTTTTGTTATATTCACTGAGAATACCCTGGAAGCATTCACAACAAAGTTTATTGTCTAATGCGGTAAGACTAACATTTAGTTATTTATTGAACTGTGGCAGTTTTCTTAAGTCGAAAACTGGCGAGAAACTGCGCAGAATCAGGACAAGCGGCGATCTCGTTTCAGAGGCTAAGATCCTGTTTGGGTCACTAAGCCTAAATAATTAGGTAGTTAGTGGCAGTCTTCTCCCGGTGATAGTTTTACCCCATCTTACCTTATACAGGGAGGACATTTCTAAAGACTGGGCTGACAGGATAGTGTCATCTGAGTGATCTACAATCGACCTATTATAATTGTAACGCTGGATTAAAAGTAAAAAAAATCATCAAAATAAAATATTTTAATATCAGTGACAACCCTACTAATCAAAGGTTTTATTTACATTTTAAATTGACATCTGTCTTTAACTAAGCGATGTTCTAAAGATGCTAGGGTTGATATGTGCAGATTTTTACACTAATGTTTTCCAAACTGTATCTCAAAAATGGATAGAAATAAATATTTACATAGTTTCATTTCATTGGTGAAAAATGAAGTACTCAGTCTGAACAGTTCCCTGTTTGCTTAAAAGTCCCTCGATCTGTTCCACCTTAGAGACAGCTGCACTATCACCGAACCGTCAATTAACGACATTTGTCTGAAATATCGACACTATAGACCTATTTTAGCGACGTGCTCTATTAAAAAAATATATAACTATATTCATTGTATATTTATGGTTAATATGTTTATTTATCTATGGTACAAAAATACTTATAGGTAGTGAAACTAAACCTAAAAATAAAACTAAACTATAACAAAATAAAGGTATTTCCTCGCTGAATCGCCAAACCGATTATTTGAGCGAGGATCCCACCAGCTCTCCGGTCACCAGACTGCAATTACCTAACTATAACTTACCTAAGATGCCATGCGGAGATCTGAAATTGGTCTCGACATTCAAACACCGTATAATAGTGCCGGCTAGAGCGAAAACCGTTCCCATTATATTCAGTACCAAGTGGATGAAAGCCTTCTGATCAAACACCATGTTGCTTGACCATCTGTTGTAGGGGCTGAACACTAAGACAGATTCAGCCATTAGCAAGACGTACTGAAACAGAAACAGCTTATTCTTATAGGCATGAAGTTTTTTTGACGTTGCCAATCGATTCAATTTTTTATTTGGATCCAATGTCTATCTGGGACTAACTACGCTTAGACTGCTCTGTCAGAAATAACAGACAAAGTTTAACATTCCTGCGGAGCGCTATAAACGCTCCATTTAAATGGCCAACTAATCGTGGCTTCATTATTTGTTATGGGTACCAGTATTTGTACGGAAGCGACTTAGTAGAAATGATAGTGAAGTACATGCTAGCGTTACATTTTTTTTTGTCAAATATTAGGTACGTCAACAATTTAAAACTTAACACGCATTCGATGTGTTTACAAAGTGTATATGTAAGAAATAAAAGTTCATAAATATTTAGATGTATACTAATGTATACAGTAAAGGAAACAGAAACGCTTATCTTCGTGATCCTTATTTTCATTGTGACAGAGCAAAAAACGTACGTATTTCAATCAGTTATCATTTACTTATTTGCAGTTATCATTTTTAAAATTAATGATAAACTTATCAAGACAAGTGTAAACAACTACAATACTATGACAAGGCAAAGAATACTCACGCCAATTGTACACAAAAACACATGCAGGTTGAAGTTGAATGACCCCGGGAACGTCACAGAGTAGATGATTGCGATCACGCCCACCATGCCCAGGAACCAGTGAGTCATCCAGTTGAGGCCATCCATGAATACCATAAAAGTGCTTGGCTGTTTACTTTTCTTTGCCATTACAGAAAAGAAAAATAAACTAGAAACGACGAACACGTTCAAAACGTTCAAATCTGGCTTCTTCCTTCCTTATTTGAAAAACTTACAAATGACGATCGCATTAAAATTTCGAACAGCCATGTTTGAATTAGGTACTATGTTCGATTTTCAAATCTTCCTCCGTTTTATTCCAAATTATCAAATGACAATCGCCGAATTAATATAATTATATTCTCGATGTCTTATCTTGATACAACCAACCGTTTTTCGTTGTGTCTCTTTCAAAACTACCATTTTATATAATAATATCATAATAAACTATACTAATCATGAAAATTCCGACGTGTCCATTGTAGTTTTTTATGATAAGCGGATACCTAAATGATAAATTCGTTCGTTTGCGGAAATTGCTTTGTCATTATTCCATATTGTAGCCTCCATATGGGTCTTCTAACGCGATTAGGCGCGTTGGAGTATATTTTTTCAACGAGTTGATCGAAGATTTCAGAACATCGTCTATTATGTTCTAGCGAAAGGTGATAATAAGAAACGTAAACAATGATTTGTAAATGACGAACACGTAAAGATGATCAATGAAGTTTTGTCGTCAATCCAGCTCTAAAAGATCGTTACTGAAATGGATAGAGTTCTGATTCCAGTGCCATCAAGCATCTATTATTCGGAGTCACTGACCAATTTCTGGTGACAATGACGTCATAGCGCCATAATTATAATGTCCTCAACAATGACGCAACCATGGCGCATCTTCATGGATGAGTTTTCACAATTTTTACTAATCGTGAGTTGACATTCTCGAAACGTCAAGACAATTACTTAAGCCGGCCCGTTAAGATGGGATAAGGAACCCTCGGTGCGCGAGTCAGGCTCGTACTTGACCGGTTTATGACGACGCAAGCTAGTTTCTTCATAGAAGCTTCATACTCATAAATCGTTTTTGACGTTTCGTAAAGAGTAGCTGATTTGAGCTCTCATCAAATACCGCATTGAGTAAGCATGCTGTTTATTATTTATTAATGTATTTTTACTATATTTTAGTTGGTAATCCTTTAAATAAATAAATAAAATACGGCCTTGTAAAATAAGTTCATATTTAGTACTGGAAATTTAAATTTCATGTATAAAGATATCAAGTGACATATAAATCGTTGTATTTATTCATTTGAAAGTAATCCTACTATTTAATATAATATAATATAGTACATCATAATCATAGTTTTCAGATAAACTTCTATAATAGATAATTAACACCTTAACTTATCGCGATAACATTTACAAATCGGTGATCAATCGGTTTGTTAATAATTTTTAAATTTATATATTACTATATTACACAAACAGTCAGTACATATGACGGACTTAAGGCCGGATAGCATTCTCTACCTATTAACCATTAGGTCAAACCGAAAACTACCTACTAACTTAGAATAAACACGCCTAAAAACCTAGTCAGCGCTTGAAAGTGAAGTCAGGTAGCCACGGCCTAGGTTTCGTCCGTGTACACATCTGTTTGTGTGTCATCTGTGTGTGTGCGTGTGCGTGTGCGTGTGTGTGTATGTGTGTGTGTGTGTGTGTGGGTGTGTGTGTATTTGTGTCAACATCGCGTCAAAACAGGCGGGCCGATTTTGATTACATATTATTGAACATTAGGTAGCTGTATAGAGGGTAATGTGACTACTTAATTATTTTTATTAATGCAGTAACGTTTGCTAAGGTAAACCTAATGTTTACAATTAAGCGAAAAATTTAAAAAAATTAATGGTTCTGGCAGGGTTCGAACCTGCGTCTCCAACGGCTTTCCGGGCCAACACGGGCGTCCTACCTATTGGACCACCGAACCTGAACCGAGACCCATTTAATTTTTCAACCAGCTGCTTATGCCTTAGGGTGGCATTGTAGCGCCATCTACCGTAAAGATTCAGACTTTATAATCGGCACCATGGTCTCAAATTATGTTTGAGAATCGATTGGTTTCCGCGACTGTCACACATTTAAATAAACAATTTAAGCGGATTATATCACGTACATTAATTATTTGAGCCTCCCTGGCGTTTCGGTAGCTTTACAGATATACCTATGTCAAAGGTTGATTCCCTGATATTTGGTCGATAGTAACGACGTGCTACACCCAAATTAATTATTTTTATTAAAGCAGTAACGTCTGCTAACGTAAACCAAAATAAACAATGAAGCGAAAAATATAAAATATGTAAATGTATGCTACTCGTAACATTGTCAAGTTGACATTTAAAGGTAAACGCAGCAAAGAGAATAAAAATATAGCGTGACTCTTTCTCTCTCGAGCTCCTATGTCTTTCTACGCAGTACCGTGAGAGAGTGTCAGGTGAAGCTATGTCGCGCAAGAAGAGTCGCATAGCACAGTTGAGTTAGACGGGCCGGTCAATATTGGATTTTTTCGTTATCGTTCTAGCTATTCGCGTATATAACCAATAAAACTATAAGTCTCAATCCCGCCTATTCAAACTCCGCAAAACAAAAACTCTACTTGATCGTCGAGCGTCTTCAAAACAATAAAAGAAGATCGCGTAAGCCCGGTGACAATATTCGGCCAAAATGGCCGCGCCGTTATGGCCGGAATGGTCCATTGCCGGCCGTCACACGCGCCGTAACAACCGCCGCCATCAACGCAACATGACACCAACTATGTAATAAAACGTATGTGTATCGCTGCCGCGACATACAGACGGTCTGTTCGATTAATGTATGCAATGAAATACTTATTATAATATATGTAACTAGAAAGTACCCGAAAATTTGACCACAAAAGATAAAAAGCATATGCGTCTTTTTCATTACCATAATCGAGTGTAACAAATTCATTCACATCCAAGGATGGATCCATGCAGATGCTTGGATTTTTTATGTACAGACATTTTATTTCTTCCCCGACTGCACAACGCATAAAAATGATTTGAACACAGTACATATATAGGCTAAAGCAGTATGGAAACTACGAACAAACGGTCGAAACAGCGCACGCACACAGACGCAAGCGTTTACGAGGCGGATAAGCGTACTTCGCGGTGCTGTCAGTAGCGCGTGGCGCGTCGTGACGGGCGGACTGTTTGTTTTTATTGCGTGTTGCGTGCGCTGTCCGCGAATTTTTAAAGATGCCACGAGTGTATTGCGTTGTATACGGTTGCTTGAACTCGGCTTCTTCAAACCTTTTAGCTGTTGATTTCAAAGAGAATACCTAAATCTGTAAAGTAGCTGTATCAATTTATCAATAAGTAGATTAAATCAGTTATGGTGCCGTGCCCATGCTTTCTGGTAATTTATTAATTTAAAAGATGATTTTTTACACGATAAAATTAAATAATAAAAAGCTTTTCGAACGTGTCGTAGCAGGCGAAAGTATTTCTCAGTCAGCAATTTATAATTAGTACAAACTTGGCTTAATTGAATAAAGATGCTTTCAAATGTTGAAGTCTTTTAATTACATAATTTTGTTTTTATTGTTGTTGTCAATTCATTCGATTAGGCTAGGTTTTTTACAATAAATGTATATAAAAAGTAAAATACAATAAAGTAATTACAAAATATAAATACATTATAAAAAACCTAGGGTGCCGCCGGCAGCGGATGACAACCCTAGCGTGTAGGTATTTATCTTCAAAAAAGGCCTTAGTTTCCATACTGCTTTAGCCTATATATACTGTGATTTGAAGTAGCACTAGAAGGTTCCTGCAGCTTTGTCCGAGGAGGAGCAAATAGCCATAACCTTTTTTTTTACGACAGTCGTGTAAAAAAACTGGTCGCATAAGCCTGATGACAATATTCGGCCAAAATGGCCGCGCCGTTATGGCCGGAATGGTCCATTGCCGGCCGTCACACGCGCCGTAACAACCGCCGCCATCAACGCAACATGACACCAACTATGTAATGAAACTTATGTGTATCGCTAGAAGAACATAGGTACGGACGGGGAGTTCCATTAAAGTACCCACAACTTAATCCAAAAAAGAGAAAAATACATAATCCACTAGCACATGAGAGTCAATTATGTATATAATTAATTAAATAGGTACTTAATATAGTAAATATATGAGAGAATTCAGAGGAAAAAAGGTTTTCTCACTTTTTTTTATTATCGTCTAAAATATCATATTATCCACTTAATTAACACAAATTATAACGGGTCTATCGCGATCCTTCCTTATTTACCTTCCTTCCTTATTTACCTTTATAATCTAACGTTTCGGCGGGGTTGCACACGCCGTGGTCTCAGCTGTGGCAGCGTGGTGAATCAGCGAGTTGTTACTGGAGCTGTCGAAAAAACGACCCGTTATTATTTGTGTTAATTATGTGTACAAACCGCGATTATAAAGTGTCATATTATCCACTCTTGCACTCACTTATTGTATGCAAGATCGACTTGTACTTGACTGGTTTTCAACGAGACATTAAGCAAAAAGTGCGTTATTAGAGATCCTATACATTTTTCATAGCAAATTTTACATGCGCCAATCTAAGTTTTGATTCAAATCTTTTTTATTCGTCTTAAACAGGCGCAAATGCACTGCAAAGTGTGTCATGTGTGTGTGTGTGTGTGTGTGTGTGAGAGAGCGTGCGTGCGCGTCTATGTGTGTGTATGTGAACGCATGAGAAGCTGCGGCCAAAAGCTAATTTAAGTCATAATTATTTCTTAATTTGGGAAAAAGAAAAAAAAAACATCGAACTCTTTAAACATAGATGTCGAACGTGATCGTCTTTTGTTATTTATTGATGCGGAAGAAAGAAAAATAAAGTAAGAAGTAAAACTAGAGCCAGTTACAGTACGTGAGATCTTACGCTCTCCGCACACTACTGCTGGCCGCCACAGTACACTTGTCCCTTTTCCACGCTCGAAGTGAGAAAAAGAGAGATATACTGTGGCGGCCACTAGAAGCCGTAGTATACTCCGGCTCTTAGAAGAACATTCGGGTTCGGGTGAAAACTGAGAGGTTCCTATCTGGATCGCGTATGAGCGAGCGTGAGAGGTATAAAACCCGAATGTTCTTCGATCTCACATACTTTAGCTAACAGTCTAGTCTTGGTGGCAATGTTGCACGGTACGTAGATGTTACGGCTACACTTTTACGATCGTCAGGTCATCGGGATATGAAGACAACACTCATTACGGGGCCGATGCTCGGTAATGAAATGAAAGCCATCTTAGTCTAACACATACAAGGCTTGAATTTTATTGTATTAGGAAATTTTTACTCCATTACTCACTTCTACGTAAAAAAAAATATCCCCCTTTTATTGCCGACTATACTTTCTTGCACATGAAATGAAATGAAATAATTTCTGCCTTGCTAAGCTAAAAGGCGACCTTTCTGTGGAGCTCTATAGCAAAAGGTCACCTTTTGCCTTAGCACGGCAGATTTATTCAGTAAGTAGGCCACAAGGGCACTTTTACAAGTCAGATAGTGAATCTACCGAAATCCTCCTAAGAGGAGACCGCAGTTGAGAAGAAAGCCGAAAGAAACTCAACTGTAAGTAATTTTTTCGTAAATAATAATTGCCCGTCAAGACAAATTCATCGACTTTGGTTTCATTTTATTTATCTTCTAATATTAACGGGTTCCTATTGCCACCTTCTGGCTTCATAATCAGATCAGCACGAAGCTACCAAAACAGCGGCAACAGAAATACATCATCTGTGAAAATTCCATCTGCCTATCTATCACGGTTCATGATAGCCTGGTGACAGTATCGAGCAAAATAAATCACGTTTATTGTAAGAGAGCCCCACTCCATTATGTATTTTATTCTTATAGGCTTGCTTAGCTATAGGCTTGGGGTCATGGTCGGCTTATCTATTAGTTCTCTCGCTTTTACAGAGATTATATGGCTGAAATTTACGTTTTTGTCCCCCATATCTACTATGCTAAAAGCCATATATACTATATTGAAAATGTTCGAAAAACGGAATCGTCAAAATAATCATATACTCACACACTGGAGCCTAAATATATTATATTATATATTGCTTTATATATTAGGTATATTTAATATTTAAGGTAAAGTAAGTAAATCTACTTGTAATTGTAATTGTATTGTATGAGTTTTTTATGACTTGAAATAAATGATATTATTATATTATTATTCCTTTATTTCTCTTGTATCTTAGGCTAGGGTTTTTACAATAAATTTATATAAAAAGTAAAATACAATAAAGTAATTACAAAATATAAATACATTATAAAAAACCTAACCTAGCGTGCCGCCAGCAGCGGGGCAGGGCCCAGGCTACCGGTGGTTAGGGCTACAGAGAGAGGAACCTCCTGACGATGCGCGCCGTGTCCAGGAGTACCGCCTTCTGAATCTGACCCTTGATCCAGCCATCTAGCGAGAGTCTCTTAAGATGTTTGTCGAGACTCTTCGCTATGAGACCGTTAGCTGAAACGACTATCGGGACAATGATCGTCGAATCAACATCCCACATGGCGGTTACCTCGTGAGCCAAGTCAAGGTACTTGCTGAGTTTGTCCTTCTCGGCCTTCACAAGGTTCTCATCATGGGGGATGGTGATGTCGACGAGCACTGCCTGGCGCTTGGACCGATCTACCAACACGATATCAGGCTTATTGGCTACAATAGTCCTGTCCGTGATGATAGATCGATCCCAATAGAGCGTGGCACGACCATTCTCAAGAACTGGCATCGGTGCGTACTTATAGTACGGCACCTCAGACCCCACAAGACCGTATCGAAGAGCAAGTTGCTGGTGAATAATCCTGGCTACTTGGTTATGTCTGTGCAAGTACTCGCCGTTAGCAAGATGAGAACAACCGGAGATTATATGCCTGAGTGACTCACCGGGACGGCGGCATGCCCGACAAATGTCGACCGTACCGTCCTTCAGGATATATCTCCGGTAATTGTTCGTCATCATTACTTCGTCCGCAATTGCACAGACAAAACCTTCGGTTTCCCCGAAGAGATCCCCGAAGCGTAGCCAGTTCACCGACGCGAGCAGATCTACATCGGGCCCCGTAAGGGCCTTGTAGAACCGCCCGTGTAGCTCCTTGCTCTTCCATACAGCCCTGCGGTCATCGGTGCTAAGCACCTTTGGTCTGCGCCAGTTCTCGTTTGCTAAGGAGAGAGAGGTGAGGCCTTTGTCAACTGCTACTACATCGCGATGAATCCCACACTCGTTGTTTAGGAAATACTCCCTAAGACTGCACACCTCGCGGTTATGGAGGTCCTTGGCGTTTAAAAAGCCACGGCCCCCACACTTACGCGGGATGTACATTCTCATAACTGACGAGCGTGGGTGCCTCATGCGATGTGTAGTGAGCAGTTGACGGACCCTCGTATCCAGGGCGTCCAGCTCAGTCTGAGTCCACCTTAGTATGCCAAAGGAGTAAGTGAGCAGAGGCATCACCCAAGCGTTGAAGGCGCGAGCCTTATTGCCACCGGACAAAAGACTGTTAAGTACTTTTGTCAAACGACAAAAGAAACGCTCCTTCAACGCCTGTCTAATGTCTCCGTCCGCAATACCCAATGACTGTGACATACCAAGGTACTTGTAGGTTTCAACTTCGGAGATAGACCTGAGGGACATTGTCTCAGAAAGTTGTAAGTTCGCGGAATTTACGACTTTCCCCCGCTGCACATGCATGACCGCACACTTGTCTACACCAAACTCCATTTTGATGGCGCTACTGAAGGCTTCAGTTACTTCCAGTAGTTCCACCAGATCCTGGCGTTTTGGTGCATACAGCTTAAGATCATCCATGTACAGCAGATGAGAAATGACCTCACCTCCTCTTCGAAGCCGGCAACCTAGTCCTGAATCCTTCAGCAGAGTGCTGAGTGGATTCAGGGCTAGGCAGAACCACAGAGGACTCAAACTGTCACCCTGCAAAATACCTCTCTCAATCCTTATCAAGTCCTGCGGGCCATATTATTATTATTATTATTATTATTATAAATGGTCGAGAAGTGTGCGTCTCCAGAGGAATTTCCTACCGCGAACGCTCCGCAAATGGAATGAGTTCCCTACTTGTTTGCCACCGTCGTAGTATGAAAAAAAAAACATATACCTATCGAATCTACTCACAAATTTTCATGAGATACCTATAAATTCTAATTCTAATTCATTTATTTAAAAGACAACAATGGCCCATAATTTGTTAGTAACATACTATGATAAAGTGTTTGTTAACAGATTGACAAAATATAACATTACAAGATACAAATTACTATATAATAATAATAATTATCCAGTAGCGGTCATCACACATTCGAAATGCCGCATAATGGGTGAGTCATACCGGCTCGCTACAGTAGTCAGGATTGGGTTGGAGCCGGCGCGCACTCTGAAGATCAACGATCTATAGGCGAGAACACCCAACATCCGCACATCCAAACATACGAAATAATTATTGGCGACTGAATTGGAGACGCATTATTCGCTCGGAAAAATTCTGTTCTATTTCAATAATCATACAAATTGTTTGCTTAGTTTGTCATTTGTACATGCCTAACCGTTATAGACGGAGAGCTAGCGACCAAATCGGTCATGTGGCTTCAGCTGTATTGAAACTCCGTTAGCTACTTCTCTGAACAACCTTTTCCTATAATCTTCGTGCTGGCAGGCCGCGGGCGGTGGGTGCGGGTGTAGTGGGGTGGGGAAAAAAAAGGAAAAAAATGTGGGCTCAGCGATTTTTTATTTTTTCAAACAGTTGCTCTCTACTCCCTGTCCACCCAAAAAAAAAAAAAACGATCGGGTGGTGGGAAGGGGTTGCCAGCGTTAATTAAAAGTACCAAAATAATAATAATTTTTGTGTGGGCTCAGCTGTATTGGCTTTTTTTCTGACGCGAGATTAATCAATATGTAAGCCCCAAAAAAATTGCCATGCAAAAATATCGGTGGGAAGGTATCGAAAAAATTGTAAAGTTAATTGACGTCCAATATTTGATTGTCAGCTGTTCCTTCGTATTCATCGGTATCGCTGTCACTTCCGGAGTCGCTCTCACATTGATGGTCCTCTGAAACATATCAATTAAATAAATAAATAAATATCGGACAACCTCACACAAATCGATCTAGTCCCAAATTAAGCTCAAGAAGGCTTGTGTTATGGGTACTAGACGACGATATACGTACTTATATAGATAAATATATACTTATTTCAACAATTTTTTTCGATGTCTTCCCACCGATATTTTTGCATGGCAATTTTTTTGGGGCTTACATATTTATTAATCTCGCGTCAGAAAAAAAGCCAATACAGCTGAGCCCACACGAAAATTATTATTATTTTGGTACTTTTAATTAACGCTGGCAACCCCTTCCCACCACCCCATCGATTTAATTTTTTTTTGGGTGCACAGGGGCTACAGAGCAACTGTTAGAAAAAAAATTAAAGTCGCTGAGCCCACATTTTTTTTCTTTTTTTTCCCCTGGTCGCTAGCTCTTAATCTATTACCAGACCATTTCATAATTACGGATATGAGCTGCCCTATAAAGAAAATGTATTTATCTAATCTAACCTAAGTTTCCGAACTCGATTATAGGGTGATAAAATATAGATAAACCACCTAAGTTTTTCCTTTTTAGGGTTCCGTAGTCAACTAGGAACCCTTATAGTTTCGCCATGTCCGTCTGTCTGTCTGTCCGTCCGCGGCTTATGTAACGATCAAGACAGTATTTTTAAATAAAAATAAAATTGATACCTCTACTTCATGAATTTCAGTACAGTGCTTTAAGCTTTTCAGTCTGCAGCCCAGGTAACACTCAACTGGAAGGATTTTTCATGACACACTGGAAAGGGAAATGATATAGAAAATTAAAATATTTGCAAGGAAATATTCATAAGAAAAATCAGGAATTTTTTTAAGTATGTAGGGGGAATTCTTTTCAGATTAAAGGGAATCTATAGGAGTTAGGTAATCTAACAGGGGAACCTATGAGTTATCCAGATAAGAATAAATTAAAAATAATTAATTGAAATAATTCATCTTCTTATAGGAATCAACTTTTGGATCAACAGGAAATTATAGAAATCAACAGGAATCTTATAGTAACAATAATAAACTATATGAAAGCATAGAAAAAGGGATATTAGAAACATAATGGGTATTTTGTCTAGATAATATGCATAAGTCATGAGGATTTGAGTTATTTTTATTAGAAATGATACTTTCTAAGGAGCCCTGTAGTTAATGTAGGGCTGGTACAGCTTAGGGAAGTGTTCTGGGTTCGAATCCCAGCTAGGACTGAAGTTGGGGAATGGATTTGGATAATTGATTCTAGATCATGGATATTAATTAAGTTGTATGATGTATATATCAAAATTATTGCCATTAGGAGCCATGGAGCGGTCTTTGCTTAGTGTGGGATTAAGCCAAACTCAACCGCAGGAACCATATATTAAGATTAAACTTTGGGAGGAAAATGAACCATAATAGATATAATTAAATATTTATTTTTAATTGTTATACCATATAACAATTATCCATATGACTCAAAGAGTACAATTTAAACCAGTTTTGAGTAAATAAGTATATAAATAAAAATAATTGGTTAAAAAGATAACTTACATTATATGGTGGGATATTTATGCCACTTAGAGTCTTCAGAGGGGGTTGCCTGATCACTATGTTCGTCATTCTTGACAATTTTCAAAGAACAGAAGCCTGAAAATTATGGGAAAAGTCTAGTTTAGTAAGGAAATTTTATTAAGGGGTTCGGTGGATTGGTTTTAGTCAAACTTAGTTTAATGAGAGACTTACTGATTGAGATAGTATTAAAAAACATCTACAATACACAGGGAGGAAAGTTTAGACATCACAAGAATACAAGAATGCTATTGTAAGTAGAATTTATTGGGATAATTATAAAAGATAATCAGTAGCAAGTTGAATTTTGTTCTAGAACAAAGAAAAATTTCCAAGGATTTGAGTAAAAGGGCAATATTAGTACTTACAGGTCTTAAATACATCCGTTCCATTTAGTTTTGGATTTTGAAATACTAAAGTTAGGCTGGAAAAAAAGGATTTTTGTTTCCATTCTTCCAAAGGACACGTGGTTTTAACACATTTGTGAACACATAGAATAACATATTTTGGACCAAGTCATTGGATTATTTGTATTGCTTTAGTCTTGGAGACTAACAATTTGGATATTTTGAAAGCTGAAAAGGTCTAGATTTTGAGATTTTGGAATCAAAATACGGATGATCGACCAATCAGACCTGATTTTGGAGCTTCAAAAACTAGAGAAAGGTTTGAAAATCTTAATTGGGACTAGTTCAAATTTATAAAGCATATAATGAAGTTTTTAATTATAGTACTGGGTGATTTGGGCATTATGGGTTTACGCCAAATTTGACCTTGAAAGTTGTCAAAAAATCTGAGTCTGATTATTGACAGTCACCTTATGTGGGACCCTCAGGTGTCTGACGTTTGTCGCAGGGTGACATACACGTTAAGATCGCTTTACAGGTTCAAGAATGTTCTCCCGGTGAGCACTAAGACTCTTCTCGTCCAAGCTCTTGTCCTCCCCGTCATCGACTATGCTGATGTGTGTTGCTCTAATCTCACCCAGGCCTCCCTGAATAAGCTGGAACGCATGCTAAACAATTGTATCAGGTTTGTCTTTGGCCTTCGTAAGTATGACCACATCTCGGAGTTTCGCCGTCAATTAAACTGGCTTCCTGTACGTGAACGTAGATCTCAAAGAATTCTCTGCACTCTCTTTTCGATCTTATTTGATCCAACCACTCCCGATTATCTCAAATCCAAGTTTCAATTTGTAACTGCTCGCCCTGGATGCACTCTCCGTACTTCTCGTAGACTTAAGCTAGTAGTCCCCCTTCACCGCTCCGGTTTCATGTCCAATTCTTTCACGGTTCAGGCAATACATCTCTGGAACGCTCTCCCACTCAACATCAGGCAAGCTCAGAGTAAGGTCTCCTTCAAGCGCATGTTGCGCAAGCATCTTTTGGACAGTCTCTCTTCCTAACTCTCTTCGAAATATTTTACTTTTGGTACATAATATATGTATGTAAGTATATTATATAAAGTATTCGTTTAAGTTTATGGTAATTAATTAATTATATATACATTCTTATATATATCTTTAGGTAATTGATTTGTGTTGTATTACTGTTTGTCTGTAATCTTTGATCCTGCACCGACAACATATTTCTGTTTAACCCAGTGGTTGACTGGTAGAGAATGCCTAAAGGCATTAAGTCCGCCATTTGTACTTTTACTTATGTATTTTGTGCAATAAAGTTTAAATAAATAAATAAATAAATAAATAAAAAATCTTAAAAAATCATAAAAATCATAGAGGAGGATACATTCGAGACTCGATAAAAAAACTTAGCAAACGCCGAATTTCTAGCTTATTGGTTTAACGTTTTTAAACCTTTCTTAAACAAGATTGAGACGATTTTACAATTTTCCCCACTTTTAGGGAAATTATTTGGTGAAATATTTACAAATTAGGAGAGGATAATTAAATATAAAAATATATTACTGAAAGATTTTAAAAGGAGAATATGTTAAATATGGAATAAATTATAAAGAGAGGGATTTGGTTGTTTTGTGGAAATTTGAGCGGGGAGAACGGAATTAACCAGGGAACATTGGGGTGTTAAAATAATTAGAAGGTAGATTGATATTTAGGGGGCTATTTAAGGCGTAGCGCGACCAGTATTCGTCACTTGACTTCGGGCAGCCAACTAACGAGGAAGAAGGGGAACCAGCCAGAGCCAGACTCCGGGACCAGCTAAGCAGGAGCTGAAGACATCAATCGGTGAGTGCTTTAAATAATCACTGGGGTTTTATATATAGCTAGGATACTGTTGAGGGTTTTGGGGCAGTTGATGGATTGGAGCTCAGGGGTTTATGTCTACCAGTCTAGACTTGGGGATTTAGAAGTGAATTTTTTAAACCTACGGTGACAATGACCAAAATTCACTTTTAAAAGGCGACTTTACCTCAGTTGGCTGGTGGTGTGACCTCAGGGTTTGTATCTATCAGACTGAACCTAAAATCTTTGCAGCTGTATAGGCATTATTCTCAGTAGGCGAAGCGGTGGGGGATTATTGAGGGGTTAGAACAGTTAATGGGGGCTCTACGTGTGTAGCTGTATTCCTTGGGACTATTGAGGGATTTAGAACAGTTAATAGGAACTTTGCGTGTGTAGTTGTATTTTTTGGGGTAGAATTAGGGGGTCGTTCTCTCGTTTCGTCCCAATTTGGTGTTTGGGCCCGAATCGAGTGTAAGAAATAATAATTTCCGAACATGGCTACTTCATAAAGTTTCGTTAACAAGTTACGCATAGGGAATAATTTAAATAATTAGGCTAAACCTGAAAATCTAAAAAATATTCTTGAAAAACCTATCAAAATTTCATTCCACTCCTGTGTCAAAATGCGTTCTATTAACTTTATAACCAAAATACCTAATTTTTTTCATAGAAACCCATCGTGTTTTTGTAGCTTATGCGTAAAATACGAATTAAATATTATGTGAGTGCATTGAAAACTTAACTAGAGTAGATATACCATGCCGAGAACGCACTTTTTCACTTTGTCAAACGAATAACTTCATTTCCCTCCGCGAAAATTGAAATGTATTTTAAGTTTATATACGCATCCTTATCCACGACGACCGTAATCGCCGTTCGTTCTCCCTACCTCAGACTACCAAAGCATCTCAACGAGGGAGACCGCACGCACGTGGTTTGAGAAATATTTGAATTCTCTCCGTTGGTTTTTGATTTTGTCACGGGTAAGCTTTAATTACTATCCTTGGTATATTTAGAAATTCTCTAATGCAAATTATTTCTCTTGCACGTTATTTATTAACATTTGAGTGGACCATCATTCAGTTTCCTTGGTGACCTTGAAGAACGAAAGAAAGTGAAATAATTTGGATTTAAGTGCTGATAGTTCATTTCTTTCCAATTCATTTCCATCCGTTCCTTCCATTTTTTTTGAGGAAGGAAATGAATGGATTTGGATGGGAATTATTAAATATATTTCGTTGTTACATGTAACGTAGATACTGGCGTTCTATATTACGTCGATGATCATAAATGTGATCATAAATGTGTAAGAACCAAATTCTGTACCATGAGCCAATACCCTCAATCATAACATGTTGACAAAATTGAAAGATGAAATCTATTCCTTGTTGGTGCAGTCGTAAAGAGGACGGCTGATAGTGGTCACTATGTAAAATATGAAGGAGACGTTGGGCCTTTTCAAGATTTTGCACAAGTAGTTAAACAAAATGTTCAGATAGTGGAATTAATGATAATACCCGAGGAGGTTTAAAAAAAAAGGTTTTTGGCTCACATCCCCAGATTTAAAGGTACAACAAAAGTACATCAGGCAATTTAGACAAAAGATTTGCCGCACTCAGTTGCATTGAGATCTATTAGCTGTTTTGCGTGTCGAGGCAGCTTTATACCGTGCGAACATATTGTGTTCTGGTTCAATTAGATTGAATGAGTGATAATTAGTTGTCAAAGTGATGGTCAAAATTTTGGAGACAAAGTCAACAAGTCTGAAATAAAGTACTTATGGATATTTATTGTCTCGATGTGATTAAGTAAATTAGTAACACAACAAATTAACTATAACCCAATAAAAATAAGTATCTAAATCTAAAGAAAGAAAACATTCATTTATAGTTTTAAAATAACGCTGTGAAAATAACCAAGTTTCGATCATTCGAAACTTGGTCTGTTCTGGAGTCTTTGCAGCGATGTCAAGCCGACTGGAGGAGATGCTTATATTCAGCTGCCACGATGATTTTGCAAGTACAGAACCAGCAGGAAGAACATATATGGACCTGCGTCGAGGAGTGCGACAAGGTGACGTTATATCATCGTAACTGTTCACTAATGCATTGGAGGATATGTTCAAGACGCTGGGCTGGAAAAATAGTGGCATTAATATAAATGGTCAACAAGTCTTTCTCCTATGATTCGCAGACGACATCGTCATCATGGCTGAGACTCTGCAGGACCTGAAACTCATGCTAGATAGCCTGGAAAGTTCGTCTGTCTCCGGATGAATTTAGATGAAAACGAAGTAATGTTCAATGAACATATTGATCCGGGACTGGTCGCCGTAAATGGATTCTCCCTTGCAGTTGTTTCCAAATACGTGTACCTTGGGCAAATGCTCCAACTAGGCAGAGTCAACATCGACAAGAAGGCTAAGAGGCGAATATAACTGGACTATGCAGCATTCGTAAAATTGCGTCGAGTCTTCACATCGCCCATACCTCAAAGCCATGAAAGTTTTTAATCAGTGCATCCTACCTGTCATGAACTACGGAGCTGACACGTGGCCACGCACCATACGACTAGTCCACCAGTTCAAAGCCACTCAGCGAGCCATAGAAAGAGCTATGCTGCTCGGTGTGTCTTAGGGATCAAATCCGAAACTAAGTATTTCGACAGACAACCAAAGTTACCGACATAGCACAACGAATAAGCAAGCTGAAGTGGCAGTAGGCTGGTCATATCTCTGTTTTATTCCTAGGCCTCCATAAATTGCCATGAATCAAATTAATTCCAGTCTGGATTCAATAGGTACATTTTGTACACGTTTCATTCCCATACATTTTCGTTTCATTTCCTTCCAGTCGAATTTCATTTCCATCTACGCCTTCATTACATTCCACCCCTTTTTTTTCTAAATAACATTAATATAGACGTGCCTTTCATTGAATGATATATAAAACGAGTATCCACATAATTGATATCAATATCAACAAAATAGCTCCTAAAAAAAACAAAATCGAAAAAAAGCCAAATTGGGACGAAACGAGAGAACGACCCGGGTGTGTATTATATTGTTGCATGATGTATTCCTTTGGGTATCACGTCGTGGATCTATATTGTGTGTCGGCGTCTTCATGTAAACTATATTTTAATATTAGAACCTGATGTTAGCTGCAAGATGGTGTCAACGTTTTCATGAAAACTAAAGTAGATTCCTAGGTCACTGGCCGCGTCTTCATGGAAGTCTTAACTTAATATCAGAAGGCTCACGATAGATATTTACCTTCCTTTTAGGGATCTTTAGGTACTACACGCCGGATGAATGACTCGCGTATTTGAATTATTACTGATATTATCTTATGGCTAATGTGATGTGCATGTGTGTATTAATCCGTTTAAATCCAACAGATTAAATTGGGTGAGTGCTAGTTGATAATTCCGTTGCTTTTATACTGTTTTACTGTGTTAATGTGCTATTCTATTTGATATATGCCTTTTTCTGCTACGTTTCTGCTACTTATTGTGTGTGTCATGTTTTAAAATATGTGTTTCGTGACTTGGTTTCGCGGTACGGATTATATGATAAATGAATTGCGTATTGGAATTTTATTTTCCACGGTTATTATTTCCGGTTTTGTAGATTATTTGGGTAATGGGGGTGTTATAAGGGAGAATCTGGCAACACCTGACGTTTACTTTTTTTTTAATAAACTTCTTCCTTTTTTTTAATCCGTTTATATCAGTTTATGGTAAACAATGACAAATTATGTCAAAAGTTTGAATAGCTGTAAGGGACTCCTTGAGACCCTGTCTGCGGCTTGTACGGATGTGATCGCTCTATTATCCGATAAATATCACAACGGATGCCTGCATTTAAACATTGACTACTCATTATATCACTACGACTACCTCTTACTGGAACGACCCTATTTCTATAGTTATCAGTTTTCGACTGCTATACTTCTCGTCAACTATACTCTAATAGAAATACCTGATTTATCACAGATCTAATAATTGTTTGTATATTCGACTGCTACACTTCTCATCAATTATACTCTAATAGAAATACTTGATTCATCACAGTTCTCATAAATGCTTGTATATTATACAGCTTCCTATTTGACATTTGATACCCCTCTGGGGTACTACAACTTCTAATTGGGCTATTAATAGTAATACAACTACATACCTACAGATATCTACATATTTAGGGGTAATATTGCCCTGGAAATTTATTATAATCTACTAGTTGATCAATAAATGGATCCTTCAATAAACAAATTATGTCGAGGTAAAGTTACCTTGAGTAGTGCTGTCTTCTCGGGATTCCTAGGCCGTCGAAGATTGATTCCGCCTGCTTGTGCTGGGGTTGTAATGAGTCTAACACTTAGAGTGCCCACGGGCTTAAAGGTGTTAGTCATCAAATAAACGGTGTTTCCTTTTGCTCTGGTGTTCAGATATCAAAGAACTCTACAGTACTATTCAGTCACGAGTTGAAGTTAAGACCAAGTAAGGTTGTTGGGGGTTAGTTAATACAACAGAAACTGTAGTTAATTCATTAGAAGGAGAACCAGTTAGGGAAGAGTAGTATTCTAGACTTATAACAATTCTAATTAAAACTTCATCAATTGGATATGTCATAATCTCTTCAACTTTTTCATATATTTAGCAAGTTGTAGGTTTAGGCAGGTAGTTTAACCTAGCGTAGGCCTTGTGTAGTTAACTTAAGAAGTCTGCGCCAAAAGGCTTCCCCCAAAAGATGGATCCTTGACACTTTGCCTTAGAATAGGACGTCATGCATAGATGTAAAGAGATCCCACAGTGGTTTGTTCAGCTTAGATTAGGTGCGGAGTTCCCCATCCTCTCGCTGTTCGCTTTAATTCGATTTGCTTCTTAGGAATAGATAGGTAAAGCGTTCAGTGACATTCTCCGTGCACTTAGGTTGGTAGGGGATCATTACCAAAAAAAAATATTTTTTTTTATACACCTTAAAGTTACCATCATCATTGTACTATAACCTAGCCTGTGCTAGTTCTTAACTGTATTGACTATAGCATATTCAAAGATTCCTAGTATTTTAGATTCTATAAATCCTAATTATTCATGTAGGCAACTAAATGAAACTTATTTCATCTATCCTATAGGAGGAACTTTAGCTGTTTGAATTAGTTTTCTAATTTAAAGTTTACATATCATAAAGTTCTACATGAATTAAATATTAGACTTATTAGTATAGCTTAAGCTTCATAGGGTGACTGGGAGATAATCCTATAATAAAATCTGCATCATACTATAGAGACTTCATTAGGTTTATCCTTTATTCTAGATTAAAATAGTTTCTTAGATATATTTTCTGCATTTACTTTAGGCTTTAATATTTCATGTTTAGTACAGACATTATGTAGGGTTCTCAAGTTCGCATCATATTATAGAGGTTCCATTAGGTCTATTCCTAGTTTAAAATAGATTAATAGTTATGCTCTCATACCTACATTAGGGTATAGTTGTTTTATGTTTAGTACTGGTAGCTTGTAGGTTCCTTATTTAATAACAAGACTCTATAGGACTCCAAAGCAGCTTAAAAAGGATTTGGGTTCTACGGACACAACGAGTAAATGGGTTCCTATATACCACTAACGATCACGACCATGGCCAATTTAATTTCCCAATATATATAGTTTAAGTCTTAGAATGTTTTCCATTTATTTTAGGTAATATTTCAGAAGTAAATAGTTCAATATGGTAGGAGTGGGAAAATCTTATCTACTTAGTAAATTACTAGTATAGTTATGGTTTGAGTTTCTTGGGGTTTTCAATTCCTTACAGTATAATTTCATTTCATATTAATTTCAGAACTTAGGTAAGTTTTAGCTAGGTTAATTCAGTTGGGCAGTTTCAGTTAGTATAGTTAGGGCAGAAAAGTTTAGGGTTTTCAGTAGGTTTTCCAATATTTTCCATTAGTTTCCATTAGCTTTACAGTTCGTCGTCTCTACAGTTCAGCTTACAGTTCGGCTTTATAGCTCTATAGTTTAGATATTTAGAGGTTTATTTTAGGGGAGGGTTTCACTTAGCTCCGTGATCATTAGTACTAGAAAGCTGAAATTGGGTATGAATATGTGTATGTATCACGCTGACAAAACGGTAAAATAAAAACTTTCTTTCGGGTACCTCCCGTACACCTAAAGTGGGGGTGATTTATTTATTTTCGTTCCAACAATAGTGTGTGGGGTATCGTTGAATAGGGCTTTTAAAAATAATAGGGGTCTTTAAACATCATTTTTGATAAAGTCAGCAGTTTCGTAAATAACCGCTCCGAAAATAAAAAAAATAGTGTCCCCCCAACCCTCTAACTTAGCAACCACGGGTCAAAAAATTATGGAAAATTCATGAAAATGAGGCCTTATAAGTACTTTCAATGAAAACTATATTGAATAAAATCTTGAGTTATCGCAAAAATCATAATTTTCCTTAAAATGACGTAAGTGCCGCGCGGTGTCCTTATACTTTGAACGTCACACATATTAGTTAATTGCCATACTATATTAAAACATTTCGCTCAATCTGGTGCGTATAATTGATAACTTCCAGAAGGTAATAAGTAGTTACTGTTACCTTGGCGTTTACGACCTTTTTATAGGGCTTGAAATCTTTCTCGTAATTTAAATCTTTCTCGTAATTTAAATCTTTCTCGTAATTTTCGTCTATTGTGAAGGATCACTACGGAACCCTACACTGAGCGTGGCTCGACATGCTCTTGGCCGGTTTTTTTATTTCTGTCTTTAGCCTAAATCTCTAAAAACTGTACGTTTTGCGTTCCATATTGGATGACAAATTGATAAATTTCCCAAAAGTTCGTTACCGTAACAGGCACGATTCGCTAAGATACCACTAATAAAAGTTAGGCCACAGAAAAGAGACGAAAAACTAAATCGACAAGAAAGTATATAATTATCGAATCTCTTCACAAAAATTCATGAGAATTGGTTGAAAACTACGATCTGTAGACGAGAACAGCCAAACAAGCGACAGACCAGAAAAAAACATCAGATCAGCATGTGAGTTCCCAAATTAAACGAAAATAAAAGTATTCTGTTTACAGACAAAAAATATTTATTTTATAAAATGTCAAATTGTGTAGGGCTCTAAATCTAAATTGTGTGCAATTTCTGGATAAGAGCCGTCCACTCGCCCCTCAGTTACTGAGAAAAAAAGTTTACTTTTATGCAACGCTCACATCAAAAACATCGGAGCTTCAGGATCCAGCGACTCGGTCCTCCCACCAAACCTTCTGTCCACCCACGTATCCGTAGATTCGTACTCCCATTTACCGGCATTGTAAATAAACGACCAACCTGAGCCAAAAACAACCCAACCCTCGGTAGTAATAGCAATAGCGACTGGTCTTCCATTCTTATCGAAGTAAGCTTGTCCTGCGTAATCTTTGTAGCCATATGCTGTAGTGAAATCATGTACCATGCTCACCCAACTATCTTTCGTGTTCTTGGTGTCGGTGCCTACGATCCCAATAGCAAATGAGCCGTCATCAAACTTATATCCATATGCATTGTACCACAATGCATGACCAGCCATAGCGTAACCTTCGCGGTAGATATATCCCCAAGTGTACGCAGCATAATATTCCTTCCAAGACTTTTTACTGTCTTTATAAAATCCGTTGTGCTCCTTTACATTTTGAAGCGCTTTTGCAATGACCATCAAATTTTTATTCTCTATATTCAATTTAATGGTTTCTAAAGGTATCAGACAGTAAGGATCTTTGTCCACTAAACTCACTGCCGTAGCGACCCTCCTTTTACGCTTGCTAAAGCTTCTTCTAATACTGTATGTCCCATACCATGTGCTATATTCCCATTGAACAGGGTTGTATGGATACGGAGTGTGACGTTCTCTTGAAATTTCACTAAGCAGCTCTATTGCTTCGTTGTACTCGTTTCTGTAGCCAGTATCGATGTAAGATAGCATAAGTCTTCTAAGAGTGTTCAGGCGTTGAAAGTTTTCTTCTCCTGTTATGTATCTGGCATTTTCTTCGAATGCATCTATAGGATCGTCGGATCTGAGAGCCGGTTCCGGTCCGATAAAGATGTTTGCTGGTATCCAGTGAAACATTGAATGCACCAAATATTGTGCATCGAATAATACATCCAGCGGTGGATTACTCAAAGTTTCAATATCCATGGTGTAGAACATCTGCAAAGTCCGCATTTGTGTCAAATGTCTTCGTATATTTTGATTTAGATCCCCCGGACCTGGATACATATTTAAAGCATCATCGGATAGAAATGCCATGAGATTCATCAGGCCACTTAGTTCGGTGTTGTTCTCTCCATTCCTTGTCACGGCAGCGTTGAAGAAGTCCCTTAGAATATTTACCGGGATGATGTGATGTCTTGCCAGTTGAATGTTGGGTACGCTCAGACCAACCTGTTGCAAAGCTATGGGGACGCGTAGGGTTGGATAGCGGTTAACCGTTAAACACTCCGCTTCTATGGGGATGCCATGTAGCCCTCCGGAGCCAAATTGCGAATAGACGCTACCAATAATGCCGAATAAATAGAGTACTGGTATTATTTCCCGTGGCTCCAACATTGCGATCAAATGATGACTATATGGACTAGTCGGTCGACTGATGACTAGACGGTTCGGTCGCTTTATATACCCCTTACTCGATAACCCCTCTTCACTGAAATACAGTAGTAGGCATACGTTGTAAACAAAATAAATATAAGGAAAATATTTTCTTCCATTACTCATACAAAGAATATTTTTATAGATTTATGCAAAAATAATTGTTATTTTCTTTTACTAAATCTCAGTTTGTCGTTATAATTGATTTGATACGACCCTCACGACTTTATGAAATTCGTACAGGTAACAAGGGAATCGGGGAGCATTATGAATTTAAGATACACAACTGGAAACACAGAAACGGATTGTCAGAACCAACCAAGTGATGACGTCAGCTATCGTGTCTCTAATGGCATACATGGCGAAGTATATTCTTATACTACACGGGCTTATGGAAAACGTAGTCCCTAAATGAAAATTAAAAAAAAAAAGGTTACGGACGAAGATCAGCACCCTTACGAGTTAACGTGACCGACCTCGCTAGTGACTGCGTAAAAGTTGTCTATGGAGAATTTTAGTTCTACAAAGTGAGCGCTAGGGCCGTTGTACTAGTCTCCATACAAACAGTTTACGCAGTAAGGGTACGGGCCCCTTCTACCAGAAAATTGCTCCATTTCGCCAATCAATTAATACTAAACAATTATCTCCAGTGTTAACTAATCTCCAATTGAATCCTGCAATACTACACTGCAGGTGCATTCCCCTTGGGACCAACTAAGCGCTTTGCGGATTAGGTTGATTGAGACACAAGTTCCTAGAATCAGGCGTGTAAACCAAGGAGCTCTGTTGGGATACGAATTTCCTTTCACGCTAAGATGTAGGCACCACACCAGAGGCGTATAGCAATCTATACATAACTTTATTAGGTTGGTACTTGGAACGCAGGTCAATTAAATCGTGGCGTATAGGTAAGTATACGCGACTAAGACACGTTTGGCGCAGTTTCTAGACCACCTGCCTACTGAGCCGGCAGTCCCGGGTTCGAATCCCGGCCAGAGCTAATATCTTTGTGATGAACTTGGGTCATGGTTTTTCTATGTATATAAATAAGTATATATTTATCTATATAAGTATGTATATCGTCGTCTAGTACCCATAACACAAGCCTTCTTGAGCTTAATTTGGGACTAGATCGATTTGTGTCCGGTTGTCCGATATTTAGTAGGTCTTTATTTATGATGCAATTTTCTGATACTCGTCACAGACAATCACTTTCATAATAAAAAAACTGAAAACTTAGAATTGAATTTTAAATTTTATTTTGTTACGTTATAAAGTAAAGCTAATATTTTTTTTGCAAAATCCCACTAATATATTACATCGCAACTGTATTGCATCGCAAATTGTCGCAATTTATTCAAACGACCAATAAAATACAGTTCTCAGACCGCATTTGCTAAATCGAAAGGGTGAACTTTCTGTAGTATTTTATTCTGTGCCGTTGTATAAAATAATAATTAACGTTAGCACCATCGACCGAGGTTGCGGTCGCATTTACAAATTTTCTATTAAATTGGTTACAAACTTCCAATGCGTCACTAGGTATGTTCCTTTTGAGACCAATTTTTCACAGAGTTAGGTCTATGGTTAGATTAAAATATGCCTGTGATTGACTGATATAATATTACTAGGTAAATAGATAGGTTTAATATTATTTTCGATTTAAGTATTCAATGGGGTGCAGACATTTTTTTGAAGATGTCAATCGAGATTTTAATTCGGATCAAATGTCTATATAGGACTAAATTCATGAAATTTATAGTATTCTAAACAGCTCCATACAAATGGCTAGCAGAAGGTAACGTCATCGCAAAAGGTTACAATATCCATGAATTGATACTTTGCTTATCCGAAATCATGTATTTGTAAAGGTTATTCTATAAACAGTGTTACGGTAATATCATCAGTCATCTAGTACCCATAGTACAAGCACTGCTTTGTTTGGGGCTAGGTTGGCTTGTGAAGATGGTCCCTTTATACAAAAAATAAATTGTTGCTGTTGTTCTATTGAATTTTTAATGTTGCCAATATTTGAAAGAGACTGTACTTAACAAGTTGACTTGACATTTTCAACCCAACCAGCTACATTAAATCGTATCTTGGAGCCTAGCGGAACAATTCCCCATCCATTCAATTCGTCACCATACTCAACAATTAAAAAAAATGTGAATTCAAAGAATACATACATTATAATATAGTTTTCCTTATTGATTACTTAAAATACAAATGTTATTATTTTATAGGTACCTACAGTGTTTTCTTGGTGGAGTACGTATAAGCCTAAATTCTTTTGACGAACAAATGAGAATCAGAAGAATGACTGACTGTTGAGTTTCCTTCGGCGTTTCTTCTCAAGAGTCTCCTCTTTCCTCCTTCTCGTTTAAGATTCGGCGTAGACCAATTATGCGAAACTTGTTATGCGTAACTAGATTCGGACAACAGAAATGATGCCAAATAGATGTCACCCGTGCGCGGTACGTGTATCTCATTCACTCGTATGAGCGCCGCGCTCGGATCTCTCACTCAACCGCTCACCGCGCCGCTGGCTCCGCAAATTCATGGTTTCGTTACAGTTTAACCGTGTTATAGTGTATCCCTATCTGAGCAGACGAGTTTAATATAGCCGTACGAGGGGAGAGGTGACATTACTCAAGGCTGACGGCGCAGCGTGACGAAGCTTTTTAATTCCGTCCAGGAAAAATGGCTTCGCGGCGCGAACGAGTTGTAAAGTATTCGGGAACATGCTCGGAAATAATGTCTTCATTATCTCGGTACTAAAAAGGCTAACTGCGTTTATTTACCTCCTTTATTTATTTTTAACCGACGGCTAAAACGGAGCAAGTTCCAATTATTATTTTTTTAGGGTTCCCTACGCTAAGGATAAAACGGGACCGTATTACTATATAGGCCTCCGCTGTCTGTCCGTCTATCACCAAGCGTTATCTCATGAACAGTGATAGTTAGACAGTTGACATTTTCACAGATTATGTAGTTCTGTTGCCGCTATAAAAACAAAAAAATAAAATTAGAATTAGGTAAATATATATATAAGTGGGGCTTCCATACAACAAACGTGATCGGTTGCGTTAACTTTACACCTCATTTGTATCCGACGCCATATACAACTAGGTGCAAACTTAGCTTAATCCGGCAAGTTAAGATGGTATAACTTATATTCATACGGAACGCTCGGTGCGCGAGCCAGACTCAGACTTAGCCGGTTTTAATCATTTTACCTAACTTATCTTTGTATCCTAAACAAATACTAAACACTAGTATATTCATGATGAATTTAAAACAGCGTGGAATAAAACGCGGTCGGCCGACAAACCGCACGTTTGCGCCCGACATAACACTAAAGAGAGACATAACAATAAAGGGATATAAAGTGGATACAGCTCGGAACACAACTTAGAGATGAGAAGAAAGGAGTCCGGACTCAAAGGGTAAAAAAACGGGATCCTATTACTACGGTTCCGCTGTCCGTCTGTCCGTCTGTCATCAGGCTGTATCTCATACACCGTGATCGCTAGAAAGTTGACATTTTTACAGGTGATGTACCTATTTCTGTTGCCGCTATAACAAAAAAATACTAAAATTAGAATAACATAAATAATTAAGTGGGGCTTCCGTACAACAAACGTGATCGGTTGCGTTAACTTTGCACCTCATTTATATCCGGCGCGCTACATATTAGTGCAAACCCCGGCCAGTTAAGATGGGTTAAGTTTATGCGCAACAACTTAAGAGATGGGAAGAAAGTTTGCGTTAAGAGGCCTTATTCCTTTTAAAATGCTGATTTTTCATGATCAAACATGTTTCTTAGCACATTATTGACGTTACTACCTAAAGGATGGCTATTGGGATTTATTGGGTATGTATTTGAAACCTACAGTTTGAATTTTTCTTTAATAATTTTTGTTTCAAAAAGTACTAGAAATTGACAAAATTCACGCGGAAAATTAGTTTTATCAACTTATTTTCGACTGCACGCAATTAAAACATAAAATAGGTATGTTACTACCTAGAACTCGAGTAAAAGTTTTATTCTCTTCAAAAAGTTGGTTGAAATTATCAATATATTTGGCATAATATGAAAATAATAAATTTTAAAAGGAATAAGGCCTCGCTTATTCACTTCCTTAAATTTTGTAAGGTTGGGTAAGTTATGGAGACGGAAACACTGGAAAAAGACGAGAACGTAACGCCAAGTTTGGAACTCATTGTATTCGACGCCATAGTTACTAGGTCCAAACTTAAAGCAAATTGAAAGTATATGGGAAAAAGAACAGTGATAAAATAAATAAAAATAAAATAAATAAATAAATATCGGACAACCTCACACAAATCGATCTAGTCCCAAATTAAGCTCAAGAAGGCTTGTGTTATGGGTACTAGACGACGATATACGTACTTATATAGATAAATATATACTTAAATACATAGAACAACCATGACCCAAGCACAAATATTCGAGTTCATCACACAAATATTTGCCCTGGCCGGGATTCGAAACCCGGGACCGCCGGCTCAGTAGGCAGGTCTCTACAAACCGAGCCAAACGCGTCGTCTAGTCTAGTGATATATCACTTAACTCTTAAATGCAAAAAATTACAGTTATTTCATTTCTGAAATGAAGTAATTAGCAATGAAATTCACGTCAGTTTGAGATTTCGAGACAATATGACAGTCTTTATTGACAGATTTTGACTTGTGTCATTTCAGTAACGTGTAAATATATATCATCATGCGTTTAAGGGTTAAAGTTAGAAGAAAAGTAGGATCGTACCCTTATAATATTCTCGTGCGACGTTATATAAAAATAAATCATGTTTCGATTCAGTTCGCGATTCATCATCAAGAGAGCCATCTAAAAAATCTAACAGTGCGTTTTTGACGTAAAGTTCTTCTATCGCTGTAATATTTTTGGTAATCTATTAAAAATCTTAGGAACCATGCCCACAACATAGTGTTAAATAAATCATTTAGACATTTTTAAAGGTTTGATTACAAGACAAGTGAGCCTTCTTTAGTTGCTTAATTTGTTGTTCAGTTTGTGTTACTATTGTTATTTGCACCACTTTTATTTTTTTACAGTATATTCTTGAAATTTAGATAAATCTAACCCTGTTGTTAAAATGGTATATATAATGTACATAAAGCGATTATAATAATGTACAACGTACAGCAGCAGTTTATTTTACTACAAGTATACAGGGTGATCAATTCAAATGGGTCAGTAGAGAGAAAACGAAAACAATAAGCGATATCTACGGCGATATAGAAATCTGTTCTTAGGAACCATGGCGTCGATTTTAGATTTAATAGAAACCGGGAAAAGAAAGTGACATTTACTTTTTCAGTAAGTAATCGCAAGTATCGTATTGTAATATTCTTTATAGCAATTTTGACCGGGCTATGTATGAAATTATGTATGCGATTTATAAAAAAATAATAATGCAGTTTTTATTAAATCTAAAATCAACGCCATGTTCCTTAAGAACAGATTTCCCTATCTCTTATAGTTTGTAACTTCTCCCTACTGACCCATTTGAATTGATCACCCTGTATACTAAAAACTTAAACCTTAATTCTACGTGCGAGGATAAAATAAGAGTAGGTATTGTTTTGTTGGAGTGCAATATTTTTTTTGTATTGTATTGTTGGTGAGAAATTTTCACACCCACGGAATCCTCGTAAATCAAAAACAATACATATTTATTCAGTTAATTGACACAGTATTGCATGAATATGCAGTTTTTGTGTGCCCAGCCGGGTGCACACCGACTCGCTCGGGCTAAATTGTTGCTGATGTTGCCAGACACGATTAAAGGAAACGAATTAACGTTTTTCTCAAAACTATACAAAAATGTCAAGAACTTGATTTCAAAATGGAAGGGATTCTGATTAAGTGAATTTTATAGCACAAAAGCCTGAAATGGAAACGAAAAGGCATGTATCATCCTCAATACGCATCCTCCCGATGATGAATAGCGAAGTGATTCGAAACATAACGAGTGATATTCGACTTCTACGATGTGAGTAATTAAACTTGGTATGTTTTGATATTGATTTTGTTAAATTAAAATTTTGATCTTGGCTAAAAAGCCACTATTCCATTGCCCACTAATTTCCATGCTTTTAGGTTAGGTGGCAGCACTTGCTGTACATTACGAGTGTTCTTACTGTGCAACCATTGTTTGCTTAAATAAAACAATATAAGTAGAAATCTCAGTTTTTATTCATAAATAAGCCCTAATCTTAATTGGTTATGGGCCCAGGAAGCTCTGAAAACTGAAGAACGAAAGAAAACAGTAAAGAAGGAGTCACATTTTTACATTGTCGAAAATATAACCTCAAAATGGAAACGACAATGAGTGTGGATAAATTCAACGGAAAAAACTTCAGGCAATGGAAATTCCAGATAAAGTGTGCCCTGAAAGCGAAAGGAATCGATATTACGGTACCGAAACCGGAAGCAAATCCCACTGCGTGGCTAAAAACTGACGGATTGGCTATGTACATAATCACGTCGTCGATGGATTTAAATCAAATAACCCTAATAGAAAACTGTGAAACCGCGTTGGAAATAATGTCTAAGTTAGAATCCATATATGAACAAAAAAGTGAATTAAACAAAATGTTAATTCATGAAAGGTTTTATCAGTACAAAATGTCACCAAGTGACAGTGTGGCACAACATATTGCAAAGGTTGAGAATCTCGGTAAACAACTCAAGGAGAGTGGTGAAACTATTAGTGACACTGCCATTATCACGAAAATATTGGGAACTTTGCTTGCTAAATATAGATCACTTCGACAAGCATGGATGTCGCTAGATCCTGGAAAACAAAGCTTGAATAACTTGACAGCGAGACTTCTGGATGAAGAGGCAAATATTACTTGTGAAGAAGAAGAAGAAATGGCTTTGTTGGTTGCTAATACTAAACTGAAGAAAGAGTTTACCAAAAATGAACCTGGTACAAGTACCGCGAGTAAAGAAAAACCTGCGAAGCATCGTTTTGAATGTTACAACTGCGGAAAAAGGGGACACTTTGCGAGAGAATGTCGTGCTCCGAAGAGAGTTCATAAGAAACCAGCTCAAGACAAGAACACCATGCTAGCTTTTAATGTTGCTGATGAGTCAAACATATGCAGTGGGTCAGAAGAAGAGACCTGGATCTTGGATAGTGGTGCTTCAGCCCACATGACATATAGAAAAGAATTTTTTGAAGAATATACAGCTTGTTCTCAGAAGTCATTGACACTGGGAAACAAAGAGTCCATAGAAGTATGTGGAATTGGAAAAGTTTTAATTAAAAAATGTGTCAACGGACAGTGGGAGCGAAGCATGTTGCATGGAGTACTACATGTGCCAAGCTTGAGAAGAAATTTGTTTATGATAACCAGAAAAGGTTATTCCATTGTGAAGAAGGACAATAGTGCTCTAATTTACAAAGGTGAGGATGTTGTGATGTGTGCAAAAATGAAGATAAACAACTTATATGAACTGGACATTGAAACCGTTATACCTGATACATGCAACTTAGTGCAGAAAAATAAAAGTGATATTAAAAAGTGGCACGAGAGATTAGGACATTTGAGCTTTAAAGAAATTCGAAAAATGAGTGCGAACAATATAGTTGAAGGATTAAAAATTGAAAAAAGGTGATGAAAAAGACTTAGTGTGTGAAGCATGTGCTTATGGAAAGCAGTCACGGTTTCCATTCCATAAATCAAGTCGTCCAGATCTACAACCTGGTGACTTAGTATATAGTGATGTCTGTGGTCCAATGAGTCATACTTCGGTTCAAGGCATGAGATATTTTTTATTATTCAAGGATGCGGCAAGCAGCTACAGACATGTGTACTTCATGAGGAATAAGAGTGATACCCTTGAGTATTTCAAGAGGTATAATGCTATAATAAAAAACAAATACATGCACAGTGTGAAAACTCTACATACAGATAATGGAGGAGAATATATTAACAATGCATTTAGAGATTACTTAAATAAAGAAGGTATTGTTCATGAGTGCACTGCCCCATATACCCCAGAACAAAATGGGCGGGCAGAAAGAGAAATCAGAACAATTGTTGAAAGTGCTCGATCCATGCTGTATGCACGTGATGTTTCTCTGGATTTGTGGGCAGAAGCCATAAATTGTGCAGTCTATTTGCTTAATAGAACCTCATCGAGCCAAACATCAGATAAAACGCCATTAGAGTTGTGGAATGGAGTCAAACCTATTTTGGACCATGTAAGAGTATTTGGTAGCGAGGGGTATGTACATATACCTGATCAGTTGAGAACCAAACTAGATAAAAAGAGTGAAAAGATGATATTGGTTGGATACGATAATACAAATTACAGAATGTACAACATGAAAACAAAACAAATTAAAATATCAAGAAATGTTGTTTTCGATGAAGATAAGTTTCCTGAAAAAAGACAGAATACAGCAAAAATATGTGTAGAAGAAAGTGATGAGACTGTACAGGAGGATAACTCTGAAGTCATACTTGAAGATGAACCTGTATTAAGTGAAAATTCTTTAAATGATAACTCACTAAATGAAAATGAGGAAAGTATGCATAGTTGCAACAATGAGGATCCTGATTATGAACCATCACAGGTCCTTGATGAAGCTCTACGTGAACCTATAATTTTGAGACCAAGGCGAAATTTGAATTTAGAAGCTAATTTAGTGGAATTTGTACTACCATCATCGTATTATGAGGCAATGAAGAGTTCACAGAAGGATGAATGGTTGCAAGCCATTAAAGAAGAACTCGATGCTCATGATGAAAATCAGACCTGGACCCCAGTGAAGCGAGATGGACAGAGAACACTCACCACCAAGTGGGTATTTTCCATTAAGAGAGATGTTGATGGAAAAATAAACCGGTACAAGGCTCGATTATGTGCTCGTGGGTTCAATCAAGTCCCTGGTATTGATTACCAGCAAATATTTTCTCCTACCACCAGGTATGATTCAATTAGAATAATTTTTAGCATTGCAGCAAAGTATAACTTAGAAATCCAACAATTTGATGTCAAGACAGCCTTTTTGAACGGGGACCTTGAAGAAGAAATTTATTTAGAAATTCCTGATGGTGTGTTTGTTGACAAAAATAATGTATTAAAATTAAATAGATCACTCTATGGGCTGAAACAGGCATCAAGGTGTTGGAACAAAAAGTTTACTGAGTTTTTAAAATCATATGGTTTTGTTCAGTCACAAGCTGACTATTGTGTATATGTCAGAGATGTTGAAAATATCAAAGTTATATTGATAATATATGTTGACGATGCTCTCATAATATCATCAAGTAAAAAGATAATTAATGACATAATTAGTTTTTTGAAACAGGCTTTTAAAATTAAGGAATTGAATTTGTCATATTTTGTGGGCATAGAAGTATTAAAGTCTGAAAACTGTATATGTTTACATCAGAGAGAGTACATAGAACAAATTGTTAAAACTTTTAATATGAGTGAATGCAATCCTGCATCAACTCCTGCTGATCCTAATGTTGTTATATGTAAAAATCTTGAAGAAAGCACAGTGACTTTCCCTTATAAGGAAGCTATTGCTGCCGTCGTACCGAAATAGGGCGCTTCTACATAAACTTGAAAACGGAGAAAAAAAATATTTTGTGAATTTGAAATTTAAAAATTCGCTGCGTGAAAGAAAATAAAAAATGTGAAACTTTTTTAATGCAAAAACGTGTAGAAGCATTTGAGCTATAGGGATTGATATGCAAAATCTAATTTGGATAACATTTAATAATAAAAAAATGATATTTTATCTTTTCTCTTAGTAAAAAAAATACAAATAAATACTTTTATACTACAGTAAAAAGACGTGTCTGGCTAGAAACGTCTTTTCAGCGTAGTAATTTATTAAAACGTCTTTTTTACTTAGTAATAATACGCATAGCGCATTTTAGTCAACGAAATAAAAAAGACGCATTTAGCCATTAACTGCTTTTTAACGTAGGTTGTAAGTAAAACATCGACCTACTTAAAAAGCAAAAAAGCAGATACGTCTGTCGTCAAAAGCTATTTGAAGCAACTGATTTTAGCTTATGTATGCCTTTTCTATATGGCCGTTTTTTTAATGTTTGTACCTGTCTCCTTTGATGAAAATGTATATTTTAATACGGCAACCCTTTAAACTTAAAGAAAAGCAAACTAATATATTATTGTATATTTATTACAGTAGACTCAACATGTACACCAGACCAGACATCAAAGCAAGAATAGGTTTAGCAAACATGGCTGTTAAAAATAAAAATAATTTAATGACTGCAAATATATCCCAGAAAATAAAAAAATAACAAACGAAAACTTTTTATGGGTGCATAGTTTTCTATGGCTGTGAAAATCGATCATGACGCAAAGGTACAGGAAGGTACTGAAAGCCTTCTAAATGTGGTGTTGGCGAAGCATTTAACAGTAAATGGTTGAACACCATAAGTCCGGTCTGGTCCAGGGATAGTGGCGCTACAAACAGCTTTCATGTGGCAATAATGTGCATACGTTATATTATTAAACGTCAGTAGCGATAATATCAGCCCAAACTGAAAACATTGTTTACCGGAATGCTGCTCAATCCTTCGTTCTTCTTGCGAAATAATTACTGAATTCTATTGAAAAAACTTGACTTTTGTCACTGTGAACAGTTTTGGCTTTATTATGAAAAAAATACTAAAATGGAATATCTAGTCCTGTTTCCTGATTGTTTACATCAGTGACATTCACTGACTTTCAACGTTAGTTACCAAAAATGTGTCGTTGTCAGTAAAGTAGTACCACTAAAAATCCGCATTATGGCGTGGGTTGAAAAACACCCTGTTAGAGTATACATACTATATCAGCTAAACCGACAGGAGTTTGAGTCTTAAATTTATGATGATAATTTAAAGAAAACCTTAAAATTTCCTTCAACTGCCTGGACGCATCTGATTGAATTGATATCAAACCGCGAGCCCCCTTTACCCCGCACGCGTAACTATACTACGTAGAAAAGACAGTACTGACACTTGCGCCTGACTTATTGTGACTTAAATGGTGATTTCACTAAGATGAAAAGGCGCAACTACGCAGAACCGTCTTTTCTTCATAGTATCGTGTAGACGCGCCATTTATTTTTATGAAAATGTCCAAATTTTTCTCAAATAATAAAACGCTTTTGCTTAGATGTGTCTTTTTATTCTAGCATACATCAGAAATGCCTTTTCTCATTCGGTTTATACGCGCTATCCCGCAGATACGTCCTTTTTGATTGTAGGTTTCACAGGGTTCTGTTCATCTTTAGTCAAATTTAAAAATACTGGTAGATCCGTCTTTTTTTGCTGATTCCGAATATGTATAGAACTCATTTTTGACAAAAATGTTAGATGCGCCCTTTTTCGGTATGACGGCAGATTGGCTCACTGTTGTTTCTATGCTCAGTGTCCAGACCTGATATCTCATATGCGGTGAACATGTTGAGCCGTTATGTTAATAATCCTAATCAACAACATGTTATCGCAGTGAAACGTGTGATTAGATATTTAATTAATACAAAAGATGTTTGTATAAGGTATGGAGAAAGCAATGATCTTATTGGGTATTCAGATGCGGACTTTGCAGGGGATGTGGATACTCGAAAATCCACCACCGGATATATATTCTTAATGAATGGCGGGCCGGTAACATGGTTGAGCCAAAAGCAAAAGACCATTGCTCTCTCTACCACCGAAGCAGAATTTGTTGCTGCCTGTGAGTCTGCCAAGGAAATACTATGGTTACAGCAATTATTAATGGACTTAGGTGAAAGATATGATTGTGTGAAGCTATTTGTTGATAACCAGAGTGCCATAAAATTAATCAATAACCCCGTCTTTCACAAAAGGACAAAACATATCGATGTCAAATATAATTTTATTCGAGAAAAAGTGGAAAATGGATTCATAAATATATCCTATGTCCCAAGTAAGAATCAGTTTGCGGATATATTAACAAAGCCATTGCCCACTCAATCTTTTGTGTTTTTAAGAGAGCAAATAATGCATATGCTGTAATATTTAAGTTTACTGTATTTCTTTGTTGTTACGAAGTAAAATTTTAGTGGGAGTGTTAAATTAAAATTTTGATCTTGGCTAAAAAGCCACTATTCCATTACCCACTAATTTCCATGCTTTTAGGTTAGGTGGCAGCACTTGCCGTACATTACGAGTTTTTTTACTGTGCAACCATTGTTTGCTTAAATAAAACAATATAAGTAGAAATCTCAGTTTTTATTCATAAATAAGCCCTAATCTTAATTGATTTTACGTTTTTTTTTCTATATTAGTAGCGGTAATGTAATAATGCAGTATATATTTGGAGTCAGCTCCAGCCCGTTCATTAAATACCCCACATTATAGGATTCAGAACGCAAAATGTCAAAATCCCATTCGAAAATAAATGACATCAAAACTCCTTCCTGCACTTAAATACCTGATGGCTCTCCTTCTTAAGATGTTCTAAAGGTTCAAAAGGTTCATCCTGCCAAAGGGATTCCTCTGATCATCAAATGCCGTATATTACGCTTGTATATCGTGAACGTCGCCCACTAAATGTTGACTAACAAACTTATAAATGTATATGTATAGAGATATAATAGAGAAAATACATAAATCTTTTTTTTTTAAACCACTCCAGTCCGCAGCACAACTATGGTTTACGACTCCGACGTCGCGCGACATAACATCGCCCTTCACTCTCTCACAGTACACCAAAGAAAGAGATAAGTAATATATCTGGCGAGAGAAAGAGTTGCGTATCACAGCTGTGTTAGAGGCGCTAGTCGGTGTGGACCCGACACATTGTTTCGCGTACTGCGTTACCGCTGGCAATGAATTGGAAAATTCAATCAATTTTACACGAGTTTGTTAATATGCAGCCGGCGAGTTTTTAGCGGGTTATAAAGTAACCTTTTTTTGTTTTTTCGTGAGATTCGAAGTGTAATAACTTTGATTTTTATTTTGTGTCAAGTTTTTGTAGTACCTAATGGTTTATTAGGGTTCCGTACCCAAAGGGTAAAAATGGGACCCTATTACTGAGACTTCGCTGTCCGTCCGTCCGTCCGTCTGTCACCAGGCTGTATCTCAAGAACGGTGATAGCTGAACAGTTGAAATTTTCACAGATAATGTATTACTATTGCCGCTATAACAACAAATACTCAAAATAAAATAAAATAAATATTTAAGTTAGGCTCCCATACAACAAACTTGTTATAGATTATGGTACGGAACCCTTCATGCGTGAGTCGGACTCGCACTTGCCCAATTTTTTTGTTTTTTCATAGGCTTTAATCTGGTTCGAAGTGTAACAACTTTGATTTCTATTTTGTATCAAGTTTTTGTAGTAATGGTTTATTATTGCACTGCCTTCTACCTACGCCTGCGTATTAATAATTAGTTAATCACCATAAGGGATTATTATAACGCCTAAATACCACTTTTGTAGTAAACATTCACAGACTGTGCCACAGTCTTGCGAAATTCCACCTTTCAGCCCCTTCAATGATGATTTCCGAAATAAAAACTATCCTATGACCTTTTCTTGCACGTCCAGCATAACTGTGGCACGCTACTTTTTGTCGCGCGACAAATATTCCCTGTCACTATCTTTTCAATACTGTGCGAGCAGGACACGTGACGCTGAGTCGCGCGACAAGCGAAGTCGCGGCAAGATATGCTAGCCCCGCTGGAATAAAGCTATCTCCATACTAATTTTATCTAAATCGGATCAGCGCTTTAAGTGTGAAGAGGTAACAGACAGACACAGTGACATACCTTCGCATTTGTAATACTAGTAGCGAAATTGGAATTATGCGTTCCCCGCAATCTTAACCATGTCGTCGGTCCACTTGATTTGAAGCCTCGTTGCGTCCTGCGGGCATATAATGGTTGCGTATATGTATCACGTGATAAATAAGTGACAAAGCATCTCGACTCACACTCGCATTCTGTCAAAACGTGACGGTTGCTTTGTCACTTTATTTATTGTGTGATAAAAGCAACCATCATAGGCCCGCTGGTAGGCAGTTTTTTTTAATCAGCCCGTTAGAGTGTTCCACTGCTGGGCAAAGGCCTCTCGATTAGATCTCCACAACTCTCTGTTAGCTGCTGTTGCTTCCGGCCAGTCGACTAGGAATGCATCTAGATCGTCCCGCCATCTCCATCTCGGTCTGCCTTGACGTCACCGCTCATCTTGCGGAATCCACTTGATGACTTGAAACATTGCTTTTATATGTATTTCAGAAAAAGCTAGCAAGTTTTCTTAATGATAAGTGTTTTTATTCGGTTTCGGAGTTCTTGACATGTGACAATTCTTAATTTGTAATCTTTGCATGTTTCTAGAGTATTAATCGTTAGGGATTAAATAATGAAATAATATTTGACGATGCGGTTGGCTCAGTTTGTAGAGACCTGCCTACTGAGCCGGCGGTCCCGGATTCGAATCCCGGCCAGGGCAAATATTTGTGTGATGAACTCGAATATTTGTGCTTGGGTCATGGTTGTTCTATGTATTTAAGTATAATATATTTGTCTATATAAGTATGTATATCGTCGTCTAGTACCCATACCTAACACAAGCCTCCTTGAGCTTAATTTGGGACTAGATCGATTTGTGTGAGGTTTTCTGATATTTATTTATTTAATATTAGTGAATTTGTGGTGACCAACCTGCTTACTCTCACCACAAGGCTGCGCGCCAAATCGCCTCGCAACACCGCCGCGATCCATGGCAACGAAATAACAAGAATGTCACTTCTCTTGCTTACTACTTCTACAAACGTTTTAATGATCTTCTGTTGTAAAATATTTAATGTAATTTATTGTAAATATCGGTGTACAATAAACAACTGTAAATAGAATATTTGTTCCTCTTCGTCGGGTGCATAACGCGCACCCACAAATTCATTGTTAATTAATAATTGTTTTTGTGCGCCGGAAGGCAAAACATATAGTGTTACTTACCAAAATTTATTGTCACCTACACCAGTGTATTTACCTATTTTTTACAAATAAACCCTATTGACTATGTAATCCCACCTCTCCGGTGCATGCGGCTAACATGACCAGCCCAGTCCCACTTGAGTTTGGCGGTTTTTGCTCCAACATCGGCTATACGTGTGTGGTAGGCAGTACCATACAATATTTTTCTGTCAACGGCCTTCGGCCAAAACTAAAACTCGTTATAGGATACCATACCAGTCACTAATTATTCATCTTTAGTGGTTGTTTATCTTATAGCAGATAATAAATAGCGTCGTAACTGAATCAGGCCATTGTCCGGCACAGCCGCCATTAATCTTATGCAGAGTTTGCATTATGCGTTCATTGTCCCACAACTTTGCTCCAAATTCCATCCAGCAGACTTCAGACTAGCATTTACCCGCGGTTGTACCAGCAATCACTTTCTGAAAACCATGTCAATGCAAGAACACTATATGTGTTTATGTACTATATGTTATGTTCTATGTATTTAAGTATATATTTACATATATAAGTACGTATATCGTCGTCTAGTACCCATAACACTTCTTGAGCTTAATTTGGGACTAGATCGATTTGTGTGGGGTTGTCCGATATTTATTTATTTATTTATATCATTTGTTTATAGAGTGATAAACATAAAAAAAAAAATTTTAAAACCCCCGACCCAACAAAACAGTTAAGAACAATTTCGACAGGCAAGGCTTTCTATTATAAAGAATGAGAACCACACTCAAATTGGTCCATTCGGTTTGGAGCTACGATGCCACAGACAGACACACAAACACACACTAAAACACCCCTCTTTTTGTCGGGGGTTCAAACCTGCATACTGACCAGTATGTTCGATTTCCTCGCACATTTAAATAAATCATTGTAGTAAAAATGAGTTTTCTTGTGTATATTTATTTGGTTTCCCGAATTTTTCACAGACTTTCTATCCCATGCGTTAGGTATAACTAAACCATGATATACGAGTAAGTTAACGACTTGTTTTTCATACAACGTAAAAGCTGTTATGAAAAGCTATTAAATTACACGACTATTACTTAATAAATACTCGTATTCGCTGTCTAATAACGCAGTTAATAGCAATGTAGTTAAAACAATTAAATTGATCGCTCTTTTAACTGATATGGAAAAATAATAGGACCACTCCGTTGCGATAGTTATTAGTCGAATTTAATTATGACTGTTGAAGTGTAAGGCTGGGTTAACACTCAATTACAGAAGGTGCGACCTAAAAGAGTAGACATTTCAAAAACCGGCCAAGTGCGAGTCTGACTCGCGCACCGAGTGCTCTACGTACAAACACTTACCATCTAAACTGGGCGGGTTAAGTTAAGTTTGCACCTGGTATGTATGGCGCCGGATACAAATGAGTTGCAAAATTAACGCAACCGATCACGTTTGTTGTATGAGAGCCCCCTTAAATATTTACATTAATCTGTTTTTTAGTATGTTTTGTAATAGCTGCAACAGAAATGCATCATCTGAAAAATTATGACAATTTCAACTGTCTAACTTACACGGTTCATGAGATACAGCCTGGTGACAGACGGACAGACAGAGACTTAGTAACTAGTTTATAGTTTCGCCATGTCCGTCTGTCCGTCTATCCATCCGTCCTCGGCTTAGGTCCGTGATAATTAGTACTAGAATGCTGAAATTTAGTATGAGTAGTATCACGCCGACAAAACCGCAAACTAAAAACAAAATCTTTTTTCGGGTACCTCTCGTACACCTAAAGTGGGGTGAATGTTTTTTTTCGTTCCAACATTAGTGTGTTGGGTGTTGTTGAATAGTTTTTTTTTAAATAATTGGGGTCCCCCACTATTATTTTTTGATAAAGTCAGCAGTTTTGTAAATATTTGCTCCGGAAATCCAAAAAATAAAGTCCCCCCTTCTAACTCTTCAACCACGGGTCAAAAAAATATGTAAAAATCCATGAAAATGAGGCCTTATAAGTACTTTCAATGAAAACAATATTGAATAAAATCGGGCGAGCCGTTTATGAGTTATCGCAAAATTTCATAACTTTCTTTAAATGACGTACTAAGTGCCGCGCGGTGTCCTTATACCTTCGAACGTTACTATATTAGTTAAGTGCCATATGTGTATTAAAACATTCCTTTCAATTTGACGCGTATAATCGATAACTTCCAGAGCTATTAAGTAATTACAGTTACTTTGGCGTTTACGACCTTTTTATAGAGCTTGAAATCTTTCTCGTAATTTCTGAAGGATCGGCAACTCCGGAACCCGTTCGTTGTATCGTTGACAAAACTCACGCACAAAACTGTTTTTTCTAACTTGTTTTCGACTGCACGCAATGAAAGCATGAAATAGCTATGTTACTTTCTACAACTCAGGGGAAAATATTATTCACTTCAAAAGTTGGTTGAAATAATCAATATAATTGTCATCACACTCAGACTTGGCCCTTTGGTTGTCAGACTTTGGCCCAAGATCGACCTAACTGGAGGCACACAATTCAGGTAAAAGTGCAAGCCTTCAAAGAAAAAAGACGAAAAGAACTCGACGCTAACGCTGCGCGACGAGTTCAAGACCCGACCACCTGTGGTCATCAATTATAATGTCGTCAGAGGGGTGCTGACTTGCAACATTTGTGGCCCTACATTTGTAGTAAAAATTGGCTACTGTCAGTCCCCTGAGAGCACACGAACGCTCTGACTAACTAGTGTGTCCAGTCGCCGTGGCCAAAATCGGCTAGGATTGGATGATGATGGTGATAGTTGTCATAACATATGCAAAAAAAAAATTTTAAGCAATAAGGGCCTCTTAAAAACAAGCGATTGTATACACCCAGCATTACCTCCTATCGTGGAAATTGGTCGATGGCTCCAATCATCCTCGTAATCAAGTGTAACCTATTTAATTAGCGCGGAAACTGTAATGTTCCATATTCCACGATTCCATTGTTACTCGTACAGTCCCGGTGAAGCTGTGGTCAACTGCAAACCAAATTTGGTTCCTAATTATGTGCGGTTGATTATCTGGCACAAAATTAGGGATTACTAGTACTTAACTTTACATTTGTCAACGTTTGTACCTATTCACAATTCATATTCCATTCGATTCAATTCCATTTCTTTATTTGCTAAAATTAATAACGACAGCAAATACAGTTATAACGACACACATAAAGACACATCAGTTTTAAAAACAAAAAGAGAAAAACACAATTCATTACTAAAATACTAAACTTTTCCAAATGTAAATCCATACTAATATTATAAATGCGAAAGTGTCTGTCTGTCTGTCTGTCTGTCTGTTACCTCTTCACGCTTAAACCGCTGAACCGATTTAGATGAAATTTGGTATATAGATAGTTTCAGTCCCGGGGAAGGACATAGGATACTTTTCATCCCGAATAAATGTAGTGTACTAGCATAGAGGCATTCTATCTTCGTCCTCCGGGTAGGCAAGCACTTGTGACTCCTCTGGTGTTGCAGGTGTTTATGGGCGACGGTAATCGCTTTCCATCAGGCGATACGTTTGCTCGTTTGCCCCCTATGGCATAAAAAAAAAAAAAAGTGTTCCCCTAGGATGAGCGCCTGAGCGGGTAACACCGCGGGGCACAGCTAGTGTGTAATAATTAGGTAATAAGTATATCAAAGTACATTTAAATTCCAATAAAAGCAAAGCATTAAGAGGCCTTACCTACATATGAAATGTTTTTTTTTTAGTTTTTGAACTGATCTACATATAAGTGTTTGCACGCGTTATTGGAATTTAAATATAAGTGGGCGGGCAAGTAGCCCGGAGAACGGATATTCGTTGGGGCAGCAAATTCCTGGAGAGGTGACCACGTATAAGAAACAGCAGATGACCTTGGACCTCGGTTTTAGTTTAAATCTCACCTGTCTGTATCGGTCTTAAAGCATGAATGAACCAGAAACCGGTACAAAAGAAAAATATGGCTGAAGAAACTCTTCTTCTACTTGAATTGCCATATCCACGGATGTCGGCGACCACAGTCCGGAACTCTTCTATTCGTGGTTGTTCTACCCAGTGAGGCAGCGTCAACTTCCGTCCAACTCCTCAAATTATCCATCCATGTTAGAATTTTTCGCCAAATATCCCTTTTACCTTCAATTTCACCTTCTATCATATTTTTAAAAGTAAAGTAACTAATATAATTACAATTCTACTTAGTTAACTCTGGTTAACTATAACTCAAACGAGAACCCCGACAGGTAGCTACGCATAATTGCAGAATCCTCGGCGCTGCACTTCTAAATTAAATTATACTCCGCTTGCGAGTTGGGTTCCGTCCTTGCAATAACTTTTATCACGTAACGAGCTCCTCATACTACACTTTATGTACCGCCTATTAAACTTAATGTCATACACTAAAAAACACATTAACAAAACGGATTTAATCACATCGTCAGCCAACCAAGGTACCGATGCACGATGTAGTACGCTAAACTGACCATAATACACATTTATGAAACGGGTCATTGTCAGATTTAGGTGCATGTCTTTCCGGTGGACATTTGAGAATTTAAGGATTCCAGGGCCTAATTTTCTGATTAAATGCCTGTGAGAGTAAAGAACGTTCCCTCTTCTATAATCCGATGTAATAGCAACATAATCTAGATTCACAAAAGCTCTTAACTTTTGACCACCGAAGGGACGAATTTTGTTTTTTGAACTGACAATGACCCAAACATGTAATGTCTCATTATTTTTAAGCAACAAACTACAACATCTTCTACACAAAACCCATGCATGGTTGGAGAAGTGGCGCATCCGGGCAAGTGCTCAAAAGTTCAACCACATCACATTCACATTGAGGAAAAAAGACTGCCCACCTGTCAAACTTGGCCCTGCTTTTCTACCGGACACTAGCTGTGTAAAGTATCTAGGATTCCATCTAGATAGAAGACTTACATGGAAAATTCATATAAAAAAGAAAAGAGATGAGATTAATTACAAATTCAGGAACCTCTACTGGCTCATGGGAAGAAACTCAGCCCTCTCTGTTGATAACAAGCTGCTGATATACAGCTCTGTCCTAAAACCAGTTTGGACATATGGCATTCCGCTTTGGAGTACTGCTAGCAAAACCAACGTATTATGCTTGCAACGTGTACAAAATAGCATTCTGCGCAGCATCGCTAATGCTCCTTGGTTCTCCAAAAATCATGAGATACACAAACATCTTGAAGTCCCAACAGTTCGTGCTGAAATAGAAAAGTACAAAAAGAAATATGTGGAACGCCTGTCACTTCATCCCAATTCGCTGGCAACTCAACTTCTAGAACCTTCTCTTACTGTGAAGAGGCTGAAAAGGAAGGATGTATTATAAAAGGATAGTAGAGGCGCTGGCCTCTACGCCTACATGCCATTAACCACTCCACAAATCAGCTTATAGTCTTCCGACTGATTGCCGATTGGCCAAGAGAAAAAAAAAAAATTTAATGTTGGTACATCTTCTTCTTAAATTTATTTTACTTTCTTAATTTAATGACCATCTACAGTTTCGATTAAATATGACTGTGTGAATCGCAGTTCTGTAGCTGATAGATATTTTATATGCCGAGAGAGACGCATCGCACAGACAAAACTCATACAAAAATAAAAAACCGGCCAAGTGCGAGTCGGACTCGCGCACCGAGGGTTCCGTACAAACACTTTCCATCCCTAAGTGGTTAAGTTAAGTTTGCACCTGGTATGTATAGCGCCCCATATAAATTAGGTGCAAAGTTAGGTATTAAAAAAAAAATTTATGGTTTTCGTAATTTTTCCTTTATCTATGCTATAAGACGTTGCTTCGTACCAAATTTCAAGATTCTGAGTTCACGGGAAGCACCCTGTAGGTTTTGATTCCCTTGCAAGTGTCGAAAATTTGCGGCATAAACGGCTGTATCTTTTGATTGCGTTGGCTTAGAAGTTTGATTTTTTCACAGCTTCAAGGGACAGTAGACTTGAGTAATTGATATAAATTTCAGCTTCATACCTCCACGCGTTCCTGAGAAAAAGGGTCTTGACAGACGGACGGACGGACGGACAGACGGACAACAAAGTGATCCTATAAGGGTTCCGTTTTTTCCTTTTGAGGTACGGAACCCTAAAAAACTAGCCAAAAACGGTACAATACATTTGCCTACACGTTAAAACTATGAGAAATGTTCGGCTGTAGACGGGGTGGCTGTTTCGAAGATGAAAGTCGCCGTCCACAGACGTGGGGCCGTATCTAAAGGATTTACTTCTCTCGACGTACTGTCCGTGAAAGTGTTGATTTGTTGTGATAACATGCAGTCAATCACGTAAGGAAACGATGACTCGAACATATTTGGTTCAAACTCCGGATAATTTTAGTTCTAATTAATTTCATTGTATTAAGCGGTTTACACTCACGTAAAATTGTCAGGAATTATGTTCAAACTCGTATGGAGCTCTTCATCAGCGACTGCTACCCGAACACTAGGACGGCAACTTTGTCATTGATTCTTTGATCGACGCTCGAAATCGAAAGTTAAACCGCTTTATGCAATAATTAAATATGTCTCACGAAAGTTTTTACAAGATTATTCCAATTTATGAATAAATTTGCAAGGCGCTTTGCTAAGTAAATAGTATAGCCCCTATTTTAAGAAAATATCATTTATTGTAAAGCATTCCACAAATATACAATTAAAAGTAAATTAATACAACTGTCGCAGTCAAAAGTGTGAACTGGTCAAAAGGACTTTTAACCGACAAAAACAGGCAAAACTGCTTTTGACTGAGCGTGTTGGTCAAAAGTAGTTTTGCCTGAAAATCATTGGTTAATAGTAGTTTTGACTGTTACTATCAGTCAAAAGTACTTTTGACCCGACAAAAGCACTTTTGACTAATTCAGAGCAGATCCGACTCGGCCGGGTTAGGTTAGGTTAGTTTTTTATATCCCTAAAAAAACGCTCATTTTGTTCAGTCAAAAGTACTATTAACAAATGATTTTCAGGCAAAACTACTTTTGACCAACACGCTCAGTCAAAAGCAGTTTTGCCTGTTTTTGTCGGTTAAAAGTCCTTTTGACCATTTCACACTTTTGACTGCAACACATATACCTTTACATAAATGTGACTATTGGTTTTCAATTGAAATATCCTCTAAACTAAACACCCCATTTGGCACCCAACAGTAACGCCTCAGCAAACCGACTAGCAATATATCTCCACCAGACCGCCACTATCGCTCTAGGGTTCCGGATACCCCGGGTTCCGGCGAGGCAATTTACGGAACCCTGAACAGGTGACCTGTGTAATACTAATTTTCCATCCAGTGCTTTTGACCTATGTGAAATGGGGCTTAAAGCCCGTTCGTGTATGAAGGGATGCCGAAACCTGTCAGTGATTTATTATTTACAGCGAACAATGGTCTGTAGGGAGGTAAATGTAACATTCAAAATATCGTCCCAAATATACCGCAACAAATCTTATAGATTTGACGACGCGGTTGGCGCAGTTTTTAGACTCCTGCCTACTGAACCGGCGGTCCCGGGTTCAAATCCCTGTGTCATGGATGTTATCTATATATGTATTTATATATTATTTGTATCGTCGTCTAGTACCCATAGTACAAACTTTGCTTAGTTTGGGACTAGGTCGATTTGTGTAAAATTGTCCCTTAATTTTTAATTTTCGAGTTCTTTGTGTGCCCTTCGCACTGAACCTCTAGTATAATTTCAGAGTGCTTTTAAGGATCCGTTCAAAAATGCTGCTTGTTTTAAACATTTTTCTCTACAATCAAACTTGTTTCTTAACAAGTTTGAATCTCTAAATAAAACTTACTACTTAGAACAAGGGTATTGCGATTTATTGGTATATGTTTCAAACCTACTGTTTCAATTTTTCATTAATATTTTTTGTTTCAAAATCTACTCGAAATTAACAAAATGCACGCAGAAAACTGTTTTTTTTTTTCAACTTGGGTTCGACTACACGCAATGAAAGCATGAAGTAGCTATGTTACCTTCTAGACCTCAGGGAAAATAATTTTTCACTTTAAAATGTTGATTTAAAATTATCAATATAATGTGCTTGTCTAATGTATTAAGGCCCCTTAACGGAAAAAACTACTCAAAAGCGTTTGTGACAACATTATTTATACGAGAGACGTACACGTAAGAAAGGAAAGATATACGTTCTGTTGCTAACTTACACTTTAGGCTCTAAGCACGCGCAAATAACGCAAGGGCATCCGTCTAAAAGTTTAAACTTATTTGTTACTGCCGCGTTTTTCTGCTAGGCGCGAGCTTGTACTCTTACCATGAGTTTACATTGACCATACTTGCCAGCGACAGCGTAAACGATTTGAATGAAGAATAGTACAGAACCCGTAGCGGTCACTTTGTAGAACTACTGACTAACTAATTTTGGCTCAGTGACCCAAACAGGATCTTATCCGAAACGAGAGCACGTCACTTGTCCCGATCCTGCGCAGTTTCTTCCCAGTTTTCGGCTTGAAGCTTACGCAGATCCACCTCCACCACGTCTCCCCAGCGGTACCTGGGACGACCGACCGGACGTCGACCGGTTGGTTGCCCCAAGTATGGTATGGCCGCGCGATCCTCTTCCATTCTTTGTAGGTGACCGAGCCAACGAAGTCTATGGGACTTTGTAGAACTACAATTCTTTTAAGCACTAGGGGCGCAGTTCTATTCTTCATACAAATCATTTAAGCAGGTGCTAGCGAGTACGGTCACATTAACTCGTGGTAAGGGTACTGGGGGTGTATATTTTAGAGAGATGATGGAGATCTCTCCATTCCATCGCCATCCGTCACTTTTGACGTGTGCCTACTTGACAAGTGGCGATATCCCTAGAACATCGCAACTTTATCAATTCGGACGCGCTAAATTTTCGTCTCCTTTGTATGTGACGGCGTAAATAACAGGCGCATACTTTAGATTGACCGCGTAGTGCGTGAAATTAGTCCGCTAAATTTTTGACAATCATTATCGCCTTCGTATTTCCAAAATTGAGATGAGATATGTCACTTTTAAGCTCATCGCATTTAAATGACAGTTTAATGGCGATATAACTATTATCTAATAGAGATTTGACGTTTGGCGATCACTCAAACGGCATTCTCGAATTAGGTCCCTGGACTCGATTACGGTGTTGTATTTTAGATGTTTTTCCTTTCCTAGTGGAACATTTCCGAACTTGAGAAGTTCGGAACTTGGCTCCAAGTTTTATTGGCCATTTGTGTAAAATGCAACGTGATTGGTCGTGGGGAGTGGCAAGTGAATATGAATGCGTGAAATGTGCATTATTACCGCGGCTTGGGGCGCATTGTAATGTGAACCTTTCCTGCCATTACCTACTATGAATTAAGGTGCCAACTATTGGGATATCGTCGAGCACCGGAACATTGTCCGTAATATCTGCTACGGAAGGGAACGTCTGCTAATTTGAGCAGTTGGGAACTTGGTGTCAGTAGCTCGGCCAGATGCCTATTCATGAGTATAAAATATGTTAGTTTCGCGAATATTGTGTTCCAGCCAAATAAGATTTCATACGGCGCTATAGTTACCTACCCTGGAACACCGAAAATTTCAGAAGTATCGAAAACCATTTTATGAATTCAAGATGATATCTGTAGTCTGGCACATTGACGTAATAGTATGGCAAGATTTAATTATCAGAGACTCAAACTTCAAATAAGATTTATTGTATACCCTTAAATATTATCAAATTGTTCAAAGACCCTCTACGCGTTGGCTTCGACTTCGTGCAAGCCTCCTAAAGGTCACTCACATCATCATTTGACTCTTAAAAGTCAGTCTTTGAAGTCTTATTATATAATCAATAGTGTCAATGACATTTGGTAGGACTTTCTTGTGAATAACGTACCGTTTAAAATTTGCGAATCATCAGTCACATATTACTATTATATAAAAATATGAGTTCAATTTACATTGGGTATTTTTAAAAAATATTCCATCATTTTACAAAAAAATATAACAAAATGAAAAATCAAAATTCATTTGAAAATCAATGGTTTGAATTAAAATACAAAAAAAACGATTAGTACTTTCATTGCTTCTTCTTTAGAAAAGTACCTACAGGAGACAACCCTATTTACAAAACTCCCCATCGTATGAAGTCCCGAATTATCCCACTGACTCGTTCTTGTGCCAGGGCGTTCAGCTTTATACATATGTTGTTGACGTCTCCGTCGAACTGTGGTGCGTCTTCAGGGGCTACCGTCACCAACCCAACAATGTTCAGGCTCATCATCAGACCCAATGGCCGCATCTGAAAATAATGCGATGATTTTAATCATTAAATAATAGTAGTTTATGCAACTGCTACATAATGAGAGGTATTAAAATACGAGTTTGGTTTTATGAAAAGAGCCGTAGGTTCATTATAGTATCACACGAGTGTTTTAAGTTTTAAGACCTAATTAAGTACAGTTTCATGCACTACTTTATATACACACATATTCATAATCATTATCATAGGTTTTCTTTTATGAAAATGTATGAAACATTCAATCTTGCCAGTCAGCCCGTGGAGCAGAGGAACAATGAGGTGACTCGCGCGGCGGGGGGGTTCTGATACTGTAATTTTGATTAAAATTGATACTGTCCAATTCGGCTTCACGTCTGGTTTATCTACCGAGAGCGCAATTCTATGTCTAAAGCAAACTGTTCAATACTAATACATCTCGTGAAACGCCGGTATTTGCCTGTTTCTTGGACCTGTCAAAGGCTGTTGACATGGTGTCGTATGACCTATTGTGGCAAAAACTCCGTGATGACACATCAGTTCCGCAAAAAAATACCGATTTATTTAGGCACTGGTATAGTAATCAAAGAAATAGTGTAAGGTGGGCTGGCACTCTCTCTGATTCTTATGTACTGCAATGTGGGGTTAGGCAGGGGGGCCTAAGCTCACCTAAACTGTTCAACGTGTACATGAACGGCCTTATCGAGGTGCTTAGCAGTTCTCATGTCGGATGACATATAGAAGGGGTTTGTGTAAACAACTTAAGCTACGCAGACGACATGGTGCTGCTGAGCCCATCGATGGGGGGGTTAATAAAAATGTTACGCATTTGTGAAGCCTACGAGGAAGCACACGGGCTAGTGTATAATGCTTCTAAGAGTGAAGTCGTGCAATTTAAAGCAGGTAATAAAACCTACCGAATGGAGCCGGTCACACTCTGTGGTTTCCCTTTAAAGAGAGTTGACAAGTTCAAGTATCTGGGCCACTGGGTGACTGAAACGATGTCAGACGTCGAGGACATAGAGCGCGAGCGCCGCGCGCTGTGCGTCCGCTGTAACATGTTGGCGCGCAGATTCGCACGCTGTAGTGTCGAAGTAAAGCTAACTTTATTTAAGGTTTTTTTCCAAACCTTCTACACATGCGGTCTGTGGACTAACTTTACACAGCGGGCGTCCTGCGCGCTATGCGTTCAATACAACGATGCGTTCAGGATGATGTTCGGGCTGCCACGGTATTGCAGTGCGTCGATAATGTTCGTGGAGGCGCACTCAGACTGCTTTTTTGCCATCATGAGGAAAAGGTGTGCGTCTCTCCTCAATAGAAGTCGTGGCAGCTCGAATAGTATCCTGAGCATGCTTGCCCACCGCTGGGACTTGCCGCTGCTGCAGCGTTATGTGCAGCTGCACGCGCCTGTAATACCGGCGCCCAGGTGCCTTTAATTTGATTTAGTTTAAGTTAGCTAAATTATAGTAATAATCCCATAGCCCTAAGTTTGTAACTCTAACACTATGGATTTAAAGTCCGAAATAAATGATTTGTATTTGTATTTGTAATGGTGACCTCGCAGTGGCTGCGGTACTGTTATAGAATTACATCTCTGATTTTGGTCGCTGCCAAGTAATGTAGTTTACCTTACCTATAATATCTGAACTTATTATAGGAATTTAACAAGATGGGTGTAGATTATAGTAGTTTATGCAACTGATACATAATGAGAGGCCTTAAAACACGAGTGTGGTTTTATGAAACGAGCGTCAGCGAGTTTCATAATAGGATCACACGAGTGTTTTAAGGCCTAATTATGTACAGTTGTATACACTACTTTATCTACACACATATCATAAGTACTCTAAGATGGGTTCAGAAGCCATAAGGAAATGACCGGCACCACTAGTGCTACCTGTAAAATATCTAAAAACGACATATACTAATGCAGTAAGAAATAAATCTGAACAAATACATAAACAGATTATTTATTGTAATAGTTGTAATTTACATTTACATTGAAACAATATTTCAACTAAAATGTGAATTACAATAAACTTATCACAATTATACTTTCGTAACAGCAAAGAACCAACAAACAAATGACAACAATAATGGCGGCAATCCGAACCTCCGTCAAGACGAATGTTTTTTTTTTCTAAATCATACACAAACGAATGTATCCATATTCTCATGTCACTCGAGATCAAATGTCGTGCGGTTTTTATAAAAAAACATACTGAATTGACGTTTCGTATCGATAACAATATTAATATCTATGGATACTAGAATAGAGACCTACTTTAGTTTTGACAGCTGTTCCAAATTTAAACTCATAACCTTACAAAAATTGATACTGTTATAACATTACAGTACAGATTTTACCTACTGCCACAGATAAGAAAGTTATCATAGTAAAATTGGTTGTAGTAATGCTGGTCATTTCCTACAGTTTCTGAACGCATTTTAGAGCACTAATGATATGTGCGTAGATAAATAAATATTAAGGGACAATCTTACACAAATCGACCTAGTCCTTGTTGAGGTTTTATGCTGTCGACTACTTTGTCTTATGATGATATTTGATGTTGCTTGTCATGTTAGTTTTACTTTATGAAGAAATAAAGAATTGTACGGACGCAAATATTGTTTGTATAATAAACTTAGGAATATGGAGACTTCCAGCTACGCAGAAGGTAAATTAGGGATTTAACAGGTTATGGGTTCCCCCATATTCCTAAATTTTTAGCGGTTTGAATAAAAATTTAGAAAATTTTCGAAAATATATTTTTTGACAACTTCATATTTAATGTAAAAATTTATTAAAACAACAGTTTATTGTTGAAGCAGAAAGCTTCCAAAACCAAAATATGGCACAAGCAAAAATACAGAACGTGATATATCGTCTAGAAGATGGAAATAATTTTCACAATTGGAAATTTCGTTTAGAGTTGTTGTTGGAGGAGAAAGGCCTTAGCGATATATTGGCCTGTGAGGATGTAAAGGCGGAAGAAAAGAAGAAGGATGCAGAAGCGAGATCACTAATTGTACAGTGCATAGGCGATAATTTTCTAGAAATTGTGAAAGGATGCAAAAGTGCCAAACAAATGATGAACGCTTTAGAAAATATTTTCAATCGAAGAAGTGTTATGAACAAATACAATTTAAAAAAGAAATTAATCGAATTGAGATGCGAGGATAGTGAGAAATTGCAAGATTTCTTTCTGAAATTTGACAAGGTAATAAGCGATATCGATGTCATGTCTAAAATGGACGAGTCAGATAAAGTGGTACATTTACTACTCGCATTACCGGGAAAATATAACAATGTGACAACAGCTTTAGAAACGATGAACGAAAATTTAACTTTAGAAAAGACAAAAAGGGCTTTACTTGACGCGGAAATCCGACTGGATAATGTAAGTAAGACTCAAGACAACGCATTTAACATAGAATGCTGGAATTGTATTGACGATGCAATTATAGCTCATGAAGAGACTATAGAGGAAGTGGGCTGTATGATTGATGAAGAATTCAACTTGACTTGTAAGGCATCATTTGATTAATCAATTTCTTTTGTAGTGGATTCTGGTGCTTCACAAAATTTTATATCTGATATTTATACACCATTTTTGACAAATGTAAAAACCTTAGCACATCCCGTACAAATTAACACAGCTAATGGTGAAAAATTTATTGCATATCAAAGTGGCGGTTTACCGATTAAATGTGGTAATGTTTAGTTTACCGTCGAAGGACTTATAGTAGCAAAGTTAGCATATAATCTTCTATCTGTACGGAAACTGCTAGAAAAACCAAATTAAATCATTTTTAGGAATGAATACGCAAAAATTTTATTTTTTAATGGGTCCATTATATGGGCATATAATAATGGCAAACTTTATATTTTGCAAGGTAAAATTATAACGGAGGAAGTAGTCGCGGCTATACATTCAGCAGATGGCATGTTGTGGCACAGACGTTTAGGACACACCAGCTCTAAAACCTTACAAAGGCTACAGCTACCACTAAACAACAACGTATGTAACGCGTGTATGAAAGGTAAGGCAACACGGTTACCATTCAAAAGGTTAGAGCAACCAAGGTCACGTCAGGTCTTAGAACTGTTACACAGTGATATAGCGGGCCCATCCAACATTCCAACAATTGAGGGTGAAGTCTATTTTCAAACCATAATAGATGATTTTTCACACTTTTGTGTAGTTTTCTTGCTAAAAAGGAAATCAGAGGCAGCTCAAAATATTATTACCTATATCCATCGATACGAAAACGAATTTGAGAAAAATGTTAAGAGGATCAGGTGTGATAATGGAGGTGAATACACTTGCAATAAACTCCGTCAATTTTGTGATCAGAAAGGTATAGTTTTGGAATATAGTTTACCATATTCACCAGCTAGTAATGGCGTTGCAGAGAGAATGAATCGAAGTTTGTATAACAAAGCAAGGACTATGCTTATTGAAACTATGCTGCCAAAGACTTTGTGGGGTGAAGCAGTAAAATGTGCAGCTTATCAGTTGAACCGTTGTTCGTCTATGGCTATTAATTTCAAGACTCCGTGTGAAATTATGTATGGGACAAGAGACTTAAACAAACTTCGTGCATTTGGTGCAAAGGCGTGGGCATATATCTTACCTAAACATGATAAACTTTCGGAGAGAGCACGTGAGTGTAGGATGGTAGGATACAGCAGAACAGGATATAGTTTATGGGATCCTAGAAATAACAAAATAATTGTGTCACGAGATGTGAGATTCGATGAAAATGATATTGTTTACAAAGAAAGTGAGCAGACTGATAACGAACGAGAGTGGCTAAGAGTAAGTATTTCAGAAACAAATCCCATAAATACTGATGGAATTACTGAGCCTGAACAAGATAATGGAAATAGAGAAGAGGTCATCATTGATAGTAAGAATGTTGATGAGGAAATTATAGAACCAGAAGAAATGTTTGAAGATTGTGCTGAAGAGAACATAAATGAGGGACAAGATGTTAGAAATGAGCATGTGACAAGAACAAGAAGCGGCAGAATTATTAAACCTCCGAAAAGATTGGAAGATTATGAAACACATGTCGCCTACTGTTTGTATACGGGTGATCCAGGTTCTTACAAAGAAGCTGTTGAAAGAGGTCAAGAGTGGCAAGACGCAATTGACAAAGAATTAAATTCGCTGAAATCATTGGAAGAATCAGAATTGCCGAAAGATAAAAAGGCTATAGATAACAAATGGGTATTCACTACTAAAAAGGATGGTACAAAAAAAGGCCCGATTAGTGGCGAAAGGGTTTCAAGAAGAAACATTATTTAATGTGTATTCACCAGTAGCTCGTATGCCTACAATTCGTATGATGCTCAGTCAAGCTATACAAAATGACATGTACATGAAACAATTAGACGTTCCAACGGCCTTTTTAAACGGGTTCTTAAAGGAAGACGTTTATATATAAAACCACCGTTAGGAGTTAAAGTTGGAAAAGGCATACATTTAAAACTAAAAAGATCTCTGTATGGGTTAAAACAAGCACCTAAATGCTGGAACGAAAGACTTCATGGCTTTTTAGTAGATAAAGGATTTTTACAATCAAAACATGATTTTTGTTTATATATTTTGGAAGATGTATTTTTATTAGTGTATGTTGATGATATCATTTTAATGTCTAAAAGTGCAACAAACCTAAATAAAGCACATGAATATTTAAAATTGGAATTTAATGTGAAGGACCTTGGAGAGGTGAGTGCGTACTTAGGGTTGGATATTGTGAGAACCTCAGAATCAATCTCGATTTCTCAAGAATCAGCAATAAATAGATTGCTTGATAAATTTAACATGGCAGATTGTAAAGGGGCGGAGACACCAATGGAGGTAAATTTCACTACTGATGCCAATGAAAGTATCACCTTGGATATACCATATCGTGAGCTCATAGGTTGCCTTTTATACTTAGCTACTTCAAGTAGGCCAGATATTTGCTTCGCAGTATCCTTTTTGAGTAGATTTTTGGATAAGCCAACTATGTCACTGTGGCAAGCAGCGAAACGTGTTTTGCGATATCTAAAACACACCAAATCAAAATGTTTGGTATACAAACAGGATAGCAGTTGTCCCTTGATTATACCGATGCTGACTGGGCAGGCGACAAAACAGACAGAAAAAGTATGAGTGGTTCTGTAGTCTTCTATGGCAATAATTTGTTAGCCTGGTTCTGTAAGAAACAAAACGTTGTCGCCTTATCAACAGCCGAAGCTGAATATATAGCTGCAGCTCTAGCGTGTGCAGAGTTAGTTAGTTTAAAGGGGTTGTTACAAGATTTTAACTGTCTTTCAAACTCAACGTTACTTGTAGATAATCAGAACGCTATCAAACTGATGGAGTCAAATGAAAACAGTAAGAGGTCAAAGCATATTGATATTAAATATCATTTTATTAAATATTTGATTAGCAAACGATTAGTAATTGTAAAGTATGTGAACACGAATGAAAATGTTGCAGACATTTTAACAAAAGCTTTAGGAAAACAGAAACATAACTATTTTGTAGAGAAACTAGGTTTTAATTAAATAGTTTATTTGTGTGCCAAAAGTGTTATCATAATTATTATGAGGTTTCATGTTCATCTACATTTTATTGTCATCTAAAACAAATAAAATTTAACATTGAGGGGGGAAGGAGTTAGAGTGAAGACCACTATCACTTCTTATACTGAACGATTTTGTCTTGCTTGTTTTAGTATTTATTTATTTTTCAATGTTTAACTTTAGTTATAGATATAGTTATTAGTTTGTTTCTAACTTTATGATTGTGACAATTCTTATTCCGGGGTGAATTAGAATTGCGGGGGGATGTTGAGGTTTTATGCTGTCGACTACTTTGTCTTTTGATGATATTTGATGTTGCTTGTCATGTTAGTTTTACTTTATGAAGAAATAAAGAATTGTACGGACGCAAATATTGTTTGTATAATAAACTTAGGAATATGGAGACTTCCAGCTACGCAGAAGGTAAATTAGGGATTTAACAGTCCTAAACTAAGCAAAGCTTGTAATAGCTAGTAGACGACGATATCCATACTTCCATCCATACTATATACTAATAATATACTATTATACTATATATATACTATAAACTATACTATATACTATTATACTATATACTATCCTATATACTATACTATATACTATACTATACTATATACTATCCATACTAATCCATACTAATATTATAAATGCGAAAGTGTGTCTGTCTGTCTGTCTGCCTGTCTGTCTGTCTGTCTGTTACCTCTTCACGCTTAAACCGCTGAACCGATTTAGATGAAATTTGGTATATAGATAGTTTTAGTACCGGAGAAGGACATAGGATACTTTTCATCCCGAATAAATTTAGTGTTCTCGTGGGATGAGCGGGTAACACCGCGGGGCACAGCTAGTAATATTATAAATGCGAATGTGTGTCTGTCTGTCGGTCTGTTACCTCTTCACGCTTAAACCGCTGAATCGATTTTGATTAAATTTGGCATAGAGATAGTTTAAGGTACGAGGAAGGACATAGGATAGTTTTCATCCTGGAAATTATACCTAAAAATATTGAAAAGTGAGTGAACATTTCTGTGCGGTGCGGTGACCCTGAAGGAAATGCACTTATTAGACCAAAAGCACAATTGCTCTTAAATTTGCTTAGGCGCTTTTAATAATCCCTTTTATCAAGTTCCACGCGAACGTAGTCGCGGGAAAAAGCTAGTACGTAATATATAAATCCATTATATAGATGATATTCTATGACCCAAGTATAAATATTCGAGTTCATCGCACATTTTTTTTTCCGTTTTTAACGTATAGCCTTAACCTAACCTTAACCTAACTTAATTTAATTGTGTCACATACCATCCACAGCAAATATCATCGTTTGGTGTGATAGAGCTTTTGGTATTATGAAAATTCGGAATTATGATGGATTCGGATAAACGAATAGTCGGAGTTTTGGGTGTTCTGTGTTTTTTCACTTATTATTTATTGCGAGATAAAAGCAACCATCATAGACCCATCGAGATGCCGTTATCATCCATACTAATATTATAAATGCGAAAGTGTGTCTGTCTGTCTGTCTGTCTGTCTGTTACCTCTTCACGCTTAAACCGCTGAACCGATTTAGATGAAATTTGGTATATAGATAGTTTCAGTACCGGAGAAGGACATAGGATACTTTTCATCCCGAATAAACTTAGTGTTCCCGTGGGATGAGAGGGTAACACCGCGGGGCACAGCTAGTTATATACGAAATATATTTAATTAATGATTCATCATTTTATTTTAAAAAACAATTATGACCTTAATATTCTATGATTATATCTGTGATTGCAATCAATTGCTAGGCCTATATGTTATCACGAAAAAAGTCAAAATATTTCACCAGTTTTCGGAATCATGAAATTTCGGAATAGGTAGTGATGCATTCGGACAAATAAAATCTCGGAGTTTTGTAGTGTACCCCTCAACTATGTTCCTTTGTAACATGTCCACAATTTTTACTTCCCCCTTGGTGGGAGACCGACATGGCTAGGATCGCAGACAGAAATTGGATAAGGGAGGCGCAAGACCCATCGTTGTGGAGAGCTTTGGGTGAGGCCTTTGTCCAGCAGTGGACAACAATCAACTGATATGGTGATGATGAACTTTTACTTCATTAAACGCAAATTTACGATAGTTTTTCTCGTACTGCTCCTAACCTGCTGCAATCCAAGAAGCGTTGGATTAAAGCTTTAATAATTTTGTTGATCTGCACTACTTTTTGTTAAGGAACAATCTTACACAAATCGAGCTAGTCCCACACTAAGCAAAGCTGGTACTATGACTACTAAACGATGATATACATAATATATAAATACATGTATAGATAATATCCATGACCCGTGGATCCATCCATGCATCATGATGAATATTTTTGATGGTAATACTGATGTTTTTGAAGATAATGGTAATTGAAAAGTGCTTACCTCGATCAAATCGTTATCAAAAGTCTTCCTAGGATACACACTTTCTACGTCAATGTTAAGTTTCTGCAGCGCCACCGTCAACTGAGTGAAGTAGTGGTCCATGAGACGCTTGTAGTGGAACCGACGGAACTCCTCGTCGGAGCCAGAGAAGACGAAGTACATGAGGTCGATTACTGGATTACCCATCCTCAATATTTGGAAATCCAAAGGAATTATCACTAGTTTCCCATTCTGAAAATAACGCCAGAGCGAACGGTTTTGAATCAAATACAACTAAGTTGAAAATGAACCCGTGTACCCCGTAATGTCATATTTCATTTTAAAAAATCCACATTTGTAGACTTCTCTATACAATATTCCAAAAATTACTTACTTGGCGTTTGTGCATTATATTACTCGGCCTGAAATCTCCGTGGATTAATAATGTTGTATCTTTCGCCATATTTGTCATAAGATCCATAGGATTCTCCATAGATGACCAAAATTTCTGCAAGCGTGCCGCATGTTCATTGCTCAAAGCTTCAAATACATTTTGCAGCGTCATTTCCATCATTTCTTCCATAAATTCTTTATCATTGATGATTTCAAATTTGAAATTGCTGACAAATTTTTCGAATTCCATTGGATTTTCATTTCTATACGCTATTCCTAGAGCGTGGAACCGAGCCAACTGAGTCACAGCCGTAGATGCATACTCCCAATTGAATGTTTTCATTCTGTCAAAGCTATTGAATCCTTTTACTACTAGATTTTCCAGCACCATGGTCTCCTCAAAAGGAATCAACACATGACCATAATATTTGGGTATCACTAACCTGTCTTCGGCTGGAACATTATTCTTATTGTAAATATTTTCGAATGTAACGGCTAACTCTGTGTAGAACAACCCTTCAGTAAAATACGCACTGGACATAAAATCGTTTTTTGCTCTGGAATTCTCATCCATATTAGAAACTTTGGCAAAAAGTTCTAAATCCGGTTTGGGTGGCTCTGAAATTGTAGCTAAAAACAAATCTGTCGTGTAGTTAGCTCCTTCAGAACTTATTGGTTTAATATTAATATGACCCTGTGCATAATTTTCCTTTTTTGCGATTTCTTGAAGAACTGCTTCTAATTTTTTAGCATTTGCCATTATTTTATTATTTAATAACCAAATTTCAGGAAAAAACACAACTACTAAGGCAGCGGACGACACGTCAATAACTACAAAAAACGATGAGAATCATTGTGCGTGTAAATACTGATACGTAGTGGATCGTGGTTTCTATTTATCAATAGATTTGTGATAAGTGACGCGTTTCAAATGATAAACACATTGAAATTAAAAATTGAGAAACAATTAATCAATCAGTTATAAATACAACTACATAATACTTTATAATCGACAGTACCACTACTAGTTATACCAAGAGGAACCCAAAATATTTAAACAGCGTATTCTGACAATCATGAAAACTAACTATGACTCATTATATCCACTTTATAATGAAGTAACTATTTTGTAATTAATTTGGATTAGAATTCGCATTATAATTATAAAAGGAAGATAACTTAATAACGTTATTTAAATCTTTTCAGGGGCCTATGATGGTTGGTTTATCACGCGATAAATAAGTAACAGAGCATCCGTTACGTTTTGCCGAAGTGCAAGTGTGAGTGACAGACGCTTTGTCATTTATTTATCACGTGATAAACGCAACCATCATAGGGCCCCTGGTGTCGCTAGAGTTTATCTGTAGAACAGGAGATTTTCGTATCAAAATAAAGATAACTTGTACCTGATATGACATGATAATTAGTTATCTATATGAATGTATTAAAAAAATTCCACATGTTGTTCTATAAAAGTATAGATAATCTTGGCTCAAGTATTACATGTATAATTGCTTAAAATAATGAAAATGGCAAATATTGAAAACCTTATAATTGCTTAAGGACATTGCACGGAAAGAAAATTACAAGCTAAGTGATATAGATATTAAACCAATTACATCTGGAGGAGCCAACACTGCGAATCACAGAATTGCTCAAGCCTGATATACATAATAATCCAAAATCGCAAGTTTAAAGGAAGCAGGTAGGAGCAATAATAATGTTTTTTCGCCAATGTATTATGCAGTAGAAAGACTAGTCTATGACGAATTGGTGGTTAACTTTGAAAGACTCCACAACAAAAACCAAGTTCCAGCTGAAGACAGACTAGTCATACCTAATGCTTCTGGAAAATCTCAACACTAAGAGCTTCAATAACTTTGATAGAATGAAGACGTTTATAGCTAGCTATGTTTCACGCTTTGAGAATAGTGATCTGCGACGAAAATTCTGTAGATCACAAAAACTTAAAAAAATTACGGACCAGCCATACTTTTGAAACTAAGGTGTAGGGTTAGTAAAGTCAGGGCTTAGGGGCTTGGCTATTCCTGGATTCTGATAACTTTTTTACTGCGAAAGCGTGCATGAGCTCATGCTCATGCACGGTCAAGACTCATGTCTTGACCGCAAAAATTACATGAAATGTTTCTGGCGGGCAGAATTTATCCTAGGAAAGCCTTTGATAACGATGTGATTGAGGTAAGTAGGTCATTATAACGATGCAATACTTAGAGATTATCACATTTGGTGTAGATAATATTTATCATTATCTGTGAATAGCTATACAACCCAATGTACGTAGATAGACGGCTACCTATTTATACTTATCTATTGATTTACATATTTGTGTGTCCGTTGATTTGTATATGTATGATATTGACAAGACCTCTTAGTGCTCTTTCGACTAAGCTAATGAAATGATACGATAACTTAGGGTCGCAAGTTCGAGTCCTGCTTTAAATTTTTCACATTAAAAACCGAATCGAGAAAAAAGATTCTATAAAAAACATTGAGGATTATTTACTGTCTTTTCCAATAAATTAAAGATGAGACCTCTCCGTCTCATCCCAAGCCTGACGGTGGTAGGTGTGGTGACAGCTGCCCCTGAAGACGCTCCTAAGTTCGACGGAGACACGACGAGAATAAGTATCAAGCGTAACTGGGCTAAGGAGCGGATGAACGGGATCATGAACGATTCGGTGGGGGGTACTGTAAAGTCCAAATAAATAAAGTAAATCTACAGTTTCATATTAACATAGCCCGGACAGGTCATAGCAAAACAAGAATAAATAATAATCCAAAAATTCATGGAAATACGCACAAACGTGTGGCCAATTTGGGTTGCGTTTATAAATATAATTTATATTTTACATTCAACCCAAAATTGGTTGAAGATGCTGTGGTAAATGCGTGGAGTAAACATAGCAACAGGAGCTTTTGCAATTTAAAAAAATAAATATGTTTACAGCTAACGTTCTCCAGCAACGACGGTAAAACGTCAACAACAGAATGATAAGAATACATAAATCGATTCCATTGAACAAATAAATCCTGATATGTACCATTACATTTTCAGTCAACAACAACACAAGGATGTGAATAGAATCGATAAGTCACGTATATACTATCAGCATTTCGAGCTTTGTTCTATCAAAAGATCTGTGATGATGACGAATCACCATGACGTGGCGCGTTTTAAGAGATATATGACTTCATACTAAAGCAAATGGCGGTAACTAAATCTAGACATTTCGAATAAATTGCGACAATGTCAACTTTCTTCAATCGCTTGTTCTAAAACTGTTACCTTTTTATATACTCCTGCTTAGGGCATCAGATGTAGAGAGTTATCGTTATGATGGTAAAAATAACTCAATACATACATTTTTTTTTTTTTACACAAATCTATCTAGTCCCAAATTAAGGTCAAGAAGGCTTGTGTTATGGGTACTAGACGACGATATACGTACTTATATAGATAAATATATACTAAAATACATAGAACAACCATGACCCAAGCACAAAATATTCGAGTTCATCACACAAATATTTGCCCTGGCCGGGATTCGAACCCAGGACCGCCGGCTCAGTAGGCAGGTGTCTACAAACCGAGCCAAACGCGTTGTCTAAACACATACATATAGTTTTTCTTTTAAGACATTGCCATTTGCTGTTGGACAGCAACAATAACAGCAACGGGAGAACAAGACAGTAGCAACATGATATACGAGTATGTAGGATATGATGTCTATGTGATATGATAACGTATGGATTTGAGTTTAAATTGCTATAAAAACACGATGACTATAATGTATCTGTAATATTAATTATTATTATTGGCCTTACATAAAGTTTTTCTTTGAAATTTGAGATTTCGTATCACAAATTTATCGATACATTTTATCTGATATTTCATGATAATGAGTTTACGAATATATTAACAAAGATAACACAAGCTCATTCGAAAGATAGCCGTGGCTCAAGTGTTACATATAGGTATAATTGCAAAAAATAATAAATCATGGCAAATGTTGAAAAACTTAAAAAACAACTTGAAGACATTGCATGGAAAGAAAATTATAAGTTAAGTAATATAGATATTAAACCAATTACATCTGGAGGAGCCAATTACACAACGAATCTATACCTAGCCACAATCTCAGAATCGCTCAAGCCTGATATACATATATTCGCTAAAGTCGCAAGCCTAAACGAATCATCCAGGACAAATGAATTTCTGACCAATGTATATACAGTTGAAAGTTTCTTCTATAACGAATTGGCGGTTACTTTTGAAAGACTCTACAACAAAAACCAAGTCCCAGCTGAAGACAGACTAGTGATACCAAAACATTACGGTGATGACTTGACTCGTTTTGAGGAAACAATGTTTCTGGAAAATCTAGACGCGAAGGGTTTCAGGAGCTTTGATAGGATGAAAACGTTCAACTGGGAGTATGCAGCCACAGCCGTGACACAGCTAGCTAGGTTTCACGCTCTAGGAATAGCAATTCGCGATGAAAATCCAGCAGAATTCGAAAAGCTTGACAAAAAATTGAACATTTCGGATTTTCAAGAGTCTATGGCACAAATGATGGAACTAGGCATCAAGAATGGAATTGAGGCTGTGAATGGGGAACACAAAGGACGTGTGGAATTTTTTTTTGCTACAAAAGAGCATTTGATGGCTTTGATGACACGATTTATGCAAGACAAGACGACATTACTCCACGGAGATTTTAGACCAAGCAATTTGATGCACAGACGACGGGTAAGTTTTTTTAGTTTCTATGATTATAATATTTGGCCTATTTCTATTGAAGTTTGTAGTTTTTTTTAGATTGTTTTAAAAGTAAGTAGGTCGTTTGCCCAGGTCAAACAACCTTCTTTCGTTGACGGTCAAAAAATTACACTGCATCATTCATCTGTAGAAGGTAAATTGTAAATCTGTAGAAGGTAAGTTGTAAATTCGTAAGTCCTGACCTAACAGTAGGTATAGCTGTTTTTTTAATCTACGAATCAGAAAGCCATTGTCTGAGGATAAAGGGAAACAAGTAGCAAACAAACGCAAACTTTATATTATCTTTTCTAAGTCACAAAATTGAAATTGGAATAGCATAGCTCTTCGGAAGCGGGACTCCGACCATTCGGATCCGACGTCTTAATACATTTCAACTATAGATATTGTCTTAAAACTTTGAACGCCTAAGTGCGAATCCGGAAATCTAATTATCTTCACTGTTTCTTCAGAATGGAAAACTGGAAATAGTTCCCGTGGATTACCAAACCCTGAGGATAGGGAATCCCGCAGGTGACTTGATAGGCTTCATCTTTGCCGGTTCTGATGAGGAGTTCCGTCGGCTGCACTACCAGCGCATCCTGGACCACTACCACACCCAGCTGACCGTGGCGCTGGAAAAACTGAGAATTGACGTCGAGAAAGTGTATCCTAGGAAAGCCTTTGATAGCGATGAAATCGAGGTAATTATAAGTGGGTTATGATAACGATGAAACACAAACCACTCAAAGATTATCGCACTTGGTGCAATGTAGATCTGGTGATAACTATAGAAAACAATAGGCTAGTTGACTCATGATCAATTATATTAAACTAATATTTATTTCGTATAGTATTTAGCGTAGGAAACGTAAATATATAATATTTATCAGTTCATGAAAGTTGAAGATGGCTGAAAAAACGTAAATATATAATATTTATCAGTTCATGAAAGTTGAAGATGGCTGAAAAAATTGAATTTGGAAAAATGGTTTTTATTCTGTATTTTGAAATGCTTAAAAGTCTTAAAACGCTGTCCGCCATTTTCGCTCATGATAGTGACGTCACCGGTTCCGTAAAGAGAACTAAAGGGCTACTCCGATGTTCGAAATTCGACCGTCGAATAGTACCATCCCTCTCGATCTCCTGTCAAAGTATGTTTGAGTGAGTGGAACGGCAGATATGGCGGTCGAGTTTTGAACATCGGAGTATCCCTTCTGTTTATTTACTCGGTATTCAGCGTCGCGCTACAGATAAACAATAAAGCTAATTTGAATATATATTTTTTTTGAAGCATGCTTCCCTGCTAAGCTAAAAGGCGACCTTTTTGTATGAAACTCCATACTAAAAGGTCGACTCTGACTTGCGCACCGAGGGTAACCTACAAAAACTTATCTCATTTTCACTGGCCGGGTTAAGTTTGCATTTGATATTGTATAGCGCCGCATACAAATGAGGCGCAAATTTAACGGAACGGATCACATTTTCTGTATGGCAGCCCCACTTAAATATGTAATAGTATTTGTTTTATTCGATTCTGTTTCTAGTATTTGTTATTATAGCGGCAACAGATACATCATCTGTGAAAATTTCAACTGTCTAGCTATAATGGTTTATGAGATAAAGCCTGGTGATACATAGACGGATAGCGGAGTTATCGCAATAGGGTCCGGGAACCAAAAAAAATAATTTTCTCTCACAGCTTTCCGTGAAAGGTTTAATAAGTAAGTATAATTAATCTCAGTAAATAATGGAGATACTGAGTCTCTCTTCCAATGATTTTCAGATGAGACCTTTCGGTCTAATGATGAGCCTGATGATGATCGGCGTGCTGACAGTGGCTCCGGAAGACGCTCCTCAGATAGATGGAGACATAACGAGCATGATGGTGAAACCCAATGAGCTGGCTCAAGTGCGGATAGCCGGGATAGTTAACGACTTTATCAGATGGGGGATGCTGTAACGTGTTCGAAATAAATGTTGCAAAATTTATAGTTTTTTCTTCGTTTTCCGTTATTGTCACATAGTTAGGTTAATAACCTAGATTAAAAAATTTAAAACACCCCAGATCCAAGTAGCTGGTCATCATGGGAAATTCATTCAATGAATGATATATAAAATGCTAGTAAAACTAAATAAAACTACAAAATATTTTCTTCGGGCCCGTGACTGTAACACATTTAAATAAAACAATTTTATCGGATTATATCGCGTATATTAATTATTTGAGCCTCCCTGACGGTTCGGTACCTTTACAAATACCGTTGTCAAAGGTTGACTCAACTCAAACTTAAATGTATACTCAAACTACAAAATTTGGAATCCTTAGCTTCAATATTAGCTCAGATCTTGTCACTTGTTCTATTGAAAACTGAATATCATGGATACCAGTACTATCCCTATTGCCATCAAACATAGCCAAGAACCATATCGAAAGAAAAATTAAATCGCACTAAAATTGGTCCATCCGTTTAGGAGCTACGATGTGCTTGACAGACACACAGATACGCAGTTCACATGTTTTTTTTTCGTCAGGGGTTAAAAACGGCATTCTGGTAGTACGCAACCACCGACCACTTAGGGTTAAGTGGTCTGTGTACGCAACGGTAGGTATTCAGTTGTCTTTTGTCGAAAGCTGACAACTGACTTAAATTATGAATATGTATAAGCAAAATAATCCGTTTAAATTGTTTTATAAAAAAATACAGTCACCTACATTTAGGTAAGTTTATTAGGTGAATAATAAATAAATATTAAGGGACAATCTTACACAAATCGACCTAGTCCCAAACTAAACAATGCTTACTATGACATACATACATACATACTTATTATAACCACGCCTTTTTCCTAACGTGGTAGGCAGAGACCACATCTTTCCATCTGCTACGGTCCTGACATACATCTTTCGCTGAATCAACATTCATTAATCTCCTCATGCATGCTCGTCTGTTTAAAGTAATTTTGACTTGCCCTTCTTTCAGAACGTCTCCAATCTGATCAACCAACGTTCTCTCGCCTTCCTTTTCCAACATTTCCATTCACATTCGCCTTGTAGACCCAGGAACTATGTTCGAGTTTATCACACAAATATTTGTCCTTCCCGGGATTCGAACCCAGGACCGTCGGCTCAGTAGGTAGGTGCACTACAAACTGCGCCAAACGCTTCGTAAAATAATGCAAATTCATCCTGTGTTCAAAGTAAGAGATTGAAAGAACCCTCTAGCCTAGTAATGGCAGTCACTGCTAAGTTTTAAGAAGTTGATACTGATTTTTTTTTTTTTTTTTTAAATCTTCCTGTACACAAACTGTCATATTAGTTCCGCAGGGCTTTGGATTGTATTGTAATGTTTGTTGTAATATTATTAAAAAATAAAATAAAAAAAGTAGGTAGTTTATTAGGTAGTTCAAGAACCCATATGTAAGCCGATTACCTACAATTGGGTAATAAAAACATCCTGTTTGTTATTCATGTGTTTTTATTATGTTTTAGTGCAATGTTGGTTATCCTTCGAATAAATAAATGATAATAAATTAATAATACCTGCGTAATTTTTACAAACTAAGTGTAAAACAAACTTAATTACAAGTAAACCTAATAAAAGCGTGGCTAAAAACACCCGTGTTATTCGTATTTTTTTCCCTATAGAATTCCAACGACATATCGTAAATTAAATATAGCACATTTATTTTTCGACAATTTTTAACTAAAACACTGATTCGGAAAGCGATATCGGTATTGGATACCGGTATCATATCGTTTTACTGTAATCGAAAACCCTCCTCTGGCTTAAAGCTCCTTATCCGTTCAAAAATGCAATTTTGACATTTTGCTCTATGATCAAACATGGTTCTTAACATATTCTCAATATAACTACTTAGAACAGGGCTAAAATTGCGATTTATTGGGATATATTTTAAACCTAAATACAGTTTGAAGTTTACATTGATATTTTTTGTTTCAAAAAATACTTGCAATTGGCAATTCACGCAGAAAACTGTTTTTTTTTTCAACTTATTTTCGACTGAACGCAATGAAAGCATGAAATAGCTATGTTACTATCTAGAACTCAAGCAAAAAGTATTATTCACTTTAAAAAGTGTAAATATTAGTAATAATATGAAAAAAATACATTTTAAAATGTATAAGATATCTGATCGGGAGTCGTGGATATCAAAGGAGGCCTTTGCCCAGCAGTGGGAAAAAAGGGCCTTTTTAACCGACTTCAAAAAAGGAGGAGGTTCTCAATTCGAACTAATTTTTTTTTTTTTTTTTTTTTTTTTTTTTCTATGTATGTTACTCGATATCTCCGAGAATCGTGAACCGATTTTCAATATATTTTTTTTAATCGAAAGGGTATAACTCCGAGTTGGTCCCGTTGGCACTAAGTCGGGATCTGATGATGGAATCTTGGAGAAATCGAGGGAACTCTTCAAATGTTATAGGGACATGTACGGCGCTTTCGGTAATTTATTGATAAAGTCAAGAATTTACATTCAGTAAATAGGATTTGGCCACTAGAACTTTTATATGAATCACTAAAAAGCAAAAAAAAAAAAAAATTTTTAACAAAAAAAAAGAACCGACTTCAGTAAAACTAAAAAACCAAAAATAACCCGTTCAAGTACAGATTACATTTGACTCACCCTTCGAAGTCGGTGCCAAACCTCGCATAAACTATAATATAAATATAAGAACTGAGTGGTTTGGGATCGACTTCGAAGGGTGAGTCAAATGTAATCTGTACTTGAACGGGTTATTTTTGGTTTTTTAGTTTTATTTATTTTTATTTTATTTTATTTATTTATTCTTTACATTAGCACTAACAGATGAACCTTACATGCTAATTCTTAATTAATTCAATACATATTACATTTGTTATTACAGTAGACATTATTACTTACAAAATAAAGATTAAAATAAAGATTAGATCCATAATGATTAATAAAATTGTATGAATGAAATAAATTTATTAAATGGTGCTTTACTGAAGTCGGTTCTTTTTTTTTGTTAAAAATTTTTTTTTTTAACAGAATATGCAGGCCGTCTGTGTAGTCCCCTCAAGGGCTACTCCGATGTCCGAAATCCGACCGTCGAATGTGCCGTCACTCTCGATCTCCTGTCAAAGTATATTTGAATGAGCGGGATGTCACAATATCGAGCATCGAAGTAGCCTTCTGTTCTGTGTCAGTTCCCACCTGATTTGTATGCGGCTTTGTTTTTACCCGGAATCGAACGCAGATTGTCAAATGTGGCGATTGATTTATTCCCGGCTCGCCTCCAATAAGTTTCTCCAATATTTTTTGGCGTGAAATATGTACGTCTCCCTGTCACCTGGTTATCGGGAATCGTGGCGCGAAAAGATATGGGGTTAGTGCACGTCAATCTGATTTGGAATTCATATTGTACTTGGTTTTTCTCGCGGAAGCGTAGTGAATGACGCACCTGCCAATTGATCCGGAGTCCTGCGTTCGAGACCTGGCAAGGGTAAATATTTGTGTCTTCTTCTTAAATGTAAGGGCTGGGGTCTTGTCGGTGTAGCAATATCCAGTCGTTTCTTTCTTGGGCTTTCTCCTTCCCTTCATCGCAATTTCGTCTCGGCCTTGGTAGAATAAGGCCAATATTTGTGTGATGAACTCGAATATTTGATTCTGGGATGATGTCTTCTATGTATTTAAGTACATAGTTTTCTATATAAATATGTATAGCGTCGTGTGGCCCATAGTGCCTATAACACAAGCCTACGAGAGCTTACTAAATTACTTTGGACTAATTTTAAGTTAAGTTGTCTAAACTAATTTCAAAATCTTAAGAACTGTAGAATACAAATATATTTATTTTCACTCTACGATTTATTTGCTTACCTTCTATTTTTGATTACTTTTAGTAATACTCTTATAACCTGATACTTAAAAAAACAGTTTTATTAACGTTAGTCCATGGCGCTTGCGGGATCTAATCCGAAATGATGAAATACGCAAGAGAACCAAGGTTGTAGAATATAGCTCAGACAGTCGCCAAACTTAAGTGGCAGTGGGCGGGCACATTTCTCGTAGAACCGATGGCTATTGGGGCAGAAAGGTTCTCGAGTGGCGACCACGGACCGGAAGACGCAGCGTGGGAAATTCCGCAACAAGGTGGACCGACGACCTGGTTAGGATCGTGAACATTTGATGAGGGCGGTGCAAGAACGATCGTTGTGGAGAACTTTGGCGGAGGCCTTTGTCCAGTAGTGGACGTCTATCGACTGATATGATGATGATGGCTTTTTTTTATACTACGACGGTGGCAATCTAGCATGCGGCCCGACTGATGGTAAGCAGTTAGCGCCGCCTATGGACGCTTGCGATGCCAGGAGCATCACATGCGCGTGGCCGACCCTTTAAGAACCTATTGTCTCCCCTCTTAAAGAACACCATACAGGCAGGCAGGTAGCTTATTCCACATGCGGAGCGTTCGCGGTAGGAAATTCCTCTGGCTCAAAATAAACCCTAGTTTTTAGGGTTCCGTACCCAAAGGGTAAAAACGGGACCCTTTTAATGAGACTTCGCTGTCCGTCCGTCCGTCCGTCCTTCTGTCACCAGGCTGTATCTCAAGAACGGTGATAGCTAGACAGTTGTAATTTTCACAGGTGATGTATTTCTATTGCCGATGCCGCTATAACAAAAAATACTAAAAATAAAATAAAATAAATATTAAAGGGGGGCTCCAATACAGCAAACTTATTATAGATTATGGTACGGAACCCTTCATGCGCGAGTCGGACTCGCACTTGCCCAATTTTAGGGTTCCGTAGTCAACTAGGAACCCTTATTTTAACTATATTGAGATCACAGTTTTGCCATTAATAACATAACATTTAATAACAACAAACAGGTACTGCTGCAAGCAAAATGAGCTTACAATAATCAAAAGCACACAACAAACTTCGGACCCATCCTCTGGAACAATGGGCCTAGGGCTGCCATCTCTAAATTCACCGAACCCGATTTAAAAAAACCCGGACATTTAGCGTAACCCGGACGTGTCCGAAAAGAATATTATTAAAAAAAAAACAATCTCTTTATTGCTATCATCGATGTAAAATACCGATGTAGTAGGCTATTGTACATCGATGATTGCTATTAACGTGTTACGACTTTAAAAACAGTTTTTTTTAGATTAAGTATGTTTGAGCTGTATGATCTGTCTTTAGTCATTATTATTATGATTTATGGTTTTGGTGCTGTTTAGTTTGTCTCAATAAATTTATTTTCTATCTTTCTTTCTTTCTAAAAAACTTATTATTAAAAAAACAATGTCTTTATCGCTGTTAACGTGTTACGACTAAAAAAACCCGGACTTTTGGCGTAAAATGATTCTTTCCCCGGACGTGTCCGAAAAGAATATTGTTGAAATAAATAATCACCTTATCGCTATTAACGTGTTACGCTGAATGGAGCTAGTGCCTTGATTGCGCTTTGTATTATTTATATAGTTTTTACGTACTTTTTACACAGTTATGCCGGGTAAATAATCAACTCAATAAGGTTTTCTCACATAAAAAGTGTCCCAGATTTCCTTGTTTTCCAGTGACACTTTTTGAAAGCCCCGGACGGCCCCCGGACAACCTCCCAACTAGGACAAATCCAGGAAAACCCGGACGGATGGCAGCCCTATAAAAACAACGGTGCTTACAAAACAAGCTTTACAAAGGTTAAGAAGCTTAACAAGTCCGGAATATTAAGTTAGTTATTAAATTGGAAATTGTAGGTGCGTTCAAACGAAACCCCGATGTGCAGGTCAGGTGGAATGATTAATAAGGACGATGGACGGTGCCATTTGGAAAGGTAATAGATTGTTACAAGCGTTTATTAAACTTGCAAAGAAATACATGTTTGTAATAATAAGCAGGTAATTGAATAAGTTAAGTCTTTCACTCTCACCTTCACCAGTAAATGTCAATTGTCATACTACAGGTGAACCTTAGACATTTACTTTTCTCCCTTACCCTAGCACTATACTACCTACTCGCGAAGTAGGCCAAGGTATTAGTTTTCGAAGCAAAATGCATCTCCACACTATCATAATAATCATGCAGCTTTGGTCATCTCCACGAGTAGTGTGGAGCCGCAAAAACAGTAATAATACAAGCTTTTATTAAACTTGCAAGAAATACATGCAAGCAGGTAATTGAATCATTTTAGTCTTTCGCATGAAGTACCGATCCTTTATATCTGAAGGCCGTGATTAACTTATATTGTTATTGGAAAGGACGACTTGTTTCCGTCGGCTTCTGTTGGTTGCCAATGTTGCCATTCGCACCACGTCCCATAGCTTGGTGTTTTTACGTTAACTAGTCTGTCCACCTAGCCAAAAATCTACCACGTGATCAGTCCTTCTACGTTTCCGACTATAACCAGTTTCTCCAGCCCGTCTAGCACAACTATGCCTCGCGACGCTTGTCGCGCGACATAGCGCAACGCATCACTCTCTGACATTACTGCACAGAAAGAGACGGGTAATTATCTCGCGCGAGAAATAGTCACGTGTGACAGTTATGCCAGATAGTTGATAGTTGATAGTTATTTATTCATAAACAATGTACATTGTGTTTGAAATATAAGTCTTACAATAGTTACAACATTTGAGAAAGATCACGATTAAAAATAATACTAAGTAGGTACACATAATAAAACATTAACTAATTTTTCAACGCATTACAAATGATACATTAATTACAACTTATTTACATTCATTAAGGTACACAAAAATATAAAATAAAAACATATTCTTCCAATGTCCCATTGTTAAAATTAGAATTCTACATACTGTGCATTATATAATGTCAATCAAAAACCATTTAAAAACTACCTACATTTCAATAAAAACTAAGTATGTCAAACAAAACTATAATAAATAATCATACATTCAATAATCAGAGGTGCTGGTGGTTGTCTCCGCCTCTCGCAATGTGGCCGAAGTATGACAACATGCTGGGAAACAGTGAATAGACGGCTTTCGACTTTGAGTAGTGACAGGATAGCTGCATCTGTGCGTTTGGTTTCAAATAAATAAATATTAAGGGACAATCTTACACAAATCGACCTAGTCCCAAAATAAACAACGTTTGTACTATAGGTAAACTACGTATACGTAATATATAAATACATAACTATAGGTATAGATAACATCCATGGCCCAGTAACAAATATTCGAGTTCATCACACAAATTTGCCCTGGCCGGGATTAGAACCCGGACCGCCGGCTCAGCTGGCAGGTGCACTACAAACTGCGCCAATCGCGTCGTCGTTTGGAGAGGTAGGTATTGCAGTATGCTTTTAATAAATATTATTTTAATATTTTTTTATTAAAGCAGTAACGTCTGCTAACGTAAACCAAATGTTTACAATGAAGCGAACAATTTAAAAATTTAATGGTTCGGACAGGATTCGAACCTGCGTTTCCAACGGCTTTCCGGGCCAGCCAACACGGGCGTCCTACCAACTGGACCACGAACCAGATGTCAGAGCCATTGAGTCTTTCAACCAGTTGCTTCAACATGCCTTAGGGTGGCATCGTAGCGCCATCTACCGTAAAGATTTAGACTTTATCGTCGGCACCATCGTCTCAAATTTGTTGAGACCATTAAACTTTTCAATTTTTCGCTTCATTGTAAATATTATTTTCTTTATTTTACCTTATTTTTAATGGATATGTACCAAGTCTTAACGCCGCTTTGGGCTTTGAAATTGAAATCTCCGGAAATTATCAGGGCTGAAAACTAAAATTACATCAAAACTCTTATTTGACAGTCTTAAAGTTCAAATTTGAGTATTACTATTTTTATCGTTAAACGATAAAAATATTACGAGCATGGGCTTCTAATTTAATTAAATTAGAAGCTTGTACTCATTATTTATTTATTGCACAATACAAAAAAGTACAAACGGCGGACTTAATGCCTTAAGCATTCTCTACCAGTCAACCACTGGGTTAAACAGAAATATGTAGTCGGTGGAGGATCAAAGGTTACAGACAAACAGTAATACAACACAAATTAACTACCTAAGGATATGAGAATGTATATACAATAATTACCATAAACTAACGAATACTTTATAATATGATATACTCATTAATGGATGAATATAATGCCAGGTGAAAAGAAATAGTATTTTTTATTTTCCAAGGACTAAGAATATTTCGAAAATGGAATTATAGTTTTCGCAACAAAACATGCGCATGTATCTCATACATATCAACTTTAGTAATTTTTAGGGTTCCGTACCCAAAGGGTAAAAACGGGACCCTATTACTGAGACCTCGCTGTCCGTCCGTCCGTCCCTCCGTCTGTCACCAAGCTGTTGAAATTTTCATAGATGATGTATTTCTATTACCGCTATAACAACAAATACTAAAAATAAAATAAAATAAAATAAATATTTAAGGGGGGCTCCCATAAAACAAACTTGTTATAGATTATGGAACGGAACCCTTCATGCGCGAGTCGGACTCGCACTTGCTCAATTTATTGTATTTGGTCTAAACTGTAAGCTTATTTTGACTGGAATATATGAAATGAAATCCTAGTCTATAAAACTCGGACTCGCGCGCTTAGGGTTCCGTACAAACACTTATCCCATCTTAACTGGCCGGGTTAAGTTAAGTTTGCATCTGGTATGCATGGCGCCGGATACAAATGAGGTGCAAACTTAACACAACCGATCACGTTTGTTGCCCCACTTATATATTTATTTTATTCTGTTTTTAGTATTTGTTGTTATAGTATAGCGGCAACAGAAGTGCATCATCTGTGATTTTTTTCTAGAAAACTGTTTAGCTATCACGGTTCATAGCCTATAGCCTGGTGACAGACGGGCAGAGGAGTCTCACTAGTAGGGTCCCGTTTTTACCCTTTAGGTACGCAACCTTCAATAACAAAATTTCAAAATATGTAAAAAAAAAAAACAGTAAGTATCACTGTAATATTCTTTACACAAAAACGTATACGTACATTTTAAAATGCATGTTTTCCGTATAAAGATGTGGCGTTCTCTAGAACCTTTCCCGATTTGTATGGGGAAAGAACGTTCTTGAGAACATTTCCCGAACAAATCGGGAAACGTCTAGAACGCACACCTCTATTTCTGTACGCTTAGCGGCTCACGCGCGCGATTGTGGCGTCACAGCTCTACGACTTTTACTAGCGTATTTTTTTTTACATTCATTAGACACGTCTCATAGTTAGGACTTTATAGGACAACACCAATATTTTTGTCATTAAAGCATGAGCCTTGGCACACTTGTTACTTAGGTGGACTAGAGTTGAAAACGCCCGGGAGGCGAGCGCAGACGCCCCGCTGGTGGGGAGGGGGAGGGGGGAAATTACGTTCCGCCGCGCGTTCTTTCGGTCCTCCTATCATCGTATTTATAGAGACTATGGCAAGTTTAGTATCGTTTTCAGATAAATTGAGGACGGCCGATCATTTTCTGGGATATTACTAACATGTTTTATAGAAAAAAATAGAAATAAAGGTAAAAATCAGAAAATCTTAGTAAAAATTATTTCTGCAACGATTACGTGAAATTGAGCAACGATTTGGGCATGAAAAAAATATTTTTTTATAAAGCCACATTTATGTAGATTTCAAAAATATATAATTTATTATAACTATTATGAATAGCAAATAAAAAAAAATGTTTGAACAGCAGTTTCCTCAAAATTTTACTTTATAAAAATAAGGACCCAAAAAGAAATGTTATAAATGTTGGAATATGTAATGTAAGTAGCTTAATTGTATATTACGTAGTTTAAAGCTGTATTTACGTTTGTTAGCATGTGTATTATATTTTAAATTGCGAATAATATAACCGTTTGATGACTTCAAATGACATGGTTCAAAATAAAACTAACAAGTCACTGATCTGATTAGATATTATTGTTAATCTGTATATAAATACTTAAATTGGTACATATATTTATGTGTAACATGCTTCATCACACGCACAGAACTCAGTTCACTTTAATTTTTATTGGTTTCACCTGCATCTAGCAGCGCATTTCTTTTTGCTGCACCTGATCATTTCCATGCAGACTTTGGGCTCGACACCTACTGGCAAGCTAGTCCATGTAGGTTCCCATCTCTCATCTACTTTTGTACATCCCCAATCAGATGGACTAGGAATATTTTGGATCGGTTATATTTGACCCCATACATGAACTGCTTGAAAAACTGCCCGCTGGAAATGCTGATATGTAGCATTCGTTGGTGGAATATTTTTCAATTGGCGGTCTTTTTTCGTCAACAACTGCTTTCTACAATCGTTTACAGCAGAAACTGAGCTGGATCTAAAACTAAAATGTTAAATATGCACAACTACCCTAAATTATGCATAGTTTTATGTCAACAACAAATTTTTCCACAATCTCCATTGCATCTTCAATTCTGCCCGTCCTTGGCCGCCTTGACCTAAGTAACAAGTGTGCCAAGGCTCATGCTTTAATGACAAAAATATTAGTTCCCATACATTGATGTCCTATAAAGTCCTAACTATCACTTTGACTCTCATTTCTAAAGTTCTTAGTGTCCCAACCACATAGGTCAGTATGAAACATAAATATATATTTATAAAATTTTACTATTATAAAATTCTGGATTTATATTTAAAATCACTTATCTATGGAGAGGGGTCATGATTTCAGGAAAAACCTTAATAGCGTGATGCAGGATCGTCATTTGTTTTGTATGGGAGCGCGGCGCCGTGCCGGTCTGGCGCCATCTGTTGATCATAATTTCCTTTGTCACGCCGGAACGGTTGGACGGATTTTAACGAATTTTGGTATAGTCTGTCCAATCTCTAAGATCAATGAAGTCACTTCGGCACAAGGTACAAACAACCGTCTATTTGTAATTTTAAGGGCGTTTTTCACTTGTGCCAGTTTGAAATAATTTGATCTTAGAATTCCGGATAGACTATACAGCTAGACATCCGAAGATGGTTGTAGGATACTTTCTACCTGACTACGGTAATAAAAAGTTTTACGCGGACTCAGCTGGCCACCTTCAGGGTAGGTACCCTCAGGGCTAGTTAACTGCAAGAAATCCCGTATAGGGATAAGTTCGCCCTTGTACACATGTATTGTTTTTGAGTTTTGTCAATATTGTGTACCTGAAAGTGTTTACATACGTACCCTCTAGTGATTCATAAAAATCTTATTTGATTATCTTATTTCGTTCCCAATTATTGCTCTATAACGATGCTATAGCAGTTTATACAGCCTGTAATCATGACGCGTTAAATATGCCAATTGACGCATACAGACTGATTAATTGCTAATCATTTTGTCACGTACATTATTTACTCGCAATCACACAACTTGATTCGATTATTATGAACAAATTCATCGAAACGTATCAATCATATCATTTCGATATCTGAAAACGGAATATGTAGCATCCATTTGCGTATCATTCCAAATTTTAATTTAATAACGTAGTGCCAGCAAAACTTTTCCGCCTTAATTAATGTCACTTTCCAAATCCATTTTGAATCACATTTCAATAACATTACGACTTAAATTGAAACAAGAGCAGAGTGATGCTGTTGATTGATACTTTTGTTTGAATGTGAGCCTCAATGTGGAAGGTTTTTGGTTGATTTTTGGGCAACTGTGAATCGCGAAGCTTCTCATGGGAATACAACTGTTAAGCAACATCCGTGTTCACGGGAAGGAGAATTAATTTAAACAAAGACCTTGAAAATTAAATGTTAATATAACGCTTATCATTGAAGATGTTATCGTCCTAGAGCACTTTGTTATAAGTAGCTAATGATACTGATGTAAAATATATGCTTTGCTAGAGATGTGACATTTCAGAGAATTTCTGAAACGGGATATGTCTAGTTTTTCAGTAAACTTAGTAACTTTTGCGCTCACTCGATGATCATACAAATATAATCTGAGTGTCATACAATTATTATTAAGCCTGACCAGAAATATATGAGGATTGTCAAGAGGGCGCTATTTATAACATTTATATGGCAACAATTTTGCAACCAATCGCAACCCACTCTAATAACATTAGTTTAAATACCCGTCAGTTTAACTATGTTAACCTCGTAATATCATTTGATGGAATGCACTCTTTTCCTAAGTATTTTTCGTGTAGTAAACACATCTTACGTTCACAACTGTGAATGTTTTTCGGCATTTTCTTTGAATAATTTTAAATATTTGTCTTTTAAAGAAATCATCACGAATGACATTGACAATGTTGACAAGCCATCATAAAATCATTGCCAGTGTAAGAAATTAGTTCCATTGAAATTCCACAATATGGCGCATCCTCATATATTTCTGATCAGGCTTTAATATAATAACTAGCATTAACCCGCGGCTTCGCTCGCGTGCCTATGTAATATACATCATCCTACGGGAACAATGCTCTTTTTTTTCAGGATTAAAAGTAGGCTATTTGGTATAAGGCTTTTATAATGTCCCGAGCCTCCGCTTATCGACTCGGTATATTCGAGATTGGTTTAATGATTCTAAGCCATGTTCTAAGTTACGTCATGTTCTATTGTAAGATATTGAGGTTCTCTTCGTTGATGAATGAAAAATGTATTATTCTGAGCCAGATAAACGTAATTCAGAATTCTGAAATGACTTAACATAATTATTGAAAAGCTTGAATGTATTTATTACGGATGCAGGAAGTTTCCCGATCATTACTCCTCCCGTCCCAACGCGCCGCCCGCCTATAGGTACCGATTGACGACGGTCGAGATGCCACCAAATACTATTTTTTTAATCTATTAGGATAACGCGGGTCTCTATCCATACCTCAAAAGCAAAAACAGAACCCCCTTATAGGATCACGTGTAGCTGTCTGTCAGCCCGTCTGTTACAACCGATTTGCTGCAAAACTACTGGACCGATTAAATTGCAATTTGGCGCAAATGCTTTCAAGAATTTTCATGACCACAAATAAAATTTCAAAATCAGTGGCATTTTCGTAATTAACGTCCCAACAAACCATAAAAATTACACCCATACTCATATTTAGTCATTTCAACCCCATCGCACCCCAACAGGCGAGACGGTATTTCACGTCCACCACGTTTGTTTTTTTTAAATCGTTGTTGTTTTGGTAATCAGCGACCCGATAAACCATAGAAACATTACCCTTGTTGATTTTCAGACTTTGTCACCACATTCTCCTCCTTTAGGGGTTGAATTTTCAAAAAACATGAAACACGTGCTTACTCATTTATCGTTAGAAATATTCCTTGGAAGTTTTCAATAAAATAGTCTAACTAATATTTTTTCCCCATACAAACTTTGAACCCCTATTTCAACCCTTTAGGGGGTAAATTTTGAAAAATCCTTTCTTAGTGCACCCCTACACTTTATAAGGAACCTACGTGCCAAATTTGAACTCTCTAGAACCAGCGGTTTAGTATTTAGACATTTCAACCCAATTTCACCCCAACAGGGAAGATGTTAATTCACGTCCGCCACGTTGGATTTAAAAATCGTTGCGGTTTTCGTAATCAGCGACCCGATAAACCATAAAAGCATTACCAATGGATTTTCAGACTTTGTCACCACATTTTTTCCTTATAGGGGTTGAATTTTCAAAAAACCTGAAACATGTGTTTACTCATTTATCGTTAGAAATACTCCTGTAAAGTTTCGAATAAAATAGTCTAACTAATCTTGTTTCCCCATACAAACTTTGAACCCCTATTTCAACCCTTTAGGGGTACATTTTGAAAAATCCTTTCTTAGTGCACCCCTACACCTTATAAGGAACCTACGTGCCAAATTTGAACTCTCTAGAACCAGCGGTTTAGTATTTAGACATCTCAACCCCATTTCACCCCAACAGGGGAGATGGTAACTCACGTCAGCCACGTTGGATTTTAAAATCGTTGCGGTTTTCGTAATCAGCGACCCGATAAACCATAAAAACAATACCCATGCTGATTTTCAGACTTTGTCACCACATTTCTCCCTTTTAAGGGTTGAATTTTCAAAAAACCTGAAACACGTATTTACTCATTTATCGTTAGAAATACTCCTGTGAAGTTTCGAATAAAATAGTCTAACTAATCTTGTTTCCCCATACAAACTTTGGAACCCCATTTCACCCCTTTAGGGGGTGAGTTTTGAAAAATCCTTTCTTAGCGGATGCTAACGTCATAACATCTACCTGCATGCCAAATTTCAGCCCGATCCGTCCAGTGGTTTGGGCTGTGCGTTGATAGATCACTATGTCAGTCAGTCAGTCACCTTTGAGTTTTATATATATAGAAGAAGAAGATAATTAATGTCTCAATGTGTTTAAATTGACATTTTTAACCCCCGACAAAAAACGTGGGGTGTTATAAGTTTTAACATGTGTATCTGTGTATCAGTGTGTCTGTCTCTGGCATCGTAGCTCCAAAATGGATGGACCAATTTGAGTGCGGTTTTATTAATCGAAATACTTGTCCGTCAAGATGGTTCTTAGCTGTGTTTGGTGGAAATAGGACTAGTAGTTTTCAAGATATTCAGCTTCAATTGGAACAAGTGACAAGATCTCAGCCAATATTGAAGCCGAGAATTCCAAATTTTGGTTAAATGTTTAGTTTTATTAACATTTTCCATATCACTCACTAAATGAAGGTCTCATGATGACCAGCTAATTGTGAACGGATCTCAGCCAATATTGAGGCCATGAATCCGAATGTTGGTCATTTTCCATGTCACTCATTAACTGAGGATCTCATGATAACCAGATACTTAGTTTTTAACCAACAATTTAATAAAATTTTGTATCTTGGAGCTGAAGATGACCGTAGGAACTCCTAAACAGCACAAGATATAAACCCATGGTATTTGGGCTCGTCTGATTGGTCTTGATGAGCAATTAACGTTTGTGTAAGAAAGCATAGTCGGTAAAAAACTGAGTGCCAGAAATACTTTTTTGACAAAAAGTTTCATAATAATATGATGATTTCTGTGACAGTACTGAGTCACTGCAGTTTCTAAGTCCTCGCAATTCTGCTAAAGCTGAATTGTCATTAGGACTATTAAACAGTTTCCTTTGATTGAGGTCACAAATAGCAACATCCTGCAAGGTTTTAACGCGATTTAAGACCACGTAAGCTTGTCCTTTAACAAAAATACTCTTGCCTAAGTGAACAACAGCTTTTTAGGTTTTTTTTTCTTTTTACAGGCTGCCATGTCGGGGGTTTTTAAATTTTTAATTTTTTGTCATGTTATAAGTTTTTTAAATTTTATTTCCAGGTTTAGTCGCACTGCAAGCTTTTTTTATAGCACAATAAATAAGTTATCTTGTTATTTTATTATACAATACATTACAATTACATACTATTTATCCCCATACTAACGCGAGTATAAGCCTTACACAGAATCAACAAACATCTTCCTAGCTTAAGGTTTTAAAGTAGACCTCCAGAAGTTAAAACCTTTTCAGCAAATTTATTCACGACGTTCATAATTAGTATTCAAGATGTCAGAATGACGTATCGGAACTTCAAACAAACTGGGATCCCATTTTTTCTCCCGTTTTTTGTTCGAAAGTAATCAAAACTTTTCTCCATTAAAGTTAGTTGCAAATAAACTCTTTAAGGCAAAATGAGTGATCCGTCTATACTTAACAAGATAAGTAGACAGGGGTAACTTATATTGCCAAGTTGTGGTTTTTGTGGGTTCGTCGGCTAAGCTCAGCGTTTCTAAATACGGACAACCACGATATCACATAGCTTAAGTCTACTTATCCGTTTAAAATGCTGATTGTTTTAGACATTTTTCTCTTTGATCAAACATGTCTCTTAATATATTATCAATATCGCTACTTAGAACAGGGCCATTGGGATTTATTGGTATATATTTAAAACCTACAGTTTGAATTTTCATTGACAAGTTTTATATGAAAAACTACTCGAAATTCACGCCGAATACTGTATTTTTATTTCAACTTATTTTCGACTGCACGCAATGATGAGCTTGAAATAGCTATGTACTATCCGGAACTCAGGGAAAAGTATTATACTGCAAATTGGTTGATATTATCAATATAATTATATTTGTGTTGTAATATTTAAAAAAAAAAACACAGTTTTCTCCGTGAATTTTGACAAATTCGAGTAGTTTTTACTAGGAGTATATATACCAATAAACCGCAATGGCCCTGTTCTAAGAAGTAACTTTGATAATATGTTAAGAAACATGTTTGATAGAGAGAAATAGAGAAAAATTTCTAAAACAATTAGCAATTTTGAACGGATAAGTAGCATTACGAAATGATTTGCTATTTTTTTACCATTCACGCGATACACGCGAAGCCATCTTAAGCCCATTCTCTAAAAGTATCATAAAGATAACCCATTTGAGCTAGTGAATAGCATAGGTTCCAAGCACTAACCGGGTCAGCCTAGGTCGCGGGTCGGACGCCATTTACGCCTTCCCTCCCCCATTTCTTCTGTTCTCCCGTGTACACATCCGTGTATTGAAGTGTGCCGTGCGCTATGACATGTGCTTGGGGATTCATGAATTCACACCTAATGAGGTTGGCTATGAGGCATGTGAGGCGTCGGTTATTTCCGTAGCTGGGTGGAACTTACATCTTAGTTAGGTCAGGGGACGTTTTATCACGTGATAAATAAGTGACAAAGCAACTGGCACTCACATCAAGTTTTTTCAAAACGCGACGGATGCTTTGTCACATAATTTATCGCGTGATAAAAGCAAGCATCATAGCTCCCAGTCAATTGGCAAGGTAATCTATTGAGCATGCGTCACATAAAACATGTAGCGACATGGTAAACATTTCTATAATACAGAACGCAGGCAAGGTGTGACAACATTAATAAATTGATAGATATAATGTTATTTCTAAATTTCCTCGCAGTCGAAGTGAAAAGCAGAGTGTTTAACACGTGGCTAATAGCCGATATGACTGTATTATTTATATTTTGGGTTGACTAACAAACGAAACAGTAACTAGTATCATGTTTGGTTTACAGACCAATGACAATGACAGTGCCATAGATAAGATACTACATCTTCTTATTTTAATTAGGTTCCACTAGGTTAAATTAATAACAATTATTCCAGTTAACAAACATAGTCATCGAGATGTCTTGGAGGTCTAAATCTCGCTCGCTGTTACGGTCGCTGTTAGATCTCCTAGGTAAGTCTGGAAGAACAGTTGGCTTAACCTCATGAGAAGAGTACAACCATGAATTATTTTTCAATCTGTTCAAAATTTATTTCACCGTGTGTCAATGATTTTGATGCATAATAAATTGATTTGTTATCCTGCAGCATTACACAACTGTGATAACCTGACACAATGTCCCGTGTGGCAACACTCTACAACTGGACTGTCATTAATGCCATGTACGTAGCATGTCGGTTTAGAGCGAATAAAAAGTAATTAATTAATTTACAGTTTTATTTGGCTCCAAAATATAACAATGGCGACGAGAAAATAACGTAATACGCGTGTGGACTATATATAATAAAAAAAGTGAAAGTTTAAACTTGGTGTTAGTGATAGTAGAACTTAAAGTGAGGTTAACCTCCAAATGTCACTAAGTGAACGTTTTTGGGGTGATATTTCCGAGAAAAAGACAAGTTTTGTGCAAAATTTAAGCAAAAAGGAGCTATTACAACTATCAACAGAACTACAGGTTGAACTCTCCGGTGAAACAATAGACGATTGGAGGAAAATACTAAGGGACGTGATTAAAAGTGGACAACTCTTAGAAACCGTGGAAGAGCCTGAAAAGATCCCGGAAACACCGGAATTACAAACAATGGCGGTGAATTACCAAATAGATCCTTTCGATGGACGTGATTTTGAAACATTCGAGGTGCAACTGCAGTGTTTAATCACCTTAAATAATGTTCCGGAGGACAAAAAAGTGGCACTCTTGATCACTAAAATCACACCAAGAGTATTAGAAACCCTTAATCATTTGTGTGCCCCCACAAAACCAACGGAAAAGACATACACTGACCTCGTTAAACTATTGGAAGATAGGTACAACAAATCCACTTCCATTCCTGTGGACCGGGCGAAATTTAGGAAATGTAATCAAAAGGCGGAAGAAAGCATTGAAGAATACATAATACGCTTAAAGAAAGCTGCAAAAAAATGTAACTTTAAGGATTTCAATGACCAGATCAAGGAAAAACTCATCGATGGAGCATATTCATCGCTAGTTAAATTTGAACTATTAAAGAATGGTAACCAGACACTTGAGGAACTAACTACCTTAGCCAGGACTGTGGAAGCAGCATGGTTACAGACAAAACTAAAGATGCCGACAGAAGAACCAGCGACTAGAATGTTTTTCATCAAGCAAAATACACAGAGTAAGCCGAAACAATTTTCCAATAAACCCAACCGCGGGTCATCAGCAACTGGTAAGGCGACCAAGTGTTTTTGTTGTGGTAAAAATAACCATGTTAAAGGTGAGTGCAGTTTAAAAAACAAATTTTGCTCTGAGTGCGGTCAACAAGGCCACCTGTACAAAATGTGCCCTAAGACTCGTAAAATGAACCTGCTTGAAATTAAATCTGAAGTGCAAACTGAGCAAAACTCAGAAATTGAACAATCGATTCAAGGACTTTTCCCACAAAGTGATGATGATGACTATTATAATGTTTACAGTTGTAAATCAACCACCAATAAAATACCACCCTGTTTAGTGGAGGGCAGTGTGAATGGCATAGAATTGACAAATTTCATATTTATAACAGGTGGAAATTAATATACAGATCGACAGGGCTTAATGTCGTGTACGTTAAAAAAAAATCTTTGAATTTATTCTTCTGTATTTAAAGAAATATTAGAAAAAATACATCAAATAACTGCAATCTAAGACAATACGGGCTGAATAGGGTTGTTGTCTAAACCAAAGAGCGAAAAAATATATATTTTTTTTATTTGATTTGACAGATGACAGATGCATACCGAGTTTTATTAAGTTTTTTTTTTAATAAGAAAACCGACTAAAGTAACCGTTCCATTAAGTTCTGGTTTTGGTGTTGCCACATTTTAAAATGAGTATGTTTTTATAAATTAATAATAAAATAAATAATCATCTCAGAAAATAAATAAAAAGAGAGCTTACTTCATCTTTTTAAGCAGAATTCAGAAAAGTAATAAAATGATAGTCTTAAAAATATGAAATGTTGTCAATTAAAGTTTGAATTGGACACAGGTTCTGAAACATCAACTATTTTGCAAAAAGATGTAGAAACCTTAAATTTAATTCATGATGTAAAAAAAACCAGTATAAACTTCAAGAACTATGACCAAACAATCACACAGCCCTTGGGAATAATAAATAATATAAAATTAAAAATAAATAATGTAATAAAAAATGTTAGCTTATTTGTGGTTGAAAATTATAAACCTAGATTATTAGGCAGGGATTTACTCAATGTTTATGGCATGTGGCCATTAAAAATAAACAACAATGAAATGACAGACCCCGTCACTACCATAAAAGAAAACTATGCTGAAGTATTTACCCCAGGGTGGGGAAATTTTAAGGGTGATTGCATATAATAATAAATATAAAATAAATAAATATCGGACAACCTCACACAAATCGATCTAGTCCCAAATTAAGCTCAAGAAGGCTTGTGTTATGGGTACTAGACGACGATATACGTACTTATATAGATAAATATATACTTAAATACATAGAACAACCATGACCTCTCCCCCTGGACCTCCGCATGGTGTGGACGTTGCCCAAGAGACTATTTTTCATTATTATTTCCAAATTTTTAATTCATAAAATAAAACATTGCAATCATTAATTCTGGCAAAAAATTAGGAGTGCATAAGCTAACAAGAGTAGTATCGAGAGCGAGCGGCCGAGTGCGCTACAAGCTGACGCGGGTGAGTGAGCTACGCCATCAGTGACGTCACCCCGGTCTCCGCTACGAGTGCTACGAGTACGTGGTGTTTTGCTGAGAGCCTGCGCTGCGCTTCTTAGCTCCTGGTACTTTGTAACTAGCGAACGCCGCTCTCACAGTGACGTCATTACGTCGGCTCCAAGTGCTACGCGGAACTCTGCTGCGGTCCTGTCACCCTGGTACTTTGCGACAGCGGATCTCACTTATGCGGGACGGGTTCGCCGGCTTTACTACTGTTTTGAAATGAATTCCGACCTCAATAATAGCATGATCTGCGAGGCCTGCCAGACCGAACTGTTGGTAGGTACCGTTTACCTTCAGTGTATGGTACAAGCGTGCAGTAAATTATATCATTATGCATGCAATAATAAAACTCTGTCTGAAACCGAAAAGGCATCTTGGGTATGTCCAGAATGCACCTGTGCAGCTAAGAGAGGGGGCTGAAACTGCGAGACTCCTGTTGGAACACCACTTAATATAAAGAATGTCGCTGTAAGAAAGGTTTCTTCGAATACCTCTTCCCCCGCCCCTCTGCGTCAGCAGCAGCAGCAAAGTGATGTGTCCGCATCGATGTCTACGTCCTTAGAAATCCAGCTCCTTCGCGAACAGATGACGTACCTCACCGAGCAGTTGGCGGACGCCATATCGGCTATTGGGCGGTATCAGTCAACTCTTACTGCATGCACAAGTACTATTGAGGTTGTTAGCAACAAGCTACTAGCTTTGGAGCAAGCCGTCGAGTCCTGCAGTTGTACTTCGGCATCGGAATTGGAACGTCCCAGCGGGTCCAATGAAAAGGTCAAGAAGAAGAAAAAACCTAAAACTTCGGCAGCCAACCCGAAGAGAAACGTCAACAAGGAAGCGAAGCAAACTGAGACGGTTATTGAAACAGCTGGTGCGTCTGGGTCGGCTAGTGGAGATCTGCTCCCTACTCCACCCGGTAATGAATGTCGGGATAACATGAATGATGGTAATCCCACGGTAGTAATGTCTCCTCCAGATCTTGATGAAGACTCTTCACATGGTGACTACAAGGAAGTTAAGTCGAAGAAGCAGAGACGCCTAACTTCATCGGTACGTTGTACTGCAGGGTCTAACATCACGTCCCTTAAAGCAGTCGAAGAACGCAGATATATTCATTTATGGAATATGGCATCAGGTCCTGCTGAAGTTGAGGAGTACCTGCGAAACTTATGTTTGGGGAAAGCATGCTCCGTGGATGAACTTAAGCCGAAAGGAGACTACAGGTCCTATAAGTTGGGCGTACCGGTTGCCTGTTATGAGAAATGTATGTCAGCAGAAGTTTGGCCCGAAAACGCGCGAGTAAAAACCTGGTTTTTTCGAAGACAAACTGTCCAAACCAAAGGTACAACTCAAGCAAAGTAATCTTAAGTCAATATCTATGATATACCAAAATGTCAGGGGCCTGAATACTAAGCTGGCGCACTTTAGACAACGGCTATTAACTCCTGAGTGTGATGTTGTTACCGTTACTGAAACATGGTTGTCTGATTCTGTCGAAACTGCCGAGCTTGTTGAAGCGGACTGGAGTATGCTGCGTCGCGATCGTGAAGACGGTCGCCAGGGGGGTGGCGTACTTGTGGCCGTATGGCCTGGTATCACTTTAAGACGTAGGCGTGAGTTGGAGACCGCCTTCGGGGAAGACCTGTGGTCAACCATAGTGACGGAACACGGGACGTTCCATCTCTGTACTGTATATATTCCACCAAAATCTACAGAAGACGTTTATATGTGTTTTTTCCAAAGTGTTGAGGCTATCATCGACTCCCTAAATGAGCGCGTTGAGATTGTGGGTGATCTGAATCTAAATCCTAAGTATACGTCTCTTAGTATTTTAAGTTACTTTTGTTATTTCACTACTGTTTGTAACCTGCAAGAGATGAATGAAATTGTGAATATGCACGGAGGAGTACTTGATACGGTGCTGGTACGAGAGGGTACTTGCGCAACTTGTGCTGAGGTGGCCGAGGAAGATGGACTGGTACCGCATTCTAACGCGTATCATCCTCCATTAGAAATTTCCATTTCTTTCTCTGGTGTCAATGATAATCTAGTAAATATTGAGCCTAGCAATATTGACACTAGTCGTGACTGGAATTTCGCTAAGGGTGATTACGAACTCCTTTATCAGTTGATCTCTGATGTGTCCTGGAAGGAAGTCCTTGACTGCCACGATGTCAACGTTGCTGTAGACCTCTTTTATCGACAGATATACTCAATCTTCAATATGTGCATACCTAAAAAGATTCGACCCTTAAAACCTTCCAGACGTTACCCTGTCTGGTTTACTGTTGATCTGATTGCGGATATAAAACGCAAAGCTTTTTTTCATCGTGAGTGGAAGCGCTCTGGAAGTACCGAGGCGTATGCTCATTTCTCTAGACTTAGGGCCGACATTAAGCAGCGAATATCAAGCGCCTACAATTGCCACATGAACCATATTCAGTCTAGACTTAGTAGCTACCCTAGAGCATTCTGGCAGCACATAAGTAGTCTGAAGTCTAAGGGTGGTTTTGAATCGCGGGTTTCGTATAATGGGACAACTTTTGAGGGCCAAAAGGCAGCACAAGCCTTCTCGGACTACTTTTCGATTGTCTTTTTGCCCTCGGTTCCACGCCTAATCTGTAATGAGGTTCTCAGTGAAGACTTTACGAATACCGCTAATTACGTTCAATTCCATAGTGTTTCACCGGAAGACTTAATAACTGGCATTAAATACCTGAAGCCCAAGAGCTCTCCTGGTCCAGATAATGTCCCAGCTTTCTTCATAAAAGGATGTAAAGACGAATTAACATTGCCCTTGCTACACATTTTTAATTTGGCCTTGCAGTCAGGTAATTACCCTGATCAGTGGAAAATCACTCGCGTGCGCCCCATTCCCAAATCAAAAGACACGGGCAAGGTTGAAAATTACAGACCAATTGCAATTTTGTCAGCTTTTGCGAAGCTTTTTGAGTCCATCTTGATGAGTCACATATCTCCCCAAATAAAACCCTACCTTACCGACGCGCAGCATGGGTTCAGGCCTAATCGGTCGGTCGAAACGAATCTCCTGACTCTGGTTGACTCGATATCTGAACACTTAGATGAGGGAATGCGAGTTGATGTGTTGTATTTCGACTTTAAAAAAGCGTTTGATCGTGTGGATAATGACGTTCTCCTGAGGAAACTGACTCGTATAGGATTTTCTCCCAAGTTAGTGAAATTCTTCAGCGATTATCTACGCGACAGACGGCAGTACGTGCAACACGGATGCTTCAGCTCCGAATCCTACCACACCCGTTCAGGAGTCAGCCAGGGTTCAATTCTGGGACCAATGCTGTTTGGTATAATGATTAATGACCTGGCTTTGGTCCCGAACAATGCCAGATGCCTGCTCTATGCCGATGACTTGAAGCTGGTGTATGGAGTGCATCAGCTTTCGGATTGCGTATCACTTCAGGAGGATATTGATCGTCTTTATAGGTGGAGCACTGACAATAAGCTTTTATTTAATATAGAAAAATGCTCAGTTATGACCTTTGGGCGTAGTCATAATCCCCTGCAGGTTGAATACACACTTGGGTCAGTACCCTTGACTCGCACGGATACTGTCAAGGACTTAGGAGTCACTTTTGATTCACGCCTCTCTTTTCATGACCATATAAAAGACCTGGCCAAAAATTGTTTCCGGAGGTTGGGGTTCGTGATCCGAAATACCCGTGACTTCTTTAGTCCGACAGTCATACAACTGGTGTTCACTGCCCTAGTTAGAAGCAAGCTGGAAACAGCTTCCATTGTCTGGAATCCGCATTAGGCTTCATATATTTTGTTAATGGAGAAAATCCAAAAAGCCTTCTTGCGTTTTCTTTACAAGAAGAGATTTGGATATTATCCATTTTTATATCCGACTAAATTTTTATTAGGAGTATTAGGTTTTAATTCGCTTGAAGTTAGGCGTAATAACATCTTACTAAAAAACGTTTGCAAGATCATGCGAGGACAGTCAGACTGCCCAGAATTGATTGTTCAAGTGGTGCGTCTGTTCGTTCCGTCTGTGCCGAGGATCACTCTTCGCCCGCGCAACCGGCTATTGTTTGCTGCTCCTGAAGCATGCACCGTTTCGCGGAAGCAGTCTCCTCTTGTTCGAGCTTTGCACAGGCTTAATGAGCTTCTCGCATCAGCACCAGATTTGGATGTTTTTGCAAGTGATTGGCGAACGGTGTGTCGTGAATGTCTACGGTATTGTGAGGCGATGGATAGTAGTAAGTCTAGTATTGTCTATTAGTTTGTACCTACCTTATTTAAAAATAGTATCTGTAATGCACAGTGATTTGGTATTAACTGTTATGCTGTGTTTTATGTGGAAATAAAATAAAATAAATAAAATAAATAAATAAAATAAATAAATGACCCAAGCACAAATATTCGAGTTCATCACACAAATATTTGCCCCGGCCGGGATTCGAACCCGGGACCGCCGGCTCAGTAGGCAGGTGTCTACAAACCGAGCCAAACGTGTCGCATCGCATATCCTTGAAATTGAAAGAAAATGCACAGCCCAAATGTTTACCGGTAAGAACTGTGCCATTTGCACTCAAAGAAAAAGTGGCCCAGGAAATAAAAAGATTATTAGACAATAAAAGAATAGAACCTGTCAAATATAGCAAATGGGGAACCCCAGTGGTGCCTATACTTAAGCCTGATGGGTCAGTACGCCTGTGCGGCGACTATAAAGTAACCTTAAATCCACAATTAGAAAAAGATCGCTTCCCATTGCCACATGTGGAAGACATTTTCAATAAATTAAGAGGTGCAGACTATTATTGTGAATTGGACCTTAAGGAGGCATACCTACAGGCACCACTGGATGAACCATCACAAGATTTAACGGTGATAATAACAGAGATAGGAATGTTTAAATATAAATACCTACCATACGGCGTTAGTACGGGGCCTGGGTCATTTCAAAGGTTGATGGCACAAAGACTACAAGAAATTCCTAATGTAATTGTCTTTATCGATAACATATACATGTGCGGCAAAACAATTTCAGAGATGACTCGAACACTTGAGTTAGTTCTAAATAAATTGAAAGAATGTGAATTTAAATTGAAGGTTGAAAAATGCAAGTTTTTCCGAAATAGCATAGATGTCTTTGGTTATAGGATAGACAAACAAGGAACAAAAATTATAAAGGAAAATATTGAGCCTATATTGAATCTAGACCCACCTGGGAATATAACAATGTTGCGCTCATTCCTGGGTAAGATAAATTATTATGGTCGATTTTTAAAAGACTTGGCAACAACACTGCACCCACTTTATGAATGTACAAAGCAGGGTACTTTTGTCTGGACTGATGATTGTCAAAAAACATTTAATTTAGTAAAAAAAAAATTAGCAAATGCTAGAAACCTAACCCATTACAATCCAGATCTCCCCCTAATTTTGACATGTGATGCTTCTGCATGTGGGGTTAGTGCTATCATTTCAAACCGAGGTAGTGATGGCATTGTTAGGCCAATCGCATTGGCAAGTAAAAAATTAAACGATACGGAACAAAAATACACTACCTTAGACAAAGAAGCATTTGCAATTATCTTTGGGGTAAGTAAATTTTACAATTACACATATGGGAGACCCTTTGAATTGGAGACCGATAACGCTGCTCTTACTCGGATCTTCGGACCACATAAAGCTATACCCAGAATGGCAGCTAAACGTCTCCAGCATTATGCAATTTTTCTTTCAGCTTTTAACTATACCATAAAACACATCAGTACAGACAGAAATACTGCAGATTATATGTCCAGATTACCAAAAGAGACAGATGATACAAAATATCACACATTATGTATAAATAATATTGAAATTGCAAATGTAAAATACATCAATGAGTCTGAATTGAAAACTTTAAACTGGAAATTAATCCAAAACAATACAAAAAAAGACCTGGTCTTATCAAAAGTATTAATGTACTGTCAAGATGGCTGGCCAGAAAAAATAACAGTTAAAAATTTGGAGCCTTATTATTTAAGGAGACATGAAATTAGCACAGATAGAGAATGTATAATGTGGGGTCACCGTATAGTGATACCTGAAAACTTAAGACAGGCTGTCTTAGATGAACTTCATTTGACACATTTTGGAACCACTCGGATGATTGAAATGGCCGAAACCTACTTTTGGTGGCCCAAACTAAATGAAAATATTGATAATATTGCAAACTCTTGTAAACTGTGTTTGGAAAATAGACATAATCCATCTAAAGTAGTTCCAAAATGTTGGCCAATACCACCTGGACCATGGTTTAGGATCCACGCAGATTTTTTGGGACCATTATTTGGGAAAATATACTTGATTATTGTCGACAGTTACTCAAAATGGCCAGAAGCATTTCAAATGGCCAACATAGGATCTAACCTAACAATAACTAAATTTAAAGAACTATATATACGCTTCGGGTTTCCGGTACATCTCGTAACGGACAATAGCACTTCTTTTACGAGCCACGAATTCCAAGAATTTTGTAGAGTTACAGGCGTTAAACATAGCTTCACTTCACCTCACTATCCTGCCACAAATGGGGCAGCCGAAAGATTTGTAGAAACATTTAAATCGCATATGAAAAAAATGATTGAAAGTGGTCAATCTCATAACTATGCCTTAGGTATATTTTTGTTTGATTATCGCACAACCACGCACAAAACTAGTGGAGTCACCCCAGCCCGATTGATGATGGGTAGAGAATTGCGGAATAGATTATCACTATTGAGACCTGCACCCATATATCAAAACCTGGTAGAGTCTCAAGAAAAACAGTTAAAGTATGCTCAAGGGGCCAGAGTTTTAGTGTTAAATGAGGGTGACTTAGTGAATGTTAAAGACTTTAGAAGGGGGAAGAAATGGTCAAAGGGTCACATACTTAAAGTTTTGATCCCTGGATCTACCTTCCTAGTCCAGGTGGAGGGATTGAAATGGAAGCGTCACGCCAACCAATTGCATAAATTGTAACTTAGTTGTAGATAGGTACTAAGTGGTACTATGTAAATTAAATTAGAAAACTTTAGAACTAAGGTCCTAGTTAATAAGATCAATAAGAGCCAATGTGGCTCAAGTTAAGGGGGTGGAGAGTGTGATAACCTGACACAATGTCCCGTGTGGCAACACTCTACAACTGGACTGTCATTAATGCCATGTACGTAGCATGTCGGTTTAGAGCGAATAAAAAGTAATTAATTAATTTACAGTTTTATTTGGCTCCAAAATATAACAACAACCAATACCGGTTTTGATTGAGTCTGTTTGACTTACTAATTCTTTACTGGGATGAAATGTGTGCAGAACAAGGTTTTGTAGATAATATTGTTTTAATTTGTTCAATAGAATCTGTATGCATTTTTGCCAATCATAAATATTATATTGTATTTTTCTTTAGTAAATCTCTTAATGGACTGGTGATGGAGTCAAGTAGGTAGTTTATTAGTACAAGTAGTCTTGGTAAGTCTGTTTTGTCTTTTGGTATATCATATTCGAGAACTTCTTTAATAGCATCAGAATCAGGACGTACGGTACCATTTTCAAAGATTTGACCTCAATATTTAACCTGTTTCATAATATACTGGAACTTCTTTTTATTAAAACGAATGTTGTACTCGGCTTTTTCAAACACTTTTGTTTAAATGTCATTCATTTGTTCCACAGTTTCTGCATAACATAATATATCATCAATATAATTTACAACGCCACTAATTGTGCCAAAGATCTGCCAGCCATTTTTGAAAAACTTCTGAAGCTATCGCCACTCCAAATGGTAACGGTTAAATCTATACATATTTATAGAACTTTGTTGCAAATGTAAAATAACTAGAGCCTTTTTTTAAATAAATTATATTGTATTGTAGTAAATTATATTGATGATATGCCAAAAGGAGTCTTTCAAATCTAACACTGGGAAAAAAAAATCATTTTTTATTTTGGCAGACAATTCAATTATTGGTATAATGTATCCATCAGATTATACAGTTTCTCTGTATTTGAACAAGAGAGATAATAATGTTTGCTTGCAACTGAAGCACGTCAAAAAGTGTTTTTATGTAATTTTTTTGTTGCACTTAGTACAAACTGGTTTAGAACCCATCTTATCTTATGGATTCCAAAATTTATCAGCTATAGCACAATAAATTATATTAACACACTTTATTTTAATGTTCTGGAGTAAATAACAAAAGTATTAATAGCACCCTCTACCACTGTAATACTTTCGACACTCGGAGCGTCCGGTGAGTGGAGATAATTATTAATTATTAATACTTTGGACTGCATATCAGTTAGAATGCGATCGGGAGTGTTTCTTTGGTACGGGGGCGGACGATGACGAGCATTTCGAATATCTGAATCAACGCGCGCACGATCATCTTTGACACTGCATATATAAACGATAATATCTCTAAAAGGGGTGCGTAACGATGGCTATAACAACTTTTGATATAATTTCAGTCGGTATAACGCTCATTTGATATAATTATTGAATGATATAACAACACTAAATATATCAACATTTGATATAATTATTGTTTCATATACTAATCATTTTATCGAATAACATTTAATATAACATTCTTTAAGTATAATGCATATTTCTTCTAATGAATTTATGGTATAACGTTTATTTTATCTAACGTTCAAATGGCATATCGTATAGGGTATATAGAATAGGGAGCGGGGGGGCGGAGCCTCCATAGGGGGGCTCGGGGGGCGAAGCCCCCCGCATAAAAAAAAAACTTAAACCAAAAGTTCAATTAGAAACGTAGGTTAGGTTAGGACAGAAAAAAAAAGGAAAAGGAAAAAAAGGAAAAAAAAAAGTGATCTGCATCCCCAAGAAAAAATGGACTGCTACCAGAAAAATAGGCTAGGTACGAAATTATACCAAATGTTGTTATACCAAATGTACATTATACCAAAGGTTGTTATACCATATGAAATGATACCAAATGAACATTATACCATATGATGGTTATAGGAAATAAGTGTTATACCAAATGATAAGTATACAAAACAAAAATAGATATTTTAAAATTATACCAAACGTTTATTATATCAAATGAGTCATTATACCATATGAAATTATATCAAATGTTGTTATATCAAACATACTTATACCATTTATTTTTATATCGATCATTACACACCCCTCTAAAAGTTCGGCACGGATTTTAATGAAAAAAAAAACACGGTTTAAATGGACGGTTAAATGGCTTTCTTATGGTAATAATTTAGAGTCAATTATTATGAACTTCAAATATCTGAGACTATCTTATCGCAGTCGCGGGTCGCGCGGGTCCGTTAATGATATTGACGTAATAATTAAAATAGGTCGGACTAAACATAGCAAGAGTTAAGAATAATATTATTCCCTCCCGCCGCGCTATCTGCGCGTGCGAAGAGGGCGGCGAGGAGAGCGGTTAAAACTGCAGTGGGTCGCGAGTCGCGTAACAACACGGATAGCTACCCCTGATTAATAGCTCCAAATGAGTTCGAAACATGTCGGTCCGTTCCTGATAATTTTTACGTGTGTTTAAACCGTTTTTATAATTATTAAAGAGAAGAATTTTTTTAACGGAAATACCCACAAACTTGACACAAAAATGGCTTAAAAAATATAATTAATACTAAATAAAATACTAATGATTTTTTTTTTAGTAAGTATGTAAAAATATTAAAATCTTCTCCATTCCTGCCATGTTCCAAGTTTGATAAGAGACATTAGTCAGAATACGCAAGACAAGTCAATTTAGATGAAAAATATTTGTGGTAATAGGTACGTAAGTCAATTTCACACTAAGGGTCAGCTCACACCGAGACGCGACGCGACGCGTCTCGGTGTGAGCTGACCCTTAAGCGTTTGAGCAATGAGTTCTTTTGTACGAAGTTATTATGTTGTAATAATTATAATTAATCGTTATTGACATCTACTTGAACATATCAACGGTGCCCGTAGAGTAAGGAAAACGGTGCCCCTTTTTTGCCATTTTTGTTCGGTTCTGTGACTCTATTATAAAAAATACCGCAATCATTAATGGCTAAGTGATCGTTGGCGTACCATCTTCGACCATCAATTATCAAGCCTTAAGAGTTATTTTCCACTCATCGTGAGCGGAAAATAACTCTTAAGGAAAACCATCGAAGACTATTTTGTTATCAAGATTAGATTAGAGATAACATAGTAAACGTGCATCGTGTCGTATTGAGACAGTCAGAACTCAACCACCAACGATGTCGCAAGCCGAAGAGAAACTACGTGAAGTGTTAACTGCCATAGTAGAAGAAGAGTATCCTCAAGCTACCGATGTGAAGGTCAAACCAATCAGCACCGATGGCGCCAGCTATTCATCAGCCCTATTCCAAGGCACTATCATCACACCCGAAGAAAATATTGAAATCTTCGCCAAGGTTTGCAACATGGGAGACACATTCAAGACTGAAGGTAAAATGGTCTTCGAATCTGAGAAATATGTGTTATCAAATCTTGCAAGCGCTTACGAAAAATTGCAAGACAAACACGGAATAGCTGACGGAAGACACTCATATGTTTTCCCGAAGTACTACAAGAGTAATGCAACCGATGGACTCCAAATAATCATAATGGAGAATCTAGCAGCTGAAGGATACGGTTGTTATGACAGATTTGAGGTAATCAATTGGAGATATGCTTCGAAATGTGTGGAAACGTTAGCTAAATATCATGCACTGTCTTTAGCTCTAAGCAAACATGATCCTGAAGTATTTAAGAAGGCTGGAGAGTTTTTGAAGCTCCCGCCTCTGGGTGGCACTGGATGGGAAGGTCTCACCGATGGAGCTATGGCCGCGGTTGATGAAGAAGACAAAGACAAACTCACCAAATTCCTTGAAGGGTCTGTTGGTTGGAACAAAATGAAAGATTTCGGCGATCCTTTGAAAACCCCAGTGATCATCCACGGAGACTACCGAGCAAGCAACTTGCTGCATAAGGAACTGGTAAGTGGATAAGATTAACGGTTTGATTGATATATCACAAAGGAAATTCATTCGCGTTTCATTATGGTACCCTATCGCAATTTCTATCCACTTTCTTTTAAGTTCAAGATGATAATTGAATTATGCCAATTAGGTTCTATGTAACAGAACGATAATCAATATTTTTACTATGTGTATACTAATTAAGTTCGCACGTGTTGAGAACAGTAAATAAATCCTGATAAGCAACAAGCCACATCTAGGACAAATTTCTCTCAGAATAGTAGGATGCGAAAGAGCAATGAAATACTAGGTCTCCTTAAATATTATTTGCATGCAATCTTGATTGCTGATTGTAATTTATATTTGCCATGTCACAGATTACGAAAATAAATAAAAGTGAGATAAAAAGTAAAATTAAGCTTGTAATAATCATTTCATCGAGTAGTGTTACATTTTTTCCCCCCATTGCCGTTGTCACCCATGTTTGTACATTTTCTATATTTTATTTCAATAAATATTAATTTAAAGTATTTTTTACCTTTTACCGGCAACTACGGAAATATTATTACTTCATAGATATTTTTAACGTTCAATTGCGGGACTTCCATTCATCATACAAATATGAAAACCTATACCTGGTGGGCCCTGTAACAGGAGCAATAAATTAAAACATAAAGATTGTACCCCTCAAACTGAACAACATTTATTAAACAACTTAAATAACTCATTTATAATGTAAACCTGTAAATTGAAGTTTATTCAAAGAAGCAATGTATTGCGAAACATTTGATATTTACATTTAGTAAAGTGACATCTATGTCAATGCTAAGGCGATGTCACAGATCATATAATACTGATGATTTGGTGTAGGGACGCCCGGCCGGAAACAGGCGGGCTGTCGATCGCTTGGCTGCGTTCATTCAGCCCAATTCCCAATTGGAGCCAACGGTTACTGTCCCGGCGGCGCTCCCATACAGCCTTCTTCCTCGAATCTTCTTGTTCTCCTGCAGAGGGAAAGGACATCTTTAAGGTTAATGTCCCTCAGCTCTTCCTCTTCTAGTTTATCTTTTCTGAAGATGCTATAGCGTACTATCGCATACATGCCACACTCTGCTATAACATGCTTACTCGTCTCCTCCAGGCCACAGTGCACGCAGTATGGATCACTTACTACTCCCATAATGTGTAGGTGTCTGTTAAGGCTGTTGTGTCCCGTGATTATGCCTGTTAATAATCTGAGAGTTTTCTTACCTAGTTCCAGTAGATACCTGGTCCTTTTTCTGTTGATTCCTCCTAGGATCATCTTCGATTGTCGACAGTCCGTCGTCTCTTGCCATCGTCTGTTGGCCTCTTCCTCCATTAGCCTAGCTATAACTCCTTTCGTGACTTCTGCCGATATTGGCAGGGCAGGTTCGGGTCCTATGAGTTCCCTTTCTGCTCCTAGCCTTGCCATCTCATCTGCCCTTTCATTTCCTGTCACAGCCTGATGTCCCGGTACCCATGCTACCGTAGTCCTTGTGTGTTCTCCAAGTTTGTTCAGGGCTACCCTGCATTCCTTTACCAAGGACGAGCTTACCATCTGTTTGTCTAACGCTTTTAGTGCCGCCTGACTGTCTGTGTATATAACGACAGATCCCACTTCCTGTGAACATTCATCTATTATTTGTGCACATCTCATTATGCCGCATACCTCTGCCTGAAATACGCTAGCGTACCTCCCCAGAGGTATGTGTACCTTCATATCTAGCTTTGGTATCACTATGCCGGCTCCTGCTAGTTTCGTGGATTCCCGCCGAGAACCATCCGTAAAGCAGATAGTCACGGGGTGTTCCACCTCTATTTTCCAGTTGTCCCTTTCTCCTATGTGTATCCTATATTTCTTATCGAACATCTCCTGTCTCTTTGTGAGGTCGTTGTTTTGGGTAAGCATCCCCATCTTCGAGCCTGCTTCCCTCTGAATAAGTGCGTGTCCCTTGTCCACCAAGCTTCCTCTCCATTCCTTGCATGCTTTCATTCTGTACCATTGTTCCATGGCCTTCTTTTCCGCTTCTATTTTAAGTGACTTGAGACCGAGCATGATCTCCATCGCCTGCGTGGGCGTTGTTCTCATTGCCCCCGTGATCATAAGACATGCCAGTCTTTGTACTTTTGATAGTTCTTTATGGTATTCTTTGATGTTGGCCTTATGCCACCATACTATGGCACCGTATAGTACTCTCGGTAGTATCACCGCCTTGTAAATCCAGTGTATCATAGCTGGTTTCAGGCCCCATTTTCTTCCGACCGCCCTCTTACACTGGTAGAGCGTTCTTATGGCCTTTGCCGATTGTTCTCTTATGTGTGTCTTGAATCTGAGAGTACTGTCTAACGTCACTCCCAGATATTTGAGCTCCTTGACTACCTCCAGTTCTTTGCCTTGAATGCTGATAGGCTTCATTTTCTCTATTTTTCTCTTATTGGTAAATAACATCAGTTTTGTTTTATCAGGGTTTAGATCCAGTCCTCTATCCCTACACCATACTAATATTTCCATCACTCCTCTTCTCATTATGTCTCTGACCACATCTAGTGCCACTCCTCGCACCAGTATGACTCCATCGTCCGAGTACGCTTGCATAGGCCTCCTTTATTTGTCCTCTCGATTAGGGAGTCTAGAAGTAAGCACCACATCAATGGTGATAAACATCCTCCTTGTGGAAAGCCCCTTTTCGGTCTTATTTGTCTCACTTCTCCTCCGAGTTTTGCCATTACAGCCCTTCCTCTTAGCATTTTACTTATCCAGGTCCCGATGGTAGGATTTATGCCATCTCTCTTTAGACTTTCTTCCACCGCTTCAAAGGTTGCCTTGTCAAAAGCTCCCTCCACGTCGAAGAAGCATCCCAGTGCGTAGTGTTTTGCTTCCAGTGATCTCTCGATTCTTACTGTCAGATTGTGTAGAGCCGTTTCCGTGGATTTTCCCGCCATATAGGCGTGTTGGTTTCCATGTAGCGGCTTCCCACTATTTCCTATTTGTATTCTTACGAAACCGTCTATCACCTTCTCCAGTGTTTTCAGTACGAAGGATGATAGGCTTATACTTCTGAATGACTTCGCCTCTTGGTACGTCTTTTTCCCTGGTTTTGGTAGAAAGACGGCACGAACTTTTCTCCATGCTTTCGGGATATGCCCTAGGGCAATACTGCCTTTGAATATTTCCGTCAGATGCTCTTTTATCAGTTCGTAACCCCTCTGGAGTAGTCCTGGAATTACACCGTCTGGGCCCGCGGCCTTAAAAGGAGCGAAGGATTTGACTGCCCAGGCCAGTCTCTCCTCCACTACTACTTCCTCGGCTGTCTTCCAGTCCGGTTCATCATAGCCTGACGGCTCCTCTTCCTCTTCCCTGGCGTCTTCACAGTCTGGGAAGTGCGCCGTCAGCATCACCTCCAAAACCTCTCCCGGGTCCGTGATCAAACCATCGCCTGCCTTCAGACTTCCCAGCTGGCATGCCTTATCGCCTGCTAATAGTTTCACCACCCTTGCCCCCTCCGAGTAGTTATTTATCTCCTCTGTGTATCGTCTCCAGCCTTCCCGGCTACATTTCTCCCTCAGCCTGCCATAAGCATTCCGAGTTGCTCTGTACATGTCCCAGCTCTGAGTGTCATTCCTTTTCATGGCTTGTCTCATCGCCCTGCGTGTTTTCTTAATATAATACTATATATAATACTAGGCGATGTCAATGTTGGACGGCGTACATTGAAAATGCTGTTTACTTTGTTTAAAATAATGAACATATGAAAACAGTATTTAGAAAAAAAAGTTTCTGAACAGATGTTGTTCAGTTTGACGAGTAAAATCTGTTTTAATTTTCTTCTCATGTACAGTACCCACATGGTATATCTGATTGTATTTAAACCTACAACATATGACCCTCATTTAACTAACCACAATAAAAGAACAGAAAATCGTGTGTCCGCTCTGTGCATGATGACGATGCTTGAATTCATTAAAGGTCATGTGAAGACAAGTAAGATAATTATTGATTGCTATTGTAATACACATATCAACGCTTAGATAGCTTTAAACAATCATTATGTCGGACCTTCTGCTCGCACTTACTGTTTTTCTGAAGTATAGAATAATATTTTATCTACATCCATATTATAAGTTCTCTACAATATGTTTGGCAGCGATAAGCAAATAGACTATATTAGGAGATCTGTATCTGTGGGTGCATCGTAATTTTTACTTTACGATATCGGCAACCGATAGTATAATTACATTTAAATTTGGAACATTCTGTTAAAAAGTAAAAATCGTACTTTAGTTTTAAAAAAATAAAAATTCGCCTTTGGCTCGTTTCATAAAACAACACTCGTGTATTAATGCCTCTCATTATGAACCAGTCACATAAACTACTATATATCTACACCTACATTGTAACATCCATACAGAAAGTATAGGAACTGTTGAGTGCTTTAACTTGAGCAGAAATGTAATCAATCTCAAATCAACATAAGAACGAAACACCGGCCAAGTACGAGTCGGACTCGTGCTACGAGGATTCCGTACAATCACTTCCCATCTTAACTGGCCGCGTTAAGTTTGCACCTGGTATGTATGGCGCCGCATACAAAGAAGGTGCAAAGTTAACGCAACCGATCACGTTTGTTGTATGGGAGCCCCACTTTAATATATATTTTTTATATTCTGTTTTTAGTGTTTTTTGTTTCAGCATCAACAGAAATACATCATCTGTGTAAATTTCAAGTGTATTTTATGTACAGTTGCATACACTATTACTTTATCTACATACATATTGTAGTGTTCTCTTACCTTGGTAATTCCTTTAAGCGACGAAATTTGCTCTTTATACAATCCAATGCTCTGTTTATCTCTCTAGCACGTTGTTAGTTCGGTATAATTCGCTTGCTTCGATATATTGGCTGAAACGTTCATTTATTAGTCTCTAGCTTACGGAAAAATCGATTTGACGCACCTCCTTTTTCTTATTATAATAACGATATATTGTATAAAATCACTAATTTACAATTTAGCTTTGTTATGACATTTCTGTTTGAAAAAATGTCATAGCAACGTCTTGCCTTATAAAATTCTCCATTTCACGTAATTTTACTTCCAAAGCGGTGAGGTTGGATATATTTGAACTAGGTCGTATTAACTTTATCGTTTGGCTGGTGCCTTAGTACTTCTTAAAATTCAAAATTCATATTTTTATCTATTCTGGAACATTTTGTCAGCGAGCCTAATATAAAAGCGCCGCCATCAGCTAAAAATTCAGTCTTCTCGTGCCTCTCAACTAAGGAGGAACTCGAAATTGGTCTGTGCAGGGCCAAAGCTTGGCCCTGCACTCAAGAGAGACCCTTTTTCCTCTTTGGCTATCCCCATACAAGACTACTGACTCGCTCGGACGCTGAAAGGCCTTGTCTGCTGCAACGGCATTTACGTCCTCCTGCTATCACTACGAATACGCCCACCTGCTACCGCTGTGTATGCGACTGAGTATACGCCCTCCTGCTGCTGTTGCGTATACGCCCTCCTGCTGCTGTTGCGTATACGTCCTCCAGTGCTACCACTGCGTAGACGCCCTCCTGCTGCCACTGCGTATACGCCCTCCTGCTGCCACTGCGTATACGCGCTCCTGCTGCCACTGCGTATACGCCCTCCTGCTGTCACTGCACATACGCCTTCCTGCTACTACTGTGATTTCGTCCACCTGCTGCAACTGCGGTGACCTGCGACCACCTGCTACGGACTGATACCAGGCTACAAGGACATAGCCTCAACAGCAACCGCTCGGACCTAAGACTACCAACCTCCCCTATACTCCGTTATCCCACTGCCTTGGTGACTGAGTGAAAATAAAGAACCCTAACCCTGAACTTATTACTTTTTCTTTCTTCTTCTTTTCTCCCTTATCTTTCTCTCTCTCTCACGTCTGTTATCCTGTCCTTCGACTCCTCGGAGGACCGGGTAACACGACAATATTCATAATCATTATCATAGATTTCCTATGAAAATATGAAATACCGAGTCCTGCTAGTCAGACGGAGGCACACTTGATGTGACTCGCGCGACGGGGGGAGGTCACCATCAATTTCAAACAGTATCAATGTTGATCAAAATTGATACTGTTATGGTGACCTCGCGGTGGCTACGGTACTGTTTTGAAACTACATCTCTGATTTTGGTCGCTGCCAAGTAACGTAGGTGAACTTGTTTTAGGAATTTAACAAGATAGGTGTAGATAAACTTCATTAATTTCAGAACGGCGAAATCCACGTGATTCCTGTGGACTACCAAACGGCCCGGCTGGGCTGCCCAGCGGCTGACCTTCTGTACTTCATCCTGATGGGCACGGACCAGGAGTTCCGCCAGCAGCACTTCCATCAGCTGGTGGACCACTACTACGAGCAGCTCGCGATGGCGCTGACGAGGCTTGATGTGGTGCCTGAAGAGGCTTATTCGAGGGAGGAGTTAGACAGTGACATCAAAGAGGTAAGAATAGGCGTGTAGACAATTTTGTTTGAAGATGTCAGTCGATTATTTTTACTAACGGCCCGCCCCGCCTTGCACGGGTGCAATGCTGCTAATTATGCATGTACAATACCTATAAACCTTCCTCTTGAATGACTCTCTATTTAAAAATCTGTTGCGTAGTTTTAAAGATCTAAGCATACATAGGGACAGACAGACAGACAGCACGAAGCGACTTTGTTTTATACGATGTAGTAATTGGAATAAAGAGTATATGGGACAAACTACACTTAGACTGCTCTAAGAGTCGGAAATGACCGTCAAAGTTCAAGTTTCCTACAGAGCGCTAAAAACGCTCCATATAAATGGCCACCTACATTTTGACGTCATTCTGTGGGTTGGATAACCAATATTTGTATGGAGACATTAAATAATTTGCCATTTACACCGTGAAAAAGTGCGTTTAAGCCCTTTTTTCCAACTTTCAGCAATCACCAAAGTTCAGTCAGTTACTCAGCAGGGCTAAAATATTTGTTGACGCGAAATCGCTTGTCGCGTGACTCATCATCACTTCTCTTGCTCGCACGGTATTGAAACGAAAGTGACAGGTAGTATTTGTCGCGCGACAAAGAGTCGACGTGTCACAGTTATGCTAGACCACTAGCACAACATGGACACGCGACTTTTTCTCGCGCGAGATATGCAACCTATCCCTTTCTGTATAGTATCGTGAGAGAGTGACGGGCGATGCTAAATCATAGTTGTACTAGAGGGGCTGGACGTACAGACTGATTAGATTAGGAAAGAAACTGTTATTAATTTCATACTACCATAACGTTTACCGAGTAGAGAGATAACAAGGAGTGCCGTTACATTCTGGAATTAGATATGACATAAACAATACATAGATAATGTGTAACTTATCACGAACAGTGCAAAATAAATAATATCTAGTACCTAATTGCATTGATAACTGAAGTGTTTTAATAATAATAATAAATTGTTTATTTCGGACAAGTATCCATAGAATAATGTTATTGAAACTTTCATGATACATTATTATTTAATTATTGTATTAATATTTTACTAATCCCTAACTTCAATATAAATTAACTTAAATTAGTTACTGTAATATAATTGCTGATTGTATTAGGTATACTTGTTGACAATGACAATGTATGACTAATACTGAATTAATGGATATGGATATGGATATTAAGGGGTTTAATTGTTGTATCAGTAATGGCCCGACACGTTTCGAACTCGTACGGAGCTCTTCATCAGGGCCTACTACCCGTACAGCGGCGCGTCAACTTCGTCGGACAGTGTACGGTACGAGTTCTACACATGTTGGGCCTTTCCTGACAATTTCACGTGAGCGTTAACCGCTTAATACAATAACATCCATAAAATATTAGTATACAAATAACTTAAATTAAAATCAATGGTACGGAACCCTTTGTGCGTGAGTCCGACACGCACTTGGCCGGTTTTTTTTGTTCGGTCATCGCGCTAAAACGGCTTGATAGATTTTAACTAGTTTTAATACGGGGATACCTGGGCATACGTATAAGGATGCATTATAGGTAACATTTTACTCGACTACGATAAAAATGGAAGGTTACACGTACGAAGTATAAATATGTATTTGTCGCAGTGATTAAGGAAAATAAATATCTTACGTCGACGTGAAATATTATTTAATTAAACGCAATTTAAAAAACTTAAAAACTCATTCGTTTCTCTACCGCCGTCACCCCACCAATTTTATACGAAAATTTGAGAACATGTTTCAATGTTTCTAATTACATTTAAATTCCACTTTACACACTTCATTCACGTTTCCCAGTTATCAAATTCTTTTCACTTCATGTTCAAGAAATTAGTTGTTTTTTATTTATTTTTCATCTCTCCTGTTCGGAAAGTGTCATTTTCATGAGTAGATAGCCGGGTGGGTTTTTTTTAATTGCCACAGAGCCAAAGATAATTGCCTTCTAGATGCACGTCGTGACCAACTAAATTAAGTACAATCTAGTCGGCCGTGGTAAGTGGCCATTGAAAAAAGGTCTCCAAAGGTTAGATAATTATAGACAAGCTTAATTTATTTATATCGAATTATTAAATATAAATTTGCCTTATATTCATAATACATAAATGAGCATTTCTCAAAAAGTTTGTACATTTACTTTTCGTCTTTGTCCGGGCCGGTTCGAAGCTTGTAATAAATTAAGAGACGATATCTAATATAATCTGACCTTGAAAACTTAAAAATAAGTTTAGTATCTCTAAGATAATATTATTGTCTGAAATCGTAATGCATAATATAATTTTATAAAAATATTTTAAAATATTTGGTAGGTCTCATTTTGTATGGCAATGCAAATGTCCCCTTAACAAAATTGTAGTTAAATTATCGATTTTCTGTAACAAAACTTAGTGTTTCGGGTTGAGTGTTGTGTTTCATTACAAAAGAGATATCTCAGAATTCATAAAAAATAAGTATTGTTGTCGTTATTTAACGTATATATTTATAATAAAAAATAATAATTTGTCCTAGAAAAAGTTCCAATTTTGTTTCCGGTGTTTGTTACGCTATTTTCATAGAATTCTGGGGTTTTGTTAATTCAATTGTAGTTTTATAGGAAAGTGGTAACACTAGGGATATTTTTAAGAGTGGCCATCTTGGCATGTTGACAGTCTATCAAACGCAGCGGTAGAAACACGCTCGCCGTTGGTGGCAACCGAAAATTTGAACTCCTTGTTTGTTACGGGATAACTTGGTAAGTTTCACTTTTTCTTCAGTTTTGTTTCAACTCATCACTTAATCATATTATTACGACTAAGATACAGTACATACAATATTCGAGTTATTCATTAAATTCGGTTAAAATATTTTTTAAAACGTCCGAGTATCACTTCGTTACTTTCTTTTTTGTTACTTTTGAATCGTTTCGTATGACTAGGAAGTGAAGGTAACAAAAAAGAAAGTCTAAGGAGTAGTATAGACTATAGAGAATGACATAATACAATTTATATTATATTTCTCTTTAAAAAAAAATAATAAATATATTTTCAAGTTTAATAAAAACATATACATATTATAAAGCAAAAGTTTCTGATTTTGAGTTAAATAATATTATTGATTTCTTTTCTAGCTGAAGAAAAAAATGAGGCTTTTTTACGTTTTATTTTTTATTTTTATACTGTACAAACGATATGTTTATTATCATTGGTAATTGTAAATATTAATTGTTAAATAAAACCACTTACGTCACCCTTGACCGTAAAGCGGGATTTACGCCCGCTTCGCGGGACGAAAATCCCACATCCCGGCCAAGGCAAGACGTAAAACTTTACTTTACTTTACAAAACCACGGACGGTAATTCGTAAAGCCCCAGATTGCATATTTATTAGGGTGGGTCATTTTTTTTCTTTTTTAATTTCTAACGGGCACAGTTGAAAAAAGGTGCCATTTAGTGTCATTAATGGATACAATATTGTTATTTATTTTTATATTTCCGTTTTATTGCCTCCAGATTACTCCAGAAAAAAGTTCCTAATGTATGGAGCACTAAAAAAAAGTGGCCTTGTATGTTTTTTTGTTGTATTTTGTTTTGTGATGCCCTACTTATTATACTCAGAATAAAAATACATTTAAATATTGGGCCAAATTTAAAATAATAAAACCAGACTTCATAACGCTCATTTAATATGGGCCAGTGGCGTGCACAGAGTTTTACGACAGGGTAGACACAAAATTTTGAGAACCTAATAACTTACAGAAATACTGCGGGACAGTTTTTTTTCTTCGTCTTCTCAAATATCAAGCAAATCGACCATCTCTAAATATTTTTCTCTATTAACTGACGACCGCAAACAATAAACACCACCACAATTATCACCATTAAAATTATCCATTTTCAGACAACTTTTAAGAATACACTAAAAAATTTTATTCGCTTATTTACTAGTCACCACTATCACATGTAATAATCAAAACAAACAATAATGGCGTCCAAATATGCAAAACCTATAGGTAACAAAAATACGACAAACTTAAATAGTATTGTATTTGCGCTAATTAAAGTTACAGAAAAGCGCCTTTTTAAATTCGTTACATAGTCAACATCGGAAGTTCGAATCTACAAAATAATAGCTAAGGAGAGAGCGAGACAGGCTACCCGGTCGGAATTGTTCGCTTAACATCGGGCGTCGCGGTATTCGCGCGAGTCGCGGGTCGGAGACATCTTACTTCCGTAAGGAAGTAAAAGACATGAGACAATGTCTTACTTCTGTATATGTGTGCGTGAGTTTTGTTATTGTGTGCAATATTTTTATAAGAACGCACACACACGCGGTCCGTGTTACCACGAGGCACACAAATATAAATTTAGACAGAAAATCGCCTGTCTTTACCGCTTACGGCGCGCAGCGGCGCTAGTGCCGCGGAATGTTTCAAGTATCTCCACGGAATCGACCAATACGTACGTAATTTTGGCGCACCGACTCGATAGATGGCGCGGATCGCAAATTGTTTATTTTTGTACATTTGTTTTATATAATTTTATAAAAAGGTAATGTTTGTAACAATAAATTATATATTTCGTTTCTGTAATCAACTAGGTAGGCAGTGTCTTTTTGTCTTTATAAGGTGCACGCCACTGATATGGGCATTTCTATATTAACTTAAAAAGATTGCCGTGTAGGTACTGTAATACTCTGATTTTACTGTACTTTTTGATGTTTAATTTTATTATTATTTGGATTCTTTATTGTGATCTGATCACGTCTACAAGTAGTCAAAACTGCATTTTGTGATTTATTGTATTGTTCCTATAAACAATACTCTTGATTGATATTGACTAAACTAACAGACTGGATGCATGATCATAACTTAGAAATCATTTTTTTAAAAACGAAAATTATGCAATTTAGGCCACACCAAAAAAAGTCGTTGGAAATTGATTTTTGTTTTAACGGATCGAAACTAAAATGTGTAGACACTTTTACCCTTCTCGGATTGGACATTGACACACATATTATTTGGAAGCCACACATCCAAAAAATTAAAAATAAGCTTTCAAAATTCCTATACGCGTTAAGGGAATTAAAAAAGTCTACAAACTTTCGATGCGCCTTAAACGCGTATTACGCTTACGCTTATTCATGGCTAAAATATGGTATTATCCTTTGGGGCAATAGCACAGATATCAACGACCTATTTATTCTCCAGAAAAAGTGCATACGGATATTGGCGAACATAAAAAATATGGATAGCTGTAAACCGTATTTCGTCGAATACGAAATTCTGACACTGACTTCGATCTATATTCTAGAAATTTGTAAATATATAATAAAATAAGCGAGGATATAAAAGAACAAACAACAAAACAGCAGTTCAATAGACGGTTGAAGGCCTTTCTTATAAAAAAATGTTATTACATCCTGCAAGATTTTTTTGATGACGCAAGCTCATAAAATATTTAATTTTTATTTCTATTTAATTAATTAATTTATATGTTATAATTATAAATAAAATCGATAGATAATCAAATTGAATTACATGAATAACTATGTCATAATTGAATTAATTGTTTTTTTTTTTTTAATGTAATGTGTTAAAAACTGTCTATGTAATAATTAAATAGGTATTTGAAAATGTAATTGTGTTATAAATTGTATTATCTTACACTATACCAGTAGAGTATAGGTATAATGTATAATTGCTACGCCCTATCAGGGCCCATGAGAAACTGTATTCATATGTGATAATATCTTTGTACCATGGATGCAATCAATGAAATAAATGAATAATAACAGAAGATCTCATGTCAATTCTGCTTGAATTTGCACATTATTTAAGCACTAATTAATCTGTATGATTATTTTTTGTGATACAAAACTAATAATTATATAGTAAGAAATGTAATTACTATTAAAGTGAGTTGTTAAGCATCTAATTAATATTGTAAGTGTACTAATTGTACACTATGCTTAATAGTTCCGATTTTGTTACCACGGTTCCTATTATTGTTACTGTCCCTTGAAAATATTAGAGGTTTTTGTTGTTTTTTGTTAATTATTTGTTTAATAACATACATTTAATACATGTTTAAAATATAATTTAGATGGTCTAATAAATTGTTCTTCAAAGATATTTTAAATAACTCAATTTAATACGCGTGATATTGTAATTTCAAACCTGAGTTTTGACTAAATGGTAACGTACAAGACTAGTTACCATTATATCTTTAACTTATCGGAATATAGTAAGCAATTTTTATGAAAAAATATACGCGTATTGGTTATTACTATGTTAACTAATAAATAAATTCAATGTAATTCGTATGTGTTTACTTTATTTCCCGTTTGAATGAAAGTAACAAAACCGGAAATTTTGATTGCCTCGGCTCAATTAAATAAACTTTACAGTTAAAATTACACATCTAATCTCTGTCAAAAATTAATAAACTGAATCCTTACATAACAGTTAAATAATAAGCAACAACAAAATCATTAAAATGTGATATTTTTTCTTTGTTACGACAATCCGAGAAATGTACAAACTTTTTGAGAAATGCTCAAATATAATTCGGTCCCACATTTATTGATAGATCGTACATTTATTTAAAAAATTACATTGAAACCATTGGATTGTAATTTTTTTCCTTTTCCGTTAGTCCGACCAAAAACAGTAGAAATCAAAAAGTGGCAATGCTGTAGTATCGTTCCCTTTCTCAAACCAAAATAAGAAAACGGGAACGACACTACAGTATTGCCACTTTTTTATTTCTACTCTTTTTGGTCGGACTGTAAAAAGGAAAAAAATACAATCCAATGGTTTCAAAGTATTTTTTTAAATAAATGTACGATCCATCAATAAATGTGGGACGGAATTATATGTATGTATTATGGATGAAATAAGAAGGATGAAAGTTTGCACTAGAAAAAGCGGAAACACGAGATTAAATATAAATACCGTGTCTTTAATTGATTATTTGTTAAAAATGACATGGACATTAATATAACTCACTCATGACATATGTGCGTGTAGTATTTTATTTTCCTCGCAGCCGAAATGAAAAGTAGAGTGCTTAACTAAGGTGAAATTACCCATTTCACCCTCGAACTACTGGTGCTCTCACTTCGTTCGAGCGCCAGAAATATATCGGGTGTAATGGGTCACTTTCTACCCTTGGTTAACAATCTACTATTAGCACTGTGTCGCTATCTCAATGATGTCCTGCAATATTTTTTAGATCATTAATATTTCATATTACTCATTTATATATGCATCACAGTGCCCATAGTACAAACATTGCTTAGTTGTATTTTACACAATATTGTCTCCTAACATTTATTTGTACTGTTCCTTCCAGAAAGTCCCCCTCTCCATCTGCGTCGCAGCCATGGTTCTGCCCTTTGTAACGGTGAATACTAAGGACGCACCAGTCTTCGATCAAAACGATTTCGTGCCGCGACCGAGTGCACTATTCGCGGAGCGGTTCCGCGGAATTATGCAAGATTTCAAGCAATGGGGGTTCATATAAGTTTAAGCGTCTACATTTCGGGCTAAGAACAGCACCATAGATATTTCATTGGTAATATAGTGTCCCGCTTCGGGCGTCACTATACAAGGTAGAGATGTGTAGCTCACTAGCTCTTTCGCTCACTGAAGATTCAAGTAGCTCAGTATCTCATCTATCATCTCAGTATTACTCACTTGATCTCGCGTTTTTTTCGTTGCTTCGTCTTTTAAATCTAGATCATCTCTAGTTCTCTATTCACTCGTGAACGATATAGTCTAAAGATCTACTGAGCTAAATGAGCTAAATGTGTGATACATATCGTCGCCTCGCGAAAACAGGATTCCATGTGATACTTACACACACAGGTTTTCAAGAACAGATAAATTAAATTTTGCATTTTAAATATATACTTATTTTTACTTTTTTGTAAGCAACAGTGATTGAAGAAAGTCAATGATATGCAACTTAATCTTAAAAATGTGTTTGTAGCAAACGGCAAAAAAGTTTATTTATTAAATTCATATTTATAAGGTTCTATCTTAAATTAGTAAGTACTGCTGTGGGCTTGTAAAACAACAAGGTGCTATGTGAGCTAGAACCTTGGAACCCTTATGTTCATTGCGATTAGAACTTTGAGACTTCAGCTGTCAAATTACAGGTAATAGAATTAATACAAATTTCAGAAAATATAAAAAAGGCATAACAAAATAAAATAAAATAATGCATCTTCATATTTTATTCATATTCAATCCGGAGGTCGCTGGCTCGAACCCGGCGCGTACCAATGAGTTTTTCGGAACTTATGTACGGAATGTCATTTGATATTTAGGTACCACTCGCTTTTCGGTGAAGGAAAACATCGTGAGGAAACCACCTAAGCCCAATAAAGCCTAGTTTCCCCTCTGGGTTGGAAGGTCAGATGGCAGTCGCTTGCGTAAAAACTAGAGCCTACGCCACATCTTGGGATTTTAGGTAGCCGACCCCGATTGAGAATTCATTCTCAAAAAATGGGACAAAGGCTAGGAGGATGATGATGATGAATGCATCTTTATATTGTAATAATTATAGTAGGTAATCTTTTTACTCATCAGAATGTGCATGTATGTCGGTGAGGGCGACTAAGAGTTTTGAAAATGCTAGAATATTCTATTTCATGCCAACTGGTTTTGTAAGACACAGTGAAATAACACTGTGTGAACTTCCATGCAACTACTTTTGTGTAGAGAATTGTACCATAATTCAGATCTTTTGTGCAATTACTGTTATCAAAAATGTCATCCCTCTGCATTTGGTTAACTTGGAGGGCTTTTTCAAATCAACTTTCGTTAGCAAGCGAAGAAGAAACGGTGAATAAAATTCAGCAGCAGACATAGTTCTGTCAATGCATGAATGAGCAGCATCTACTTCCTGCACAGCAGAATGTCCGGGGGATGAATATTTTAGCTCTATAGATTCAATGTAGTCATATTCCTTCAAAAAAATTAATATCGCAAATGACATCAACGAATTACGATTCTGAGGCACGCCAGAATCACTCCACAGGATGAGTTTTTTAATATTAATATTTACTGAGGATTGTCTTCAATATTTTAATTAATCCTCTTGCAAAATCACATCCAGATTTGCCTGCAAAAGTTTCGTTCCATATAGCACAATAAATTAAAACATTACATTATTTAAACATTTAAATCTTAATGTCTGAATGATCATTTTAATATTTAAATTAGGATTATCATATTATCAAAAGTCATTAAGTTTTGATAGTGGATGACGAATTGCTGATTAACATGTTGAATCGTCCTGTGTTAGGTATATCATCAATACAGAATTCCAGATGGAACCTTGTTTCATGATCCGAAAATTCAACATTTGCAGATAGAACTTAGTATACCTCTAGATTTCTCATAGCCCATTATTGATATTCGAAAATTAAATATAGCAAAATACCCGTAATGTGAAGGAAGTTCGTTCAATACAAAAACACGGGCTTCTTAAAAATTGTCAGATAGAACCCTGTTTTCGCGAGGCGACGATATCTCAGTGAACTAAAGACACATATCACTCTTTTCACTTTTTAGTGACACATTCTGCGCATCTCTAATACACGGTGTCATGTATTTAAAGGACAACCTTCTAAACCCCGATAGGGACGGTAAAAAAATAGTCCTGGCTACCATAAAGTTCTAATACATACTAGTATGTATCAATATTTAGCGAGAATTTAACAAGAAACAGAACGAAAAAATCTCTTCATCTATAGCCTACACGGCTGTATGGGTATTATCCATTCTTATACCCAAGTCTCTTTGTGACGGGTATGATCGGGATTCACACTCTCGAGTTGAGACGTAAAATGTTGCTTATAGTTCATTATTATTGTCTCCTCAATAATAAAGTGGATAATCCATCTGTCCTGCAACGTATTGGATTGCTGGTACCGCGAGCGTGCGGCGCGGGCGGCGCGGAGGCCCCGCCGGCTGCTGGCGGGCCCCGCCACGCGCACCCACCGCGGCGCCAACGCCCCAACGGCGAGAGCGATTACTATTTTAAACCGCGTTGCACTCGAAGCTGACGTTGACATGTTTGCTGACAGTGTTGGTGTATTTTGCAGAAAAATCTTTGCCTACTTAAGCTCTACACAAGTTGATATACGTTTACCTTTATTTATTAGAAGTAGTTGTAAATAGTTGTTTTTTCTTTTTGTACAGAATGTAGCTTGTTTTTCTTGTTTTTATTATTGCTGTCTTTTATTTTTAATGTTTGTTGTTCTATGTGTTAGTCTTACTGTTTTTTGCTTTTATGTTTACTTAATTGTGTTTCTGTGTTCCATGTGTTTACCGTGCAAATGTTTTGGTCATGTGAACTGTAAATTTGCATGTAATTATTAAATGAATAAATAAATAAATGACATTATCATTTGTGTTTTTGTTACATTAACACCAATGCTGGCGGTGAAGAAACACTCTTTGAGTGAAACAAAGCCCGAATCGTTAAAAATATAAATATAATCTGAATATCCTATAATCTGAATATGCTATAAGCTGCCACCTGACATAAAGGACGCTAGCTCAGATTTACAATTTAGGAATAAATTAAAGCGATTTTTAATTAATAAAGCATTTTACTCGATAACGGAATATTTGAATGAACAATTCTAATTAATGTTTATTTATTTATTTATTTTATTTTATTAGAAACAAACAGTCTTACATGGTTGTAGGTGATACAGTAAACTTTTCATTTTGAAGACTTACAGTTTCCTGAACGAATATAAATCTTATAAACTAGAATAATCTACCCAATTGACACAGTTAAAAAGTTATTTGTACAAATTACAATGCAAAACAAAATAAAATAGGTACAATACAATAATATAACCTATTCGCATTCTGCGATGCACTGTGAAGTTTGCCTTCTGAAACTATACAGACTTTGTCCAAGAATATCCAAATGTATAAATTTGTCGTTATACAACCTGCAGGCCCTTCTAACAAAACTATTTCTCGCGTAAGATGTCCGGCTACGGGAAATGGCGGGACGACCTGGATGCATTTAATAACGAGTGGAGGGAGCATGCAGCCAATAGAGACGAGTGGCGCAAGAAAGGGGAGGCCTTTGCCCAGCAGTGGGACACAAGTATAGGCTAGGAAAAAAAAAAAAAAAAAATTGTATTTTAATTTTAATTTATTTGACATGTACATAATTTACAACAATGACAATGTATGACCAATACAAATAAATAAATGATATGATATGATATGATATCTCAAAAACCATGGGACTTTGAATAAAACTACAAAAATACGCCTATTTTCTGGACCAATCTAAGGTACTCCCTTTTGGGAGTTAGAAAATTGACAATTAAATACACGACACCGTGTATAGTGACACCCGTCCGTTGGATCTCAGGCAATAAGATTTTATTGGTATCGTACTTTGGTAATACGAGTATTAAGCAGCGCTTAAGCGTCTGTTCCAGTTAGATGTAAAGTGTATGTACATACATATATTATATGTACAATACTAAAGTAGTATTATACTTAAATCTTTTTTTCTATTGGAAGAATCGTAAAAAAATCAATAACATTTGCCCTTGTTTACCTTTGTACATAAACATCCCTAAAAGCCTTAATTTGGCAAAGTATGTCAGGATTATTACTATTATATTCTTTGACCATATAATTATATATTTTTTTATTATAATAAATCATTTAATACAATGTATGTGATGTTAAAAGCATTTTCTTATGCATTCTATTTCCTATGTTAGTACAGAGTGCACATAACTTTAAAGCTTCATTTTTCCGAAAGTGTCAAAAACATAATTATATTTTATAATTACGAAATCTACATACGAGACATCATACAACCCTCATTGAACATATTTATTTTTCACGACACTGCTCGAAAATGTGGGTATAGATTACCTGAATCCAGTACACAAAACTGCTTATATATGTTGATTTGTAAACTGTATATCTATGTTAGCTCCCATCATGACAACAATGTAGCACGTTACGGTAACAGTTCGTATCTACACATGAATGTCATAGTAAGATACGACTTCTTAGAAAATATTTCAGAGTATTTTCTCGGCCGGCTTAAACGAAAATTTAACCAATCAAAGCTTAATCGTCTACTGTATGGCAAATTAAATTGACCAATGAGAATGCGTCATTTATGAGGTGTATTTTTTCTTAAGCTTATAAATACCCGCAAACGAATTTATTTTCTTAAGTAATATAATACGCCTCAGGTTTTCCATTTTTATAAGTTTTCGATAAAAAGGTTTTACCCTGAAATTCTTCAACATTTATATTTTAAAGTTCGTTATGGGGCGTAAAACAATTTCCTAATTTCAACAATTACTTATTTTTCAACAAATAAACATTTAAATGTATTGTTTAGTAAGTAGGTATTAAATATTGGTTTTGTGATGTGACTACTTTAATAATGTTTATTTATTTATTTATTTAATCTTTATTGCACAAAAGAAAGAACTTATCGTACAAAAAGCGGACTTAATGCCATAGGGCATTCTCTACCAGTCAACCATTGGGCTAAGCAGATAAATTGTTCCCATTGACTCACGAAATAAATAATATTAGGAAAGTATGTTAATATTACGTACCGTTTAAATGACGTTTCAGTGTAGAATGTATCGTAGGGTTGTTTACCTGAGTGCAACCTAGACTAAATGTTAGTAAGTTTGAATATTATTGTTATTTCTTCATAACTGGGCTGAAAATCGCCGTTACTTCGTTTAATTTGGGGGCACGATCAGCTTTGTGTATATAATAGCCCTCATTTTTACAACTATGAGGCTGCAACAAGGCGCCAAGTTTAATGACCAATATATTATTATAAATTATAATACTCGTATTTTAATGTATTGCCTCGCAGTAGTCGTGAAAAGCACTCTGTTCAGTCTCGACTGAAAGTGCAATAGATAAACCAGTATTATCGAAATATACTCGTTCATCTATTGCTTACTTTACAGCCTCTACAACAATGTACTATTGTATAATGAACTAATCCATAACATAAATAATCGTTAAGCAAAAAATCAATTTCGAAATTATTAAGTTGGTGATAATTATGACATACGAACCTTCGCAATTTTAAAGCCTAGATGTAAAATCGATTCCTAATAGCTCCCTACCGGATGTGCAACGAACTAAAAATCATATCAACACTAAATCTCTCAAAAAGACTATGAAACGAATCCAATTTGACGGCGGCGAACAAGCTTTATTCCTCTTGCGACCAGAGTATTATACCTCGCGTTTGTACTCAAAGAAATTCTGAAAAATACCAAAGGAAATCTACTGGATTTCCGAGCGGCGGGCGTGAACCATTTGTAACTACGAGCATTGAGGCAAGTCTGTGTATGTGTGTAAATCATACAGATTGTACTTCTATATCCAATTCAATTCAATTCAATTCAAATTATTTATTTCGGATCAATGATCCATAGATTGTTAGTAAAATACAGAAAACATTTAAAATTAAGGTTAGTAGGTTTTTTTACAATGCGTTTATATTTGTAATGTATTTTTTTTTAATTTAACTTTTTATATAAATTTATTGTAAAAAAACCTATCCTAAGAAACATTATTAAATGAGTGGACCGGCAATCCAGAGGTATCGGGTTCGATTCCCAGTCTCTTCCACCAGGTAACTCATTAAAAAAAATCTTTGAGCTTAGATCTTTGTATCAATGGTTTAATATCAGCGCCCTGAGGGTTCAATATAACAGTGCGTTTAGAATGCTGTTGGGTTTGTCCAGGAGATGCAGTGCTTCTGGTATTTTGACTACTTAGCGCCTGACACAAACATAAATACACCACAGATTTGGATTGCTCTGCTGATACGCCCAGGCATTCTTGTTGTAAGTAGTCTAAAAAATAATTATACGCGAAACTTTTTGGTCTGTAACGCTGCAGTTGATTTTAAGCTAAATGTAGGTAGCAATTAGGTAGCAAATTTTGGTTAGTAAATAACATGAAAATTGTGCGTCCTTCGCAAAATATGAACTTTGTCCAAACATCCTGACGTCAGAATGACTGGTTAAAAAAATGTGCTATCTTTTATTATACTGAGGTAGCAATTATTTGGTAAATGGTAGCAAATACTAGCAAATAGGTAGCAATTTTTACGTAAGCAATCAATGCTGAATTCAACAGTCAACTAATCATTCTGACGCACACTACACATTGATACCTTTCACGCTATTTCACTCGCTCTCAGGCAGCAGGTGTCATCCGATTTTTGCTACTTCCGAACACTCCCGACTGAGCCCGATTAAAGCCGAGTTGAGTCACAGTCACAGTACTCCCGCGCCACGCCACGCTCACGGCGTTTGTTGTGATTTGAGTAACAGACTGCGCTCGCGCTAGGAACAGTAGGAACGGACGTGAATTTATAACGTTGTTACTTTGTGAAAAGTCACAGTGACTCAACCACCAACGATGTCGCAAGCCGAAGAGAAACTACTTGAAGTGTTAACTGCCATAGTAGAAGAAGAGTATCCTCAAGCTACCGACGTGAAGGTCAAACCAACCAGCACCAATGGCGCCAACTATTTATCAGCCCTATTCCAAGGCACTATCATCACACCCAAAGAAAACATCGAAGTCTTCGCCAAGGTCTGCAACGTGGGAGACAATTTAAACGTTGGAGGTAAAATGGTCTTCGAATCAGAGAGATATGTGTTATCAATTCTTGCAAATGCTTACAAAAAATTGCAAGACAAATACGGAATAGCTGACGGAAGACACTCGTATGTTTTTCCAAAGTACTACAAGAGTAATGCAACCGATGGACTTCAAATAATCATAATGAAGAATCTAGCAGCTGAAGGATACGGTTGTTATGACAGATTTGAGGTAATCAACTGGAGATATGCTTCGAAATGTGTGGAAACGTTAGCTAAATATCATGCACTTTCTTTAGCTCTAAGCAAACATGATCCTGAAGAATTTAAGAAGGCTGGAGAGTATTTGAAGTTCCCGCCTCAGAGGGACAGTGGATGGGAAGGTCTCACCGATGGAGCTATGGCCGCGGTTGATGAAGAAGCCAAAGAGAAACTCACCAAATTCTTTGAAGGGTCTGTTGGTTGGAATAAAATGAAAGATTTCGGTGATCCTTTGAAAACCCCAGTGATAATTCACGGAGACTACCGAGCAAGCAACTTGCTGCATAAGGAACTGGTAAGTGGATAAAATTAATGTATTGATTGATAAATTACAAGGGAAATTCATTCGCGTTTCATTATGGTACCGTATCGTGAATTATGCCAATGAGGTTATATGTAGTTAAGTAACGGAACGCTAATCAATATCCTTACTATAAAATGCACATACTATTTTAATTCGCACGTGTTGAGAACAAGACAATAAAATCTTGATAAGCAACAAGCCACATCTAGGACAAATTTCTCTCAGAATAGTAGGATGCGAAAGAGCAATAACATATTAGGTCTCCTTAAATATTATTTGCATGCAATCTTGTTTGTTAATTGTTCTTTATATTTGCCATGTCACAGATTACGAAAATATAAAAGCGAGATAAAAAGTAAAATTAAGCTTGTAAGTAATAATCATTTGTGCTTATTTCACAGTCGTGTTACAATTTTTTTTTTCTCCCCATTGCCGTTGTCACCTTGTACATTTTCTTTATCTTATATCAATAAATATTATTTTTAAAGAAACAATTAAAACTAGAATATATGTATATACTTATATATATAAACTTAACTAAACCTAACTATAAATAAAAAAACGGGCTCCATATCGGTGCCGACCGGGAGGGTGCCCAAGAGGCTGGCCGCATTACCACACTGAATAGCCAGGGCTATTCTTTGGCATAGGTATGAACCAGCCCTTTGGTCACCCGTAGCATCGACTAGTCTCTTAGCTAGTTCACGGAAAATGGTATGGGCACTTTGTCCCCATGGCCCCAGTGTTTCCACCCCAAACGGCTCAAACATGTAGCCACTATCGATGGCTGCATACTTTCGCCGCTTGAGGTGTTCGGCACCGCGGAAGGTGGGACGGCGCTAATGTATCCACGCACGTGGCGTCCCATACCAAAGGCCGTCCCATCTTCCAGGGGACGAGGGTCATGCCATCCGGCCTCTTTCCGTCGTCCCTCGCCAGGCCTGAAGGTTCTAAGATGGCCGGTGTTCCCGCACTTGCGAGCGCTCGGCGCAAAATTTCGTTGAGGCAAGCATGCCGCGAGATGCGCCCAGCGCTCTTCGTGCAGGATAGGCCATGGAGACCGGATGGAGAGACATTATTGCCGCATCGGCACCGATGCGGGGCAACACATGCAGCTCCCAGGCGCAGCGATATAGCGAGCCTAAAAGTATTATTAGATAGGAGCGTTCCTAAATTCTTAGAGGGTAGTGCCTGTAGCCACGTGCCTGACTCCCACCGGGAACTAGCAAGGAGGCGAGCTCGCTCTGCGGGACTGGTTGACGTTTCAACTAAGTTATCCCGTACCAGCGCGCAGAGCGGCTCGTCCCATTGCCGTTGCGAATGGGGGATTGAAGGCAGATCGCTAGTGGGGCAGTTAGACCTCCAAGAATTTAGGGCGTCAGAAAAACAAGGGATTTCCAAATGGGTAGGGGTTTCTTTTACAATTTTTAGTATTAAATTTTGAGTACCGTAAACAGAAGAAAGGAATGCGCGGGTAAGGAAACACTAGAAATTTTCCGGATCCCTAAACCTCCATGCCTGACGGGCAAGGCGGCTTCGGTCCATTGGTCGTTTTGTAACTGAATGTTGATTACAGAAGAAATAACGGATTTGATAGTATTGTCGAGTTTTTCCAAAAGTGTGAGGTGCTTCCAGAGGGGACTAGATCTAAGTGCATACGTGAATTTAGGCACAAATAGACAATAATTGATAATAGTGTAAGCCATTTCTTCTCTTGCCACAAGCTGCTTTCGAAGATTGGGCTTTGTAATCCGAAATCTTCGCCATTTTCATGGCGGAATTGTCAGCTGATGATCACGGCATGTCAAGCCTTGCGTGGTCAGTCGGACTGTCCCGAACTTGTAGAGCGTCTTGTGCGACTGTCTGTCCCGGACGTCCCAAGGATAGCCCTCAGACCTCGCCAGCGCGACCTGTTGGCTGTGCCGCCGTCGTCCACCGTGTCGCTCAGGAACTCGCCGCTGCCCCGAGCCCTCTCACTTCTCAATGCGCTCCTTCCTAGCATCGACACCTGAGTGCGACTTGTTTGCGTGGCGATGGGTGGCTGTGCGCAGTGAATGCTTGAGATTCTGTGAGGCGATGGATGCTAGATGCTCAACTGTTCCTATATAATTTTGTACGTTCTTTCAATTTTAATCTAAGTTTCATGACGCATTGGTTGTACTGTAATGTCATGTAAATCTTTTTATAAAATATCCAAATGTGAGCGTTAATTTGGAGCAAGCGGTCCGAAAATTAGGTGAAAATTTTGTTCTTTTCGTCGATGAATCCAGGGAAAGATTCATCGAGAATGGGTGACCCTAGGAGGTGGAGAGAAGTGTTATCTACCTCTTTGATGTTTGGTGCTATTACGGGGAATCTAGACAAGGCATGGTTCTTCTGGTAGCAAGAATCGAAAAAGTATATTTCACATTTTGAAAAATTTAGCCACCAGCCGAGCCATTTGGAAAGGAGGAAACTGCTTTGAGAACTTCCTCGGGACACACGTGAAGATACGGATCAGAGGGGTCGGGAGCGTCGGGAAGAAAGAGGTTAACATTGGGGGCCGGGTGTTTACTTTGAAGAGCTGCAAGGGTGTCAGTTGTGTAGTTGTGTTAGGAGCAGTGGTGTCGCTGGAGAATAAAAGCCGGGCAGCGCCCTTAATGTTACCTTCCCCAAGTTTTGACTCAACACGGCGAGTTAAAGAAAAATCCTGTTTCAGAGTGGTGCTTTGCAAATCATTGACGTTGTGAGGGTTGAGGCAGTTTCGTTTAATTCGGGATGTTAAAGATGCACCTCTCTCTGTATTTTGTTTCACGTGTAGGACACGGTAAGGGAAGATAAGGAGGTGCTCCCAGGATTCTTGTGAGTTTTGGTTTATGGCGAGTTTTATATCATCCGAGAGTTTTTGTGCAACCTGAATTCGAGCGCTGCGAGGAATTCGTTTGACCACTGGAATTGAATGTTTAAGCTCACTGACTTTTTCAGAAAAAGGCCTTATCTGACTTGGTTGTGAATTGTTTGCCTGTAAAGAGGCAGGTGGCAACGTAATTGCACCAGGGCCCTGTTTCATATACGTGACAAGTTGACAATTTGTCAGTTTTTGACAAAATTGTCGAATTGTAGCTACAAATTCTGTTTCATAAACGTGACAAATATGTCCGATTGCGACAGGTAAATAGTTGACAAAATTGTCAGTGTCAATCGCGTTTTATAAAGGTCTACAATTGTCAGTTTTAAAATGTCAGTATTTAAGAAAATTGTCAAGACTTTTTTGTCATGGTAAGTGACATATTGTCATAAATTGCGACAAATATGTCACAGCATACATTTTTGTTACAATGATATAGCAGTATGAGAGCAGCAATAAAAATGTTTGTCTTAGATTAGCATTCATCAGATAATTTTGACTAGCATTCTAGGATTTGTTCGGTAACTTGCAACAAGTAAAATGGACACGAAAATAATAATTTTGGGCCTTATGCAAGACAACCGAGAAATATTGTTTGGCCAATTTAGTGAACATTTAACGCACGAAAAAAAAATAGATGGAAATTGCAGAGCAATTTGAAGGGATTGGGTATATTTAGCAAATATTTGGGCCTGTTAAATCATTGAATTCGTTTGTAACCTAATACGCATAAAATTTGCTGAGTGGGAGTAAGTGTGAAATTTCTCGTTGTTGAGTGTTGTAATTCTTGTCCTATTTGACTGCACGCAATGAAAGCATGAAATAGCTACTATCTAGAAATCGAGCAAAAAGTATTATTCACTTTAAAAAGTGTAAATATTAGTAATAATATGAAAAAAATACATTTTAAAATGTATAAAGCCTGGGCCCTGTTTCATATACGTGACAATGACAGGCGACAGGTGACAGGTGACAATTCGACATTTTGACATATTTCTGTTTCATAAACATTTTCCCTTGACAGGCGACAGGTGACAATTTGTCGCGAAAAACTTGACATATTTGTTTTATGAAACACAAAATTGTAATTACAAGTTGACAAATTTGTAGACTTGTCGAAGATTTCTGACAGGCGACCTCACCCAATGTCAGCGGTTACTTCTCACTAACTAATTACTTATTACCAGTGAAATGGTGCTAACATCGACACATTAGTAGCAACAGCGATGAAGAATATTTAGTTCAACCAATACGTAGGCTTCGTCGAGCATTTAGGACAAGGGCAAACTTTACTTTTGACGTGGTTGACCCCACATTTATAGAAAAAAATCGAGTTTGTAAAACTACCGTCGAATACTTAATAACTAAAATAGAACAAGAATTACAACACTCAACAACGAGAAATTTCACACTTACTCCCACTCAGCAAATTTTATGCGTATTAGTTACAAACGAATTCAATGATTTAACAGGCCCAATATTTGCTAAATATACCCAATCCCTTCAAATTGCTCTGCAATTTCCATCTATTTTTTTTTCGTGCGTTAAATGTTCACTAAATTGGCCAAACAATATTTCTCGGTTGTCTTGCATAAGGCCCAAAATTATTATTTTCGTGTCCATTTTACTTGTTGCAAGTTACTGAACAAATCCTAGAATGCTAGTCAAAATTATCTGATGAATGCTAATCTAAGACAAACATTTTTATTGCTGCTCTCATACTGCTATATCATTGTAACAAAAATGTATGCTGTGACATATTTGTCGCAATTTATGACAATATGTCACTTACCATGACAAAAAAGTCTTGACAATTTTCTTAAATACTGACATTTTAAAACTGACAATTGTAGACCTTTATAAAACGCGATTGACACTGACAATTTTGTCAACTATTTACCTGTCGCAATCGGACATATTTGTCACGTTTATGAAACAGAATTTGTAGCTACAATTCGACAATTTTGTCAAAAACTGACAAATTGTCAACTTGTCACGTATATGAAACAGGGCCCAGGACGAATGCCATGGGTTCTACTGATGTGTATATTAAGTCCTTTCTGACCTTTAAAGAAACGAATCTGGGAGCAATGTGGGCACTGTACAGAATTCTCCAGCGACACAGACCTGGAAGCGACATTCTGAGAGGAGCCCGTGCTATTAGGATTCATCAAGTAAACTGATAAAAAACGCAATAGATAAAAACTTACGGCTACGATAACAAATAGTATTTAAAAAAACCGCTCCAAGTTTCGGCATACAAATTGCCCCATAAAGTTCCTGGGGGAAGCGGTGGTTTATTATTGCACATATATCTTTAGTATTGTGTATTAATAAATTATTCATTTTTAAAGTATTTTTTACCTTTTACCGGCAACTACGGAAATATTATTACTTCATAGATATTTTTATCATTCATCATCATACAAATATGAAAACCTATATATATCTTGTATTTAATACTACAACATCACCTTCATATAACTAAACAGATAAAAGAACAGAAACACTTGTGTCCTCTCTATGCATGATGACGAACTTGAATTCATTAACTACTTTAATCAAGGTCATGTGAAGACGAACTGCATTATGTCGGATTTCTTGCTCGCACTTACTGTTTTTCTCAAGAATATTTATTATAATATTTAGAATAATATTTATCTACACCCACATTGTAACATCTCGATAACAAAATACACAAAGTATAGGAACTGTTGAGTTCTTTAACTTGAGCAAAAATACCTGACAACATCTGTTCAGATTTTTTTTTAAATACTGTTTTTATATTATGTTCATTATTTCAAACAAAGAAGTATCGAATGTTTCGCAAAACATTCCATCTTTGAATAAACTTTATTTACAGGTTTACATTATAAATGAGTTATTTTTAAAAGTTGTTTAATAAATGTTGTTCAGTTCGAGGGGTAGAATGTATGTTTTAATTTATTGCTCCTGTTACAGGGCCCACATGGTATAATCAATCTCAAATCAAAATAAGAAAGAAACACCGGCCAAGTACGAGTCGGACTCGCGCACCGATCTGTAAAAAATTCAAATGTCTAGCTATCACGTTTTATGAGATACACCCTGGTGACAAAGAGCCAGACAGACAGACGGACAGTGGAGTCTTAGTAATAGGGTCCCGTTTCTACCCTTTGGGTACGGAATCTTAAAAACATCAATTTGAAACTACATGCGGGCCTATGATAGAAGCTTTTATCACGCGATAAATAAGTGACAAAGCATCCGACACGTTTTGACAAAATGAGAGTGTTAGTGATAGATGCTTTGCGTGAACTTATTTATCACGTGACAAACGCAACCATCATAGGCGTCATGGACTAGCCAGTTCCCCTTACCCTTTCAAATCCTCTTAACGAACTTCGTTAACTTCAGAACGGTGAAATCCACGTGATTCCTGTGGACTACCAATTGGCCCGGCTGGGCTGCCCAGCGGCTGACCTTCTGTACTTCATCCTGATGGGCACAGACCAGGAGTTCCGCCAGCAGCACTTCCATCAGCTGGTGGACCACTACTACGAGCAGCTCGCGACGGCGCTGACGAGGCTTGATGTGGTGCCTGAAGAGACTTATTCGAGGGAGGAGTTTGACAGTGACATGAAAGAGGTAAGGATAGACGTATAGACAGTTATGTTTGAAGATGTCAGTCAATTATAACTATTTATTACTAACGGCCCGCCCAGCTTTGCACGGGTGCAATACTGCTAATTATGCATTTACTATACCTATAAACCTTCCTCTTGAATGACTCTATCTATTTAAAAATCCGTTGCGTTAGGGACAGACAGACAGACAGCAGGAAGCGACTTTGTTTTATACTATCTATGTAGTAATTGGGATAATAATATGTCTATATGGGACAAACTACACTTAGACTGCTCAAAGTCAGAAATGGCTGTCGAAGTTCAACATTCCTTCAGAGCGCTAAAAACGCTCCACGTATAAATGGCCACCTACATTTTGACGTCATTCTGTGGGTTAGATAACCGATATTTGTATGGAGACATTACATAAATAATTTGCCATTTACACCGTGAAAAAGTGCGTTTAAGCCTTTTTTTCCAACTTTCAGCAATCACCAAAGTTCAGTCAGTTACTCAGCAGGGCTAAAATATATGTTGCCGCGACTTCGCTTGTCGCGTGACTGAGCATCCCTTGTCCTGCTCGCACGGTTTTGAAAGGAAAGTGACTGGTAGTATTTGTTGCGCCACAAAGAGTCGACGTGTCACAGTTATGCTACACCTCTAGCACAACATGGACACGCGACTTTCTCGCGCGAGATACCTATCCCTTTCTGTATAGTATCATGAGAGAGTGACGGGTGATGCAATGTCGCGCGACATGAGTCGCAAACCATAGTTGTGCTGGAGGGGTTGGACGTACAGATTAGGAAAGAAACTGGTTGCAAAGCGAGCCCTGTATTTAACTACATGCGCATATTTTCATACTATCATAACGTTTACCGAGTATAGATAACAAGAAGTGGTGTTGCACTCTGAAATTAGATATGACATAAACACGAGATAATGCTTAACTTATCACAAACAGTGCGATATAAATAATATCTAGTACCTAATTTCACTGATAATTGTTTTTGAAGTGTTTTAATAATAATTAATTATTTATTTCGGACAAGTATCCATAGAACGTTGGACTCTACTTGGATTCAAAGTTAATTAAAACGTGACTTCCCCAAATATTTGTTCGTTTTCGTGTACATTATAAATACTCGTAGTTATTACAATCGTACTTTACCGTACCATAACCCATCGTACTTTTATACTACTTATTATCACACTAATATTATAAAGGCGAGTTTGTGTGTTTATATGTATGAATGTTACTCCTTCAAGCTCAAACGGCTGGACTAATTTTGATTAATTTTGGCATGGAAGCAGCTGATACTATCTATTAATACATATGCTACTTTTTATGCTGAAAAAAATTGTGTTCCCGTGGGATGATCGGTTAACACCGCGCGGCACAGCTAGTAATACTTATAATAAAAATGTATTGAAAATCAGTTTTCTATGAGTAAGAATCATTATTTCAGGAAAAGGATCATCGCGCTAAAACGGCTGGGTAGATTTTAACTAGTTTTGGTAAAGGGATAGCTGGGCATGTACAAACGCTTATAGGTTACATTTTACTCGACTACGCTAAAAAGGAAGGTTACACGGACGACGTATATGTATTCGTCGCAGTGATTAAGAAAAATAATTGTCTTGGGTCGACGTGTTATATTATTTAATCAAACGCAATTTGAAAAGATTAACTCGGTCGTTTCTCGACTGCGAAGAAAATTTAAGAGATCTTTGAATGTTTTTTAATTGTTAATTAGATTTAAATAGCACTTTACACGCTTCATTCCGTTTCCCAAAACTATTAAACTCTTTTCATATATGGTTTTACCTGGTGTTCAAAAAAATAGTTGATTTTTATTAATTTCATCATTTCGTCATTAGTCTCCATGATGTCCTTCTCCAATATTTTTTCCTAGATCATTGATGTTTCATATTATTCATTTATACATGCATCATAGTGCCCATAGTACAAACATTGCTTAGTTGTGTTCTTCACAATAAAATTTTGTGTAATATTGTCTGCTAATATTTATTTGTACTGTTTCCTTCCAGAAAGTCCCCCTCGCCATCTGCGTCACAGCCATGACCCTGCCCTTTGTAACGGTGAATACTGAGGACGCACCAGTCTTCGAACAAAACGATTTCGTGCCGCGACCGAGCGCACTATTCACGGAGCGGTTCCGCGGAATTATGCAGGATTTCAACCAGTGGGGGTTCATATAAGTTTAAGCGTCTAAATTTCGGGCTAAGAACAGCACCGTAGATATTTCATTGATACTATAGTGCCTCGGGCGTCACTATACACGGTAGAGATGTGTAGCTCACTAGCTCTTTCGCTCACTGAAGATTCAAGTAGCTCAGTATCTCATCTGTCATCTCAGTATTACTCGCTCGCTCTTGTGTTTTTCTCGTTGTTTTGCTTTTTTAATCTCTATTCACTCGTGAACGATATAGCCTAAAGATCTACTGAGCTAAATGAGTTAAATGAGTGATACATATCTCGGTGAACTAAAATCACATATCACTCTTTTCACTTTAGTGACACATTCTGCGCATCTCTAATACACGGTGTCCTGTATTTAAAGGACAACTTTCTAAACCCCGATAGGGACGGTAAAAAAATTGTCCTGGCTACCATAAATCATATCATACCATATCAATATTAGCGAATATTTAACAGGAAACAGAACGAAAAGATCTCTTCATCTATAGTCTACACGGTTCGTAGGGTGAGATGACATTATCATTTGTGTTTTGTTACATTAACACTAATGCGGTGAAGAAACACTCTTTGAGTGAAACAAAGCCCGAATCGTTAAAAATATACATAATCTGAATATCTCAAAAGCCATGGAACTTTGAAGAAAACTACAAAAATACGCCTATTTTCTGGACCATTCTAAGGTCCTCCCTTTTGGGTGTTAGAAAGTTGTCCATTAAATACACGACACCGTGTATAGTGACGCCCGTCCGTCGGATCTCAGGCAATAATATTTTATTCGTTTCGTATTTTGGTAATACGAGTATTAACCAGCGCTTAGGCGTCTGTTCCAGTTAGATGTAAAGTGTCTCTACATACATATATGTACAATACTAAAGTAGTATTATACGTAAATCCTTTATTTTTATAGTGAGATTTGTTGCAAAATCAATAACATTTGCCTGTGTTTACTTTTATACATAAACATCCCTAAAGCCTTAATTTGGCAAAGTATGTCAGGATCATTATACTCTTTGACCATACAGCGTAGCGTGTATATTTGATATATCCGCAAATTAACCAGACGGAGATTTTAGTGCTATAATCTGATGTTTATAGCAATTATTAATTTATCGTTAACTGGCATAGCATAATGAATTTTTGAAAATTTTCAGAGCAGCTGTATGGCGTAGTTATTACTAGTGACATTTGTGACATCACGATGTTAAGTGTCAACAAACAACAGCAAACAAATAGGTACATTGCGTGCTGAATTATTTTATACGGAATAATAAAAGTTAGATTTTTTTTGAGAACCCCCCGTAAAGTTTGCGGTTATATCAAATATACACACTGTATAATTATATATTTTTTAATAATAATAAAACATTTAATAAAACGTATGTGATGTTAAAAAGCATTTTCTTATGCATTCTATTTCGTATGTTACTACAGAGTGCTACGGCACATAACTTTGAAGCTTCATTTGTCCGAAAGTTTCAAAAACATAATTATATTTCATAATTTCGAAAACTACGTACGAGACATCTCACAACCCTCATTGAACATAATGATTATGTGTAATGAACTATCCATAACATACATTATTGTTTGGCAATAATCTATATCGAAATTATTAAAATGTGGATAAATTATGACAGACGAATCTTCGCTATTTTAAAGTATTTCGGGGCTATACGGATCAAGCCCTAAATTCCCTGGATGTAAAATCGATTCCTAATAGCTTCCTACCGTCGTGCAACGATCTTAAAATTATATCAACACTAAATCTCTCAAAAAGACTATGAAACGAATCCAATTTGAGGACGGCGGCGAACAGGCTTTATTCCTCTTGCGACCAGTGTATTATACTCGTACAGCGCGTTTGTACTCAAAGAATTCAGAAAAATGCCAAAGGAAATCTACTGGATTTCCGAGCGGCGGGCGTGAACCATTTGTAACTGCGAGCATTGAGGCAAGTCTGTGTATGTGTGTAAATCATACCAGATGCTACTTCTATATCAAATTCAATTCAATTCAAATTATTTATTTCTGATCAATGATCCATAGATTGTTAGTAAAATACAGAAAACATTTAAAATTAAGGTCAGTAGCTTTTTAGTATGCGTTTATATTTGTAATGCATTTTTTATATTTTATTTTTATATAAATTTATTGTAAAAAAAACTTAAGAAACATTATTAAATTAGTGACTAATAATAGAAGTTATCAATTGAATCGTTAAGGTGTAAAGCCTTTCAAATAAATAATGCAAAGATCGACATACAAAGCATAAGGAAAATTTTGAAAGGTTGTTTGGGAGTTAGGGTGGTGGAAAGGTTAACGCGCTGGAACGGCAATCCAGAGGTATCGGGTTCGATTACCGGTCTTTTCCGAGGTTTGATCTTTGTATCAATGGTTAAATATAAAATTGTGGTGTATACCCCACATATAAATATGAGACATTACATGTTTCATAAATTAATTCAATCGTATTTACAGGTGTTCCAGATGCACCATTTCTCAACATCTGTCGCTGCCACATGTAGGCTATTCCAGTGCTTGAACAATGGTGTATCTAAAACTTACTATTTATTTTGTTATATTAAAACTTGTTATATAATCGGTTATTTGTACGGTAAAATAACCGGATTTACATTCGCTAAATAACAGAGACAAACCATTTGGACCTCGAAGGAAAGCATAAAAAGCATTCGCAAATGATTGCGATAATCATAAATTAAGCAAACTCAGCGCCCAGAATTGAAACCGCTAATGCTCCATACATCTTTGTCTGTCTTGATAATGCGGCCATTTTGAATTGCTGCGTTAGTGGAAATTACAAGTGTTTCTGGGATAATTCTACTTTTATTCAATTACACTATCGGTAAAAGTTAAATTGACATGTGCAGCCATTAATAATATTTTCCAAAAATAAGTGAATTAGGCGTGGAGTACTTGTAGTGGTAAATCACTAAATGGAAAGGTATTTTATTATTATTTTTCAGTGTTTGTAATTGTATGCCCAGCTCCAAAATACTCGCGAAGTTAACACGGTTAATTTATGAAAATTTGAACCGTCTAGCTATAACGGTTCATGAGATACAGCCTGGTGACACACGGACCGACAGACGGACGGACGGACAGCGGAGTCTCAGTAATAGGGTCCCGATTTTATATATCCCGATATTAATGGGAGTATGAGTTTTTCTTCCACGTCGAGTTCGCGTTCGCGGGCACCGATTAGTAGACAATAGATTTACGCTGTCAACACATCGCCAATACGAGTATAAGAACTAATCCCCATTCCCCCAGCCTCCGCTGAGTGCATATCCCTGTCAATTGGGACAAAAAGAGCAAGCGGTTTAGGCCGCCGAGCCTCAATTGACCAAAAAACCGGTTTTTCCGATACCGACCTAACCTAAGGTCCTCACACTGGCCCCGTGCGAGCCGCAGGTTTATCATTCATCGTATGAAATAATTCATTCAGTAAGTAGGCCACAAGTAGGGCACTTTTAACTAACATTTCCCAAGAGGAGACTGCTGTTGAGAAGAAAGCCGAAAGAAACTCAACAGTAAGTCATTGCAGTGTGTAAGTGTATTCGTTTGTATAATAATGTAAATTCAAAACTAAAAAAAAAAGCCCCCGCGACTTGTCGCTGTTCAAAATGAGACCCTCACTTAATGATTGGTACCAGTACCAAAATGAGACCCTCACTGTATGATTGGTACCAGTACCAAAGTGAGACCCTCATCATTTAATGATTGGTACCAAAATGAGACCCTCATCATTTACGGACACTTCATCTCTACTCCGTACCCTACGAGATCTGGCGTCAGTCAGGGTTCAATTTTGGGGCCCCTCCTCTTTGGGTTAATGATTAACGATCTTGTTGCCGTTGTTAAGTATGCTAAGTGCCTCTTATACGCTGACGATCTTAAGCTAGTTTTTGGAGTTAAAAACGTTACGGATTGTGATCTGCTTCAAGAAGATATCGTGTCTGTTACCCAATGGAGCAAAGACAACAAACTTCTATTCAATGTGTCTAAGTGTTGTGTATGTACGTTTAGTCGTGCTGCTGCCCCTATACACGCGCGATAAAACTTTATGTTGTCGATGTAATTGAGCGTGTTAGCTCCGTGAAAGATCTCAGTGTGGTCTTCGATTCGCATCTCACATTTCATGAACATATTCGAAGCCTCGCAAACAATTGTTTTCGTAGACTCGGTTTTATCATCCGAAACATCAGACACTTCCATGATCTTGGGGCGATAAAGTTAGTTTTCTGTGCGTTTGTGAGAAGCAAATTAGAGGCGTCTTCTCTCATATGGAACCCTTACGAGTCCACATATGCATTGCTTCTTGAAAAGGTTCAAAAAGCCTTTCTTAGGTTTTTATACAGCTAGGGTGTAACCGAAGGTGTACCGAAAACTGAAACCATGGCTTCAGACCATTATTCTGGCCTGGAAAATCGTGGAAATTTCTTTGAGAAAATTCACATATTTTCCTTGCGAGTTTACATTTTTTCTTTATTTTTCCGTTAATCGAACTCTATCGGTAACAATTTTTCATGAAAAATCGCATGAAAATAGCATTTTCCGCAAAACACGCAATGTATCACAAACAGTATTATGTAAGCTTTACGGTACAACACAGATAGTGGAGTGGGAAAGATAACGGTACTGGCCGGTCATTGATCCGCCAGGCCAGTCAGTGCGATCGCGCAGCGCGTTGCGGTCGGACGCATGTATAATGTTTACCTACCCGCACATTTATTTGCTTTACTTGCTTGAATGAAAATAATCTTGTTAGACTGTTTTAATTTATCGGTCAGTTGTTATTGGTGTTAGGTAGTACACTAGTTGTGATCTGTGGTTGCGTTGTTTTTGTGGTTGCATTCATTCATGTCATTCGATGCGCATTGGCGTAACGGTATGTTTTGCGCTGACGCGTGAGTGGAATGGGGAGCGCCCGGACCGGTTGATGCTTGCCGCGTGCTCCCCTCCCCGCGCGTCTGCACCCGAGAGAATAGGACGCAATACATTGCGCGTCAAGTTTTATAATTTATTTTGGAAAATCTTATCCTTGAGTTTTCCGAGAAAATGAACACTCGTTTTCAGTTCGTGATTATGGTCTAAAACTACAGTTTTCGTTTTCGGTACGCTGTCGGTTACACCCTGTATAAAAAAAGATATAGTTTTTATCCCTTTCTATATCCAACTAAGTTCCTAACTTGGCTGTTTAGGTTTTAATTCTCTAGAGGTAAGGCGAAATAACATTTTTCTGGTCACTGCATGTCGTATATTACGAGGCGATTCTGATTGTCCAGAACTCGTGCAGCGAGTAGTGAGGCTTTTTGTTGCTGACGTTCCGAGGATAAACCTCAGACCGCGGGTGCGCCCTCTGCTGTGTGTGCCGGCGGCGAGGACGGTGTCGCGCAGGAACTCCCCGCTGGTCCGTGCGCTGGTAATGCTCAATGCAGCTCCTGAGTGTGATTTGTTTGCATGGAGATGGGCAGCTGTATGCCGGGAATGTCTGCGTTTCGATGATCTTGGCTTTTAAATTTATATATATATTTTAATTTGTTATGTTAATTGAGTTTCTCGGTGCATTGGTCTATAGCTGTAATGCCGTGTAAACTTTAATGGATGGTACCAAAATGAGACGCCTCATCATTTAATGATTGGTACCAAAATTAGACCCTCATCATTTAATAATTAGTACCAAAATGAGACCCTCATATAATGATTGGTACCAAAATGAGACCCTCAAATGAAATTCGAGCTACGACATCACAGACAGACACACAGATACATATGTAGGTACATATGTTAGATAAACTAATACTTGCTTTTTTCGTAGGGCTCATAAAAACACGGCTGATAAGAAACAGTATCGGTCGCACCTATACGTATTACTGTATCACAGAACACATACGTCTACACTAACACATTTATATACCGGGTGATCAATCCAAATGGGTCAGTAGGGAGAAGTCACAAAATATGAAAAGGGAAATAATCTGTTCTTAGGAAACAAGGTGTCGATTTTAGATACAATAAAAACTGCACATTATATTTTTTTTATAAATCTCATACATTTTCCAGTCAAAACCGCTGTAAAGAATGTTACAATACGCTATGCGATTACTTACAGAATTTTAACCAGGTTCAATTCCCGGTAATACATGAGATTTATAAAAAAAAATTGAATGCAGTTTGTATTAAATCTAAAATCGACTCCATGGTTCCTAAGAAAGGGATTTCCCCATCTCTTATAGTTTCCGTTTTCTCCCTACTGACCCATTTGGATTGATCACGCTATATATTGTGAGTGTGTATGAGTATTCGGAGCCTTTCCGATAATCAGCGGCGAGAGACGAGTCCAATTATACAAATAGGACTAAGTGGACTAACCATTCGGCATTATTCCGAATTTAACTTTGCTAATTGGATGCATACACTTAACTACTAATGATATGGCAGTGCCTTTGTGCCCATCGGGCACTGAATGTCACACTAATATTATAAAGGCGAAAGTTTGTGATTGTGTGTGTATATGTTTGTTTCTTCTTCACGCTCAAACGACTGGACCAATTTTGATAAAATTTGGTATTGAGGTAGCTGACATCCTGGATTAACAGATAGGCTACTTTTTATCCCGAATATTAGTGTACCCGCGGGATGAACGGGTAAAACCGCCGCCGGGAGCAACTAGTATATGACAATAAAAGTGCCCGTATCATAGTCAGCTTTATCCACCTTTTTGTCTCCACTGGACCTGACGCCATTTTATCTTATCTTAGATTTTCCAGCAATTGTTTTTTTAAGGGTTGTGGTAGGTAATATGATGTTTTAATTTAATTTAACATGTTAATAAGAATATACCGCTGTAATCAATGCTCTATCTATCAGCCACAGACGTCTGCTGAACAAAGGCCTCCCATGACTCGCCACAAAGTGCGATCCCGTGCAGACCGCACATTGATTCCCTGCTACCCTCACGAGGTCATCCGACCCACGCTGCGCTTTCCTATACGTGGTCGCTCCAGGATTTTGCTGCCCCAACGACCTACTCATTCTCCGGGCTACATGACCTACCCAAACCCCTTACATGATAATCAATGCTCATACAAAACAAAAGAAAACGTAAAACGCGTCGTCATTTTTTCCCGCGATCATAACGCCACCCTCACTTTTAAAACTAATCGTACCATAAGTAATATCCTTAACAAACTCGTTGAGATAACCGCTCTTTAAGCCAACTCATAACGGGCAACTTTTAACATCTTTTAAAAGTAGCCGGAAACGCTTCGAAGGCACATTCATTAGCGGCGTTAAATTTGAACTCGCACGTGTACGTGCTGCGACCGGGATGTGCGGGCAATACCCGGGTGGAGCCGGTTTTAACCGTGCGAGACGGATACGACACGATCGTACCTAGTAGCTCTGTGAGTTAGCCTTAGTCTATGCAAGGTCTACACACCAGTTTACTTCGCTCTTTTTTTTACGTTTTTCCCCCATATATATGCGTATTTTCAAAAATTTCGGAAAACTGAATCGATAAAGAATGATGATTTGATCATAAATCGACTTTTTTCATTGTCTCCGAATGTTATAGACCCTGCACCAACACAATGTTTCTGTTTAGCCCAATGGTTGACTGGTAGAGAATACCTTGTGGCATTAAGTCCGCCATTTGTACTAGTTAGATCTGCGCAATAAAGTTTAAATAAATAAATTAACGGGAGTGAATGATGAAGCCAATGGGATGAGTCACACTGAGAAACTTTTACTTACGGGACCAACAATAAAATCAATAAAAAAATCTGCTGCGTCATACATTTTGGATAGTTAGCGATCAATTAAATAATAGTTTCTTCGCTTTCCGCGACTGTCACACATTTAAGTAAAACGATTTCAACGAATCATATCGGGTATATTAATTATTTGAGTAACTTCCCAGTTAGGTACCGTTGTCAAAGGTTGACTGTAAAAAAACACGATTTATCTCTGTCAAAGTTACATTACCGAAACGTAAGGAAGGCTCAAATAATGAATATATACAATATAATCCGTTTAAATTGTTTTATTGGAATATGAATTTAATATTTTAATAAAATTTAAACTAAAAATTAAATATATATTATATTTATCATGTTTTTTTTTATTAGATTTTTTCGCAAATTCCTGGCTGGTCCCATAGTTAAAGTTGCTCAATGTGGTTTTTCTCATTAGCCGTGTTATCCTTGCTCATGACTATTGAATCACCCTGTATAATTAACGAACCTACACACTTTTTTTAGGACACAGAAATATAACAAGAATCACACAATGCAATAAGAATCTGTTGAGAACAGTGATAAGGGGGTTAAATACGTAAAAAAATACAAATTTCAATCATTTTGAAACAATAATTAGAAAAAAACCGGTCAAGTGCGAGTCAGACTCGCGCGCCGAGGGTTCCGTAAAAATACTTTTCATCCTTAAGTGTTAAGTTAAGTTTGCACCTGGTACGTATAGAGCCCTATACAAATGAGGTGCAAAGTTAACGCAACCAACCCGTTTGTTGTATGGGAGCCCCCCTTAAATATTTATTTTATTTTATGTTTAGTATTTGATGTTATAGCGGCAATAGAAATACATCATCTGTGAAAATTTCAACTGTCTAGAGATCTTGACCGTTCACCGTTCTTGAGATACAGCCTGGTGAGATACGGACGGACGGACGGACAGCGAAGTCTCAGTAATAGGGTCCCGTTTTTACCCTTTGGGTGCGGAACCCTAAAAATGGCTTAAACTCACGTAAAAATTGTCAGGAGGGACCCGACATGTTTCGAACTCATATGGAGCTCCTCATCAGGGACCGTACTGCTTCGCGACTCACGGCCCAAGTCGGACGGTCGGAGTGACTGTCCCTGCATGTCTAGCATAACTTTGACACGCGACTCTTTGTCGCGCAACAAATACTACCTGTCACTTTCCTTTCAATGCTGTGTGAGCAAGGCAGGTGATGCTAAGTCGCGCGACAAGCGAATTCGCTTCAAGATATGCTAGCCCCGCTGATGAAGATAAGTATCCATATAAGTCCGAAACATGTCGGTCCGTTCTTACAGTTTTTATGTGAGTTTACACCTTTTTTGTTTTTATTGAAGGCTCACGATAGTTGTAATAATAATATTATTTAAGTAAGTAAATTATGTAAGTAAACAAGCTTGCGAGGTGTAACAGCTCACAGATAAATAAGCTAGTATTATTTATAGTACATGAATGTAGACATTTTCTATTTGCTACTTTTATGTTTTCCATTCCTTGTATTTCACCATTTTTCTCAACACAACTTTATTGCCGAAAGCTATTTCACACTGTAAATGTCTGCGGGTTTACATTTATATAAAGTAGACGTAGGTAATCAATTTCACTCTTGTGTGAAGGGTCCTGTACTGCCTGTACTGGAATCACAAAGCGAGTACAGAGCAATGAATAATAAAATGGAGCTTTTCACCTCTTTTATCAGAAATATAATCTTTTCTCTTTTCTCATTTACTATAATACAACATATTATTGCGAAAAATAAAGAGTTGGCAGTTAACAATATATATCAAACACCTCACACAAATAAATCTAGTCCCACAGTAAGCTCTAGTAGGCTTGTGTTATGGACACTAGACGACGATAAACATACTTATATAAATAAATACATACTTAAATACGAATAACATCCATGACCCAGGCACGGTAACCTATCATAATCCCGAATTTTCATTTGCCCGAAAGCTATTTATTCAGAAACTATTAATATTTTCAGGACTTTATAAACGTTGTTGTAAAGAACCCGTTAGGTTAGGTTAGGTTTGTTTTATAGTTATTTTGAAATATGAATAGTTTTGAAATAAATAGCTATCGGGCAAATGAAAATTCGGAATTTCCAAATTTCGGGCAAATGAAAATTCGGGATTATGATAGATAACCCCCAGGCACAAATATTCGAGTTCACCACACAATTATTTACCCTTGCCGGGATTCGAACCCAGGACCGTCGGCTCAGTAGGCAGTTGCTTAACCGCTGCGCCAACCGCGTCGTCAAGTTAAATTGATTGAGTGAGCGTTATGAGCGAATTATTCCATTTCAGATTGGCATTGAATATTATTTCGCATGTCCGGATGTTTCAGATGTCCGTTTTTTCACATTTCCGGCTGCTCTCGCCCACAGGCCGCATTTATGATGTGAGCGGGTTCGAAATTAATATAGTTTTATTTAGCCGCGTCGAATGTTTTGAAATTGTTCAAAATAAATAAATAAATATCGGACAACCTCACACAAATCGATCTAGTCCCAAATTAAGTTCAAGAAGGCTTGTGTTATGGGCTTAAATATATAGAAAAACCATAACCCAAGCACAAATATTCGAGTTCATCATACAAATATTTATCATGGCCGGGATTCGAACCCGGGACCGCCGGCTCAGTAGACAGGTGTCTACAAACCGAGCCAAACGCATCGTTAAAACGGTGGTGGTTAAAATGGTGGAGATACAGAGAATGAAAACGTAAAGTCATATTTCAGCCATTTTGAACAATGACGTCATGAAGTCAGACCCGCACTTGGCCGGTTTTTTTAATATGAACCTTTATACGAGTATCATACCTACATTATTTAATGTATAGTAAAGAAACACCACGGTGAACCCGTCCTTTTACACATACAGAACCCTAAAAATCCTAACATCGCTTGTGATCCAAACATGTAATATATATTTTACACGCCAAAACTAACAAGCTATTACTCCCTAACAAAAATATATCTCTTTCACGCGTCGTCGGCAGTAAAAGGTCGATCACCCGGCGGGTGGAATGGACCAATAATTACCCGGTTCAACCGCGAATTACGTGCCGAACCGATTTGAACCGGATAAGAAACGTGTGGCTGCGGGTTTTAATGTTCCTCGCGTATGTTTGGATACGGTTGAAAATGTTAACACCTGGTAATAAACAGCTTATGTCGGGTGAGAGCGATGCGATGAGCGATGATGACGATAGGTTCGTATTTGTATTGAATTTGTATATATTTTTTAAAGTGACACTAGTTAATACTCGCAGAGGGAAGCCAATTCTTGTTACCTTAACCTCGTGAGGCCCCCTGTACACTACAATGTACAAATTCCAAAGCCATTTTAAACATTCTTAAAATGATAGTTTAGGGTCTAATTTTTATTAACACGAAAACTTAGGCCCAGAGATGGGCAAAAGTTAATCGATTAACGATCAAGAAAACCTACTTGATCGCGATTAACGATTAAAACCGGCAAAGTGCGAGTCGGACTCACGCACCGAGGGTTCCGTACAAACACTTTCCATCCCTAAGTGGTTAAGTTAAATTTGCACCTGGTATGTAGGTATAGCGCCCCATATAAATTAGGTGCAAAGTTAGGTATTAAAAAAAACTACTTACTAGATCTCGTTCAAAACAATTTTCCTTGGTAGTTTTTATAGTAATGTACATCATATTTTTTTTTACATTTTTCATTTTCTTATTTAAGAAGTTAGAGGGGGGGGGGAGACCAACTTTTTTCCACTTTGGAAGTGTTGGATATGTGTGCGTGCACTCACACACCCGCCTTGTTATTTTATAAATACACGTCAGTACGCTAACAGTAAGCAGTGGTTTCACTTGTCCCCATCCCACGTATCTATCAGTGGCGACGAGGATGGGATGGGGACAAGTGAAACCACTGCTTACTGTTAGCGTCTGTCACGCAAACTATTCGGTTTAGAAAAAAAATATTTTAGAAACCTCGATATCATTTTTGAAGACCTATCCATAGATACCCCACGAATGTGTTTGATGAAAAAAAAAATTTGAGTTTCAGTTCTAAGTATGGGGAAGCCCCCAATATTTATTATTATTTTTTTTATTTTTGCATCAAAATCTTAATGCGGTTCACAGAATACATCTACCTACCAAGTTTCAACAGTATAGCTCTTATAGTTTCGGACGGACAGACGGACAGACAGACGGACAGACGGACAGACAGACATGACGAATCTATAAGGGTTCCGTTTTTTGCCATTTGGCTACGGAACCCTAAAAATGACGATTAGTTAATCTAATCGTACGAGTTCCGATTAATTTAATACCGATTAAGTTAATCGTAGATTAATATCCAGCGATTAAAGTTTTAATCGATTAATTAATTCGATTAATTGTCTCTCGATTAATATTAGGAAGAAATAAGATATTAAGTCTAAGTCCCTACCTAGGAGATCATAGAGTACTGCACTATAAAAACTACCTTGTATTTACTGTTACAAGATTATTTCGTCAAAATATTGTTTTTTTCTTGTTTACACATGACAAGACATATTCTTTTTTGTAAAATGCACAAATGAGCGTGCTAACTTTTAATCGAGAATTAATCGTGAAATTTAAGCGATTAAAATGAAGATTAGTTAATTGTTAAAAGAAGACTCTGTCGATTAATTTAATCGTGATTAAATTAATCGCGATTAACCACATAAAGTGACATTGACAATTGTCATGCTGCATGTCTAGCACTACTGTGACACGTGACTTTATGTCGCACGACAAAGACTACCTGTCTCTTTCCAATCAATACCCTGCGAGTAAGACAGGTGACAGGTGAAGTCGCGGCAGGATATGCCCTGCAGATGACATAACTTATGACTAGTGCAGACGATGAACAATAAACGACAAAATCTTTACTATGAAACCAAAACCAAAGATAAATACAGTCGTAAATAATGGCAAACACCCCAAACGGTTTCGTTGCAAAGAAATTGAATTTCGCAATTTCTTTTGAAGGTTATTTCATATTGAAGATTTTCAGCAGTCCCTGGTATTAAAAATTCATTTTGCGTTCCTTATTTCTTGTTTCCTTAGGTTAAGCTACGTAAATTTTAATTAAACGTTGGTAAATATAATACTTTAACGGAGGAAGCGGAGTAATATTACACTATTTATATCAAAATATGGAAGGCCTCGGCGCTTATACGAAAGCCCCGGTATTTCCCTTTATTTTAGCATGAATTATTGACATGTTAACATTCTATCGCTAGAAGTTTGTTATTAAGAAACTAGAAAGCGGCACAACCGGTTGCATCGGGGAGAAAAAGTTATAACCTTTTTTATAGATGCCTCGTGGCGCCAGCTATGGTCCCACCGGAAGATCAGCGCTGGCTCTCGAGCTAGCATCTTGCTGAGGTGGGACCTTTTCGTGGCACAGCCATAAAAATAGTTACTTATTGTTTTATTTTATTTTCTTATTTCTGTCACACCTTTTATGTAATCATGTTTTATTGCACTTCACGAATAAATGTATTTCTTTCTTTCTTCTTTCCTTCTTTTATAGACTTCAAAAATTGAGGAAGTTTGACTGTATTAAGGGTTCCGTATCCAAAGGGTAAAAACGGGACCCTATTACTAAGAGTCCACTGTCCGTCAGTCTGTATGTCTGTCCATCTGTCACCAGGCTGTACCTCATGAACCGTGATAGCTAGACGGTTAAAATTTTCATAGATGATATATGTCTGTTGCCGCTATAACAACAAATACTAAAAACAAAATAAAATAAATATTTAAGTGGGGTTCCCATACAACAAACATGATCGGTTGCGTAATTTTGTATTTTTATGCGTCGCCATATATACCAGGTGCAAACTTAACTTAACCCGGGCAGATAAGATGATGATAGATGGGAAGTGTTTTCTGTAAAATATAATTAATGTCGATTCAAAGTAAAACGAGCCTAAACAATCAATTCAAAAAAAAAACATGAGGGTACACTTTTTTTAATCTCCCTCAACAATTGGGTAAGTATTAGCTTGGTATTAAATACCATATTAATGATGATGATAAATATACAAAGGGCTTTTGCCTCAAGCGTGGTCTGTTCTGTCCCCAACAAAATCGATTCCCATGTAAGGAAGTTAAAAAGCTATCTCCCGTAATGAACCCGCATCCATTAGTCAGTGGGCCGGACTTGCGCGATAAGGCCGATTTATTAATACACCCGGCCGGATTAAATATTGTGACGATGGCGTAAGCCGAGATATGATGATGTAGGGTCTTTATCGAGATCGGACTTTATTGTAGGGTTACGGCTCCTTATTCGTTCGAAAATGCTGATTGTTTTACACATTTTTCTCTATGATCAAACATGTTTCTTAACATATTATCAATGTTACTACTTAGAACAGGGCCATTGTGATTTAGTAGGTAGTAGGTATATAATTAATTGAAACCTACAGTTTGAATTTTACATTGATAAATTTTGTTTTAAATTCTACTCGAAATTGACAAAATTCACGCAGAAAACTGTTTTTTTTTTTTTTTTTTCAATTTATTTTCGACTGCACGCAAAGAAAGCATGAAAAAGCTATATTACTATCTAGAACTCAAAAAAATATATAATGCACTCCACAAATTGGTTGAAATTATCAATATACCTACTTATTTGTCATAATCATAATATATGAAAAAAAAAAATATTTTTAAAAGGAATACGGCTGAAACGTGGTTTCACTAAGACATGTTTCTTTTAATACAAGGTGCCCGTGAACTTCGAGCGCATGGAAGAAAAGGTCATAATCCTCTTTTTTGCTTCTTCGTTGTTGAATGTATTCTATAACCCTCTGGGGATGCCCAGCTGCCGAGCTGCCAAAACTTATTGAAATCTAAAATATACAAACATGCAAAAAGTCCAAATAAATATTTTTTTATTATAATTATGACCTCTAAACAGCCTATTTCACTTACTCGTATTTAAGTTTTGGTCGAACTACGCCATAAGACCGTTCGCTGAAACAACTACCGTAAGGTCGGGTTACTTTAACCCTGGGGGTATATTGTCCAATGTCATAAGATATAGTTATCCAGAATTTACTTTTTGATTAAAGTTGGTTTTAATGGGTGGGCAATGTTACCCCCCAGGGCTAAAGTAACCCGACCTTACGGTATCTACTAGGTTTTGTGATCCCGAAATATCTTAATTTGTCCCGATACTTAAAAAACGTCACGAACTGATGAGTCACTTATTTTATTACGATAAGTGCGTCTTCTCACTTGTTGTAAATTCCAGACTACTGCTACCCTGAATTTTTTTAAGAGTCATCCAAAAGCAACAGACAGCTAATTGTCGAAACCGGATAAACCGCCACTGATTACCCGGGCCACACCGGACTGCGCCGCACGAACCCGGTGTCGTATTTAAAAAACAAACTATATTACACTTAATGAAAGTCAGTATCAGTACAAATGGCATTCTCTACCAGTCAACCATAAGGCCAAACAGAGATACAATATCGTAGAGATAGAACAAATACGTCATACGATTACTCACAAAATTTGGACTAGGTAAGATGTTTGTTTTTAAAATAAAAATGGGCAAGTGCGAGCCCGACTCGCGCATGAAGGGTTCCGTACCTATACATATATATAATCTATAACAAGTTTGTTGTATTGGAGCCCCCCTTAAATATTTATTTTATTTTATTTTTAGTATTTGTTGTTATAGCGGCAATAGAAATACATCATCTGTGAAAATTTCAACTGTCTAGCTATCACCGTTGTTGAGATACAGCCTGGTGACAGACGGACGGACGAACGGACGGACGGACGGACGGATGGACGGACGGACGGACGGACAGCGTAGTCTCAGTAATAGGGTCCCGTTTTTACCCTTTGGGTACGGAACCCTAAAAAAGTAAAAAAAAAACGCAATTTTTATCAAATTTAAAATAGACGCCATGGTTTCGTTAACAGATTTCTCTATTTGACATCTCAATACTGGCCCACTTGAATTGATCACCCTACGGAAGACAAAACACGGATATCAAACCAGAGTGCCAGTTGAATAATTCCCAGACACCTTCAGGGTGAACGCCTTAAGGGTTAACCGGATCCCTTGGAGAACCCTTTGAACTATTTGTCAACGGAGATCACACACATGTTAGGCAGAAATCTCAGATGTTCATGAGCAATTAAATTGGGTTGGTTGTGACACGTGATGAACTTTACAGACTCCGGGGGCTGAATGAATGAATTGAATGATCCGACATATAGGTATATGTACAGTCAACCAATTTGATTTCTAGGCCACTATAAAACTTTGTCATAATGACAATGATATGAGATTTCAAGCGGCTTTCATATTGACGTTCACTGTGACAAGGTACGAAATGGCCTAGGAATCAAATTGGTTGACTGTACCTAGAGTTATTAAAATACATAAACGGGTTTACACACGTCGTAGAATTCGAATAACGCTCGACATGTTTCGAATCGATACGCGATTCATGATCAGGAGAACCGAACACGGTTGGCCGCCGCCGCGTCTGATCGGCCTGTTTATGTATTTTAATATGCCTGAGACGTACGGTAGTTTTCTATGTGAAATATGTGAAGTTGCCATCTCTAAAACCTGGCTACCAGCTCCTCTAGGATAACTGTCATACGCGACTATTTCTCGCGCGAGATAATTATCCGTCTCTTTCCTGTGCAGTAATGTGAGAGAGTGACGGGTAGCGCTATGTCGCGCGACAAGAGTCACGAAGCATAGTTGTGCCAGACTGGCAGGACAAGATACGTGAAAACCCCGGATTTTGGAGCTCAGAACCCGGACGGGCGGACAAGACCATTATTTTTAAAAGGCATGTATTTAACGCGGCGACAAATTAATCAGATTTAGGGATTTATAAAAAATTAAAGGGGATAGCAAAAATAATAAGTTGGCGACTAATTGCGGAGACTATTAAAGTAAAAAGTAGCAGCTAAGTAATCAATTTTCGGCTTTGTTTCAATATAAACTAGCATGGAGTTATTGTTTTGGCGACTGAATTAACTAATTAAGCGGAAACATGACAGCGGATAAAAAGTTGAAAATGGCCTACTCTAATTGTTCAATGGAGATTACATATAAAATAAATCAAGGTCATAAAAAAAATACTTTGTGCGACAATTTAAGAGTTTTAATCAAAGTTGAAAATTGCATGTATAAATAATAATTTTGGTCTATAGTTTTATTTAGTGGCTCTGATTTTGGTCAATTTTTCGTCAGGTGTGATGTCATATTGACACCTATTTTTTTATGATTCTATCGTATAGAATACGTTAAAATAAACGTGTTTTGTATGGACAACTTTTTTCTAAACTTAATAATTATACCGAGATATGGACAAAACCGACAATATTTTTTTGGATATTGTGTCAGACTCTGCCTTAGCTCCGGCGCTGTGGGAAGTGCAGGCCTTCCGCCCTTGCGTGGCAAAACACGGTCGCCCGTACTCCGTTCCGCAGCTTCGGCTTGTTGGTCGCCTTCGGCGACCAGCCTCAGCCGCTCCGCTCCGCACGGCTCCCGAGCTTTGTCACGGCGGGCGAGGGCTGCTCTCCCTCCGCGCCTCCGGCTTTTTATATACACTCTAGGGGTAGGGCAGACAAGACCACGTGGAATCGGGGTTGACAGCTTCGGTTCTGAGGCGTCTTATGATAATGCAATGCTTATTTTAGCGTAGCGTGTTTTAGCTAGATTCGGACTAAAATAAGCGTGTTTTGTATGGGCAAAACATTTTTACCTAAAAAACGCTTATCGCCGTTTTCATTAAATTATGGTTTCGAAAACTAAAAAAATAACTCCCCATTACTTTTATATAGTACCCATTTTAATATTTAAGCTGCCAGCAAATCAAAGCCCAAAATGCTTTTTTAGATGGAGACCTGTAGTTGCCACTAATATAAAGTTTGTTATCCTTCTGCTAATATTAGTCGCCAAGTCTTTATTTATAGTACCTCCACCTATGATTTCAGTAATCTTGTTTATTATTTCTGCTACCTTAAAGTAGCTGCCATTATTTGAATTTTAAAATATCCTTAGTTTAAAGCTCATTTAATATAAATGATTGCCAAAATATTTAATCGCTGACAAGTTATTATTTTAGTTGCAAATAGTTTGCTGCTCTTTAATTTTTCTGTCGCCGCGAAAATAATAAGCCTTTTTAAAAGCTTTTATTTAACTTGCAATGTATGTATGTAGGTATGTTTAAGTACCGTAAAACTACCCAACTATAGAACAATGATCCAACTAATATGGTCCAAAAAAAACTCGTTTATTTTTATCAAAATCCATATTCTATCAGTGATTTTATACGTTTTTATTTGAGTTTGTTTAATTATGTTGTTCACTTTAGAGTTTATTCGTTATAATTGTCATATATTAACGAGTCATTTTCGGATTAAATTGGAGCATAGTTGTGTGGACTGGACTATAGTTGGGTAGTTTTACGGTATTGTAAGTATGTTTGTTCGGGTGGAATCTTGCAACTCAATTTTGAAGCAGATATCGTCAAACGATTGAGTTGAAATTTTGCATACTTACTTAACTTTGATGACAATACAATAAAATGGTACCATGGGGCTGATCTGATGATGGAACCGGAAGATGGCCATAGGAACTCTATAATAGAATAAGTTTCTGTCAAAAATGACATTTTAGTGGCAAGCTTTTATAGCCGACTGTACTTTTCTTTGGATATCCATCAAATGCTCACTGAGACGATTCTAAAGAGCCCAAGCTCGGTAGGATTGCTTTTTCTATTATAGAGTTCCTATGGCCACCTTCCGGCTCCATCATCAGATCAGCCCCATGGTAACATATTATTGTATTGTCATCAAAGTTAAGTAAGTATGCAAAATTTCAGCTCAATCGGTTGACGATATCTGCTTCAAAATTGAGTTGCAAGATTTCACCCGAACAAACATACTTAGATACATACATAGATACATACATACATTGCAAGTTAAATAAAAGCTTTTAAAAAGCAATCCTACCGAGCTTGGGCTCTTTAGAATCGTCTCAGTGAGCATTTGATTGAAATCCAAAAAGTACAGTCGGCTATAAAAGCTTGTCACTAAAATATTTTTTTTTGACATAAACTTATTTTGTACTTACTGAGTAAAATTAAAAATCAACCCACAGACGAGGAAGAAAGGAAGGAAAGTCGTTCATCATCTTAAGATCTTATTCGGCTGTAGAAGGATTGGTCATGAAGATAAAAGTCGCCGTCTACAAACGTGGTTCCGTATCACGAGCGACTTAATTTACGTCTCTAGACGTATTGTGCGAGAAAATGTTAAACCCGGACTACAAATGAAACCCCGCCTGGACGCTCCCCGGACGCCCTCTATACTAGGACAAATCCAGGGAAACCTGGACGGATGGCAAGTTGGCAACCCTATATATGACATATAGGACGTCGCGGTTGGCGCAGTGGTTAAGCAACTGCCTACTGAGCCGACGGTCCTGTGTTCGAATCCCGGCAAGGGCAAATATTTGTTTGATGAGCTCGAATATTGTGCCTGGGTCATGGATGTTATTTGTATTTAAGACTGCGCCGAGCGTTAGCGACTGAACCATAGAGCGCGGGGAATGCGTATTTAGATCGGCGCGCGGCCGCCATAGTAAAAATGTATGGAGAATTAAAAGCACTTTTTGATAAATCTGGACCTTTAATACCAAACAATAATTGAAACATTTGATACGGACAAATTGTAATGTTAACATTCATCTTTTTTTTGAACTAAAAATCAGAATAGATTTCCATTGTTAAAGTATAGAAAAACACTGAACTATTTTGGTGATAAAAGTAGTCTGAAATTCCGTAGGTACACACATAATTTCCGTAGGTCTGTGCACAAGGCCTTAAATCCATAGATCTACGGATTTTTCCGTTGCTCTAGCAACGCTGATTCCACCGTATTTTTGTCGTTATTTAGAGCATATACTGTAATGCTATTTAGTGTATCATATCAACCAACCAAAGTCAAGTCGTTTCAACGTTTTAAAGGGTTTGTCGTTAAATCGAGTGTTGGTATAAAAAGTTTACACTTTGTATACCTCAATGTACACTTCAATTAAAACTCAGGATACCTTATTTAGATGTAGGATTTCGCACTGACAGCATCCGCGGAGGGTCGGGCGGTCGGGGGTAAAGAGGGTCGCCCAGGGGTCGCCAGAACGGAAAATCCAGACAGCTGTGATGTGGAATGAGCCTGTGCTACCCTGGCTGGCTGGGCCCAAACCTTTACAATACAATACTATTTTCTCAAAAATGGTTGGGAATGTTGACTTTATTGATAAAAAATCAGGGGGCCTATGATGGTTGCTTTTATCATGCGATAAATAAGTGATAAAGCATCCGTCAAGTTTTGACAACATACGAGTGTGAGTGACAGATGCTTTGTCACTTATTTATCACGTGATAAACGCAACCATCATAGGCCCCCAGACGCGAGTGAATAGTTAATGGTCAGTCAAGAATTAAGAAAAAAAACACTTTGACAGTTCGGTTTGCTCGACACATGCAGTTATTATGTCCATATGGCTCGACAATAATGTTGTAAATTAATGAACTAATAATAGAAAGATGCTTTATATAGCGTAATACAACGCCTCTCGTTTAATTGTCGAGGTTAAAATATACATAATTAGCTGCACCCCGCTCATTCCACGAGAACACTACATTTTTACAGGTGTCAGCTACCTCCATATCGAATTTTATCAAAATTGGTCCAGCCGTTTGAGCGAGAAGAAGTTACAAACACACTTTGCATTCCCACGGGAACACTACTTTTGTTCGAGATAAAAAGTAGCCCATGTGTTAATCCAGTGTAAGCCACCTTCATAACAAAATTTATCAAATTTAGTCCAGCCATTTGAGCGTGAAGAAGTAACAAACATACACATAGACACACTCACAAACTTTCGCCTTTATAATATTAGTGTGATATTATTGTTACCTATATCAAATTTTTGTATAGAATTTTTTATCGATTCATATATTTTATGTGGTAATACCACATTTTTATTTTTATAAATAATGACACAAAGGTAAATTAAGAAAGAAAAATTGAATGCGATCCACTATCAATCGAAGCGGGATTCGAACCCGCGACCTATGCGTTTCCGGCGCATTGCTCTTTCAACTGAGCTATCCAATCGCTACGTCAATCACACCAAATCTTTCACCCCTTAATTCTTTACGCTACTGGAGCGCCCTCTGCGTGTTTTTGAAATGCTTATGAAATGAAATGAAATGAAATGAAATAATTTATTCAGTAAGTAGGCCACAGGGGCACTTTTACAAGTCAGATTGTGAATCTACCGGCATTTCGCAAGAGGAGACCGCTGTTGAGAAGAAAGCCGAAAGAAACTCAACAGTAAGTCATTTTTTCGTAAATAATACTTAAAACAATTACATACCTAATACATTTGTGTTATAACTAATTACACTGGTACACGTAAAGGAGATGTATAGATACTCCAAATCAATGTTAATTAGCATAGGAACAATAAAATGAAAATTTAACGATAAATTAAAAATATTAAATATACCCAGAGATGTATAGTCTCTGGGTGTCACAACATGCAATAAAATATAATTACTTTAATTAATTGAATTCCATAGAGATGTATAAGGTCTCTAGGCGTCAAATTGAATAATTTACAATAGAAAATAATTATTAAACCTAAATTTCTTTGAGATGTATATGTAAATCTCTAGGCGTCATAACATGCAATAAAATATTTTAAAATTATTTAATTTCCTCAGAGATGTATAAAGTCTCTGAGTGTCATACTATACTAAGCTGTTTCTTAGAGATGTATACAGTCTCTAAGAGTTCAAAAAGTTAAAATCAACATTGAATAACTTCAATCGAGTACAGGATGAAGTTTCTCACGTTTGCTTAGTTTAACACTAGTATGCGGTTCCTACATATTTAATTTGGCCCTTGCTAGCATGAACAGACCGGACCCCACAAACGGCACCCGTTCACGAGTATGACGCATATCTCAGCCATCGCCTCCCTCAACCATATTATAGGGAAGGCTGCGACCCGATCAACGATGCCACCGTAAGCAAAGACCTTTAAGCGAGCATGACATGCTCAAGCTGCCGGGCATACTTGACTAATACTATGTATTTATGCGCATTAGCCATACCCTAGGATGTGCGTTGAACACGCACGATCCCCAATCCCCATTAAGAATTAAGGGATGAAAGATTTGGTGTGATTGACGTAGCGATCGGATAGCTCAGTTGGAAGAGCAATGCGCCGGAAACGCAGAGGTCGCGGGTTCGAATCCCGCTTCGATTGTAGTGGATCGCATTCAATTTTTCTTTCTTAATTTACCTTTGTGTCATTATTTATACCTATATCAAATGTTTTAGAAATCTAGCGTAAGTGAGCAGGTCGGGCAATAGCTATGCGGCTGGGGGCTCGCCACGATTCTGACAGCAGCAGACATGCTGAAATATTTTAAAGCCGAAGAGTACTGAGAATAAAGCTGTGAAAAGCCCATTTCACGGATATATCACGGAATAATATAACACAAGGAAGTATATAGTGTGGGTATATACTTTATTAGGAAGGTTCTCTTTTTGAACAGCACAAAAACTGCCTAAGTACTATATTTTTTGGTTGTAGTAAAAATAAACTTAATTAGCTAGCCATATTGCGGGCTACCCTTCCAACAATATGCGTGCCGCATATCCTCCCGCAAAAACCAAATTTTACCGACTATTCTCCTCATGTGGGATATGTCTTAACGCTGACACTGGCGAAATAACTCTGGCCAAAGCAGCAGAAAGTGAATGGTAAAATAAAAAAAAATAAAAAACTACTGTCTTTGACCTTCGTGTGAAACCACCAAGAGACATCATCATCATCATCATCAGCCAAAAGACGTCCACTGCTGGACATAGGCCTCCCCCAGAGAACGCCACCATGACCGGTCCTGCGCCTCCCGCATCCAGCGGACTCCAGCGACCTTCACCAGGTCATCAGTCCACCTTGTGGGGGCCTACCCACGCTGCGTCGTCCGGTGCGTGGTGGCCACTCAAGAACTCGATGGCCCCAGCGGCCGTCGGTTTTACGAGCGATGTGCCCTACCCATTGCCACTTAAGTTTTGCTATTCTTTCTCTGGATCTTCTACGGATCTCTTCATTTCTGATTCGATCTCGCAAAGAAACTCCGAGCATAGCCCTCTCCATTGCTCTCTGAGTGACTTTGAGCCTTCTTATAAGGCTCATCGCCAAGAGACATGATACCTAGTAATTTCAAATTTCGAACACTCGAGCTATTACATCAATCAAAATTACAGCCCAAGTTCTCCACAACGAAATGCCACAAGCCAGTTAGCATGGCATCTGCCGCCAGCGAGCTTAGCTCGTGCAATATGCAGTGGACAGTTTTACTGCTAACCCGATTTTCCGCCAGCTGTCAGTTAACAGGACGTGCTAAAAATTTTCCCGGAGATTATTTCGATGCCAGTTTGGGTACAGATTTTGTAATAACTTATAATAAAGCTGGTTCCCCTTTTCGAGGTACCAATGGCCGTTGGAGCAGAAAGGTTCTCGAGTGGAGACCACGTACCGGCCAGCACAGTGTAGGACGGCCAGCCGCAAGTCAGACGACCTAGTTAGAGTTGCGGGGTCTTGCTAGATGCGGATCGCTTCTATTCGGCTTATGTGGAAGTCTATTGAGGCCTGTGTCCAGCAGTGGCCGTCCTATGACTGAAATGATGATGATGATGAACCTAGCTATGGAAATCGCCTGAAAACAGAATTTTATTTTTAAAATATGCGATTCGTTTTCTTCCGCAAAATTATGTTTTATAGAAAATGCGTACACACTAATAGTCCGTAAGCCCGCTCCAAGATTGCCTACGTAATATGACATCACGATAAAATGCATGGCACACGGTCGAAAAAGTTGTGCTGAGCGAGAATTAAAAAAATCTTCGCAAAGAAAATCGGCCAGAAGTTTGAGAAAATCCTTCACTTCCGGTCATAATTTTAGGGGTGTACTTACGTCATGTGACATCAGTACGTGACACGTGGCATCATTTAGCCCTTTTATCGGAGAGCGTGTAAACATAAGTCTGCCAGTTCTAAAATGGCCGGAAGTGCTTGGCAGACGGGGTCAAAGATGGTCATTGGCCAAAGAAGCTGTTATAAACGTTTTAAAATAAAGTAAGTAAGTAAATACTTTATTGTACACAAAAACAGTTAAAAATACGTCTATTACAAATAACCTATAGGTACAAAGGCGAACTTAACCCTATAAGGGATCTCTTCCAGTTAACCTTTGAGCAATTGAGTGAGTAAGAGAAGAAGATAGACAAACTATTACCGTGTACAGAAAGGTATTAAAAATAATAAAACAAAAATAATAGTGTATTTAAGAATAAATAACTTTGCCCAAGCATATCTGGCCGGAAGTTCTTCAAAAGTGATTTTTTACTGCTAGGTGGAAGTGAATGAATCATGTTAAATGCGCATGATTTAACAAATTATGATCTTATTACCAAGGAGTACTTATCAGTCGTGGTGGGAATTGAATAGAAAACTATATAGGGTAAGTGAGGGTAATAATGTACTAGTCGACAGACGAATTTAATAAAATATATGTCGGGGACGGGTCGGAATGGCCGGTGCCGTGTGTGGCACATTAGATGAGCTATTCGATGTAGTTGTGGACGAGGAGGTAGTTCGAGCGAGATGAAACACTTCAGATACAATTAACTTGATTTATTCCTTATACAATGAAGCACAAAATAACAGTTCCTGGCACAGAGGTCTCTAAGCTAGGTTATCGAAGTCTCGAACAGAATAGTCTTTATTAAATTAACACTAGGTACATTGCAGGGTTATAACACTGGCTCTAATCAACTTGGTATAGCACAACGAAACGGGACAGTTCCAAGGCAGTAGTGCACTCAGTGGTGACCCAAAGTGAAAGTGTCGGTGGGCGTTCGCTGAGTGAACCGCCAAGACTCTGTCTAGCGCGCCAAAACAGGTTCAAGGGGGCGCTACTGTCGCCTTCCAATGGCGCGCCTTTTCGTTGAGCTTCCGTACTAATGACCGTCTCCGACACGGCCATCCTGCGATGACACACGTCCTCGTGTGTTGCTCTGAAACAATCAACAACCAAAACAGTATCCTCTCGGTCACTCCTGACAAACACGTCAAAATGGTAGGACAAAACAAAAACTTCATCTTTCCTTTCGAATCAAATAGTTACTGACACTAAAACTAAAAATATCACAAAAATCATTTTGACAACTAAGTGAAAGTTTTTGTTTTATAACCGCAATATTTCAAAAGATTCAAATAGAATTATGGTATCCTACAACCAATTACCAATTATAACATTACTTATTCTTTCAATAGTGCAATACGTTTTAAATGAGATTGTACTACAATGTTACTTGTTGTGAAACAAACTAGCTATTTACCACTTCTACCTTAGAAAACACATTAGGAACTATGTACCACCATATCATTCCCTTTTGGTTCGCCTTATTGACAATATCAAAACATTTAAATCAACAAAAATCCGTTCAACAAAACAGGTATCTCATTCGTGGCCTAGGGCTAATTTAGCCACCCACTACGCGCATCCCCACGGGATCGCCGCGCCGAGTCAACCCTATGACTCTACGGTCTCTGCGAGAGAGACCCGACCTCCGCCAGCACCTACCGCGCACCGCGTATCCACGGACTGCTTAGAGCAGATGCCGACTTCTACCGGACTACGGCTACGATGAAGTGACTGGTATGGTCGACCAGCCGAACTGAGAACCTCCCTACCAGTCTCAGTATATTTTTTTTTTTTTGTCTACTTCAAATGGTACGTAGCTCCCGGGCATTTCTCTCAACCTATCGTGCAAGTACGCGCATGTTTTGGAAGTCAAGTTTATGGCAAATGGTCTTGCAATTTACAATACTACATGTCAACATTTCTAATTGGCTCGCTTCGGTAACTCGATTTACTGCACAGTACTAACAATTTTAGCTAGACTGATACATGTCATACATAGTCACTGAATTATACAGCCGTTTGCCATGGAACTTATTGGAAATCAACTCTTCCATAAGCGATCACTCGGCGACCGAATCACAATAAAATGAGAACTCCTCACCAGATTGCCTCATATGGTGTGGTGTGGTGACGTCACACGTCAACCCTCTTCCCCGTGGTTGAAGGCGCCCTGTCGCTCGCCTTCGCGCAGTTCTTAACGCGATGTCTTGTACCGTGGCAGCCGAAGCAGAAGACTCATGGCTTAGCTGTTAGCTGCTGAGGTCGCGTATCTTTTTCTGAAACAAAAACTCCAGCACAGTATCACAGAGCTCGGTCATTCTAACCTTAAATCTAACAAAAAAAGGAAATTCAAATCAATCTAGCAAAGTTAGGTACACTGAAATTATGATTCGTTAATGTGAACAAATAATCTACGACGTAGATGCAAGAAAAGATTTCAATCAAATCATTATTTGCACTTTAATAACAAGCTTTACTTTGTATGATAACCTTTGGATTACCAAGGCTTTACCGATTATGAAACATTAATGATAAAAATCAAACTTCAATTTCAAATGTTTGTGTCCTAATATTTTCCTAATCCTATTAGTGTCTCCAGTTTAAATATTTCAGGCTATAGCGATCACCACAATAAAAAGTAACATTAGGATCGTTTAAGGGAATCTCAAGCTCACCAGTTCTTACGAAAGTTATAGACGCTAAACTATACACCAGCTAAAGTACACAAAGTAAGAAACTATTCAAGACGTCAACAAATTCAATTCTATACGGAACGATTGGAAAATCATGAAAAGAGGGTAGATTATTATTACCGCAGCCGCTCCTACTACTAAGTACTGTGTGTATGATTGATGCACCCTCCCAGCGCAATTTTTAAATGATAAACTTTAATAATGGAAGTTAAACTGCTAGTGGTCATATTAATTCAATACTAAATTTCTGTAGAAACATTTCGCGTTCGAAACAATCGTTACAAAAACGTGCAATGAACTTTCTTTGAAATGATTATTAATTTCTAGCACGCTATATTCAACTTTTTTCTTGGAGTGTTGCTTTTACCAGTACCCGTTAGTACTTTTTTTTGACAAATACCCACTAAACTGAATAAGTGCGACTCAAGTCTACCCCAGAATCTAGCTACACTTTTATTTGTGAACAAAATATCGGAATCGTAGTGAAAAGTTAACGACTGACCTGATGTGTTTTTCAAAATGTGTCGGTGAGGCCATAGTGCCTATGTACGTCCACGCGTCGCTTGTAGTTGACCGTCGCTTCTGGGTCACTTCTACTGGTGCAACACATGACGATGTGCCCCGCTGTTCTTGAAGTAAACAATGAACTTCGATGTAGTTTGTATTGTGACTGCTGGCTTTTGTCGCCGAGGTGGTAAGTTGTAGTTTTCTTTATACGAAGTAAGCAATCGAATTTTTCATGTCCGTTTCTCTCGCAATGAAAACAATTTAAACAGAGCATAATCTTCATTTGTTTTCATACGGTTTTGTAGGTCTCCGTGACGGTGTTAGCTTGAGTTTCAATAACGGAAACGCTTGTAGCTCCTGTTCCTTGATTTAGTGATGTCAGGTTCGTTGTATTTCAAAGAGTAACCACAAACTTTTTCTTCCGTTTTATTCGCTTCGCGTTCCATCATTCTTCGTGTTCGCTCATGGGCCGTAGATACCATCCCAACTTCTGATGTCGGGGACGGGTCGGAATGGCCGGTGCCGTGTGTGGCACATTAGATGAGCTATTCGATGTAGTTGTGGACGAGGAGGTAGTTCGAGCGAGATGAAACACTTCAGATACAATTAACTTGATTTATTCCTTATACAATGAAGCACAAAATAACAGTTCCTGGCACAGAGGTCTCTAAGCTAGGTTATCGAAGTCTCGAACAGAATAGTCTTTATTAAATTAACACTAGGTACATTGCAGGGTTATAACACTGGCTCTAATCAACTTGGTATAGCACAACGAAACGGGACAGTTCCAAGGCAGTAGTGCACTCAGTGGTGACCCAAAGTGAAAGTGTCGGTGGGCGTTCGCTGAGTGAACCGCCAAGACTCTGTCTAGCGCGCCAAAACAGGTTCAAGGGGGCGCTACTGTCGCCTTCCAATGGCGCGCCTTTTCGTTGAGCTTCCGTACTAATGACCGTCTCCGACATATAAATAACAAACCTAACCTAGAGTGCAGTTTACAATAAAACACGCGGACTATCGGGCCCTGACCCAAGAGGGGCTATGAACGCTTCAAGTTGAATTCTTTATTAGCCATTCACTCAATTGTTAGAGTTCACTGCACAATACGCTATACTACACATTGAAAAACCAAAATGATAGATGACGGATAACGGAACTTGAAGGCATGAGGCCATCTTGAGCCACGGACCGGAAGTCCGATATTTACTCCCAATCACTATCTGTCACAAATCTGTCACTTTCCGGAGATCAACAAAAGCATTGCCATAGCGAAAAGCTACCACTTATTCACATTAAGGACTTCACCACAGGCTTCACTTTTAGAGAGCCTAGAAACCTATATACTTGTAAAAGTATCATTCCTTCCACCAAAGCCAAACAATATTACACGGTACGGATCTCATTAAATTCATAACAAAATATTCCAACCCATTTAATCTCATTTTATTTCAAACCACAAAGTCGATGCGTCCTAACTCAATTGTTTAATGTTGCCAGCATTAAAAATTCAGTCAGTCACCTGGCAACACTCCAAGCGGCCATACCGCGCCGGGGGCCAAATAAAAATTAATTATTATCGCCTCTTCTCACTTCTCTTTTATTGTACACAGCGAAATAAAATATGGCGCCCCCGAAGTTAATACCATTTGGATTGTTTAATCTTTATGCATGCTTTTTTGTTGGGAATAAATGAGGTAATGCTAATTTATTGTTTATGGCCGAAAGTAAACTTCTCTGGGTTTTTAATGTTTTCTGCGGAAATGTTATCACCGCAATGCATTCGTTCTCAAATGGGTCATACTTGATGTTTCATTGTAGGTATGTACTTAGTGATATTCCATTTCCTAGTAGCGCATGCGTCATAAACGGAATGATCTAAATTTTGCAAACGTTTAAAACTAAGTTTTTTTTTTTAGAAAACGCGCAATAATTGAATCTCGTCGGAGCTTGGAAGCCCGCATAATCCAATCAAAGGTGGTAGAAAGTGTTCAATCAAACACCCACTTCAGGGTAACAGTAAGTCGCTAGACAAACATGATTTAGTATCTTAGGCCTCATCGCATAAAAAAGGCATTCTTATTCGTTGGTATTCTAATTCAAAACCCTCCTAATCTTCAACGACGCTTATTTTTCGATTGATCGTCGTCGTTTCCTTTCCTTTTCTATGACAGCTAGCTGTCATCAACCAGCCGATCAAAATGCGCCATTCACAATATGGCGGCATAACTAAGTATTATTCCCAGTATAACATATTAAATTAATCGAAACTATTGCCTTAAATAACTTTTCTCAAACAAGAATATATTGAACCTTTACTACTATCGTGTTTATTAAGAACGTTAAGAATTTATGATATTTATGTATAGTAAAGTAGAACAAACTCAAAGTATAATTTTGTAACAAAATGGGTTTGATTTTCTATTTCCCGCAGCGATTCCGGAATTAGGACATACCAATATAAACTGCCTTTAGGGATTGGTTGCAATAATGCTGTGAAATGTATCGTTTCAACGTGGATTATTACTGAAATTGTAGACTGATAGTGTACAAAGAGTCTCAAATTACAAAGGATTAACTAAACAATTTGTGGCCAAAAGATTTGAAAGATGCGGGACTGTATAGGCGTGGTGGCTTTGCTGCCTTCCAACCTTTTTGTCGCCTCGTCTCGTGCATATATATACTCGTATGTTACCGCTGGCGATGACTCAAAAACGATCCCTTTAGTTATTCATACATTTTATCAACAACAGGCGTGTAGAGTGGTGTTGAAGAATACAATATACTGTAGTTATGTGAATATATTAGCTCAATACCTCATTAGTTTTGAAATATGCGAATTCAAAAGGTACGCAAATTTTGAGATTCTTTTTTAACCCAAAAGAAATTTTGAAATTGTTTTCCGAATCCTAATAATAATAATAATGGCGTAGGGATGTGACGACCCCATCGCCCGCTGGTTTTACCAGCGCAGTCAGTCACCGCAGGGCAGCTTATGGCGAGCTGTTGGGGGGTAGCGACCCCACGTACCTGAGTGCTCCTGGGGGATCCTGACGGGGGGTGATGGATCGGGGCCTCCGCCTCTGACTTGCCTTAACCGGCCGGCCAGAGTGGAGTAGCGAGAGTTGCGGCTCGGGGGCGGATGTGGAAACGTAAGGGGTAAGTTGGCTTCGGTTTAAAGCCCAGTATTACACCTCTCCGCCCTTAGCCTTTCGCACCGGTGTTGCCCTTAGGCCACTCTATGTGTCGCTATTTATGGGCGCATCTAGCGGGAGGCGAGTCATCGGCTACCAGTGCCATTTTTGCTGTGAGACACTTTTCCTGGTAGACGTCCGGCTGTCTCAAACAATAGCCCAGTAGTTAGTCCATCGCATCTCATATACAATAGCCTAGTAGTGTACTCCATACAACCACAATAGTTCTTGCATCTAGCGGGTGCTGTCTCTGTGTGCGTCCCATGACACAGGCAGGGGAAGCATCGGCAGGCCCTTACATTTCTTTAAATTGTCGAAAGGGCCTCTGCACGTTGGCTTCGGCTCCGTGCACGCCTCCCAAAGGTCCGGGACACCATTATCCCGTGAATGGGTGCGACATACAAATAATAAAAATAGTGTGTGGAGGCCCTCCGCGCGGAAGAAGTGAAACTTCGTAATGTGGAAATGAAAATAGGAAGGGGTAGAAATTGATTTTTAGTGAACTCATATTGTTTCTTTAAGACAAACTTCTTCACTCTCGCTCTGTCTCTTTCTATTCCCCCTCCCCAGGAGCGTTGAACGTTTAACGCAACAGTGCTTACCTACCCTCTCCACGGTAGTGTTAAACGTTTAACGCAACCCTTAAACTAATTACTAATTATAAAAACGGTATAAACTCACGTAAAAATTGTCAGGAACGGCCCGACATGTTTCGAACTCATTTTTTTATCAACCGTTAAACGTTTAACGCAACCTTGTTGGAAGTCGCATTAGAAGTTTCACTTCAAGAATATGTATTTATTTCAAGCATCAAGTACTCATATCTTGTTAGTAACTTAAGTGTAAGTGTTAGTAAATAAGTAATACAGTTACTCTTATTATTTCACTGTACTACTGCTGCTGGGAGCATGTAACCCACAACAGTGACGTAAGAAGGGACAGTCAATCCTGTCCCCTATCATGGTCAAGATATTGTTGGGACTGCCACGCAGCCGGCGCACCAGAGATGCGGCCCTCTTACGCATGGTGGTATAAAAGCAGTCGACCCTTGCTTCCGCGAACATCCCTGATGCGCTACAGAAGCGGGGCAGCCCCACCAACACCCGGAACGCGTTATTAAACTGGACCCGGAGAGCCCCATAGGCCCGTTGTGTGTATCACAGCCACAGGCTGCACGTATGCAGTAAGCTCTGAAAAGACTCATTTTTACCTCCCTCGTACAGCGCGTAAACTTGCGAGCAATCATGTTCGCCCTGACCAACAGAGCCCTGCGTTCCCGTTCAATATCAGAATCGTCCTCAAGGTCCCAAGTAACAATATGACCTAGATATTTAAAAGAATCGACTCTGAATTAAATAAAAAATAAAATAAAATAAATGGCTAGCAGTATAAAGTTCGCACATACGCAATAGTTTTCTAATGCCACATACCGACGCACTCAGCAGAACCATGTCGTCAGCATAACTAAAATTGTTGACACATATATCGTCAATATGACCCGTTAGTATACACATTAAAGAGTGTGGGAGAGCCAAACCCCCCCTGTTTTACCCCACACTCCAGTTTGTATGGCTCAGACAATGTATCCGCCCATCTAACGCTATTGACCTGATTTCCGTACCAATACTTGAAAATTCGTATTGTTTCATTAGGAATTTCAAGGTCCTCAAGCTTCTTCCATAGGATTTCATAGGAAACCAGGTCAAAAGCTTCAGATAGGTAGAGAAAACATGCATGCATGTTTAATAATTCAAAAAAACAATAATCGTATGGCAACCAGTAACTTAACGCACTTTTTCATGGTGAAAATGGCAAATTACTTATTGTCTTCATACAAATATTGGTACACAAGGAGCGTTTTTAGCTCCGCAAGAATGTTGAAATTTGACGGTTCTTTCTGACTTTTCGAGTAGTCTAAGTTAGTTAGTCCCATATAGGCATATGATCCCAATAAAAAATAGAATCGATTGACATCCTCAAAACAATGTCTACACGCCTATTCTCTATGTATTCTAATACCTACGCGCTAGTTTTAGATAAAAATAATGGAACTGAAAATGGAAAGCTAAAAAGACCACCTAACGAATAAAAAAAAACTAATTCTAGGGACGAGTGACTACAATAATTATCATTTAAAGCTGATGTTAGCTGGAAATAGAGGCCTGAACCAGTTTTTCAGGGCGCACGCTGCGTTAACAAGCCGCTTACACAAATGCATGCGCCAAATTACCGTCGAAATGTGTGAATGCGCGCTCAAAGGCTTTGGCTGGGAATAAAACCCGGCCCCGGCCCCGCCATCAGACGCGCCGTGTGCGGGCGGAACTACGACACTGCGGGATTTGATGCGGTATTCACTGGAAAAAAATAACTCAACTAGTTTAACTACTTGAGAAATAGCCAAGTTGTGCTTAGTATTAGTAGTAAAGCCTGACCAGAAATATATGAGGCTTGTCAAGAGGGCGCTATTTATAAGATTTATACCTATGGCAACAATTTTGCAACCAATCGTAACCCACTATGATGACATTAGTTAAAAATACTTGTCAGGTCCATTTACCTAACCTCGTAATATCATTTAATGAAATGCACTCTTTTACTGACTGTTTTCGTGTAGTAAACACGTGTACATTTTTATTTATAATCTTACGTTGATGACTGTGAATGATTTTCGGCATTTTCTTTGGATATTTTTAAATATTTGTCTTTTAAAGAAACCACCACGAATGACATTGACATTGTTGACAAACCATCCTAAAATCGTTGCCAGTGTAAGAAATTAGTTCCAGTGAAATTCCGCAATATGGCGCATCCTCATATATTTCTGGTCAGGCTTTAACCAAAATTATGCTTCGGAAACAATGTTTCGGAGTTGAAATAGGATAACTACTACAATCGATGCCGCACTGAAATATACGTTAAAATTAAAACTAATAGTTAAAGAGAAATAATAAATCCGGCCGCAATTTTATTTTTTGGCCACTTGGTCGAACTTCTCATTTAATAACTAAGCATCGGGAATATGAGATAGCCTCTAATAAACTAATTCATCTTCTTTACAACGCCATCTAAAAATGTTAAAGAAAGCATCAAGTCATAATCAACAATTATAATTACTTGTCCTTCTGATTTATACATTGCCATCTAATTTACTAACTCAGCCACGGAATTTGCAACTCATCATCATTTTTCGTTTTACAGCTTCAATACAAGCTCCTCAAAAATTATATATTCGAGCTTCAATAGACAGCATCATATATTATAACTTAACATCTAAAATAATACTTCATATTCTTTTATCATGAAAATAGCCACTGTAGGAACGATTTGGCGCGAGTGCGCGCCATGACAGCCACGGCCATTTGCACCAATCAGAGAGCGCCATTCGATTCTTGTACCGACCGACCCGCCCGTGTTTGTTTATTGTCATTCGTTCGTTCATATTGCAATAGGTTCATTTGCGTTCTCTCTAATCTAGTTCTAAGGCAGGTCCGACTTGGCTTAGGTTAGGTACGACGACGAGCGAAGCGAGGAGGAGTGTTAGGTTCAACTGCGACCCTTAAAAAAAAAAAACATATTTCATAACGGTACGTAACCCATTAATCTAGTTCTAAGGCAGGTCCGACTTGGCTTAGGTTAGGTACGCCGACGAGCGAAGCGAGGAGGAGTGTTAGGTTGAACTGCGACCCTAACCTAAAATGAGATTTAAGTATTTTGTTTTGTTCTCTCCTCAATAGTTCATATGTAATAATAGTGGCTTTAATATACTATTTGATGACAATTTTAGGTAAATTTTACGATCGATTAATGTAGGATGACTTACATTTTAAACATACTAAGTTATGAAATTAGAAGCTAATAGAGTTACTATTTTGGTGTCATATAATAATATTTTAGAAGGTTGCTATTTGAATGCATGCCTCAAATTTAGATGCTAAAAAATAATCACCATGCTAAGTTACAATTACAGTGGCTTACAAAGAAGATAACTAGTGGCTGAGATATTATTATTCAGACGCGGGTTGGTTGTGGCTGACTTAGTAATTTAGAAGGTAACTTATATTTTCTGAGGCGAATAATGCTATTAAAAAGAAGCCTGTTTAAATAGTACCCATAGTTAAAAACTAAATTATGTACTTATATGCTAAAATGCCCTTTTGGCATAATACCAAAGACGCCGGCAACATTTGCTCGCTATATGGCAACGCCATACGTTGTGTCCCCCGTAGTCTAATAATAATTGTGTTTTTTTTTTTATTGCCATGCCTCCTCCACTCCGCGCAGCTCCGGCGGCGTATTACAGGAATTTTCCACGCGAACGGGCAACGCACCACCTGCACCGGCGTGATACGTCAGGGTTGACACTGTGACAACATAAGTGAAACTACGGCGTACTACTTAATATAAAGTTGTGAAAGAATATTTTGCATGTCCCGATTATCTTAAATAATTTCTTTTTAACTTTATAATATAGGTTATTTAGAGTAAGGTTTTATAAATATTTGTTTTAACTTTTAGATATAATTATGTTAATTGAGTTATGATTTCTTTTTATATGGCATAATGTGTAAGTGGCATAAATATATTTATGGATACTATTGTAGGGGATGATTGATTTCTTTTCTTGCCATAGCCGGATGTCCTGAGAAGTTCGTCAACTTAGTGCGCCAATTTCACGATGGCATGATGGCCAGAGTACAGCACGAAAACGATTTCACGGAGCAATTTACTGTTACAAGCGGCGTCAAGCAGGGCTGTGTGATGGCTCCGACTCTCTTTGCTCTCTACTTCGCCTCCGTACTGAGGGACTCGTATGGCGATGGCACCGAGCAGGTCCGCCTAAGTGTCAAAACGGACAAGGGCGTCTTCGATCTCACTCGTTTTAGAGCGAAAAGATCAGTACATGAGCTCTCGATAGTGGATGCCCTTTATGCCGATGATGTCTGTTTGATGGCGAAGGATGTCGACAGCTTGCAGCTATTTCTTAACCGCCTTGATGAGTCGTGTCGGAGATTTGGTTTAGTTATTAGTGTAGCGAAAACACAAGTGCTTAAGCAACCCGCGCGTGATTCCACGCCAGACTTGACACCGATACTTTTGGGCGGTAAAGCACTCGAAGAAGTAACTTCTTTCCGGTATCTCGGCAGCTTCATTCGTGCCGACAATCGCCTTGATACCGAAATATCTTCGCGAATCGCAAAAGCTGCGGCAACTTTTGGTATGCTCCGCAAAAAAGTTTGGGACTCGCACGATCTTAAATTACACACTAAGATTGCTGTGTACAGAGCAGTTATATTGCCGATTCTATTGTACGCGACTGAGACTTGGTGTCTCTACAGAGGCGACATTAAGCGTCTTGATTCTTTTCACATGAGGTGCTTACGTTCGATACGTCGCCTTAAGTGGCAGGACCGAGTATCGAACACCGAAGTATTGAGACGTACTTATCTTAGTGGTATAGAGTCCCTGCTCATAAAGGGTCAGCTCCGATGGTGCGGACACCTCGTACGCATGGATGACACCAGACTACCAAAGGCTGTCTTCTATTCGCAGTTGCGAGATGGAAAGCGCAAGCCACAGGAGGTCAGTTTCTGCGGCTTAGAGACGTCATCAAGCGTCATTTTACCGCGTGCAACATCCCATGCGAGGGTTGGGAAGAGCTTGCACAACAGAGAGGAGTATGGCGCAGTTCTGTTCATGAGGCCGTCACTGATTTTGAGGAGCGGCGCTTGCAAGACCTCGACGCAAAACGCCTAAACAGAAAGACCCGTCCAAAGCCTTCCTATACCTACACGTATAATGATAAAGGTGAGTTGTACTGTGCGCCTTGTAACAGAACCTTCAAAACCAAATTCGGTTTTGCAAGCCACATTCGTGCACATGACTGATGCTCGTGAAGGTCATGTCTCCAGGTTTCGCCATTGACGGATACGTCAAGGAGGACGATATTGATATTAGGGGATGATTAGGGATCGTAATATGCGAACAAAATCGATTTAAATGACGTATGATAACCAGTGACGGGACATTTTACCAACCCTGGGGTTGATACTCATGGTGGGGGTAAATTGATACATATAGGTTCCGTACAAATTATGCAAGCACTGAACGTTTTTGTTAGAGGAATGTAACAAAAAATAAACTGTCCTCCGGGAAAAAAATACTTTGCCGGCGGAAAACTGTTGTTTCCATACATAGACACAGATAGCGGATTATAATCCCAAAAAAAAATTGTGATGTACTTACAATGTTACGGTTTTCGGATGGTTTTCTGTAAGCTGCATGACATTTCTTCTTGCTAAATTTCATGATTCTAGGTCAGTCAAGCGAAGCCGCGGGCAAATGATAGTACGTCATAAAAGAGGTCAAGCAAATATTATGTCATATTTGTACGTGCTTTATTATGACTACATAGTGAAAAACCCGAGTACTGATTTCAATGTCTTATAAGTTATTAAAACACAACTTGTTCGCCGCATTTTTTTTGTCCAGATTTGTCACACTGTGTTTTTACACAGTGGAACAAATCCGGATTAACGGGTTGGAAGATCTACACACACACTGTTTGTTTGTGTTTACACTGTTTGAAGTGCCTATAGCACATGACATATTATTTTTTTATAAATAATTAAATTAATGAAATTACACATTAGTTAATATAAAATAATACTTATAATTAATTTATTATATTAACTTTCCCACTACCGACCACCTCCACACGCTAAACCAAATAATAGAGAAGTCTATTGAGTTCAACAAACCACTTTACCTCGCATTTGTGGATTACAGCAAGGCGTTTGACAGTGTCAAGCACTCCGCTGTATTTTCCGCCATGCGTCAACAAGATATCGAAAACACCTACATCGAACTCATTGGATCAATATACCAACAAAGTACAGCAAGTGTCAACCTGCATGCTCCCGGCCCTAAATTTCGCGTTGAAAAAGGAGTTAAACAGGGAGATCCGCTATCTCCAAAGCTGTTCACAAGTTGCCTACAAGAGATCTTCCAAAAGCTGGCGACCTCTTGGGAAACAATGGGCATCGATATAGGTGGCAAAACGCTAACCAATTTACGTTTTGCAGATGACATTGTCTTATTCTCCCATACTGCACCCCATCTAGAGCAAATGTTGCAAGAACTGAGCACGGCAAGTCTTGAAGTCGGACTCAAAATGAACAGGGCAGACACAGTTAATGACCAATAGCGTGAAACGTAGGGTAAAGGTAGATGGGGAAGATATACAATACGTCGACGAGTATATATTATATACTTGGGCCAGATAGCATCCTTCGAAAACAGGCAGTCTAAAGAAATCGATCGACGCATCGAAAATGCCTGGAAGAGCTTCTGGTCCATGAAGCCGCTAATGAAGGGGAACCTTACATTGACTCTGAAGCGCAAACTCGTCGATATGTGTATCCTTCCTATCCTAACCTACGGCGCCCAAACTTGGTCATTAACGGAAGCTCAGAAGTCCCGACTCAAGGTTTGCCAGCGAGCGATGGAGCGCAGCATACTTGGAGTTCGCAGGACTGATCGTGTCAGAAACACCGAACTGCGCTCCAAAACAGGCATTACAGATGTGGGTGTCAAGGCCGCCAAGCTCAAGTGGGACTGGGCAGGACACGTCTGCCGAATGCATCCGGAACGCTGGGCCAAACTATCCACTGAGTGGATACCGCAGGATGGGTACCGGTGCAGAGGCAGACCGAAACGGAGATGGCGGGATGACCTGTACGCATTTGAGAACGTTTGGGAGCAACTTGCTCTTCAGCGAGACGACTGGAGAGAAAGAGGGGAGGCCTTTGCCCAGCAGTGGGACACACACAAACAGGCTAGATAAAAAAAAAAATTAAATAATAATTAATTAACATTAAATAATAATTAATTAATATTAAAGTAATTATTTTTTACTCATTCCTCTACCCAAAGGTTGTCTGGAAGAGATAGCTATTTAGCGATAAGATCGCCTATTGTCTACCATTTTTAATTTAATTTTTAAATTGTAACATTTTTCTTGTTGGTGTGCAATAAAGAATTGTTGTATTGTATTGTATTATAAATTCTGGGTTTAGGGCACACATATTTAAAAAGGTTACTAAGTAGCAGTTTTATTTTCGGTATAGTACAAGACA